>CM062296.1:859112087-859744060 GCA_031216915.1 Pictodentalium vernedei | reverse complement strand
CACACAATAAACAAGTGAATGGATGCTTTCAACGACAATCCATCTTTGTTGTTCTATGTGGGTACTACTTCATTTTATACCTTTCGAGGAGGTGGCCCCCACTAACGTGGGTACTACTCCCCTGTTATACCTTTTTGGTAATATGATCGGCATCCAAAAATATTTAGCATTGGTGGCCCTCTGACTTACTGGCTGGGGAAGGTTAAGTTTGTTTGATATTTGTCAAGAAGATAAACATCAAATAACTTAAGCGTCATTACCACCTTTCTTTTCTTCATTTTATACTTTTTTTCTTCTTTTTTTTCTTTTTTTTATAAAAAACAAACATCTATTTACAACATCCATTTACATCTTCAGACTGAGTGGTTTCTTGAAGGTCATGAATTTAATCACCAAATCCATCATATAACGTCTCTGTTCATTTGTGAGAGGTTTCTCGAACATATCTTCATACTCTTTCTGTACTGGTTGGTGGATTTATTACAGAAGTATTATGGTGCCACAGTAGATGGACATCATTCTTGTTAACTCTTTCAGGTCCTTCACTAAAACATGTTATAATCTTCTCTTCTTCGGACATCATTAGGCATACATTATGCTGAATCCGACTTCGGTGATCCACTATATATCCATAGCAGTTTTCTTTCACTACAGCGTCAATGTTCTCTTTGGCATAATGAACATATGCCAAGCAAAGTTCATGTTGCAAGCGAACTTGCCTGAGTTCACTATCAATTTCATCAACGATCAGTGGTCACGGTTGGGTTATTCTCACTGTTATTTTCTACTTCTTCGAAGGTGGCTCTTGAATTGTTTTTTTGAAGTCTTCATGGTTAGTAGGTTTAGTAGGTCTAGTGTCTTCATGAACTTTAAAGTTGTTTGTTGGGTTTTGATGGCTGCATCTACTTCTTCTATTTGAGTCTTCAAGGCATTCCATTCTTCTAAAGACAGAGCATTACCAGTCTTCGTAGGATAAGGTTTATTTTTGCCCCAAAGTATCTTCAGAGATGAATCTTCAGTTCACCCTGGTACTGGGTGACGTTAGCATAAGTCTGCTTGGTGCCAATTCGGGACATCTTCTCTGGTCAATGGTTTGATCGTGAATGATGCCAAGTCCATGCTTTGCCTAATCTTATATATCTTTGACGGACGTGTTTGAAAACATCACCCAGTTCAACAAATTTTGATTGACTTTTTGATTCTTGATTGGGGTTTGTGTTTGTTTCCTATAGGATTATAGGTTAAAGTTGGAAAATTTAGAAAATTATTATAGAAGTCAATGGAAAAGAAACACAATGAGAATACAGAAATTGGATTGGTTGATTAACTTCGATCTGATTGGTCAGTTTGGTGATCAAACTGCAATCTTGATCCTTAAACTGTAGGATATGGCCCTCTGAATTTTATACTGGCTTGGCACAGGTTAAGCTACAAACATCTGTCCAATGGAGATAAGTCAAATAGCTCGAGTGAATTCCCACTCCTACAGTTCGTATCCTTAAAAACAAAAGAAAACGAAAACATGTCCAACTTAGCAATTCAGGTTTCTATCATAAAAATTTCTCATTTCTTTTAAATATTCACAACAGAAAATTTCTTAGTAATGATGATGATGATGATTTATTCCTTTGGTTATACAATAGGGGTAGCCTAAAAGACACCAGAAATCAACTTTAAAAAATGAAATGAAACTAAACAGTTTGAAATAAAGAAGAATCATCTGGTTCCAATAAGTCTAACCTAAAAGATACTATGAATCAAGATTTTTTAAAAAAATAAATGGAACTAAAAAGTTTTGAATGAAACTAAAAAGTCTTGAATGAAACTAAAAAGTTTTGAATGAAACTAAGTTTTGAATGAAACTAAAAAGTTTGGAACAAAGAAGTGTCATCTGGTTCCAATAGGTGTAACCTAAAAGATACCATGAATCAACTTTTTTTTTAAAATAAATGGAACTGAAAAGTTTTGAATGGAACTAAGTTTTGAATGAAACTAAAAAGTTTGGAATAAAGAAGTATCATCTGGTTCCAATAGGTGCAACCTAAAAGATACCATGAATCAACATTTTTTTAAAAAAATAAATGGAACTAAAACGTTTTGAATTAAACTGAAAAGTTTTGAATAAAGAAGTATCCTCCACTTCTAATAGGGTTAATCTAAAGTATACCAAGAAATTATAACATGATGATGATGATAATGATGAAAAAAATTTTCAGTATTAGAAAAAATAAAAAAAATGAAAAATCTTTACGCCAGAAAAATGTAATGCCTTGTAATGACTGCCATAAAGGACTTTAGAGAATATCATATAGAACTTTGTGAGGACTGCCATAAAGGACTTTAGAGAATATCATATAGAACTTTATGAGGACTGCCATATAGGACTTTTTAATTAGGGAAAAAAATTTGCCATAAAGGACTTTAGAGAATGCCATATAGGACTTTATGAGGACTGGCATTTAGGACTTTTTACTTGGAGAAAACACTTACCATAAAGGACTTCATGAAGACTGCCATATAGGACTTCAGAGAATACCATATAGGACTTTATGAGGCCTGCCATATAGGACTTTATGAGGACTCCCATATAGGACTTTTTACTTAGAAAAAAATACTGCCATATAGGACTTTACTGAAAAAACTGCCATATTGGACTTTAGAAAAAATTTGATGAGCCTAACATGATTGAGTAGACCACCTAAAACCATTTCGGTTTTTAGGAATTTTTCGGTCAACTAAGCAGGACGTTTAATAGGCAAAAGCTAGACTTTGTTCTGGTTGTAAAAAAATGACACTCACTGAATTGTTTCTTTTTTAAATCTCAAGTGGTATGGTGCTAACTCCGTCTTCTAAAACGCTTCGTTTTGGGTAGAAATACGATAGTTCATCTCTGCTCTGCTGGTAGGTATACATAGTGTTGTCATTCATAACAAATCCTCGGTTGATGCCAGATCCACTTTGTTGAGTCTTCAAAACTTCCAAATATTTGTCTTTCGTCAAATCATTGTGGCGTTTGCTGATTCCTTTACAACTAAATTTATTGGTGGCACCGAAACAATAATATGTTTTAATGCACAGTCCAACAATGCCGGTTCCTTGCAATTCTACCTTGAACAAGCATGGAGTTCTGTCAAAACGCTTTCTTTCTTGGCAACATGAGGGTTACAGCCATTCTTTGCCTTCTAATTTGGTTTTCACATAATCATGTCTGTGGAATTCACAATACTCTGAAGGAAAGCACTTGTGATTCTCTTTGTAAAACTCTATTCCCTTCTCTGGTTTCACTAATTCATCTATGGATGGTGACGAAATAGATAGATATGCAGAATCTGTGTCCATTTCAGCATATTCGAAATATTGGCGGTTGATAAAAGTATCGATGTCATCATAATAGAACTGAAGCATCCGGAGTTTCGCATACTGGTATACAAAGAATCCGATGTGAAGTGGCAGATCCAACTTGATGGTCTTCTTGTTTAGTTCAATTTCATATAAAGCTTCATCTAATGGATTCAATGCTCTGAAAGACATGTCATTTACAGCTTTGGTGACTTCTTCATCGTCGCAATAGCACACACGACGATACTTCTCTTTGTTGGTAACGGTTTTGCCATATCCAGAATTTCCCCAACAGCTTCATGATGTCGGCAACGATAGACTTGTCAGGGTCAACATCTCGTTGTCTTCTTGCTTCAGATACTTCATCTCCAAATTTTTCAAAATATCTTCTTGGTTTATATTGGATAACTTGATAGACGTGGTCAACTTCAATATGATGCTGGAGGTACCACTGCCGCAAAGGGGTCGCAAATAACATTTTTTTTCTGCTACATAGCTTCCGATCAAACTTCTACGGGGTTTCTTCATCATTCCATTCGTCTCAGCAAAGGACTTCATGTGTTCACCAATATTATCTATGGAAGTATCTGTATTGTTGAAGGGGAGCGCGGTGGCTCAGTAGGTAGAGGTGCAGGCTGCAAGCCGACAGGTCCTCGGTTCGAATCCCACCTGCGGCAACCGCGTTGTGTCCTTTGGCAAAACACTTCATCTCCATTGCCCGCGTGGGAGCACGATGACGCCGTGTACTAAGGCGTACTGCACATCAATGGTACGCATGTCTTCAATCAATCTAACCCTGCCTGTGCTGCAGTGCGGAGTTACGATGTTGGGGAGCTGGCAGCTGCTCGTCGTTGCTCGGTGGTTCTCTCCGGGTACTCCGGCTTCCTCCACCCGTAAAACTGTCACGGTCATGATTAGCCATTGTGCATAAATATGTGACCTTAAACCTCAATAAATAAATAAATAAATGTATTCTTGAAGATAGGTGTCATCTCTTCAAAGTACTCTTTCAGGTGATCTGGTACATGTATATCACATTCGACCAAATCAAACAGTTCACCGGACTTCACTTTCTTCAGTACTTCTTCATCGGTCATTGCACCGTCTATTTTGACTGAAAAGTTCTCTTTTAGGAAGGTTTTGAGTGTGGCATCGGTCTTCTTCATCTCTCTCCACTCACTCTTCCAGATTTCAACAAAATGTAGCCCAAATCGGTGATGTGCCTTGCATTGGTACGAGTGTCTTGTAGCAGTTCTTTCACGGGTTTATTTCTAACTTCATTATGGATGATAGGAAGGCCAATCTTATCTTTCATGCAGGTATGTCCGTGCCAGAAGCAGCCATGGAATTTGTATACAGTCTGTGTCTCTTTGCACCATCCATCAACAGGCAACTGTCTTCGACCAATCGTTTTTTCAGCTCCGTTAAACTGATGTCTGATGTGGATGTCATCTCTCATCGATAAAAACTCTAACCATTGGTCAGCCATTTTACCATACTTCATTGGATGTTCTAGTTTAAACTGGTTTTCTTCACGACGTCTAATACTCCAATCCGTTGGCATCTCTTGCATTAGGCACCAAAGATATAGTGCATTCGCATCAAAGCCCTTAATACTTCCACATAGTTTTGCTTCTTCACCATATTTTGTTTCTCTGATTCGGGTAACATCTTTCTCGTAGTATCGGTTGAAGATAATTGAAGGTCCACAAACGATATTATCTTTCACTAAGTGATGCAGGTCTTTGTTTTTCTGGTTAAATAACGGGAAGTAAGTGTCATCATTCATGGTCTGAAACAGGTATTTCAAAGTGAGGCCCGGAACACTGATGCCATCTTTAAACATGTCGATGTGGCGTTCTTGGCAGAAAGCAAACTGCTTGTCAACTGCTTCAAGGAATGGTTTTGCATCTCGGTTGTTAAACCAGATCAGAAAATCACGGAAAGTTGTCATCTCCAGGTCGTTCCATACATGCAGGCAGTAGTGGTATTCTTTATTGGATATGTTTTCTTTCTTTAGAGAACTGTAGAAGGCTTCATGGTCTGGTAGGTGGTCTTGATCCAATTTGTCCAAGCTGTCGATCCATTAATATGGTAAAAACCCCTTCGTCACGGAACAGCCAAATGCTTTCAAAAACTTGTCATAGCTGAATCCTGGAGCGAGGTAGTTGCAAATATTAACAAACTTGAAAGATTCTGTCGAGACGCACATGTAATTATTAGATTTCTCCAATGCAAACTTGAGTGGATTCTGTCTCTTCTGGTATGCCATCAGTTCACGCTTGACTACATTCATATCGTATTTTCCAGAGTTGAATCCGATGACGGGCATCTCTTGCAGGTAGTCTTGAAATTTCTTCTCCAACTTCTGTAAAGGGTGCATCTTGGATGTATCTTCTGCAGTAGCTCTGGCTTCGCTTCCAGCGTTTCATTAATTTTTTGTCTGAGTTTAAATAAGGTCCACACATGACAGATCTGCATCAGTTGGTGGCAATGAGATGAAATATCTGTGAGGTATGTCATCATTTCTTCAACAAGTCCTTCAGAATTTCCATTAGTAATAAAACACTTCGGTTCGTGGTATTCTGGAACATTACTACATACACTCACACTCAATGGTCGGTGTTCTGCTTCCCATATCAGTTTATCACTGTCGACAAGAGGACAGGACTTAACAAAGTAACTTTCAAAATCAATGGTTGCACGGTATGGATAAAACTTCTTCTCTTCAGGCACTTCTATACCTTCATCTTCTAACAGATCAAATACGGACTGGGATGAATGGTATACACCGCCGACATAATTTACTTCATCTGTACATGTTTTCTCGTGACGATTGAGTCTGTAAACCTTTTTCCAAAATTTGCCGCATTTGCGGCATTCAAAGGATTTGCAGTATTGGTCTATATCGATGATGTTGCTAAAATGGTTCTAGTAGACGTTCACATACATGGTATTTTCAAACTTTCTGTGAGTCTGTGAGATCTCTGTACTAATTTGGCAACAGTTTGGTCATCATCATTCTTGACAAGTTCATATACTCATATATTCACTTCAAAACATTTCTCCCAGTCGGGTAATTCGGCTAAAGTTACTCCACGGAATTCATTCTTTGGCTTCTTTGTATATTTGCTGTACATGGCATCTGTTGTATTTTTCAAATTGTCTGTTGTGGAACCACTCTATAAAGCTAAACATCGGAAAATACATACAGGTTGTCATCATAATAAAACTGGTAATGTTCATCTTTCACCAAAGCATTTACTGCTTTGTTCTGGAGAATATAATCAGGAAGTTCTTATACCGTTCCAATTGGGTGGAGTAGGAGATAATGGAGAATTCAACCATCAAATGTACATGTACATGTACATGTACACGTACATCGATGTACGCCTCCATAGGGATTCAGTGTTAAAATCGTGTACCTGTACACGATTTTGTCGTTTTTTAGGGTGATTTAGAATCCGCTTGCGGATTCAAACATCACTGGATTCTATACACGTCGCTCAAGAGTGAAAAGACGTAAATGAAATTTTAAGGAAAAAGAGGTGTATAATCTGATTTTAGAATCCGCAGATGGGTTTCCCCATAGGATTCAGTGTTAAATCGCGAGCAAGAAAACGTGTTGCAGATTCTAAATCATCGTCAAAAAGTGGTTTGCGGATTCTAACATCATCCTGTCTGTACACGATTTTAACACTGAATCCCTACGGAGGCGTACACGGAAATCCATTTTCAGATTTACGTCAGAAATCGAATTGTGTACAGACAGGATGTTAGAACCCGCAAACCCACTGTCACGTTTCCCAAGGAAATAAAAAAAAGTGATGATATTATATAGGAGAGAAAAAAAAAATATAAATAAATAGTTATTTAAAAAAATAAATATATCAAATCGAATAGATAATAAAAAAAAATAAATACGTAAATCATGAGCGCTTCCCAGACTATTAGAACAAGGTTTCTTTTAAAAATGCTGATGAAAGCCTACGCATTCTGTGTGAACGAACAACTAGGTCGCCTCTTGTTAGAACGATGCGTCGGATGTCGGGATCACCTAGACTTCGATCACGAGAATCATTCGTGTCTGACGATGGAAAGGGAAGATATGGTCGTCAAGTATTTCGAACCGGCGTTCGAACGCGTTCAAATCGACAAAGTGATCGCGTTTTGGAAGAGATTACTCTTTTGTAAGGATCGAAGCAAGCCCACAGTTTCAGAAGAACTGAAATTGGCACGTAGAAGTCTGACTTTAGAAGACAAGGGATGCATCATGAAATTATTGTTCAATGAAGCATACGACTAAGTTTCTTGTTGATATAAAATAAGGGAGAATAGAAAATAAAATAAATACACACATAAATTTTTTATCTAATATTAAAAGAAAAAAAAGCAAAAATGAGAACCAGAAATAAATTGTATCTGACGTTAGATGACGACGAGGATGAGAAGCCGATCAGCGTTTTGCCGACGACACCGTCGCTAAAAGAAAAAGAAAGAGGAGAGAGGTATCGCGTCGATCAAATCAGTAGAATCCAAGAGTATCTAACTCGAGAGAGAGATTCTCGTCATTCTCTCAAGAAGAAGTATTCGCGTTTCGTGAAATTCGTCAACGCGATCGACACGACACTCATCACGATTTCCATGGGTTTACAGGCGGCCGGCATTGGATTGTTGTCGACCGCGGCCGGCATTCCGATCGTGTTGACCATAGAAGGAGTGGCTCTCGCCGCTGGATTGTTTAGCACGCTCGGAAACTTTTTGAGTAGGAAATTATATCTGACGGCAAGGAAACACGACAAGATTCGCGTTTTGGCAGACTCCAAGATTGACACGATATCCGAAATGATCTCTATGGCGTTGAAAGACGGTAGGGCATCGGACGGAGAATACGTCGCGATATTGAGTGAGAAAACGAAATACGATGCCATGAAAGAAGCCATGAGAATCAAGACTCGTCAGATCATCAAAGAAGAGATGAAGGATTCTCTCATGGAAAAGGGGAGGAAAGAGGGCAGGGAGGAATTCAGTAACATGATATTACTCAAGAGCAGCGATTGAAAAAAAATATATATATAATAAGAACAGAATTAATTAATTATTAAATTTATATATAAAATAAAAACGAAATTAATTTAAATAACTCTTAAAAATGTATTGCGTAAGGTGTAAGAGAGTTACCGAGTCGAGTAATTCTCGAGAAGTACGAACTAAAAACGACAGACAGATGCTTCGTGGAATTTGCAACGTGTGTGGTTCTATCAAGACTCGATTCGTCAAAAAAGAACGCGAGCAAAGGTAAAGGCATCGTGAATAAAATGATCAATAATCTACCTTTCGAAATGCATCTGCCCGGTTACAGTTTCACGGGACCCGGAACGAAATTGAACAAGAGACTCAACGCCGATCTTGGAGCAAACCTGTGAATAGGGTGGACGCGCCCACGTATGATCACGATCTGTGCTACACCGGACATCCCAACACCAAGACTCGCAACGACATCTGCGATAAAAACATGTTGGGGAAATTGAGAGGCATATCGAATCCGAGCAGGAGAGAGAAGATAGAACGTTCGCTGGTCGGCAATCTGATCGGTGCGAAACGTCGATTCGGATGGGGCGTTCAAAAAAAAAAGTGCATCGGAAAAGAAGAAGAAACGATTATTGACGAGCAGATTGGCCGAGGAGTTACACAAACCCATCGTGCATAAATTTTGAAAGAGAAGGATGTTCGTGAGGGTTTGGATGATATTTGGTCTGCCGACTTGGTCGACATGAGATCGTTTTCGAGGTGGAACGAGGGCATCAAATATCTATTGACGGTCATCGACGTGTTTTCCAAATACGGTTGGATCAGAGCTTTGAAGAATAAATCGGGACCTTGCGTCGCCGAGGCTCTGAAGAGCGTGTTCGACTCGTCTTCTCGAAAACCGAGTAAATTGTGGGTGGATAAGGGAAAGGAATTCTACAACAAACACGTTCATCGATTGGTCGACCTCTACTCGATCGAAAACGAAGAGAAAACCAGCGTGGTGGAACGTTGGAATCGATCGATGAAGGAAAAGATGCACAGATACTTCACGGCGAATTCGACCAAGAAATACATATACGCTCTGATTGGTCTGGTCAAAGATTACAACAACACGCGGCACAGATCGATCAAGATGACTCCCGTGGAAGCTAGCGATCCTCGAAATGAAAAACGGGTCTACGCGAAACTATATCCTGAAAGATCTAAGATAAGGAAGAAGTCTAGAACGCCGAAATTTGCGGTCGGTGATCGAGTGAGAATCTATGCTTATAAGAAGCACTTCGAAAAGGGTTATACTCCTCGATTCACCTCGGAAATCTTCGTGATAATCAAAATATTTCACACCGATCTGGTGACTTATGAAATCGAAGCTTTGGATGGAGAAGAGATCATAGGAAAGTTTTACGAACAACAATTACAGAAGACAAAGTTTTGATAAAGAAAACAAATTTCTTCTATTTTACTTTCTTTAACATTTTCTTGTTTACACATATATATAAGAGAGAAAAATAATAATAAAAAATAATTAAAAACTATTTTTAGGTAAAGAAAGCAAGTTAATTAATAAACAAAAAAACCCTAAAAATCCTTTAAAATGACAAATATACTAGATATAGCACAAAGCTTAGTGAAAGATGAAAGTATTCAAGAATATGAGGTTCACGAATATGAACCGGTAACCGGAACGAGCTTGAACAATGCGGGGGAGATAAGAATCAACGTCGAAACTCAAGATCTATTCATACATCCTAGCGAGAGTTACATAGTGGTGCAGGGACGTCTCACCAAGGAAGATGGGAGCGACTACGCCGACGACGACACGGTTACTCTAGCCAATAATGGCATCATGCATCTATTCAGTAATATAAAACACAAGCTATCTGGACAAGAGATAGAATCTGTGTTTCATCCCGGTCAGGCCACCACAATGTTCGGACTCTTGACGTATCCTGATGATTTTTCGAAATCCAGAGGACTTAATCATTTGTGGGTGAAAGACACCGTCGGCCCTGCTAGCGCCGGCGCCGCCTTGATATTCGACTACGTCATCAAGACGTCCAGACCTAAAGGAACGTTTTCGTTCAGGATACCTTCGAAACACATCTTCAGATTCGCGGACGATTACAACAAGATCATGTATGGATTCAAACACAATCTGACGTTGATTCGAAAAGGAGACGACGACGCAATAGTGAGCCACACTGCGACCAATGCGGGTAAGATAACTCTACACAAGATATCGTGGTTCGTTCCACACATGGAGCCTTCGATCGTGGAAAAAGCGCATCTCTACAGGATCATAGAATCCAAGAGTAAATTACCCGTGGGATTTCGAATGAGACAGTGCGACACGGCTAGCATTCCACCCTCCACGAATCACTTCAATTGGAGATTGAGGTGAAATCTGCTTCCGAGAGACCGCGTGTCATCATGGTTGCGTTTCAGACCGATAGGGACGGGTCTCAGGAAAAGAATGCGTCGCTGTTCGATCACTGCCATTTGAGAAACATGCAAGTGTTTCTGAACGCCACGAGATATCCAGCAATCGATTACAACACGTCGTTCGACAAGAACGATTTCTGCAGACTGTACAGTGACGCCGCTGATTTTAGAAAGAAGTATCACTGTCTAGACGAATTGATGAGCAACCCTAACATATCTCCCGGCGAATACAAGTCGATGTATCCCATGTTCGTATTCGACGTTAGTAAACAGAGTGAAGGACTCAAGAGTAGCGTCTTAGACATTCAGATCAAGATGCAATTAGATAGGAACGTGCCGAGAAAAAACGAAGCCTTCGCCTGGTCCTGTCGGACAGAGAATTACAATTCGAATCGGATGGAAATAAGATGTTGATCATTCGATGAGAGACGAGTGTGAAAAAAAAAAATATATATAAATAAAATTAAAAAAAATTATTATAAAAATGAATGATATAGAAAGAGAATACTTAAGAAGAAACAGACGTGTTTTGATTAAAAATATTTTGCAAGATTTGTTAGCAATAATTCTAAATACTTTAGTCGAAACAAAACCTTTGATATTGACTGATTATATGAGACGTGAAATTGAAAGTAAAATCTTGATAGAAGATAACACCAGAAAACTTTCAGACATGTTGACGTATAGAGGACCGACTGCTTTTCGAGAATTTATAAAAGCTCTTTGAAATGCTAAAATAGATGTCGATGCGTGTTTCGAGATAGGTGATCCAATTTCACTAGATGAAACATTATGGGAAATAACGTATTAAAACAAACCCCACCCCCCCAAAAAAAAATAAATAAAGTAATGTGATCTAGAGAGATTGAACATCTTTATAAATCTCATTACTTTTTTTTTTTGTTTTTAATAAATCACACATTATTTTTTTTTAATTCATTATTTTCCACGCATTCACTGTTTGTTCAAAGGAAATAATTCGATCAGTAGACTCACCACAGAAGTGGTGGCTTCGGGATTATTGGTTTTCATAATGAAATTAATCCTGTCTCCAGTGTTCACTTTGAGAGGCGTGCCGGACGTGCTAACATTCACGTGTTGATTCTCAGTCTTTTCGATGCTGTATCTCTTATCGCTCTCTACTCCATTCACCATGAGATTGACGACCACTCTGTTATTCAAATCCGAGGAAGCCAGACTCATTCGAAGGATTTCACCTCCCAGCGGCATGGGATATCCCACCTGACCGTGTTTCGATCCGCTACCTCCATTTCCTAAAGACCACTCAGCTTTTCCCTCATCTAAGGTGCCGGCCTCCTCGGCCCACACAGTGATCAATTGTCTAGCATATCTGACTTTCTCCACCACCGAAATCAGGGTGCAGGCATCCGTCATGTTCACAGGATCCGGTAGATTCGTGAGCGTGTGTCCACCCATGTCTAGTTTCCTTTCATTATGTCACCCTTTCTCCAGACCAAGTTGTCGTCCACGTACTTTCTGCTGACCGCGCTGGAATCGAATTCGGGATCGTGACTGAGTCCGAATAAATTCTTACCGTTCATGTCGATACCACCCTCCATGGTTCCGCCAGATTGTTTGTTCAGGTAAAGATCGACGACTTGCGATTCTAGGTATTCTTGTGATCATATCATGGCAGAATCCACGTAGCCCTTGTTGACCGCGGTTAAGTCTGCATCCGTGTCGTCGACCTTCGACAGATTCAATATCTTGTTGAATCCCACATTCAGATCCGATTTCATTTCTCGTCTGTCAGACTTTCTCTGTTCCAGATCTACGTAGTGTTTGGTCGCCACGTCCTTGGGATTCGTGGGATTGGCCACGTTCATTATCTTGTTAGAATTGGCGTTCAATGCCAAGTGCATCATTTTCTGAACGTATCTATTTCTCAGGTGTTCGCTGAATCTCACGTGAGAGTCGTCCATGTATTTCTTGGTCACGGCATCGGTGGGATCTATGGGATTCGCGACGTTCACCAAACGTTTGGATTTCAGATCAAGATCATCGGTCATGGTTTTATCCACGTAATTATCTAGCATGATTCGTTCGAAATCAGCTTTTCCACTTTCGACGTATTTTTTAGTCGCAGCATCTGCGAGATCTATCGGCTCGGGAAGATTGTAGAGCTTCTTATCATTCATGTTCAAAGGTTCCTCTCGAGGTTCGTATCTCCGAACGTAACGTTCGTCCAAGTTGGTAACGTCGTAACCATCGTTGACTTCGAACGTCTTCCTCTTCTTTCTTAGGTTGACTTTTTCGTCGTCACTTCTACCAAATTAATGGCATGTTGTTGTGGGATTTTTTTGTTTTTTAGAAAAAATATATTCAAAATGCAGTTTATTAAAAATGAACTATTTTATTTTTTATTTTTCATTTTTATTCGATTAAAAGTGCTTATTTTATCGTCTAACACGAATCTCTTATCGTCATCGGCCGTCAGCGAAATCTTGTTGACTATTTCGGTATACAAGTCATGATTTTCGCTTCGAATCGATTTCATAGTCTTATACACCGGACAACTTCCTAACAGACAATTTTTATACTCTTGGAAAGAGATGTTTTTCTTCACCATGCACGCTTTAACCCCTTTGCACTTCTTGATCTCTTCGTCTTCTAGACGATAAGCATACAGTTTGGGTCTCAAGCCCACGAATTCGACGATTTGTTTACCGCCGCTCTCGTCCTTAAATTTACCCAACACCTTCTTGTTGTCGTTCGATTGAATGTTGAACGGGTGATCGACGGGATAATTGCTCGTATCGAACCACGCGGCCACGGCCGGAGATATATCTCGGTAGACGTCTTTCGTCTCTATCTCATAAACTAAACTGTCCATGTCGATGAACAGTAGTTTAGCTTTATCACCAAATTTTCGTTTGATGTAATCGTAGTGAAACTCGTACATCAATCGCTTGCTGATATCTAAGATGATCGGTCCGAGATAAGACGGTTTGTCAAACTTCAGGTGCATCTTTTGCATATGAACGGCCACTAGATTTTCGTTGAATATGGTTCGGTGTTTGTAATTGGGTTTCGCCACTAATTTTTGAGCTCTTTTCTCAGACGTGACGAGTCAAATGTCGGTTCTCTTCCTGATGTTTTCCATCGATTTACCATACATGCAGTTGTTCATGAGTTTGAAGAAATCTTTTTCGAAATCGTTCTCGGCTTGAATTCTGAGATTCGTGTTGAGATCGATGTATTTTTTCATCCAAGGCTTTTTGTCGAATCGAATGATGCGATGTATGTCGACTAATTTCATCCCGTAATCGACGTACTGTTTCAAATTCTCGCTGTAGACAACGTAGTTACGTTTGTTAAATAAATTGGGAATGAGTTTTTCCTCGTCTCCTTCGTTCGGTTCCATTCGTTCGGGAGCCAGCGGATAATCGTTGTGTAGATTGTGTAATTCTTCCGGATAGTTCAAATCGACTTCTAAAATGCAAGGATAGTCTCTCCATTTTTGCATCTCTTCCAGTTCCTTCACCCATTCGAAATTTCCAATCGGTAAAGGATGACTCATAGCCCAACCATACAGATTATTAGCGTCCCAATACTGTATGTATTTATTCGACCATTTCGAATCGAAACTTTCTTTCATGTAGGGATTGTTAGCTTCAGAATATCTGTGAGAGATCATCGAGACACCACCTCTCGCAGCCCTTTCGAACATGAGCAACATGTTCACGTCGGATAATAATTCCAATTGGACTTCGGTGGTCTTCAACAGAGCGTCCCACGCCAGACCAGGTGCGGTGAAATACCAAGCATTTCCAGATCGTAATTTCGACGACAGACGTCTCGAAAATTTTCGAACACATCTACCAAGAGCACAACGTCGGTCTTCAGATAGAGATCATGATAATCTCTCATGGTTTTCATATCGAATGATTTGCACACGTTTTTAGCGTGTTCGTAATTCTCGTCGGAAATGTCGGATTCGTATAATTTCAAATAAAAATCTTCTTTCAGTAGTGCGGTGTCTTCGAATCTCTTTAGATCGTTCATGTAATCGTAAGGATAGACTCCTTTCCTCAACATGATGTCTACTCGTTCTCCGAAATGTTCTCTCGTGATTTTAAATTTATCCTTGCTCATGTTATCGACTAATTTTTCCAGAGCGGTCAACATGAATTTAAAACTGTCGATGAAACGTATGCCTCTACGAATGGATTTCGTTCTTTCTTCCAACGTATTTCTGTCGATTACTCTTTTGTTCTCCATGAGCTTCCATTTCGTGAAGGAAATGTATCTTTCTTCACTGTTCGCGATGCAATTTAATTCTTCATGTGAGGTGCCGAGATTTTTCACGAACAGATGACTGTCATAACCTGAGAGATTGTGAAACATCACCGGATAGAAAACAGCATCTTGATATTTTAAATTACACTTGCTGTGAGCCGGACCGCGATACAGACCCGTGTAATGATCGTGGTCTCTAACCTTCTTATTTTCCTCTGAATTCTCATCGAATGATTGTCTGCATATGTGACATTCGGTGGCTCTGTTATTTTCGTCCTGCTGCTCTCGCGTGATGATCATTTTTGCCAGAGTTTTGAATTTGTCGTATAACATTTGAATTTTCGATTCTAACTTTTCCACGAACCTTTGGGCCACGTCGTCATCTTCACACTGTTTCGTGTAGGTAAAGGGACCCATGTCGTGTTGCGAGTCGAAAGTGCATTTCACGTAAATGCAATAGCCCGAAGGTATGTGTTTTTGATATCTTGCGACGTAACTTTGAAGAGTGTTGGGTTGACAGGAACTCATTTTCGCAGTGAAACATTTGAAATCGGCATACACAATGAATGGTACTTTTAACCTTCTATTGTGATTTTCAAACTTCACGATGGTGTTGGGTTTGGGCATTTTGACGGCAACACCTTGATTTTCGTTGCAATATTCCTGATGTTTCGCTAACGATTTTTTGCTGTGAAACGCGTTCATGCAGTTGCAACATAAAGAAATCTTTCCTTTATGTTTATTATTTTGTCTCGACAGTAATCGGCTCGGATGTTTAACCCAACAGTAATGACGATTGTCACCATTCGAAATCAATAATAAAATAATCGTCTTTTCTCTTTCGAGATACGAAGTCTGTCTGAGAGGATAGATCATTTGTTTTTCGTCGTCGTATCCAAAAACGTTCACCGCTACAGTTGGATTTTGAACCTCGAAATGTTCGATGTGTTTTAACTCTGTTGGAAAAGTCACTCCGGTCCAATCAAGATTTTTAGAAGTCACCTCGTAACAAGAAACTCTTTCGGTGTTCATTTTGACAGGGTATAAAGCAGAGGTGATTGCCCATTTAAAACACTGATCATCTTTATTTTTCACGTTGACCACGGCGTGTTTTTTAACTAGGAAATACGGTAATTTCACATAGGAAGACCCTTTCAACAAATCGTTTTTAGTTATATGAATTTCGAGTTTCAACACCTCATCGAACGTCCAGTTACTACCTTCATGTTGATAATTCGTGAGAGACATCAACATCTTGTCTTTCATCTTTTCGAAAACGTCCGATAAATCTGAACCTTGAAGTACGGGTTCGATGTTAGATCTGAAATATGCATTTTTCACGATGCTCTCGCTGGACTTCATGTCAATTTTATTCATCACGCAATGGAGTATCATCTTAATTTTTAGTCCCACATTCATGTGTTCGCGAAACAAATCCAATACTTTTTTCTTCACCCGTTCCATGAACAATTTCGGATCGATTTTCTTGAACGAGGGAACCACGTCGAAAGTTTTAAAAATGCCGTTGATCGCACTCTCCCGTTGTACGAGTTTCGATTGGAATAGTTCCATGATGAGTCGTGCTACATATTCTTCTCCTTTCCCTTCATCGATTGCTCGTCGAATTTCACTCGATATATCTCGTTTGTCTAGAATCTGAAGTGCACCACTCGTTTTCGTTTTAGTTTTTCTTTTCTTTTCTTTTGAAACTTGAAGTTCTTCTTCAATGGCTTTTCGTTTAATCGTCTTCTTATTTTTCACTATCGAAACGTTTTTGTTTTTTTTCGACGTCGGCATTTCGATTCCTTTTACTATCTTTTTCTTCTTCTTCTTCTCATTTTTCACAACTGATGCATTTTTTGACATCGTTGCTATCAACATTTTGTTTGCCTTTCCATCGTTTCGCTAATATTTCTGTATGACTTCAATTTTTTTTGATTTAGTTCTATGATTTCTGAAATGTGAAATTTTTAATAGTTTACAAATCTCCTTTAACTGAGGTACGGTTTTCTCATTTAAATTTTTCAATTTTTTTTTATCTGTTTGCTTCATTTGTAAGAATATTTTTTTTTCGAATTTTGTATTTAAATAATTTGTTTAAAAGTTTTGTTTTTTTACTCTTTATATATAAAAAGATTTCTTTTTTTAATTTAAAATTTTTTTTCTTTAATGTGAAAAATGTTTTTTTTATGAAATTAATCAATTTTTTATGTTTCTTAACATGAAAAAAATTGAATTAATACGAGAAAAAAAGGATGTTATAATTTAACTTTTTATTTATATATAAAGAGAAAAACAAACTTTTTTTTTAACAAATTATTTAAATACAAATTTAAAATATACATTATTTGCAAGAATTCATAAAAAGAAAAAAAACAAATAATCGATCATGACAGCAACACCTAAAAGATGTGATTTGAAATTGAAACGAGTCGAAGCGTGTACAAAATTAGGTTTTAAAATCTATACATTACAACAACACGATCCCATCGAAGTGAACGAGGTCGAGACGAAGGGCTTAGAGTGCTACTACAACAAATATCAGATGTGTTTGAAATTGGATGAAGCCATGCTCGATTTGTTTTACGACTACCAAAGCGATCTGGTGAATAATATCATCGTCGCTGAAGACAGAAAATTCGACAAGGACGATTTGTTGTTGTTCTTTGGAAATTACATATATCCAATAATCTCACTCGAACTCATGGACAAATTGGTTGGTGAGAGCGCGTTCACCGATGTAAAAAAACTCAAAAGAGTAAAGATAAACATACAAGACATTTTCGTAAGTGGAAAAATGACGAATGATTTTTTAGTGAAGAAGAAGGAAAAAAGTAATGAGATCTAAAGATGATCTCATTACTTTTTACAAAAAAATTTTCACATTAAAGAAATTAAAATTAAAAACTTTTTTTTTTATATATATATAAAAAGTAAAAAAAACAAAACTTTTTAAACAAATTATTAAAATACAAAATTTAAAATATACATTATTGCAAGAATTCATAAAACAAAAAAAAAACTAAATAATCGATCATGACAGCAACACCTAAAAGATGCGAATTGAAATTGAAACGAGTCAAAACGTATAAGAAATTTGGTCATAAAATCTATAGATTACAACAACACGATCCCATCGAATTGAACAAGGTCGAGATGAAGGACTTAGAGCATAAATACAACAGATATAAGATGACTTTGAAATTGGATGAAGCCATGCTCGATTTGTTTTACGAGTACCAAAGCGATCTGCAGAAAATCGTCATTGCTAAAGATAAAGAATTCGACAAGGACGATTTGACATTGTTCTATGGAAGTTACATATATCCAAAAATCTCACGCGAACTCGTGGACAAATCGAGTGGTGAGAGCGCGTTCATCGATGTAAAAAAACTTAAAAGAGAAAAGATAAACATTCAACACATTTTCGAAAAAGGAGAAAACACGAGTGTTAACATGCAAATAACAGACTTGGAAATATAAACAACAGAGAGATTGAAATGTAAAAATTTAACTTTTTATTTATATATATAAAGAGAAAAAAACCTTTACTAAAAAAATTTACATTAAAGAAAATTAAAAATTAAAAAAACTACTTTTTTTATATATATATAAAGAGCACAAAAAAATAAACAAACTTTTTTAACAAATTATTATTTAAATACAAAATTTAAAATATACATTATTTGCAAGAATTCATAAAACAAAAAAAAAAAACAAATAAACGATCATGACGACAACAACACCTATAAGATGCGAATTGAAATTGAAATGAGTCGAAACGTGTAAGAAATTAGGTTTTAAAATCTATAGATTACAATGACACGATCCCATCGAATTGAACGAGGTTGAGACAAAGGGTTTAGAGCACAAATACGTCTAATATCGCATGCCTTTGAAATTGGACGAAGCCGCGCTCGATTTGTTTTACGAGTACGAAAGCGATCTGCAGAACATCATCATCGCCGAAGATAGAGAATTCGACAAGGACGATTTGTCGTTGCTCCATGGAAGTTACATATTTCCAAACATCTCATTCGAACTCGTGAAGAAATTGGGTGGTGAGAGCGAGTTGACTGAAGTAACAAAACTCAAAAAAGTAAAGATAAACATTCAACACATTTGCGAAAAAGGAGAAAACACGAGTGTCAACATGCTAATAACAGACTTGGAAATATAAACAATAGAGAGATTGATTTTTGAGCGAAGAAGAAGAAAAAAAAAAAGTAATGAGATCATCTTTAGATCTCATTTTTTTTTTGTTTTTTTTGTTTTCCTTCTTCACTATTACCATATATTATAATAACGTTTCCTTTTTTCTTAAATTTCAGCGTCGATTCTTCTTTTCTTCTTTTCTTTTTTTTGTAATATGATACGTTTTTATAACAACACATTTGTTTATCCAAATCATAATTATGAAAGAATGTTGTGCATCTCTTGGTAACACTTGCATCATTACCATTCTCTTCAGAAGGCAGTGGTGACGGTGGAAAGTGTCTCATTCTTTTCATTTCCAACCGTCTATTCCGCTGTTTATCTAAATCTTTCATCAGTTCTTTCCTTAGATATCCATCATTAGCGTCTAACCATTTTTCCACATCTTTTTTTTCGCACTCTGCCTCGCGATATTCATCATTATCGTCTAATTGTTTCTCCACCTTTTTATCCATTTTATATATTATTTTATACTTTCTATGATTTATATTTTATATAATTATATAATTTTATATTATAACAACATATTCAAAATTGGTATATTTTTAAACGGTGAATTCTCACCGAGGTACAAACCCTTGCCGAGTCACTCAACATTCTGTCCACTCATCAGATAGAGACCGTTTCCACTCAAAGAGTTGCCACCTCTAACGGGTTCTAGATACAATCCTTTACCACTGTCGTCTACGTGGATGGGACACACGGCTCCTCCCTTCTTCAAAAACAGTCTGCTGCCACCCATTAATTTCTCAACTGCCGAACTCGCGAGTCACGTGAGAGCTCCCACGCCGAGAGTCTTTCCAAGAAAGGGTAGTGCCTTTGCGGCGAAGGGTAATGCTTTTGCGGCGATTCCTGCCAATAGCGGTAGGAAACCACCTTTCATTCTCAAATTGTATCTCAATTGAGCGGGACTCAATCTCACCGTCAACCCTCTTCCATTGCGAATCACTTTCTCCATCCTTTTGATTTGACTTCTGGTCCAGGCGATCGAATCCTGACCGCCTCTCGTCAGATCTTCGTGAGTGAATTTGAATCTCACCGCCTCGCCTCGAGTTGTTAAAGCTCTCTTCAGTTTCTTCCTTTGTCCTGCAGATACGTTCACGTTTTTAATCACGTATTCTGTCATAATTCATTTTTTAAAATATATTTACTTCAATTGTTTTCTTGTTTAATAATAATTATTTATATTAAAATAATTTTGTAAAATTAATATTGCGTTTATTTTATTTTTGTTATCTATATAGATGCACAATATTTTTTTTTTTTTGCTTTTATATTTCTCTTATGTGAAATCGTATCGTCACCCTCTCTCCACGAAGATCTAACAGTTCACCATTTTGATCCGTCAACGTGGTTTTGAGACTATACAACGTGTCTAAAATCACTGGTAGATAAACTAAATTTCGAGGTCGCTCCACGATCTTATAACCCGGCGACACGTTTGGAAAGAAGGAATAGATCGTCGGTTGAGCGCTACCATTCACGTAGCTTCCAACAATCACGTCCACATTCACCAGAATGCTATTGACTGCGAGAATGTCGACCGTATTTTCAGATTCCGCGTGGCCTCTATACATCTTTCGATCGAATCCCAACATCTTGCCTATAGAATCGTCTGTGTTGAAATCCACTCGAAAATTTTCTTTCAAATCCAACATTGTCTGTAAGGTATTAGGATTAGGAGCGAGTCTGATCTTGTTGCTTCCCTTTCCATCTGTCTTCATTCGCGTCTGAATATAATTGTTCAAATCGTCTATGTCGTAACTCCCTTTGGGAATTCTCCAGCCAATCCACTCCGTCGGAATACTTGAGCGAGTTATTCTTTTCGGTGACGTTGGGAAAGGAATAATAAGTCTCCAGATTCACCAACGCCATCTCGTATCTTTTCTCTCTATTCAATTCGATGGAAGGTTCGAATTTCGTAGCGAATCGAGTCGAATCGCCACTCACCACGATTTGAATGGATTGTTTTGCAGCCGTATTCTCGGCTATCCGTTCTAACAATTCTCCTCGTTCCAACATTATATTTTAATTTTATTTTTTTTAAATTTTTTTTTCAAAACTAATTATTTGAAGATTTATTATTTTCTGTTTTTTTTTATTTTCACGCTCTATCTTATTATCAACAGAAACATAAAACTTGTCGAATCCGCACTGATATTTTCCGCGATTAAATTCGCTTGTCAAATCGATCACGACGAAATTGTAAAGTCCTCCATCCCAAACTCTCTTGCAGAATCTCCTGAATTCCGCCACGCTCATGTCGTTTGAGACGTGGTCGCCGTAGATGGGATTGAGATTCTTGAGATCTTGGCGAAAGAGACATAGAAAATTAGCGTTCTCCCTTATCGTCTATCTGGGCAATCAAAACTAATCCTGCGACAGGTAGAAACAGTCCACGTTGCTGTGTCGACCCCTAACGTAATACGATTCGCATCGGTTCTGTCTCTCCAAAAGCAGATCGTCGAAAATCATGAGATTCTTATCTTCCGATTTCAATTCTCTAGGATCCGGAACATCGCTAGCGTTCTCATAAAATCGACACGTGAC
Source organism: Pictodentalium vernedei (assembly GCA_031216915.1). Taxonomy (NCBI): domain Eukaryota; kingdom Metazoa; phylum Mollusca; class Scaphopoda; order Dentaliida; family Dentaliidae; genus Pictodentalium; species Pictodentalium vernedei. Next base: position 859,722,223 of record CM062296.1, on the reverse strand, counting down.
GTTCGAAGATGCATTTCTCTTCATCAGCTCCATTGCCGCACCGTCCAAAATGGTCGAAAGTGGAGCTTCACTCTTGTCGAATTCCACCCTACTGTCAAAGATTCTGGCTATGACGTCCTTGGGCAATCTACGATCCATGCACTCTCGAAGCAATCTGTATTCGGGTTGAAACAAGCTCTTGCCAAACAGGAACAATCTGTCGTAATCCAACCAGTCGGGTCGGGACAACAGATTCATCAACAGATTGGTCTTTCCACAATTCGATTTTCCCACTATCAAGCCTCTTATGCTTTTAGGAAAGAACTCATTATTCGACCTTTTAGTCGCGGCGTCGTTCCAAGACATATCTTTAATGTTCATCTTTGTTTTATTTTTTTTTTGTTTGTTATTTTAGATTCTTTTCAAACACAATTTTTATGCTTTTTCAAACTCAGTTTTTAATATTATTATTTATTTATATCACACCGTCGCGAGTTCTCTTCAATCCTGATCCACTCGTCATTTTGGCTAAATCTTGTATGGGTACCACAGCATCCTTAAAATCATTCCAACTTTTCGGCGTTCACTTTAACGCAGCTCGCTTCGCCGGCGGACTGATCAACTTTTCGATCAACGTGTCGGCTGCCCTCTTGCCAGCCACAGAAGCTATCCTACCACTGGCTTCGGAAGTGGCTTTCTTACCAGCATCCAAAGCCGTCTTCTTACCGACCTCAAACGCAGTCGATGCGAGTTTTCTACCCGCATCGCTCGTGAACGCTCGCATTATAGACTCGACGATGCCAGAACCGGCTTGAACGTAAGTTCTGACGTATCCCCTGTTCTTTATCACCAACATATTTTATTTCTATAATATATTTTGTTTTTTTTTCACTGGTAAATCGTTTTGTTGTTTAAACACTTTTATTATTCTAGTGTAAAAATTTACTGTTTTATTTTTGTTTGTTTGTTTCTCTCTACTTATTATATACACATCAATCCTTCAATTCGTTCATCAGCCTTTTATAATGGTTTTTATTCAAAACCTTCTGTCTTAACAATTCGTCAGATATAGTAACTATCTGATTATCTAATCCTGTGTTACCAGCCCGTCTGCTCGCCATCAACAAACTCAATCTCTGAGACAGAGCGTCAGAATCGCTCGGAAGAAAAGTGGTTTTCACCCCTTTGCCAGTCACCGATTCGAAGAACTTCTTATTCATATCACATATGGGTTTCACCACTTTCGTCCACTTGTAACCTCTGTTGGCTTTGGGTCTCGTCTCTCTGGCATCGTTATTTCTCATGGCGTGGGTCTGAACCAGAATGTCGCCGTAATTGTCGAAATCCTGTTCCGTGTAATCACTAGGCTTGGCGTAAAGGAGCAATCTGCGCAGTCTATCATTTAATTCGTATCTATTCGAGCCTACGGTTAATTCATCATCACCTATTTCTACTTCTGTGTCTCCAATAAAAGTATTACCGTCCGAATCCTTATAAAATCCATACAACAGATCTCTCTTACTGCCATCCTCAGACGATGCGACGCTATCAGTGGTGAAAGTCGAAGCTGTATCGTCGGTCTCTCTCAAATCTGTTTGAATTCCCGTGGGAACGTAATCCGGTGTAGATTGAATGGAATGCCGATTTCCAAAACTACCGGGCAACGAACCCATTCTCAAAGAACTCTCTTTTATGGGTCTCAATTCTTCGACTATCTCCTTCCTGCTTTGCTCTTGACCCTCCGTCACGGGTTTAAATATTTTTGCGGCTTCGCGTTTGAGTTCCATCTCACCAAGACGTCTGCTTCTGTCAGCCGACTGAATGCCCTTCTTAGCACGTTCATACTCGCCTAAAATTTGATCTCGGCGCCTAGAATCCATCTGTAAAAACAGTTTTCGTTTTTAATTGTTAATGTTCCTTTAAGTATGCTAATGCGAGTTATTTTATTATTTTCAAAATTAAATGTATAATTATATTTTTATGTTTTAAGTTAATACAAATCTTTCTGTCTTTAATATAATAACTAAAAATTCACATCTCAACTCAGTATTGATTGAATTGGGAAAGTTTAAAAACGTTTTAAGCACATGACAAACCGGTTTTTGATTTACCGCATTTGAGAGTAATTTACGTTTGTTAAAAGGAATTCCATTCACATATCAAAAAACCATTCACTCAGCGTCGAATTAAGAGAGAACCTTGAAGACAGTTAAAAACATTCTAGCACATAAAAGAAACTGTTTTTTTTCTAATTTAACGTTAAATGGATTCATTCATTCATTCATTCATTCATTCATTCATTCATTCATTCATTCATTCATTCATTCATTCATTCATTCATTCATTCATTCATTCATTCAAATCTCTGATCATTATCATGAATATATTAAAAATTTACCACTCAAACCTAATTGCGTGAAAAATGCGTTTTATTATACATTGTTAAAACGATCCATTAAAACGAAAAACCTTCATTCACGCCACAACAAAAACATGAGCAACATTTTTCATTCAAACATTCCATTAAGTGTTTATTAAGATTACTTCACAAGAATTAATAGTGACAAACGCGAACAAACGATTTTTTACCTCTGATTTTTTTCTCTAATTGTCTCTAAACTCAATTTCTTTTCGTTACATCGAAACAAAACATGAATGACTATTTTTACAGATCATATTTTATAGTCAACTCTTTTGAACGAATGCCTTTCATTCACGCAATTCTTTTTTAAAACTGACGCTCATATTTATAATCTACTCTTTTGAACGAAAACCTCATTCAATCACAACAATAACATGTGTTAGTTTTACTATCATCGTGACAGTGGGTTTGCGGGTTCTAACATCCTGTCTGTACACGATTCGATTTCTGACAAAAATCCGCAAATGGATTTCCGTGTACGCCTCCGTAGGGATTCAGTGTTAAAATCGTGTACAGACAGGATGATGTTAGAATCCGCAAACCACTTTTTGACGATGATTTAGAATCCGCAACACGTTTTTTTGCTCGCGATTTAACACTGAATCCTATGGGGAAACCCATCTGCGGATTCTAAAATCAGACGATATACCTCTTTTTCCTTAAATTTTCATCTACGTCTTTTCACTCTTGAGCGATGTGTGTAGAATCCAGTGATGTTTGAATCCGCAAGCGATTTCTAAATCACCCTAAAAAACGACAAAATCGTGTACAGGTACACGATTTTAACACTGATTCCCTACGGAGGCGTACATCGATGTACGTGTACATGTACATATACATTTGATGGTTGAATTCTCAATTATCATATACTGGGTGGTCTTTCAGCTTATTTACATAAAAGGTGACGTTCGTAACTCTCTCTACAAGCCATTTGGTGTTGGGTCGTTTTAACTTGGCCCATTCCAGGATATCTTCTTCCATTACGTTTTAACTTGGACCATTCCAGGATATCTTCTTCCATTACATCATCTAGGAACTCTCTTCAAAGTCTTCTTGGCACCATACGAGTTGTGGAACATCAAGTACCCGAGGGTTGTTTTGCGATGAATGGTAATACTTCAGTTCATTCGTTTCATTGTGTCTTAGCATAAAAGGATGAAACCAAAACTAAGATTATCTTTAAATCGTAAGTGTTGTGGCAGAAATATGGTAGTCGTCAATTCATCGTTCATCATCTTTAGTTTCACACCGTTGATCCGGTAGTTATACTGGTCCTGGACTCTTCTGTTCATCATGTGGCGAGTTCTAATAAAACTCCAGTTCTTCGCAGATGGTTAACATCGCATCAGTCTCTTCTTCAGACATCATATTCTGGTCAAAATCAGTTGGGTCAACATCATAACGGGTGGTCGTCGTGGTCCGGGGTTGTTTGTTTGGTCCTCTCTTCGGTTCATCGGTCTTCCTTTTAGCTGGTACAGGAAGTGGTCGGTGGGCGACGCTCTGGTGTCGGTTAAAATGGAGTAATTGGTTAAACTCCTGGCCGCATTCCATACATGTATAAGTCTCCAAACATTTCTTCAGATGTTGATCCTGCTTTTGCTTTGAAGCATAACTCTTGTTGCAGTCGTGGGTCTTCTTCTCTTCGCCGTGTTGGGTGTGCACATGGCGGTTCCGGTTCCGATGGTCCGTAAAGGTCTTCCCACACTCTTCACATGCCTAAACATCAGTCCTGGTAACGGCAGTAGCAGCATCAGACTCCATCTTCATAAAAATTTTGCGAAGGCAAAATTGCTATAGAAAACGCTCTAGCGATGTGTTCAGTTCGAAGGATCGAAACAGAATGACGCGACGTTACTCTTCTCCGGTATTCATATTTACGTGACGGACGTTTTTGAAAACGTCACGACGTCGTAACGTTTTTTCATCGATATTTTCATTCTCGGTGGGCGTTTGTGTTTCTTTCCTATAGGATTATAGGTTAAAGTTGGGAAAGTTAGAAAATTAGTATAGTAGTCAATAAAAAAGAAACACAATGAGAACACACTAATCTGATTGGTTGATTAACTAGGCTCTGATTGGTTAGTGTAGAAATATCTTGATCCTCATTAATTTTATTATTTAAAATCATATAGTTAGAGGTGTCATTTAAAGAAATTGCTAAATATAGTCCATAACAATTAGTTAGGGGGTCAGTTAAGGATGTCACTAAAAATAGAGCGTAGGAATTTATAAAAATATAGTTCCAAGTAGAAGCAGAGGATTCTGGGTAAATTTGTACTATAGCACTACGTGCTACTCTTATACAATTTATTGGGGAAAAAACGTCATGGGATCCAAAAAGGGATTCTGGGAAAATCCGAACCAGAACATTCTCCACTTCAATCGAACACACCCCCGGTACCCTCTCGGTACTATAGCACTACATGCTACAGTTAAAAGTAGAAGTCCTGTCACGAACTGTGCGCTTATCTAGGCTTAATTGCGTGTAGGAATTGCGCGCAATTGTCATATCGAATGGCATTCAAAGTCTGGCAGGTTCTCCTTGTAACCTATAGCAAACACAAGCAATGTTCCTGCCAATGGACCCCCGGTTTACCCGGAGGTCCATTGGCTGAAACTTTGCTTGTGCACAGGCCGCATGTGCAGAATTTGATAGCCTTACCATCGCCATAACGCATAGATTAACGCGTAAATCGACGTTCTATTTATGCGCATTTCAGGACAGGACTTCTAGTTTTAACTGTACTGTTATAAGCCAAAAGTTTCGCGATCCTAAATAGGATTCTGAAAGAATTCGAAATAGTACAACTTGTCGGGTTGTTTGTGGTAATTCGTGATACTCCGATTCAATCGAACATACCCCAGGAGCCCCATCGGTACTATAGCGCTACGTACTAAGCCAATAAAATGGGAAAATCCGTATCAAATGAAGTTAATTTCGGTGATTTGGGGTGGATTTTGGTGATTTGGAGGGCTTGTCGGGTTGTTTGTGGTAATTTGATTTACTTCGATTCAATCGAACATACCCTCCAAACATACTCTTGTACTCTAAGAACGGTTTAGGTAACATAGCAACCACGTGCTACCACAGAAACCAAAATGGCGTCCTCCAGTATACAAAATGGACGACGGAAACACGTATCACCCTAACAACACGTGCTGTGCATGCGCACTCACGCCACGTATCACTATGGGGATGACGTCACAAGGTGGTCGCTCACGAGGGTTACCATGACAACACAACATGGCGCCCCTGGGTCACGTGACATGACGTCACTTCCGAGTTCCTGCACCGAGGTCCTGTTGATGGGGGGAGGGTTAAAAGCCCGAGACATACTACTGAGATGGTACACTATAAAATCACCGTATGATGTCATAAAATCAATACAGCCTAAAAGTTCTATTAGAAACAATACACTATAAAATCACCATCTGATGTCATAAAATCGGCACAGTCTAATAGATCTATCAGAGACGGTACACTATAAAATCACCGTTTGATGTCAGAAAATCAGTACAGTCTAATAGAATATGTTCCATTGTCAACGGACATTGAATGGAAAGACATTCTGGTCGCATATTACCCTCTAACAAAAAGGAATGCGTAAGTCTTTTTTGAGAGATATGAAATCGTGTGAGAATGACGTGAACTTTTCTGCAAAAGTTTACTAGACGGATACTTATCACTATTATAGGTTAGGAAACCCTCCCGAGAACTCCGGGAAGTAAAGCAGTGCCTGTTCACTGAGGTAAACAGACTCTGTTTTACTGGTAAAATAGGACCCTGTCACCAATGCTTGGGAGGTGCAATCCCTATCGAAATTGGGCAACATGGCTTATCAATGCTCACCACTGGTCTTGAGTTGAGACTCATGTCGTGGTCATAAATTGGCCATTGTGCAAACATATGAGACCTTAAACACCAATAAATAAATAAATAAATAAATAAATAAATAAATAAATAAATAAATAAATAAATAAATAAATAAATATGTTCGGAAGCGATGAGGCTTGATATTAGTCATTCTATCCCAGTCCACATGCCACACAGATTTGATACTTATTGATATGTTGTTTAAAATCACTGAAAGGAATTTTGAAACAATGAGAGGCTTGTTTATAGCTTTTATTGCTGCATTGTCTGAATGGTGTTACTAACATGTTTATGCAACCAAAAAACATATTATTTTAGTCAGACATGAAAGTGTTAAACTTCTCACGACGTCTCAATATGTGACGGTTCTTCAACTTGGGGTTGAATAAAGCTAGCAAAGAGGAAAGAAAGCCGGACAAGATAATCGATTTCATTTCCTATACAATCTCATTGCGTTCAAACGCAAAGTGTAGATGTAAATCTTTGACCTCAGGCGTTAAAACAAAATTTTTGTTTGGTATTCTGACTGAGGTGACACGATCACCAGAAAGAACAGCTGACGACCTTTTATCACCATCTTCAGATACATCCATATAGATCCGTTTATATAGTATATTAAGACTTTATTTCAGCACATTTTTTTTATTTAAATTGCAGATTGCTTTGATGCAGTAAGTTCCGAAATGACAGTAGGTGTCATTTGACGCCAGGGAAAAATGAGTGGTGCAAGGTTCTCTTTTATCAAATCAAGCTGAAACGCAGTTGATTCCATAATAGCTTCTATTCTAGTGCCCAATGCAGGAATATGTTTCTGGTGTTTGTGAAAAAATCAACATGATAAGAGACACAATTATAAGCAGGGTTTAATGGAGTAGCCAACAGTTCATAGTCATGCTGAAGTGACCATCTAATTCTGCGCTTAAATAAACGTGCCTCTGCCTCAACGAGCAACGAATTACCTGGTGATGTTCTAAAAGACACATGGCTAAATCTATCCTCACTATTATGAATTGCATGAAGTGGCATGAGGAACGCCTTTATCGCAAACCACACAAACGTTATCTAACTTTGATCTAAAAATTGATCTATACAGATGGAGTAGCGGTATATGGTCACCACCTCAGTCAGTACTACTAATTTCCGCCAGGGGAATACGTACCTTTTAACATTTCACATTTAGACGTTTGATATGAGAGGTAAAATTCAGGTTATTGTCAAACAATAAACCCTAGATGTTTTAATGGGACTGCCATCTAATTTCAATTCCGGGTAAAGATGGTGCTTCCGAAGTTAGCACTATTAGTTTCAGTTTTAGGATAATTTAAAACCGTTTCCTGTAGCCTATTTCTGAGTTTTCTTTAAACACGGATGACGTTTGCGCTCGATGGCATTCATGTTTTACTGCTATAGCAAATCAAAAAGTCATCGACACCCGGACAATCGACCATACAATTGCGCCAATTATGGCATTGGTTTTCACATAAATCAGAATAGCAGATAGAATGCTGCTCGGAGGAGCACCTAATTCCTACGCGTGTGGACCAGATAATGTAGACCCAACATGAACTTGAACTTGATATATCGCTGTATACAATACCGTGATCATCGACAATTAATCCATTATATACTATTCAAAACAAGTAGGGGATATCCAAACTGATGTTGATATTTTCAGAAAATGGTATTGTGATTGGACACATCAATATGTTACCTAGTTCACCGACCCACGAAAACTAAGTGTAGGTTTTCGCAAGAGCACCACGTTAATGTCTACGGGGTACGCTTTGAAATATTAAATTGTACTGGACGGGCATGTTCGAAGGTCTTATCGTTCTTTTCTTGGTATAAACTCGTTCATCAAGAGTTTCTGGCCGAAGCGAAACTTTTGAGGTATGCGAAGGCTGACACGTGCCGAACGTTTTCGTGCCTTGGCATGTTAGAAGCAGGCAACAGGCAGACTGCAGTGGTTTAAATTCTCAACGTTACTCAATCGGTGATTAGCAGGTTATGGTCACGTTATCGGCAGACAGGCAATGTTGATGACAGACGTCGATCAGGTCGTCCAAGGGCGACAACTGCTAACCAGGTTCGTTTCATCTGAACCACGGCATTACGTAACCGCCATCAAAGTGCCTCGGAAATTGGACAGCAGCTGCATCGTGCGAGTCAGTGGTCAGACTATCCGAAATCGCCTACACAGCTAGAATTTGTACGCTCGACAATCTCGAATAATTCCACGTTGGACTGAACGACACATCGCAGCAAGGGGTAATCTATGTGGATCACGACGGCGCTGGTACAATCATCGTTGAAGCAACGTCATGTTTTCGGATGAATCGAGGTACACTCTCGACTTCCACGAGAGGCGAAACAGAGTGCGGCGGCGTCGGCGGCGGCGGCGGCGGCGGCGAAACGAATGGTACCATGACGTAACCGTTAGGCGGCCCTATCGTTTTGGTGGTGGATCGGTTATGGTGTGGGGAGGCGTAACCATGAAAAGAAGAACAGCATTACATGTCATCCGAGGGCGTGTCACAGGGCAGTACTACTGTGATAACATGCCAGCAGCTCATGTGGTACCATTTACACGACGTCGCGGCCGTCGATTCATTTTCCACGATGACATTGCAAGAGCGCATAGGGCCTGTGTCCCTACAGAGTTCTTCCAGGAGCAGAAGATCACTACACTGCCTTGGTCAGCTCTAAATCCACACCTTTCGCCCATCGAACACGTCTGGGATATACTTGGCAGACGCCTATGACGTCAACAGCCCCCTGCCAATGTCCAGGAACTCGCCGCTTCACTGCAGGAAAAATGAAATAGCATCAGTCAAGCTGATATTGGACATTTTGTGAGAAGTATGTTGGATCCGCGCTGTCTCTCAATTCGAGGAGGATTTACATGGTATTGAGGTCTTGGATTGAATGTAGTAAATTCTCTGACTGACCGTTAATGTCTTCTACAGCTCAGAGCGTGGAATGTGTGCTAGTCAGATACCCATCTATCACTGAACTCATTCACCAGATGTCACAGTGCAATGCCACAACTGTTTTTTTGATGAAAATATAAATATATTTCTTCATATATCTCACTTTATTCAAATATCCCCTACTTTTTGAATTGTATATATGGTTGTGAAATCAAAAGAGTTATGAACCTGCCCCAAATTTATTTCACCTGTAATAATATCTTTCACAAGTCTAGTTATACTTCCTGACTCCTGTCCTTAATATTTCATTGAAATACGATTGAGAAAGCCACCGCATATAATTCAGGTCGCAAGGACATACATAAACTTGCTCAAATCCAGAGATAACAAAAATTGATAATCATATTATGACAATAATTGATCTAGGTACTATATTGAATCATTATGAATAAACATCATATGATATCTGTCAAAAGACAAAAACATCCTTATAAATGTTTCAATCGTTTGCACTATTACGAGACTGCAAATTCAGCATAAAGTGGTATCTAAATGGACAACTTAAAAGTCTCCGCAAAATAACCGATGGCAGTTGTATTTATGGTTAGCGCCCTCCGTCATTAAAATACCCCCTGCTTTTCTTCATTGAAAACTTTAAGCGTGACATAGAAAAGAAATTCAATTTACGCAGAATACACAGCGTTATTTTAACGAACACATAACGGGCAACTGATTGTATAATATAGTTTATATCTGCCCGTGGAGGTTTTTTTAGTGTGTTAGAACCCAAATAAAATTACCCTAGAGATTTTGACCGAAGCTGATTTTTGTCCCGTAATTTCTTTACGCTAAAGACCATCTATCAGTAATCGGTAATGGTAATTCTGCGAAACCTCTAAAGAGAAAAAATCGAAATTGACCTTGAGTGATTGAAGTGATGAACTGAGGCACCTTTGTCTAGTGTCACTCTAATAATGGTGGATAGTTCATGCTACAAGAGCATTATTTGATTCCCGCTATTCTATTTTTTTCAGTATGGTTCCTGGGGAAAAAGTGATGATAAGAAATGTGCATCACATCAGAATATTGAACATCGACCCAAACTAAATCTAAAACAGTACTCAGTGAATAGCTAAAATCATAGTTATAATAAACCATAATGAAAAAATAGCGAAGATATATCTACACTCACAATCATAGTTAGAATAAACCATAATGCTAAAATAGTGGATATATATCTACGCTCACAATCATAGTTAGAATAAACCATAATGCTAAAATAGTGGATATATATCTACACTCACAATCATAGTTATAATAAACCATAATGAAAAAATAGCGAAGATATATCTACACTCACAATCATAGTTAGAATAAACCATAATGCTAAAATAGTGGATATATATCTACGCTCACAATCATAGTTATAATAAACCACAATGCTAAAATAGTGGATATATATCTACACTCACAATCATAGTTAGAATAAACCATAATGCTAAAATAGTGGATATATATCTACACTCACAATCATAGTTAAAATAAACCATAATGCTAAAATAGTGGATATATATCTACGCTCACAATCATAGTTAGAATAAACCATAATGCTAAAATAGTGGATATATATCTACACTCACAATCCTAGTTAGAATAAACCATAATGCTAAAATAGTGGAATATAAACCATAATGCTAAAATAGTGGATATATATCTACACTCGTAACCATAGTTAGAATAAACCATAATGCTAAAATAGTGGATATATATCTACACTCACAATCATAGTTAGAATAAACCATAATGCTAAAATAGTGGATATATATCTACACTCACAATCATAGTTAGAATAAACCATAATGCTAAAATAGTGGAATAAACCATAATGCTAAAATAGTGGATATATATCTACACTCACAACCATAGTTAGAATAAACCATAATGCTAAAATAGTGAACATATATCTACACTCAAAATCATAGTTAGAATAAACCATAATGCTAAAATAGTGGATATATATCTACACTCACAATCATAGTTAGAATAAACCATAATGCTAAAATAGTGGATATATATCTACACTCACAATCATAGTTAGAATAAACCACATTTCTGGGATCGTATGATGTCCGGGGACTTTAAATTAATAATGTACATAATAATACATGGGTAAAGGCTGCGAGCAATGCGATAAATCTAAACTCAACAATATATTCTTTATGTCTGCGATTTGAATACGGTGTGGTTTCTATAGTTTTGTCAAGCAGCAAAACTAAGATAATGAACACACCCAGTGTCGTGCGCAAACTGAAAAATACAATTAGTGGCTTGACACTGACGCAACAATTCATTAACGATTCGTTGTTCTTAACTGTAAACAGAAAAGAGATAGCTACGCTCACAACACCCGTACCACATTCAGTGTGCGAGGATACGTCATGATATGGATGTTATACGTTATGAACTTCTGATGATAAATAGGGGTCAGTGATGCGCGTCGGAGGGCCGTACGAGGTGGATAATTCGTGAACAGGGATGGTTTGTTTTGAATTGGAGGTTTCTAAACGTGTATGAAGGAAAGTGAAGGAAAAAACGTACAATATTGAACTTTGATACGAGATTCGGACGTGGTCGTAAAGTGCGATAAAATCTCTTACAAAATGTCACGAGCAATTTAGTGCCTATCATGGAGGGATGAGTGGGTGGGAACAGAAGCAACTATATTAAATTTCAATTAAATCTCAATATGGGTGAGAGTACTGAAAGATTAGAAAACAGATTATACGTGTGATCTATTTTAAATAAGAGTATTACAAAATTAACGGTGCAGAATATTTATCGTACTTATGATGGGGATGGGGGAGACGGGGGTGGGGGGGGGGGGGTGGAAATCCAAATTTCTACTTGTGTCAAGTCATTCCAACAATATAAAACACATAATAAGGGATGACAATTACCCATGAAGACTTCATGAGATGCCTTCAGAAGATAGCTCTAAAACGTCATTAAAGCTTTTATAAGTCATTAAAACTTCTTAGGCTTTACCTCTTTCAAGCGTCTTCAGAGTTCTGGTTTAAAGAATCGTTAATGACTTATAGTACTTATAAGCGTCTTCAGAGTTCTGGTTTAAAGAATCGTTAATGACTTATAGCACTTATAAGCGTCTTCAGAGTTCTGGTTTAAAGAATCGTTAATGACTTATAGCACTTATAAGCGTCTTCAGATTTCTGGTTTGAAGAATCGTTAATGACTTATAGTACTTATAAGCGTCTTCAGAGTTCTGGTTTAAAGAATCGTTAATGACTTATAGCACTTATAAGCGTCTTCAGAGTTCTGGTTTAAAGAATCGTTAATGACTTATAGCACTAAAAAGCGTCTTCAGAGTTCTGGTTTGAAGAATCGTTAATGACTTATAGCACTTATAAGCGTCTTAGAGTTCTGGTTTAAAGAATCGTTAATGACTTATAGCACTAAAAAGCGTCTTCAGAGTTCTGGTTTGAAGAATTGTTAATGACTTATAGCACTTATAAGCGTCTTCAGAGTTCTGGTTTAAAGAATCGTTAATGACTTACAGCACTAAAAAGCGTCTTCAGAGTTCTGGTTTGAAGAATCGTTAATGACTTATAGCACTTATAAGCGTCTTCAGAGTTCTGGTTTAAAGAATCGTTAATGACTTATAACACTTATAAGCGTCTTCAGAGTTCTGGTTTAAAGAATCGTTAATGACTTATAGCACTAAAAAGCGTCTTCAGAGTTCTGGTTTGAAGAATCGTTAATGACTTATAGCACTTATAAGCGTCTTCAGAGTTCTGGTTTTAAGAATCGTTAATGACTTATAGCACTTATAAGCGTCTTCAGAGTTCTGGTTTGAAGAATCGTTAATGACTTATAGCACTTATAAGCGTCTTCAGAGTTCTGGTTTGAAGAATCGTTAATGACTTATAGCACTTATAAGCGTCTTCAGAGTTCTGGTTTAAAGAATCGTTAATGACTTATAGCACTAAAAAGCGTCTTCAGAGTTCTGGTTTGAAGAATCGTTAATAACTTATAGCACTTATAAGCGTCTTCAGAGTTCTGGTTTAAAGAATCGTTAATGACTTATAGCACTAAAAAGCGTCTTCAGAGTTCTGGTGTGAAGAATCGTTAATGACTTATAGCACTTATAAGCGTCTTCAGAGTTCTGGTTTAAAGAATCGTTAATGACTTACAGCACTAAAAAGCGTCTTCAGAGTTCTGGTTTGAAGAATCGTTAATGACTTATAGCACTTATAAGCGTCTTCAGAGTTCTGGTTTAAAGAATCGTTAATGACTTATAACACTTATAAGCGTCATCAGAGTTCTGGTTTAAAGAATCGTTAATGACTTATAGCACTAAAAAGCGTCTTCAGAGTTCTGGTTTGAAGAATCGTTAATGACTTATAACACTTATAAGCGTCTTCAGAGTTCTGGTTTAAAGAATCGTTAATGACTTATAACACTTATAAGCGTCTTCAGAGTTCTGGTTTTAAGAATCGTTAATGACTTATAGCACTTATAAGCGTCTTCAGAGTTCTGGTTTTAAGAATCGTTAATGACTTATAGCACTTATAAGCGTCTTCAGAGTTCTGGTTTGAAGAATCGTTAATGACTTATAACACTTATAAGCGTCTTCAGAGTTCTGGTTTAAAGAATCGTTAATGACTTATAGCACTAAAAAGCGTCTTCAGAGTTCTGGTTTGAAGAATCGTTAATGACTTATAGCACTTATAAGCGTCTTCAGAGTTCTGGTTTAAAGAATCGTTAATGACTTATAGCACTAAAACGCGTCTTCAGAGTTCTGGTTTGAAGAATCGTTAATGACTTATAGCACTTATAAGCGTCTTCAGAGTTCTGGTTTGAAGAATCGTTAATGACTTATAGCACTTATAAGCGTCTTCAGAGTTCTGGTTTAAAGAATCGTTAATGACTTATAGCACTTATAAGCGTCTTCAGAGTTCTGGTTTAAAGAATCGTTAATGACTTATAGCACTAAAAAGCGTCTTCAGAGTTCTGGTTTGAAGAATCGTTAATGACTTATAGCACTTATAAGCGTCTTCAGAGTTCTGGTTTAAAGAATCGTTAATGACTTACAGCACTAAAAAGCGTCTTCAGAGTTCTGGTTTGAAGAATCGTTAATGACCTATAGCACTTATAAGCGTCTTCAGAGTTCTGGTTTAAAGAATCGTTAATGACTTATAGCACTAAAAAGCGTCTTCAGAGTTCTGGTTTGAAGAATCGTTAATGACTTATAGCACTTATAAGCGTCTTCAGAGTTCTGGTTTGAAGAATCGTTAATGACTTATAGCACTTATAAACGTCTTCAGAGTTCTGGTTTAAAGAATCGTTAATGACTTATAGCACTAAAAAGCGTCTTCAGAGTTCTGGTTTGAAGAATCGTTAATGACTTATAGCACTTATAAGCGTCTTCAGAGTTCTGGTTTAAAGAATCGTTAATGACTTACAGCACTAAAAAGCGTCTTCAGAGTTCTGGTTTGAAGAATCGTTAATGACTTATAGCACTTATAAGCGTCTTCAGAGTTCTGGTTTAAAGAATCGTTAATGACTTATAACACTTATAAGCGTCTTCAGAGTTCTGGTTTTAAGAATCGTTAATGACTTATAGCACTAAAAAGCGTCTTCAGAGTTCTGGTTTGAAGAACCGTTAATGACTTATAGCACTTATAAGCGTCTTCGGAGTTCTGGTTTAAAGAATCGTTAATGACTTACAGCACTAAAAAGCGTCTTCAGAGTTCTGGTTTAAAGAATCGTTAATGACTTATAGCACTTATAAGCGTCTTCAGAGTTCTGGTTTAAAGAATCGTTAATGACTTATAACACTTATAAGCGTCTTCGGAGTTCTGGTTTAAAGAATCGTTAATGACTTATAGCACTAAAAAGCGTCTTCAGAGTTCTGGTTTGAAGAATCGTTAATGACTTATAGCACTTATAAGCGTCTTCAGAGTTCTGGTTTTAAGAATCGTTAATGACTTATAGCACTTATAAGCGTCTTCAGAGTTCTGGTTTTAAGAATCGTTAATGACTTATAGCTCTTATAAGCGTCTTCAGAGTTCTGGTTTGAAGAATCGTTAATGACTTATAACACTTATAAGCGTCTTCAGAGTTCTGGTTTAAAGAATCGTTAATGACTTATAGCACTAAAAAGCGTCTTCAGAGTTCTGGTTTGAAGAATCGTTAATGACTTATAGCACTTATAAGCGTCTTCAGAGTTCTGGTTTAAAGAATCGTTAATGACTTATAGCACTAAAAAGCGTCTTCAGAGTTCTGGTTTGAAGAATCGTTAATGACTTATAGCACTTATAAGCGTCTTCAGAGTTCTGGTTTAAAGAATCGTTAATGACTTATAGCACTAAAAAGCGTCTTCAGAGTTCTGGTTTGAAGAATCGTTAATGACTTATAGCACTTATAAGCGTCTTCAGAGTTCTGGTTTAAAGAATCGTTAATGACTGACAGCACTAAAAAGCGTCTTCAGAGTTCTGGTTTGAAGAATCGTTAATGACTTATAGCACTTATAAGCGTCTTCAGAGTTCTGGTTTAAAGAATCGTTAATGACTTATAACACTTATAAGCGTCTTCAGAGTTCTGGTTTAAAGAATCGTTAATGACTTATAGCACTAACAAGCGTCTTCAGAGTTCTGGTTTGAAGAATCGTTAATGACTTATAGCACTTATAAGCGTCTTCAGAGTTCTGGTTTTAAGAATCGTTAATGACTTATAGCACTTATAAGCGTCTTCAGAGTTCTGGTTTAAAGAATCGTTAATGACATATAGCACTTATAAGCGTCTTCAGAGTTCTGGTTTGAAGAATCGTTAATGACTTATAGCACTTATAAGCGTCTTCAGAGTTCTGGTTTTAAGAATTGTTAATGACTTATAGCACTTATAAGCGTCTTCAGAGTTCGGGTTTAAAGAATCGTTAATGACTATAGCACTTATAAGCGTCTTCAGAGTTCTGGTTTGAAGAATCGTTAATAACTTATAGCACTTATAAGCGTCTTCAGAGTTCGGGTTTAAAGAATCGTTAATGACTATAGCACTTATAAGCGTCTTCAGAGTTCTGGTTTAAAGAATCGTTAATGACTTATAATACTTATAAGCGTCTTCAGAGTTCTGGTTTAAAGAATTGTTAATGACTTATAGCACTTATAAGCGTCTTCAGAGCTCTGGTTTAAATAATCGTTAATGACTTATAGCACTTATAAGCGTCTTCAGAGTTCTGGTTTGAAGAATCGTTAATGACTTATAACAGTTATAAGCGTCTTCAGAGTTCTGGTTTGAAGAATCGTTAATGACTTATAACACTTATAAGCGTCTTCAGAGTTCTGGTTTGAAGAATCGTTAATAACTTATTGCACTTATAAGCGTCTTCAGAGTTCTGGTTTAAATAATCGTTAATGACTTATAACACTTATAAGCGTCTTCAGAGCTCTGGTTTAAAGAATCGTTAATGACTTATAGTACTTATAAGCGTCTTCAGAGTTCTGGTTTAAATAATCGTTAATGACTTATAACACTTATAAGCGTCTTAAGCGTTCTGGTTTAAAGAATCGTTAATGACTTATAACACTTATAAGCGTCTTAAGCGTTCTGGTTTAAAGAATCGATAATGACTGATAACACTTATAAGCGTCTTAAGCGTTCTGGCTTAAAGAATCGTTAATGACTTATAACACTTATAAGCGTCTTCAGAGCTCTGGTCTAAATAATCGTTAATGACTTATAACACTTATAAGTTATTCAAACTCTTCATATCAAAGCTTTAAAACTTTTCATAACGAAGCTCTTATAAGTCATTAAAACATCTTCTGAAAAAAATGTCTTATAATTCATTAAAACTGGTGTATAATTGGAAACAGTATAGATCATAATTTAATGTCTGGGTATTTGTGTAAGAGGACATCGTTGAATAATACCTTACAAACTGTTGCTGACATACTGCTATTGACAAACCTTAGCCCTTATTTTATAGTATACATACTATTGTACCTGTCGTGGTATTAATAACACTTATCATGGTACCAAATGAGGTATGTTATATGTCAGACAAGGAGTAATTTGTTTACTCAGTTTATTCTTGTTATGGCATCTGACGTATAATTTTTATCCAAATGGCCCATGAATCTTCAACACTACCAAGTTTTGTTGAGTATAGAAGAGTTTGCTTTGTCTGTTTTTCATTTAGCACCCTTAAGAAGTTTCCTTTGTTCCAAACGCTCATTTTTACCTTCTTAGAAAAACGCTGCACAATCATACCATCAGGATTACTCTACTAATATCATCATCGGTGGATAATGTCATTTACAGCTGTTTTATTCAGTTGTTCTATAATCGTTCTCACAATTTCCTCGGATGACTATTGACAGTGGTGGCATATAGCCTAATGGTACCCTTTCTTGTCTATTGCTCTTACATTTGTATCTATTGTTTTACAGTTCCAGTTTTTAACATCTTGTCTTTAGTCCACCAATCTGATTACCCCCTTTTCGTTGCTTCATCTGGTGTTTCACATCTCGTCTCTAATTCATCCATTATATGTTGAAGATCAAACACTTTTCCTTCACACGTAATTCGTACGTCCCGAATTGTCCGTTCATATCAGTTTTTGTCTGATATATGATGGAATCAATGCATGATCTTTTGATCAGTGGTTCAGTAATGTTCCGTAAATCCTATTTGGTAACCAAACAAGCAAGGTTTGTGTTGATGTCTGCTAAAATGCTTTCAAAACAAGATCTTCTCGACATATTTCTCTCTGTAGGTTTTTGTTTATCCAGTGTGCTGCTGATCGTTGGTTTTGTTTTCTGTTTTTCAAATCCATCAGCTAACACATGTTTTGTTTTTAACTGATTTGGAAACTCTTTATTAATAATTTCATCAGCACCGGTACTTAAACCCATAAGCGTGGTTCTATTTTTGGTCATCGCCAAACTTAGATATTCAACACTAACATGCATAACGACAATAGGTAAATTGTACAAGCGAAATCGACGAAAAAAAAACACCAGTCAAATTTCAAAATTGAGCCACCAAATAGCATGGTATATATCCGAAGAATATGCGCAAGAAAGTGTCAATTATATCAAACGTAGTTCAAACACAAACGAACCCCTCCATCGCCTAAAAAAGCCGATTTCAGAAAGAGTAGTCCCACCGCAATTACTCCCTCATCATATATCTACCTATTCACTACGCCGATAACGCCTATTTTAGTGTGCGGCTGTGAGGTCTTGTTACCAGAGCTTCATTACAGCAGTACCATTCCCCACGAAAGTGCCCTCTTGCAGGTTTGTTAAACTCTATTTGGTGTAAACCAAAAAGCTTCGAACTACGCCATACGAGTTGAACTAGGCTAATTTCTCTTGTCCACCCCCTACATCACTGGGAGAGTGAAATATACTGTAAAGTTCCAATCATGACCCGCTGTTAACTATTTACTGAGGAATGTTTATGTGTGTTTCCACGAATCGGGACAAAAAACATGTCCCTGCAATTTTTTTCCGAAACGGGACACTGGTAGGTGTTTAAATGTTTAAAAGGTTTTCAGTTAACACTTATCAATGTAAGACGTTTCCAATCACAACATTGTGTAAATGATTCTCACTTTCTAATAGAAAATATTGGGGGATGAAATCTACAACTGTCCCCACCGTTACTGCTTCTGAATCCAAACGTTCAACTTTTACCATGCTGAATAACTTCCAAATTCAAATTAACCATCGTTGTATTGCATATTGTCGATAGGTGAAATCAGGTCGTAATAATATATAAATAAAGATAAAAGAGATCTTTTACTGCTAAGGAGAGGCTGTATCTGCATTTGTGCCACTACTACTTTACCATCAACGCTTGAGACATAAGTTGTTTCAGTATAGGTGGGCTTTAGGCTTTGGAAGTTTGACCATTTACACGATATAATTCAATCCCTCTGATAAAAGAAACTCCGAAACAGTGTCCAAAATAACACTTGAGATACACCAATCATCCAATTCTTTCCGAAACATTTACACCCTTGAGACTGTTAACAAATTAGTAACAGTTTTTTAGATAAATGATGCTAATCTGGACTCCCTGAGAGGGGAATACCCCAACGTGCCCCCCCCCCCCCCATCACACATCTGCACGGCTCTGATAATGCTGATGATCACACTATCAGCATAACTTGCGCCCCAGTCCCTGGATAAGCCCCGATCCCGCTCTCTCCTTTCCCCTTTGTCTCTCTCTCTGTACTCTCTCTCTCTCTCTCTCTCTCTCTCTCTCTCCTCTCTCTCTGAGACATGCAGCCTTTGTACAGTCCCTATCCCTAATGTGTGAATGTACACTGAAAAATGTATCATATAAATACATTTTCCTTTGCTCATTCCTGGTAAAACAACATTATTTTCAGCCATACAGTCTCCCAAATGAACCACAAAACCTTTTTATGTTAATAAACAGACTATCCAAGGAATTGACAACCTGATCCCTGATAATGTCAAGGTAGTAAAGGAGACAATAGACATATATTAGCTGGAAACTATACCTTTTGATTAAATTAAAACTCAAGACATTAGTTGGTACTGTACGGGTGGGCTTTCATAGTGTAACCATTTACACGAGTTACAATTCAATCCCTTTGATAAAGGAAACCCTGAAACAGTGTCCAATTTAACGCATGAGTTACACCAATCATCCAATTCTCCCAGGAGCATGTACCCCCTTTGAGACTGTTAACGAAATATACAGAACCACACTGATGTTTGAATGGGTTAACGATTACTGATCGAGAGCGAGTGGCGCAGGGATACACGAGAACCGGTAGGCTCGAGTGGTTATCCCAGCGCCACACGCTCGAGTCCAGTAATCGTTAACCCACTCAAACATAAGTGTGGTTCTGTATTTATTACACACCCAACCCTGAAAAAGAATTCACTGTAATTAATCGCTAATTTAATTAAATAGTCGACGATTTGAACGGTTGAAAGAATTTTAGAGAGAAACGGGCAATTTTGTCAGAGAACCAGTCTTAAGTCTTTGACCTTGCCACCTGCAGAATCGCTGTTGATTTATTTTGTTCCCTCCAAAATGTCAGTCCGGCCACTTAAAACTCAAAAGATTGCATTCTTCATATCAGACGTCACAAATTATGAGGTCTGAAATGTGTTTTCAAAAGTGTGTGTGCAGGCATCATTATATCTGGAGGATGTAAAATGTACAAGGATTTTAATTTAAATACGGTGCGAACTGGCCGCTCTGTTTAAATTTCGTGCTTTTTAAAATGAAACTAAAATAGAAGTTTGAACTCTGCTTGACTATACATGCACTACTGCCACTAGGCTATCGCATGTGGACATCGGTCATTTCTGTTCTGCATAGCAACAAAAGTACTCATTGGACGAGAAAAGATATTTTGTGCAATAAATTAACCTTCCGGGGAATTCATTCGATCGTTCTGTGTAACTGAGGCAGTTTGGGATTCCATTCTGAGTGAACTCTGCAGTCTTGGTAAGTTAGCACTTTAAATATTTTTCAACATTATAAAGTTTCTGATTTGAAATTAAGCCTTCTTTTTATTTACCTCAAGTCTTGATAACTTTTGTTTGAAAATGGCTGCACTTACAAATAAAGGCTTTAGGTTGTCCACATTTACTACAAATACAACATGTATACAAACGGAGAACTATATTGCACGATAACTGAAAACAAATGTCATGTCTTGTCTCCACAAGTAATTCAGTCTCCACAACCTTTTTTACAACCGGGAACCCACGTACCCCCCCCCCCCCCACACACACACCCGTCTATAACCTGACAGCATTTTCTCGAAAGCTGACGAAATGAGTATCCAACAGTCTTAGTCAGGGCTCAAAGAGAAATAAGGGGTGAGTGGGTGTTCTCACCAGTAAGCTCCAATTTATTTTGGTTGGTAATATTTTCAAAGATGGATTAATAAATGTTTACATTATTTTTTGCTAGTACTAAAACTATACTTCACCAGTTTGTTATCTGAACGGTTCTGTCAATATTTTTTTCTTGCATCTGGTTTCAAAACAAAATAAATTTTTATGTGTCTGTTCCAATATCTTGTCAATCTTAAATTTGGAATTTGGTATTCTGAATTTGCATTTAGTAAGAAGCTTTAAAGAGAACTGATCGAATGTGTTTAATGTTAGGCTTTTGGACATTTTCTTGGTGATGGGGCCTGACCAAGCAAACCGCCCTGAACTATTGTTTCAAAATCAAAATGCAGGCCATTTCCTCGAATTTGCCTATGAAAATGCTCTGCATACTACCCTGATATTTACCAAAATTATAAAAATACCCCCTCCCTCTGAACAACCTGTTCTGAAAAACCAGTCCCTTTCAATGAAAACTGCAAAATTAGCTGCTTATTGGTGAAGGGGGATGAAAGTTCCGAAACTCCCATCCCATCTCAAACACCTATGTAGCTAATGCATATAGGTGACATCCGATTTAAGTTTTGTTGCTGATAATTAAAGCAAAATAATACCTTTGTATAAAACAGATATACTAGCAAATAATCCCTAATTAGTTATTTAAAAATACACATCAGTCTGTGTCTGGAAAATATTGTCATACTGTCTGTGTTTTAAATATTCTAATAATTATTTTTGAATTTCATGGATGTCATCTCATAAAACTGCAAATATATTGCATTCATCAGACCACATGTATTTACCACCCCCCCCCCCCCCCCCCCTCTTCGTGGTCTCATTCCCACCCTACTTGAAACTTTTCAGAATTTCAGTAGTGGGTAGCTGGTAATATTTTTTAATTTCCCCAGTACAAACTCCAGAAAAAAGTCATATTTTAGCAATACTACTTCCCCTATCCCCCACCCCCCCCCTCCCGCAAAAAAAAATAAAATAAAATAAAATAAACCAGTTGCTCCAACACCCATTTCTTATCAAACCAGGCTTTTCATTCTTCCGAATTTATTCTTTATTGAGCTAGTGTGGGGCGGGGGGAGGGGGGGGTGGGGTTAAGGGTGGAAATGGTGATAGTTAATCAGTAACAGCATATGCTAGCTGCCAAACATCTCTAAGCGCTTTCTGCGTGTTGCCGTCTGTTTTACCGCTTCATGGTAACCAGTTCTCAAGATTGATTTAGTCTTGCTTCCTGAGAACTACTTCAACTTAACATGCTCTTCAAAGTATGTTTGCGTTGGCAAACGTGCTGCTTCATTGCCGAAGTGTAAATCGAATAGAATTGCACAGCAGACCTCGTGTCGACTCGTCGGCAGCCCGCAGCGGTGAAGGCGACATTGTAACAACATTTTATGGGAACTGTACAAGTGGCTGGCTGCAGTATCGAAACCAAATGGATTTTTTTGCCCTAAAATTAATCAAGGTTTCCTCGGTTTTCAATAACGAAGCAAAGGTTGAGTTTCATTGTTCAATTTCTTGGCAGAGATCATGTGTCTTTATGAATTTCAATAGTTTTTAGCGCAGTTGTGCATCAAACATTTTGGTATGAGAATCGGTAATTCCGACAGATAAATGTAGCCGATGGTTCTCATTGGTTATATTCCACTGAACGCTGCAAACTATAAGAACCAGTCTATCGAGAGAACTTGTGCACGCGAAGGGTACTTTTTATCGGATCGCTCTAGAGCTTTCTGATCACAATTACCGCATGCCCCTAATATCCATGTGATCGTGACAAATACAGTTACGTGTGTGCAATAAATTAATAACAGTTCACTTGATAAATGACGTCTTATTGTGTGTTTGATAATAAATGTTATCCTGAAAATATAACATATAAGGACATGAAAGTGCGCTGGGAGTCTGACAGTTGCTCGTCGGTGGTTCTCCACCCCAGGTGTCCGTGGCTGTCGAAAGTGTCTTTAATTTAAAACCAATGAATAAATAAATAAATAAATAAAAATAAATAAATAAAAAAATAAATAAATAAATAAATAAATAAATAAATAAATAAATAAATAAATAAATAAATAATGTGATACCAAAAGTGACTTGTTTTCTGACAGAGTAATTGATTGAGGTTGTGATATATTGACATCTCAATGTTTTTAATCTTACTTGGATAGTGGTTTTACGTTGTGATAGCACAAGATATTTGTAAACTGACAGTACAACAGTATGGGGTTTTGGTAATCTGACATATTTGTATTCTGGACGAATTTGTTATTGTGTTGACATTCGAAATTATCCACGTCTATCATTTTTGTTAGATGACAATGAACTATTTAAAATCTCGTCTCCCAATAGCCTCAGAGTCTTTTGTGCTAGTCAGAATTCCGGTGCCAGAATAAAGTACCTGTTGGATTTCATTTTTGTCTTCTAATTTCCAAGGTTGGAATACCAATTAAAAGCTGCGTCGAATTACACGCGTAGTGCACAAACAACCACCAGGTTAGGTTTACACTCAAAATATCTGACAATAAATTGATGTGTGGGTTTGTGAGATTCCAGTTTTGCGTCTTTAAATATTTGAAATTAACCTTTCTCTCTAGTCTCTGTGTTTTAGATGGGGAAATAAAATAAAACGAAAGTTTAATATATATGCAGAATAGACAACATTTAGGGGAAAAAAACAACTTCTCATAATTGACCAAATGTCAAATTCTCCAGAATGCTTGTTCGCGAATTAAACACAAAGGAAACATTAAGTTATCATATTGTAGAAATTATCAATTGGCCAGAAAACAACAAGTCTTTGCAGAAGAAAATAAAAAATTGTGACAAGAAAATGAATTTTTTTTTTCATCTGTCTGTCTGTCGGACCGTCTACCCGCTTATCAATCGTCTGTCTATCCGTCTGTCGCTCATCACAACATAATGTCGTTCTTTGGATCTGTAGCAAAATTTATTCTTAGGAATTGTGGTGTGTTGAATACTGTCATTACACTCGTCCCACTTTGAGATAGATATAGACTCCGGGTAGAAAAAACAGACTCCATATATACATTAAATCTAAGAACTGTACCCCACGCTGTTTTGTTGTTAATGTCCTTCTTGTCTTAATCGTGCTGAAAGACTCTATATGGAGGGGCGGACCAAAGAACTTAGTCGCCTAACTTATAACACATTCGAACCGAACCAGACAGTTTATTAAATATGCTCTAAAACAGGTCATATCAAGCGGAATATTCCACATTTTGTTTGTTTGACTTTAATTTCATCAAAAGAAATATATATGAAATTAAATATGATAAACAAAATAATTGTTATATCTAAAAAATATCAGAAATCAAAACAATATTTGTGAGGGTACACCATCGGGTAGACTTCTTAGCTGAGCCCATTTTAGCACAGTGACATCGTAAACGTGGCGGGGCAATC
This sequence comes from Pictodentalium vernedei, assembly GCA_031216915.1. Lineage (NCBI taxonomy): Eukaryota > Metazoa > Mollusca > Scaphopoda > Dentaliida > Dentaliidae > Pictodentalium > Pictodentalium vernedei. The sequence goes on along the minus strand of CM062296.1, from coordinate 859,697,677 downwards.
CCTATTGTTGATCACATATTCCCTCGCACTTTTGGCGAAAGAAACATTACTAATGGAGAAGCTTTTTAATCCACATTTCATCACTCTCTCTTCATGTTTATAACGATTTACAACGATCTAATACTTGTGTCAATTTATTGCCCCCGCCCCACAGGATACTGGTCAGCTGCAAACTAAGCATTTTGTTCAGACGACATTATTCCTTAACTAATTAAATCTAAGAACTCTACCCCCACGCTAGTGCTGTTGTTAATGTTCTTTTTGTCTTAGTCATGCTTAAAGAAGCTATATGGGGTGGGGGCAACAACTTAGTCACCTGAGTTCTAACACATTCGAACCAAACCAGACAGTTTGTTTAATGCGCTCTAAAACAGGTCATATCATGCGGATTATTCCATCTTTTGCTTGTTTGACTTTAATTTCATAAAAAGAAATATATAAGAAATTAAATATGATAAAGACGCGTAAGAGAATAATTGTTATCCCTCAAAAAAATATCAGAAATCAAAACAACTTTTGTGAGGGCAGACCATCTAGACATCGGAAGCGGGGGTGGGAGGCGGTTGTGATAAACCTCTATTGTTGATCACATATTCCCTCACACGTTTGGTGAAAGGAATATTACCCATGGAGATGTTTTTTAATCCACATTTCGTCACTACCCCTTTGGATGATAAAGGTTTATAACGATCTGATACATGTACCTATTTATTTTTCCCCCAAAATATTTATCAGCTACAAACTAGGCTTATTGGTTTATTAAATCTACAAACGTGCTAAAACAAGAAACATTAAATACATTTTGTTCATATTCAGACGACATTATTCCTGAACTAATAGAATGCTGCAAACTAGGTTTATTGGGTTATTAAATCTACAAACATGTTAAAATAAGAAACATTAAATATATTTTGTTCATGTTTAGACGACAATATTCATTAACTAATAGAATACTAGATTATTAGAACTTCAAAGTATCGTATTTATTAATATACGTTTGTTTTGTTACAGTTTACCGGAGAGTATCTAAAAGTATTATGTATTAAATTACACCAGTCCAAAGTTTTATCATCAAATTAATTCCAAGAAACAAATAACACCGCCATAACAGAATAATAATAAAGATAATCGTATATACTCACAGTGTTCGTAGGTTACTTAGTCCTTGGAAAGCATCAGATATGTCTGTTATCTTGTTGTTATACAGGTACCTAAAAATGTTAGAAAAACATAACATTTTTATCCAATCCAAAATCTTTCACCCAGAACTAGACATATCTGTGCTCAAAAAACCTCCAGGTTAGGTTTACTCTCACGGTATCTGACAATTTATTTGTGTGAAGGTTGTGTTTCCAGTTATGGGTTTTTAAATATATGAAGTTAACCTTTCTCTCTAGTCTCTGTCTTTGTGGAAGTGTAAATGATATAAAATAAAACGAAAGTTTAATTTATTCAAAATCGACAACAAGTAGGGGAAACAGAAAAAAAACTTCTGACAATCCACCAAATGTAAAGTTTTCCAGCATGTTTGTTCGCAACTTAAACACATAGGGAACATTAAGATAGCCTATTGTAGAAGGTATCCATTGCCCAGAAAGTCTTTGTTGGGGAAAATAATAAATAGTGTCCGACCGTCTTCCCGACTGTCAATCGTCTATCTCCCCGTATGTCGCACAGTACAACAATATTTTAGTACATTGGGAAACCTTCAGAAAAGTATTGATATCATTTCTAAAATTGTTGACAAGTGTTATTATTAAACTGTCTGTCTAATCGTCCGTTCATCGGTCATAATATACTTCCAACTTAACGCCCTAGACCCTTCTTAAGATCTGTAGCGATATAATTTATTCTGAGGAATTATATTGTGTTGAATACTGCCATAACACTCGTCCCACTATGAGATAGATATAGACTCCGTGTAAAAAAACAAGAAGAACTATACCCTCACGCTAGTCTAGCCAGTAATTTATACCCATGTTGCCCATTTTAGAGGACCCCAGGATATGGAGACCGGGTGCTAGTTTACCATTAAAACGGAGCTTGTTTACCACAGTAACTGCTTCACTTTACGAGATTCCAACGGGAATGTTCATTATTGTCCCATTCTAATCATCATTCACAAAGTATCCTTTTCACTCCTAATAGAGATATTCAATACTCTTATCCTTGTCGCGGAATAATGATAGCATTCCTGATTCAACCGCCGCACGGATACAATCCTTGTTTTTATGCACTGTTTGTCTTGTAATAATAACATTGTTTTAATTAATAGTTCAAAGTATCAGGTAAACTTCAACATATAATGTACAAATAGTTGTAAAACGGCTCTGAGTGTACAGTGTATATGGTATAAATCCGTATGTATAATTTCCGTCAGTAGTTTTCAAGACTGTCATGATCTAGTTACCTTTGGCGTTTGGGGGTGAAGGGCAGTTTGTTTAGCTATTCCTTCTCCATCACGCAAAGTTCCATGTTAAACAGATAGAACAGAATTATATACAAATGTTTGATTACTTCTTCCCATGCATTCGTTGTTGAGGAATAGTGCTAAGGGCAGCTAGGGACAATAGGTTGGCGTGAAAGTCGGGAGGTTGTGTGCTTGAAAATATGTGTACGCGTCAGTTGTCGGAGCCAATATGACTGTAGGCTGTGATTGCTTTGCTTTCACATCTAGGTGTTCAACAAACTAAACATCATTGCCTCGAAATTAACTTTCAATATAATTGCTCTATCTTGCGACCTGACCAACCTTATTATAGTCATTTTTTTCTGCAGACATGTTCTTTACCTCTCCCTTTTCTTTTCAACAATTTATATTCCTTCTTTTCTGCTACTGCGCAATAATCTGCCACTGCTCGTGTATTTCTAGTATTCATTCTTCTCTCTTCTCCTTTTTTTCGTGTTTCTTTAAATCATTCATTCATCTATCTGACACCCCATTTCATTATCTTTCATATTGTGTTTAATTTTAGTGTTTTCAACCTACTCACCCTAGTGTTTCGTATAAAACAGACAACTTTCTAATACTTTTGAACTGCGTTCATAAATCGACTCACATCATCCCAATCACGATTTTCTTCTTATATTCGACTCATAAATGTTTTAATGTTTTTCGTTTACCAGGCCAAAGAGGAAAATATCGCATCCATATTCTCCCAATCGATCACTCTCTGTATCTGTTTTGCCCATACAGTCTCATGGATTCCGTAAATATATATCTCTCATAGTTACTCCTCCGCCATAACAGTTGGACTCCTTAAACTGCACTACGGACGTTATGAACGGCTCCCATAAGCGGAATCCACGTCGTTTTTACATGTTATTGCCAAATATTCACTTTGTGGAGACACTATTACGTGATGTTCTATTGACTTTTGTTCATATGAAATCTTATGTGATTTTTAAATATAGCGAATAATATTTTAACTTTGGATGAGATGCAAACTACAGAATAATAACCAGTCCATCATTGCCTCTAAATATAACCACCAATTTAGCCTTGCCACTACATATATTGACTTGACAATTAATGAGATGGAGGAAGAATCAGAATCTTCTGTTACTGTCCATAATCATTCATGTAGCTACATTCCTCGTCTTCCAATTATATAAACAAGAGTTTGACATTCAAGACAAGTTGTTGCGAAGTGAGCCCACATGGGTTAATTGAGCTCGCAAGTTCGAGGTACGAGCTCGAGCTCATGACAGTTATATGGGGTTTTATTTGGGAACTCAGTGGACTAAAGTTTATTTAACTTATTTAACAGTTTATGAACAGATTTGTATATACAAGAAAATTACATGGAATCAGATACACTGGCGACCAGTGTACAGACGTACTCTGTGGGTACACGCCAGATGTTCTGTTGACTATATTAGGTATACTTTTGCAGGCCAGTATTGTCAACAAGCAGTAACATTGTAGGATTTGTTGATAGATGGAATAATCACATTCGGCAGTATTCCTGGGATGTTGGTGTTCGAACTGTCTAACAAATCATAATACGTACCCGGTGAGGCTCCCCGGAGATCTGGTGATGCTGAGTTGCAAAATTGCACGAGTCACCAGAACATTCTGACGGTTAACTGACGCCCGGTAGAGTACCATTCTATAGCCGAGATTCCATGGACTGCATGCATACTGATCGACAGTCAAGGGCCTTTCCCTACGACCGCCACGTCAGGGGACTTTCCCTAAATTCTCCAAAATCTCGGGGAGAATTTGCTGACGGTCGTCACGTACCCCAGATATTGCATCAGACATTTGGTGTATATAAGCACCAATTTCTGACTGCTTAGACAAGCTGTCTCTGAGCTCCTGACGAACATGAAACAGTCTACAAGACAAACCCTGGATGTCGCCACTGATATTGAAGGTATGAACTTTGTTGTATGATACAATTTACATTTTTATGCATGAGACAACGACAGTTTAGTCGCTAACGTGTTAATAAAATTGATTTATTAAAATAGTAGATAATTTGAAGCCGGTCTTCGTTCTGATGTACAAGACAAGTTCGTGAAGTTACTGAACCCAGAATCTGGAGCCTGTGTCTGATATCGTCTTGTAAGGAATCCCAAAATGCCACAGGCTGGTGGGACCTCATAGAACTGCCAGTAATCACAACGTTTGAAGTCAGAATTTACGATCAAAGACCGACAGACTTTACTTAAAATTCCGCAACAAAACCGATAAGGCCCTTAGTCTTAACAGTCAAAGCCTTTGGGTCTCGCATCACCTCATTTACCAAATTCCAGTGCGAAGTCCAACAAACTCAGATCATATTTGATGTAAAAGTCTTGACTGAGATCATGAAGATACATGACTGCTTCGCACACGGCATTGATGACTATCATCCACCCGCTTATCACACACTTCTAGATCATGGCGAAGAGGGAGAAGGGTTATATTTATTTTATATTTGTTTTTTATTCAAGGTGACTCTTGTTCCTCACATTGCTTACATAATTATCACTGACATTAAGACTCAGGTTGCAAAACTTTTCGTAAGGTTGGATGCATTTAAACAACAAACTCCCCACTTCATGTCGATATCGATATATTTCTGATATTAATGTCAGATCATTTGGCAAATATTAATATGGAACATAGCAGTAGATTATGGCGATTTCAACAAACACTTGCTTAATGTCAACAATCACTGTAAAACTAACTCATTATGTTCAGTGGTGATGTCATTACAAATCCCATGAAAGGAACAGGACACTTAGCAAGATTAATGGACCATATACTTCAGAACAATGCTTCAACTGACTATCATACAGGAACAGCAGTCATATATTCCCTACGGTTAACATGCTACCATTAAACCAGCTAAGAAGAACATTCATACATTTGAAAAGAAGTGGACAAAAAAAGTAACACGATTTATATTACAGGAGTGGGCACTTGACAATTGTGACGAATACTCTTAACTCGGTTTCTTATTTCGTTGGAACGAACGACCCAAATATGCTCACAAAACCTCAAAACTAATGCCCTGGAGTTTTTTTTACAAACAGTTCGAAACAATTAAAAGGTGAAATGCTTACATCAAATGTCAATATTGTACGGGAAACTCATGATCATTGTTGATCGCCCTCCTGCCAACTCCCCACCCCCAATATATTTGTCTACAGAGTTGAATTAATGGTGGGGTGATAAAAAGTAGATGTACGCAATACATACGCGAGCAGTGCAGATGTGTTATTGTGATTAAGGTTAATGATTAATGGATAATAGTTCTCGGTTTATGTATCCTTTCTTTATATGTGCTATATGTGCTGCGACCAAGAATGTTTCGGTCGGGAATCTAAGAAACCTGTTCGCATTTTATGTATCCTTACTTTATATGTGCTGCCAGTACTAATTGAATAAAGGAGTTTGTATTAATTATTGAATGACTTTGGCGAGTTATCTCTCGTCCAGTCGAACACGAATAGGGAGACCCAGGGAATAATTGTCTGGAAATTTCAATATTGTTTTCATACCTGAAATGGTTTTCAGTATGGGCTCTGTATTTAGAATTACGTACGATTCCAGTAGCTTTTTTGAGCAGTCTTGATTGTACCAGCCTGGCTTGTATTTCCCCATACAGATAATCTATAGCAAAAGTAGCTGGACACGAAGATAGAGTACAATAATTTCTTTATGTGTTTTCTAAAATAGGTTTTAATTTTATTCATTATATAAAGTATGTGATTACTTCTATGACAAAGCAAAGAAATATGTTACCTACATGTAAGTGTCAGATGTCCATCCATCGTTATACAAAGAAACTTGAGCGATTCCGACTCCAAATGATTAGCCACTTTGATCAGATTTATGCCATTCAATTTGATTTTAAAATTCCACCCCCTATTGCCAGCACCTCTCTGAAACATGTTCCCATTTCAGTGTTAGCTGACTTATACAATCTGACATCATCGCGGGCAGACATATAAAGGGTCTTGTCATCAGCAACTGTCAGTAATCTCAGTAATGTTAATCATTACATACTGTTAACATAAACAGAAAAAAATGGACCCAGTACCGAGCCTTGGAGCCCAAAGGTTATAAAGATACGGTTTGACTTTTTCCCGTTAGTGCTGAAACTTTTGTTTTCGATGCATGTGAACCACTTGTTTGGCACGCCTCCAATTCCCCAATGCGACGTTTTTCATTAGAATTTTGTTATTTATTTATTTATTTATTTATTGGTTTCCAATGCAACATCAGCATCTAAGGCTATACCGTGGAGAGAAAAGGGTGGAAAATAAAACATGTCATTGTCAAGTAGAAAGTAAAAATATTGAATAAAAATAGAAAATAATTACATTAGACATGTCAGAGGCAGGAGTGATTTGTACAGCAATGAGTATTAAGAATAACAAATAAATAAGTCTGATGAATTGAAACTTGATGATTCTAGGCTAAAAGTATAAAAACAATTCTAAAATTCAATAATAAAGGTTTTGATTACTTTCAGAAATGATAGAATTTGTTGCGGACTTATATGATAACAGGGGTATCTTTGAGATCCCGCAGAGAATTATTGCCTGCCCTCTAACCTGATTAAAATCTGTACAATGTAAAATAATGTGCTCTACTGACAACTCCTACTTACCGGGAGCACACTATGGTTGCATATTACTCCCTAACAAAAAGGAATGTGTAAGTCGTGTATGACCAACATGACATCATGTCAGAACTACGTGTGTTTTTCTACAAAGGTTACTGAACGAGTAGTAATGAAACATATTTGGGCGGAAGCGATGGAGTTTGTTATTTGTCGCCCCATCCCATTCCGCCTGCCACACAGATTTTATGTACTTATTAATGTGTGGGTTACAGTAAGTAAAATGGATTATAAAATCAATGAGAGACTTATTTAAAGCCTGTTTTCCTTCCTGCGCTGTCAGCCCTGCTGTTACCGAAGATACCAACATGTCCAGGTAACTAGCAATACACGATTTCATATCGGTCAGACATGGCAGTATTTAATTTCTCACCAAATTCTGAAATTAGAGGGTTCTTCAACTTGTGGTTGAGTAAAGCAGATAAAGAGGAAAGAGAGTCGGTCGGAAAAAATAATCGACTTCTTTTCCCATACATTCTCGATGTATGCAAGCGCGAGTTACTAGGCTTTAACTTCAGCTGTGAAAATAGAACTTTTATTGGGTATTCTGATTGAGGTGATACGATCACCAGCAACAACGTCTGATGATACTTTGTCACCATTTTTTGATCCATCTGTATATATCCTTTATATGCACTGTACCTGGACTTAATTTCAGCACATTTCTGTTTCAACTGTAATAAATTTGTTTCGGTCTTTTTGGTAGAAGCAAGATCTAGAATAGCTGTAGGTTTTTTAAGATGCCAAGGAGGAATATGTGATTCACGGTTTTCTTTTATCATATTTGAATCAGTTTCGGTGACTCCATATGGGGTTTAATTCTAATTCCCAAGGGAGGGATATGTTCCTGATGGCGGTTAAAAAGTGGGTATTTTGAGGTTCTGAGACACAGTTGTAAGCAGGGTTAGATGGATTAGAAAGACGTTTAGAAATATCTTGGTGTGAAGGTTGAATTCTGCACTTCTCCAGAGAAGGCCCCCTCCGCCTCAACAAGCATTGAATCTATCGGTGATGTTCTAAACGCAGCAAACTAATTCTAATACCACTACTATGAATTGTTCAAGTGGTTTGAGGTATAACATTCTCGTAGAATCATAAACAACACAACCGTTATCTAATTTGGATCTAACAAGTGATCTATACACATGTAGTAATGTGTTTTGGTCACCGCCCCAATCAGTGCTACCAAATACATTCATAAGGTTTAGTGCTCTTTTTCATTTTACCTTTAGTTGTTTTATGTGAAAAGTGAAATTCAGTTTGTTGTCAAATAATCAGACCCCATTTAGTTTCAATTCCGGATCAAGGTGATGCTTCCATAGCTTACAGAAACGAACACAACTACTTTCTGTCTTTGAAAACTTGAAACCGTTTTCTGTAACCCCCATTTCTGGATTCTGTTTAACCACAGCTGAAGTTTGCGCTCGATAGCATTCATGTTTTAAATGCTATAACAGATTAAAAAAAATCATCGACATACAATGAGGAATCTACCATATTCTCCATTGTCAATTCCTGTTCGTGAGGATCAGATAACGTTGATTCGACACAAACCTGAAATTGGCGGGCCTTTAAAAAATTCTAAATAAAACGAAGCATACATCCCCTCAGCCGCATGTTAAAACGATCTTTTAAAATTCCATACGTCCACGTTGTATCATCAGCTTTTCCCAGATCAACGAAGAAGGCGACATCGTGTTCTTTTCAGACGAAGGCATTTCTTATAAACGTTTCTAGTCTAACCAAAGGATCCACACTACTTTTCTGGCTCCTGAAACTACACTGAACATTCGCAAGTTGATTGTTCGATTCCAGAAACCAGGCAAGTCGATCACTGACCATCCTTTCCATGGTGTTACACAGACAACTTCTTAATGCAATGGGTGGATAATTGCATGGTATGTTGTGATTATTATCAGGCTTTGGGGTTGGAATATATCGTTGGTTTTCATCAGGAAGGTGGAAACTGTCCAGTCACTCATTTTCGTTAAAATTGATAATAACAGTTCGAGAGATTATTGTGGCAGATGTTTGAAAATTTGGTAATGCATTTCATCAGGACCAGTGGCAGTATATTTTGCTTTGTACAAAGAGTTATTTAACTCTTCCATAGAGAAAGTTTTGTCGTAAACCTCTAAATTATTGGAGGTAAATTTGATCTTCTGTTTTTTTTGTTTTTTTTTATTTTAATAAATTCTGGATTACAATTTTCAGACGACGAATGTTTAGAAAATGTGGACGCCAATTTGTTTGAAATTTCCCTTTTTGAAAGTGATTGGTGTCTTTTTGTCTTGCGGGTGTTGTACAGGTGATTTTGTTTCTTTTCCTCTAATGCTGTTCAAATTTTGTTGCTAGGAGTGTTTTGGTTAAGCCAAGAAACATACGTTTCCCAAAAAACTTCTTTTTTTTTTTTGATAAGTCGTATTGTTTTTATACGACTTATACGTAATTCGTCTAAATTTTGTGTGGTTGGTGACTTGTTAAAAACCCGTTCAGTTTTCTTGCGATCATTTGTAGCCTGATTACAATGATCATCAAACAATGGTTTGGTGAAACGTTTAGGATTTACCGAGGTTTTTGGAATAGCTGTGCTTGCAATTTCCAGCAATTTGCGAATAAAATGTTCTCCTTGATCGACATTTTCTACAATTTTTTCCCGTGTTAATCGTTCAGAACAGAACGATGATAACGTGTCCAAGTTTACTATTTTAAAAATTCCACTGTGACACCCGTTCATCGTCCAAGGAACCACACTCTCCAACGTAATTGGAAAGTGGTCACTCTCTCATAAGCCATCCTCTCCCTTTCAAGAAAAAATCAAGGAAGAGAGAAGGACAAGTAATTATAAGGTCAATTGATATATATGAACCGGACGCAGGATGAAGATAAGTGGCAGACCCATCATAGAACAAAGAAAGGTAATTTTTGTCATAAACCCCTCTACTGTTTTACACTGTGCATCATCTTGACAGAAATTACCCCGAATGGGTCTTTGTGCATTAAAATCACCCAATAAAATGTACGGAGTTGAGTGGTGGTGATGTCCACTTGATCGACATTTTCTACAAATTTTACCTCTGTGAGTCGTTCAGAACAGAACGATGATAACGTGTCCAAGTTTACTATTTTAAAAATTCCACTGTGGCACCCGTTCATCGTCCGACGGAACCACACTCTCCAATGGAGTTGAGTGTTGATGAACCAAAAACTCACGATCATTATGTTGTAAAGTGTTTCCTGTTGAAACGTAAATAGAACACAACACTGTTGTTTTATTTAAAGTTAGGCGTACAACAATAACCTGTAAGTTTGTTTGTAATGGTACAGAATTGTGAATAATATCATTCCTAACTAAGACAGATATTCCACGAATATGAAGGTCATTATCATCAGCCCAGGTATTAAGTGAAGTATAATGCTTAAAAGCCGAACGACAATTCTCCTATGATGTTGTGTTTGAGTGTATTATTCATGCTTGGATGGCGATTTTAGTGGTGGTCTTATGGAAGATATTTCCCCCGTATTTTTTGTTGGTGGTGTTTTACCTGGAGACCTTCCCTAAGAAATATTCAGGCATAATTTTGTCGATAACGTTTCGTCGATACACTGATACACTCGATGCCTTCTAACATGTTGTTCGTCACAACATTTTGAAGACGTTTGAGGAGTCTGCCTGATTCTAATTTATTTTTGTCCTTGTCTTTCTGCTCTTTTTGTTGTTTTCTTTTGTGACTCTGACTCAGATTTTCTTGTTGGGTTCTTTGTTGCTGATTTGATTTCAATTTACTTGACTCATATTTATGTTCAGACTTAGGATTATAATTTTATTTTTTGTATCAACTTGTTTGTGTTGTTTTGTGTGTGATTTGTTTTTATTATTTTACCATTTGTTGACGGAATAGTTAACTCTGTTTGTGTTGACTGTGTTTCTGTTTCTGTTTCAGTAACAAGGACGGAATTGTGTTGCTGCTGTTGAGACAGGTATCCTCTGTCTGACATACTACTGATTTTGTGGGTACCTTCTGTTTTACTGTTGTGGCATATGATCGCGCTCATGTATTGAAGCCAGGCATAGATGTTACAATTTCTTTGGCCTCCTGAAAACTTATTTGTTTGGAATATACAAATTCGCCTTGATGTTCATTTTAATTGCTTTTGGCGGTTGAGAATAGCCAAAAGTTAAATTGTTTGTACGTGTTTTCCATCTTTTTTATTTAAGTCCTCTTGACATCAGTTATGTTTTGATATTTTAGCTCCTTCTTAATGCCCTTTTGACACCGAAAAATGCCACTGGTTGATTAGCCCGAGTGTAGAAGTGCCATGTCTTTATATGTCGGTTATTCAACCAATCTTTTTACAACACACTGTAATTTAGCTTGACACTGTTCACTAACACAGAGAGTGAAAGAAAAACAAACGAAGTTCTAATAGGTAAACGAGTTAAAAATCAGTATTAAATGACAATGATGTGTTTTGGTTAAAAGAAATGACTGATTGAATGACCTCCAAATGTCCCGACATAACACCCTTTCTGAGAGCTCCCGATTGGACCGTCAGACCATCTGTGTACTCCCGAAGTTTGGGCCAAAGCAGTGTGTTGGACATGATCTCCAAAATGGAGACCAGAGCCAAAGCAATGTTTACGACCTGATCTCCATCTTGGAGATTGCCATAACTGGGGGCCCTAGTCCACAACTGCCGTGATTCCCTCCTCACGGAACGCACCTCACGGGAGATCAAGATGCCTGCAAGATGTTATTTGCAGGATTTACCATTTTTGTTCAGGGCACCGTATTTGCATATTCCTCAGCAAACCAACTCAATTGAGCAAACCTGCGAATTGAAAACGAGCAAACCTGCCTAATTGGGCAGGTCATCATCTGCCCGTCACGTGAGGACCCACAAAGTACAGTACGGTGGTCGGGGAAAGGGCAAAATCCACGCGTGGGCCGTATATTCACCAATGCAATAACATTGAATCTCTGGCATAGAACAATGCAATTGCCATCCAATTTTCAAGGAATGCAGACCCAGAGTTTCTTTCATTGAACTTCGGCTAAAAATTGCTGATTATTGATTGAAATGGCGCCAGTATGCAACGCAAAAGTGCCCACGCGTATAGTTTTACCCCTCCAAGGTGATTGTACTGTAAGGTATGGCCACCCCCAACCCCTAGGAATTCTGTTGTTGATGGTATCAAATGCCATTGAAGATTTCCTCAAGTTATTTATTTATTTATTTATTTATTTATTGGTGCTCAGCGCCAAGGCTATAACATAGCGATAAATCAAGTTGTGTAATGCGATTTTTTCATAAAGTAAAATATATGTGGGAAATGAAAATCATGGCAATAAATATCGAAAACAGCAGAGAAAAATTATACATAAATGCCGAACTAATATCGAGTAAATTCACCCGACGATAGGGAAACTTTTCGATAAATAAGATGCAAACAAAAAAAGTAAAAAAATTACAACTGATTAAAAAGTTTGATTTTTTGGAGAAACGAGATAATTTGACAAGAAGACACTGAGTTAAACAATTCTCTCAGAGACGGTACACTATAAAATCACCGTCTGAGGTCATAAAATCAGCACAGTCTAATAGTTCTATCAGAGACGGTGCACTATAAAATCAACGTCTGATGTCATAAAATCAGTACAGTCCAATAGTTCTATAAGATACGGTACACTATAAAATCACTGTATGATGTCATAAAATCAGTACAGTCTAAGAGTTATATCGGAAACGGTACACTATAAAATCATCGTCTGATGTTATAAAATCAGTACAGTATAATAGTTCTATCAGAGACGGTACACTAGAAAATCAGTACAGTCCAATAGGTCTATCAGATACGGTACACTGTAAATTCACTGTATGATGTCAAAAAATCAGTACAGACTAAGAGTTCTATCACAGACGGTACACTATGAAATCACCGTCTGATGCCATAAAATCAGTACAGTCTAATAGTTCTATCAGAGACGGTACACTATAAAATCACCGTCTGATGTTATAAAATCAGTACAGTCTAAGAGCTCTATCGGAGACGGTACACATATAATCACCGTCTGATGTTCTAAAATCAGTACAGTCTAATAGTTCTATCAGAGACGGTACACTATAAAATCACCGTCTGGTGTCATAAAATCAGTACAGTCTAATAGTTCTATCAGAGACGGTAGACTATAAAATCACCGTCTGATGTCATCAAATCAGTATAGTCTAATAGTTCTATCAGAGACGGTACATTATAAAATCACTGTCTGATGTTATAAAATCAGTACAGTCTAAGAGCTCTATCGGAGACGGTACACATATAATCACCGTCTGATGTTCTAAAATCAGTACAGTCTAATAGTTCGATCAGAGATGGTACACTATAAAATCACCGTCTGATGTTATAAAATCAGTACAGTCAAAGAGTTCTATCAGAGACGGTACACTAAAAAATCACTGCCTGATGTCATAAAATCAGTACAATCTAATAGTTCTATCAGAGACGGTACACTATAAAATCACTGTCTGATGACATAAAATCAGTACAGCCTAATAGTTCTATCAGAGACAGTGCAATACAGAATAACCGTCTGATGTCATAAAATCAGTACAGTCTAATAGTTCTATCAGAGACGGTACACTATAAAATCACTGTCTGATGTTATAAAATCAGTACAATCTAATAGTTCTATCAGAGACGGTACACTATAAAATCACCGTCTGATGTCATAGAATCAGTACAATCTAATAGTTCTATGAGAGACGATACACTATAAAATCACCGTCTGATGTTATAAAATCAGTACAGTCTAATAGTTCTATCAGAGACGGTAAAGTATAAAATCACCGCCTGATGTCATAAAATCAGAACAGTCTAATAGTTCTTGCAGAGATGGTACACTGTAAAATCACCGTCTGATGTCATAAAATCAGTACAGCCTAATAGTTCTATCAGAGAGGGAACACTATAACATCACCGTCTCATGTCATAAAATCAGTAGAGTCAAATAGTTCCAACAGAGACGATACACTATATAATCACCGATTGATGTTATAAAATCAGTAGAGACTAATAGTTCTTTCAGAGAGGGTACACTATAAAATCACCGTCTGATGTCATAAAATCAGTACAGTCTAATACTTCTATCAGATACGGTACACTATAAAATCACCGTCTGATGTCAAAAAATCAGTACAGTATAATAGTTCCATCGGAGGCAGTACACAATATAATATGTACAGTCTAATAGTTCTATCAGATACGCTGCACTATAAAAGCACCGCCTGATGCCATAAAATCAGTAGAGTCTAATAGTTCTCTCAGAGACAGTACAATATAAAATTACCCTCTGATGTCATAGAATGAGTACAGTCCAATAGTTCTATCAGATACGGTGCACTATAAAATAAATGTATGATGTCATTAAATCAGTACAGTCTAAGAGTTCTATCAGAGACGGTACACTATATAATCACCCTCTGATGTTATAAAATCAGTACTGTCTAAAAGTCCTATCAGAGAAAGTACACTATAAAATCACCGTCTGATGTCATAAAATTAGTACAGGCTTATAGTTCTCTCCGAGACGGTACACTATAAAATCACAGTCTGATGTTATAAAAACAGTACAGTTCATGAGTTCTACCAGACACGGTACACTATATAATCACCGTCTGATGTTATAAAATAAATACTGTCTAATAGTCCTATCAGAGAAAGTACACTATCAAATCACCGTCTGATGTCATAAAACGGTACAGTCTAAGAGTTCTATCAGAGACGGTACACAATATAATCACCGTCTGATGTTATACAATCAGTACTGTCAAATAGTCCTATCAGAGAAAGTACAGTATAAAATCACCGTCTGATGTCATAAAATCAGTACATTATAATAGTTCTATCAGAGACGGTACACAATAAAATCACCGTCTGATGTTACAAAATCAGTACAGTCAAAGAGTTCTATCACAGACGGTACAATAAAAAATCACCGCCTGATGTCATAAATTCAGTACAGTCTAATAGTTCTATCAGAGACGGTACACTATAAAATCACCGTTTGATGTTGTATAATCAGTAGAGTTTAATAGTTCTATCAGAGACGGTACATTATAAAATCACCGTTTGATGTCATAAAATCAGTACAGTCTAATAGTTCTATCAGAGACAGTGCAATACAGAATAACTGTCTGATGTCATAAAATCAGTACAGTCGAATAGTTCTATCAGAGACGGTACACTATAAAATCACCGTCTCATGTCAAAAAATCAGTAAAATCTAATAGTTCTATCAGAGACGGTATACTATAAAATCACCGTCAGATGTAATAAAATCCGTACAGTCTAATAGTTCTAGCAGAGACGGTAAACAAAAAATAAGTACAGTCTAATAGTTCTATCAGATACGGTACACTATAAAATCACAGTCTGATGTTATAAAATCAGCACAGTCTAAGAGTTCTCTCAGAGACAGTACACTATATAATCACCGTCTGATGTTATAAAATCAGTACAGTCTAATAGTTCTATCAGAGACGGTACACTATAAAATCACCGTCTGATGTCATAGAATCAGTACAGTCTATTAGTTCTGTGAGAGACAATACACTATAAAATCACCGTCTGATGTTATAAAATCAGTACAGTCTAATAGTTCTATCAGAGATGGTACGCTATAAAATCACCGTCTGGTGTCATAGAATCAGTACAGTCTAATAGTTCCATGAGAGACGATACACTATAAAATCACCGTCTGATGTTATAAAATCAGTACAGTCTATTAGTTCTATCAGAGACGGTACACTATAAAATCACCGTCTGATGTCATAAAATCAGTAAAGTCTAATAGTTCTAACAGAGACGATACACTCTATAATCACGGACTGATGTCATAAAATCAGTACAGACTAATAGTTCTATCAGAGAGGGTACACTAAAAAATCACCGTCTGATGTCATAGAATCAGTACAGTCTATTAGTTCTGTGAGAGAGGGAACACTATAAAATCACCGTCTGATGTTATAAAATCAATACAGTCTAAGAGTTCTACCAGAGACTGTACACTATATAATCACCGTCTGATGGTATAAAATCAGTACAGTCTAAGAGTTCTATCAGAGATGGTACACTATAAAATCACCGTCGGATGTTATAAAATCAGCACAGTCTAAGAGTTCTACCAGAGACGGTACACTATAAAATCACCGTCTGATCTCATAAAATCAGTACAGTCTAATTGTTCTATCATAGACGGTACATTATAAAATCACCGTCCGATGTCATCAAATCAGTACAGTCTTCTAGTTCTATCAGAGACAGTACAATATATAATAACCGGCTGATGTTATAAAATCAGTACAGTCTAATAGTTCTATCAGAGACGGTACACTATAAAATCAGTAATGTCTAATAGTTCTTTCAGAGGCGGTACACTATAAAATCAGTACAGTCTAATAAGTCTATCAGGGACGGTACACTATAAAATCACGGTCTGATGTCATAAACTCAGTAGAGTCTAATAGTTCTATCAGATATGGTACACTATAAAATCACCGTCTGATGTCATAAAATCAGTACAGTCTAATAGTTCCTTCAGACACGGTACAATATAAAATCACCGTCTGATGTCAAAAAATCAGTACAGTCTAATAGTCCTCTCAGAGACGGTACAATATAAAATCACCGACTGATGTCATAAAATCAGTATAGTGTAATTGTTCTATCAGAGACGGTACACTATAAAATCACTGTCAGATGTAATAAAATCAGTACAGTCTAAAATTTCTATCAGATACGGTACACTATAAAATCATCGTTTGATGTCATAAAATCAGTACAGTCTAATAGTTCCATCGGAGGCAGTACACCATATAATATATAATATGTACAGTATAATAGTTCTATCAGATACGGTGCACTATAAAAGCACCGCCTGATGTCATAAAATCAGTAGAGTCTAATAGTTCTCTCAGAGACAGTACAATATAAAATTACCCTCTGATGCCATAGAATGAGTACAGTCCAATAGTTCTATCATATACGGTGCACTATAAAATAAATGTATGATGTCATTAAATCAGTACAGTCTAAGAGTTCTATCAGAGACGGTACACTATATAATCACCATCAGATTGTTATAATATCAGTACTGTCTAAAAGTCCTATCAGAGAAAGTACACTATAAAATCACCGTCTGATGTCATAAAATTAGTACAGGCTAATAGTTCTCTCAGAGACGGTGCACTATAAAATCACCGTCTGATGTTATAAAATCAGTACAGTTCATGAGTTCTACCAGACACGGTACACTATATAATCACAGTCTGATGTTATAAAATCAATACTGTCTAATAGTCCTATCAGAGAAAGTACACTATCAAATCACCGTCTATGTCATAAAATCAGTACAGTCTAAGAGTTCTATAAGAGACGGTACACTATAAAATCACCGTCTGATGTCATAAAATCAGTGTAGTCTGATAGTTCTATCGGAGACAGTATATCATATAATATGTACAGTCTAATAGTTCTATCAGATACGGTACACTATAAAAGCGCCGTCTGATGTCATAAAATGTGTACAGTCCAATAGTTCTATCAGATACGGAGCACTATAAAATCACTTTATGATGTCATAAAATCAGTACAGTCTAAGAGTTCTATCAGAGACGTTACACTATATAATCACCATCTGATGTTATACAATCAGTACTGTCTAATAGTCCTATCAGAGAAAGTACGCTATAAAATCACCGTCTGATGTCATAAAATCAGTACAATCCAATAGTTCTATCAGATACGGTGCACTATAAAATCAACGCCTGATGTCATAAAATCAGTGCAGTCCAATAGTTCTATCATACGGTACACTATAAAATCACTGTTTGATGTCATAAAATCAGTACAGTCCAAGAGTTATATCGGAGACGGTACAGTATAAAATCACCGTCTGATGTCATAAAATCAGTACAGTATAATAGTTCTATCAGAGACGGTACACTATAAAATCACCGTCTGATGTTATAAAATCAGTAGAGTCTAATAGTTCTATCAGAGATGGTACACTATAAAATCACCATCTGATGTTATAAAATCAATACAGTCTAAGAGTTCTGTCAGAGACGGTACACTATATAATCACCGTCTGATGTTATAAAATCCGTACAGTCTAATAGTTCTATCAAAGACGGTACACCATACAATCACCGTCTGGTGTCATAGAATCAGTACAGTCTAATAGTTCTCTCAGAGACGGTACACTATAAAATCACTGTCTGATGTTATAAAATCAGTACAGTTCATGAGTTCTACCAGACACGGTACACTATATAATCACCGTCTGATGTTATAAAATCAATACTGTCTAATAGTCCTATCAGAGAAAGTACACTATCAAATCACCGTCTATGTCATAAAATCAGTACAGTCTAAGAGATCTATAAGAGACGGTACACTATAAAATCACCGCCTGGTGTCATAAAATCAGTGTAGTCTGATAGTTCTATCGGAGACAGTACAATATATAATATGTACAGTCTGATAGTTCTATCAGAGACGGTACACTATAAAATCACCGTCTGATGTTATAAAATCAGTACAATCTAATAGTTCCATCAGAGACGGTACGTTGTAAAACACCGTTTGATGTCATAAAATCAGTACAGTCTAATAGTTCCATCGGAGGCAGTACACCATATAATATGTACAGTCTAATAGTTCTATCAGATACGGTGCACTATAAAAGCACCGCCTGATGTCATAAAATCAGTAGAGTCTAATAGTTCTCTCAGAGACAGTACAATATAAAATTACCCTCTGATGTCATAGAATGAGTACAGTCCAATAGTTCTATCAGATACGGTGCACTATAAAATAAATCTATGATGTCATTAAATTAGTACAGTCTAAGAGTTCTATCAGAGACGGTACACTATATAATCACCGTCTGATGTTATACAATCAGTACTGTCTAATAGTCCTATCAGAGAATGTACACTATAAAATCAACGTCTGATGTCATAAAATCAGTACAGTCCAATAGTTCTATCAGATACGGTACACTATAAAATCAACGTCTGATGTCATAAAATCAGTACAGTCCAATAGGTTTATCATAAGGTACACTATAAAATCACTGTTTGATGTCATAAAATCAGTACAGTCAAAGAGTTATATCGGAGACGGTACAGTATAAAATCACCGTCTGATGTCATAAAATCAACACAGTATAATAGTTCTATCGGAGACGGTACACTATAAAATCACCGTCTGATGTTATAAAATCAGTACAGTTCATGAGTTCTACCAGAAACGGTACACTATATAATCACCGTCTGATGTTATAAAATCAATACTGTCTAATAGTCCTATCAGAGAAAGTACACTATCAAATCACCGTCTGATGACATAAAATCAGTACAGTCTAAGAGTTCTATAAGAGGCGGTACACTATAAAATCACCGCCTGGTGTCATAAAATCAGTGTAGTCTGATAGTTCTATCGGAGACAGTACACCATATAATATGTACAGTCTAATAGTTCTATCAGATACGGTACACTATAAAATCACCGTCTGATGTTATAAAATCAGTACAGAAAAAGAGTTCTATCAGAGACGGCACAATAAAAAATCACCGCCTGATGTCATAAAATCAGTACAATCTAATAGTTCCATCAGAGACGGTACGTTATAAAACATCGTTTGATGTCATAAAATCAGTACAGTCTAATAGTTCCATCGGAGGCAGTACACCATATATTATGTACAGTCTAATAGTTCTATCAGATACGGTGCACTATAAAAGCACCGCCTGACGTCATAAAAAGAGTAGAGTCTAATAGTTCTCTCAGAGACAGTACAATATAAAATTACCCTCTGATGTCATAGAATGAGTACAGTCCAATAGTTCTATCAGATACGGTGCACTATAAAGTAAATGTATGATGTCATTAAATCAGTACAGTCTAAGAGTTCTATCAGAGACGGTGCACTATATAATCACCATCAGATGTTATAAAATCAGTACTGTCTAAAAGTCCTATCAGAGAAAGTACACTATAAAATCACCGTCTGATGTCATAAAATTAGTACAGGCTAATAGTTCTCTCAGAGACGGTGCACTATAAAATCACCGTCTGATGTTATAAAATCAGTACAGTTCATGAGTTCTACCAGACACGGTACACTATATAATCACCGTCTGATGTTATAAAATCAATACTGTCTAATAGTCCTATCAGAGAAAGTACACTATCAAATCACCGTCTATGTCATAAAATCAGTACAGTCTAAGAGTTCTATAAGAGACGGTACACTATAAAATCACCGCCTCGTGTCATAAAATCAGTGTAGTCTGATAGTTCTATCGGAGACAGTACACCATATAATATGTACAGTCTAATAGTTCTATCAGATACGGTACACTATAAAATCGCCGCCTGATGTCGTAAAATCAGTAGAGGCTAATAGTTCTCTCAGAGACAGTACAATATAAAATCACCGTCTGATGTCATAAAATGTGTACAGTCCAATAGTTCTATCAGATACGGAGCACTATAAAATCACTTTATGATGTCATAAAATCAGTACAGTCTAAGAGTTCTATCAGAGACGGTACACTATATAATCACAGTCTGATGTTATACAATCAGTACTGTCTAATAGTCCTATCAGAGAAAGTACACTATAAAATCAACGTCTGATGTCATAAAATCAGTACAATCCAATAGTTCTATCAGATACGGTACACTATAAAATCAACGTCTGATGTCATAAAATCAGTACAGTCCAATAGGTTTATCATAAGGTACACTATAAAATCACTGTTTGATGTCATAAAATCAGTACAGTCTAAGAGTTATATCGGAGACGGTACAGTATAAAATCACCGTCTGATGTCATAAAATCAATACAGTATAATAGTTCTATCGGAGACGGTACACTATAAAATCACCGTCTGATGTTATAAAATCAGTACAGTCAGTGAGTTCTTTCAGAGACGGTACAATAAAAAATCACCGCCTGATGTCATAAAATCGGTACAATCTAATAGTTCCATCAGAGACGGTACATTATAAAACACCGTTTGATGTCATAAAATCAGTACAGTCTAATAGTTCTAACGCAGACAGTGTAATACAGAATAACCGTCTGATGTCATAAAATCAGTACAGTCTAATAGTTCTATCAGAGACGGTACAGTATAAAATCACCGTCTGATGTAATAAAATCCGTACAGTCTAATAGTTCTATCAGAGACGGTACACTAAAAAATCAGTACAGTCTAATAGTTCTATCAGATACGGTACACTATAAAATCACAGTCTGATGCTAAAAAATCAGTACAGTCTAAGAGTTCTATCAGAGGCAGTACGCTATATAATCACCGTCTGATGTTATAAAATCAGTACAGTCTAAGAGTTCTATCACAGACGGTACACAAATAAATCACCGTCTGATGTCATAGAATTAGTACAGTCTAATAGTTCTATGAGAGACGATACACTATAACATCACCGTCTCATGTTATAAAATCAGTACAGTCTAATAGTTCTATCAGAGATGGTACACTATAAAATCGCCGTCTGGTGTCATAGAATCAGTACAGTCTAATAGTTCTATGAGAGACGATACACTATAAAATCACCGTCTGATGTCATAAAATCAGCAAAGTCTAATAGTTCTATCACAGACGGTACACTATAAAATCATCGTCTGTGGTCATAAAATCAGTACAGTCTAATAGTTCCATCGGAGGCAGTACACCATATAATATGTACAGTCTAATAGTTCTATCAGATACGGTGCACTATAAAAGCACCGCCTGATGTCATAAAATCAGTAGAGTCTAATAGTTCTCTCAGAGACAGGACAATATAAAATTACCCTCTGATGTCATTGAATGAGTACAGTCCAATAGTTCTATCAGATACGGTGCACTATAAAATAAATGTATGATGTCATTAAATCAGTACAGTCTAAGAGTTCTATCAGAGACGGTACACTATATAATCACCATCAGATGTTATAAAATCAGTACTGTCTAAAAGTCATTTCAGAGAAAGTACACTATAAAATCACCGTCTGATGTCATAAAATTATTACAGGCTAATAGTTCTCTCAGAGACGGTGCACTATAAAATCACCGTCTGATGTTATAAAATCAGTACAGTTCATGAGTTCTACCAGACACGGTACACTATATAATCACCGTCTGATGTTATAAAATCAATACTGTCTAATAGTCCTATCAGAGAAAGTGCACTATCAAACCGCCGTCTGATGTCATAAAATCAGTACAGTCTAAGAGTTCTATAAGAGGCGGTACACTATAAAATCACCGCCTGGTGTCATAAAATCAGTGTAGTCTGATAGTTCTATCGGAGACAGTACACCATATAATATGTACAGTCTAATAGTTCTATCAGATACGGTACACTATAAAAGCGCCGTCTGATGTCGTAAAATCAGTAAAGGCTAATAGTTCTCTCAGAGACAGTACAATATAAAATCACCGTCTGATGTCATAAAATGTGTACAGTCCAATAGTTCTATCAGATACGGAGCACTATAAAATCACTTTATGATGTCATAAGATCAGTACAGTCTAAGAGTTCTATCAGAGACGGTACACTGTATAATCACCGTCTGATGTTATACAATCAGTACTGTCTAATAGTCCTATCAGAGAAAGTGCACTATAAAATCACCGTCTGATGTCATAAAATCAGCACACTCTAAGAGTTCTATCAGATACGGAGCACTATAAAATAAATGTATGAAGTCATTAAATCAGTACAGTCTAAGAGTTCTATCAGAGACGGTACATTATATAATCACCGTCTGATGTTATACAATCAGTACTGTCTAATAGTCCTATCAGAGAAAGTGCACTATAAAATCACCGTCTGATGTCATAAAATCAGCACACTCTAAGAGTTCTATCAGAGACGGTGCACTATAAAATCAACGTCTGATGTCAAAAAATCAGTACAGTCCAATAGTTCTATCATACGGTACACTATAAAATCACTGTTTGATGTCATAAAATCAGTACAGTCTAAGAGCTATATCGGAGGCGGTACAGTATAAAATCACCGTCTGATGTCATAAAATCAGTACAGTATAATAGTTCTATCAGAGACGGTACACTATGAAATCAGTACAGTCCAATAGTTCTATCAGATACGGTACACTGTAAATTCACTGTATGATGTCATAAAATCAGTACAGACTAAGAGTTCTATCAGAGACGGTACACTATATAATCACCGTCTGATGTTATAAAATCAGTACAGTCCAATAGTTCTATCAGATACGGTACACTATCATGTCACTTTATGATGTCATAAAATCAGTATAGACTAAGAGTTCAATCAGAGACGGCACACTATATAATCACCGCCTGATGTTATAAAATCAGTACAGTCTAATAGTTCTATCAGAGACGGTACACTGTGAAATCACCGTCTGATGTCATAAAATCAGTACAGTCTAATAGTTCTGTCAGAGACGATACATTATACAATCACCGCCCGGTGTCATAGAATCAGTACAGTCTAATAGTTCTATCAGAGACGGTAGACTATAAAATCACCGTCTGATGTCACCAAATCAGTATAGTCTAATAGTCCTATCAAAGACGGTACAGTATAAAATCACCGTCTGATGTCATAAAATCAGTACAGTCTAATAGTTCTATCAGAGACCGTGCAACACAGAAAAACCGTCTGATGTCATAAAATCAGTACAGTCTAATAGTTCTATCAGAGACGGTACAGTATAAAATCACCGACTGATGTCTTTAAATCAGTACAGTCTAATAGTTCTGTCAGAGACGGTACATTATACAATCACCGCCCGGTGTCATAGAATCAGTACAGTCTAATAGTTCTATCAGAGACGGTAGACTATAAAATCACCGTCTGATGTCACCAAATCAGTATAGTCTAATAGTCCTATCAAAGACGGTACAGTATAAAATCACCGTCTGATGTCATAAAATCAGTACAGTCTAATAGTTCTATCAGAGACCGTGCAACACAGAAAAACCGTCTGATGTCATAAAATCAGTACAGTCTAATAGTTCTATCAGAGACGGTACAGTATAAAATCACCGACTGATGTCTTTAAATCAGTACAGTCTAATAGTTCTGTCAGAGACGGTACATTATACAATCACCGCCCGGTGTCATAGAATCAGTACAGTCTAATAGTTCTATCAGAGACGGTAGACTATAAAATCACCGTCTGATGTCACCAAATCAGTATAGTCTAATAGTCCTATCAAAGACGGTACACTATAAAATCGCCATCTGATGCCATAAAATCAGTGAAGTCTAATAGTTCTATCACAGATGGTTCACTAAAAAATCTTCATCTGATGTCATAAAAAGTGTACAGTCTACTTGTTCCATTAGATACGGTACACTATATAATCCCCACTTGATGACATAAAATCAGTACAGTCTAATAGTTCTAACAGAGACGGCACACAATAAAATCACCGTCTGATATCATGAAATCAATGCAGTCTAATAGTTCTATCAGAGAGGGAACATTATAAAATCACCGTCTAATGTCATAAAATCAGTACAGTCTAATAGGTCTATCAGAGAGAGTACACTATAAATCCCAATCTAATGCCATAAAATCAGTACATACTAATAGTTCTATCAGAGACGGTTCACTATAAAATCATCGTCTGATGCCATAAAATCAGTACAGACTAATTCTTCTGTCAGAGACGGTACACTATAAAATCCCCACATGATGACATAAAATCAGTACAGTCTAATAGTTTTATCAGAGACTACACCGTATAAAATCATCACATGATGTCAACAAATCAGAACAGAGTAATGGTTCTATCAGAGAAGGTACACTATAAAATCGCCGTCTGGTGTCAAAAAATAAGTACAGTCTAATAGTTCAATCAAAGACTAAACCCCATAAAATCATCGCATGATGCCAAAAAAAAAAGAACAGACTATTGGTTCTATCAGAGAAGGTACAGTATAAAATCGCAAACTGATGTCATAAAATCAGTAGTCTAATTCCGCAAGAGACGGTACACTATAAAATCCACCCATGGTGACATAAAATCAGTACAGTCTAATAGTTTTATCAGAGACGGTGCACTACAAAATATCCGGTCAGATGGCATAAGATCAGAAAACTATAACAGTTCTATCATAGACGGTACATTATAAAATCACTATTTGGTGTCATAAAATCAGTACAGCCCAATAGTTCTATCAGAGGCGGTACACTATAAAATCACCGTGTGATGTCATGGAATCAGTACAGTCTAGTAGTTCTATCAGAGTTGGTGCACTATAAAACCACCGACTGGTGTCATAAAATCAGTGCAGTGAAATAGATTTATCAGAGACGGTACACTATAAAATCACCGTCCAATGTCATAAAATCAGTACAGTCTAATAGTTCTATCAGAGACGGTACACTATAAACTCACCTTCTGATGTCATAAAATCAGTACAGTCTAATAGTTCTATCAGAGACGGTACACTATAAAATCAACGTCTGATGTTATAAGATAAGGAGAGACTAATAGTTCTATCAGAGACGTTACACTATAAAATCAGAACAGTCTAATAGTTCTATAAGAGACGGTACTCTTTGCAATCACCGCGTCATGTCATAAAATCAGTACAGTCTAATAGTTCTACCATAGACTGTACACAAAAATAACCATCTGGTGCCATGTAAGAAGTACAGTCTAATAGTTCTATCAGAGACAGTACACTATAAAATCACTGTCTGATGGCATAAAATCAGTACAGTATAATAGTTCTATCAGAGACGGTACACTATAAAATCACCGTCTGATGTCATAAAATCAGCATAGTCTAATAGTTCTATCAGAGACGGTGGAGAATAAAATCACCCTCTGGTGTCACAAAATCAGTACAGTCCAATAGTTCTATCAGAGTATCAGAGACGGTACCCTATAAAATTACCGCATGATGCCAAAAAATTAGAACAGACTCATGGTTCTTTCAGAGAAGGTACACTATAAAATCGCCCTCTGGTGACAAAAAATAAGTACAGTCTAATAGTTCTATCCGAGACAAAATTCTATAAAATAACCGTCTGCTGTAACAAGATCAGTTATAAAATCATCGTCTGATGTCATGAAATCAGAAGAGTCTAGTAGTTCTATCAAAGACGGTACATTATAAAATTACCGTATCATGCCAAAAAATCAGAACAGACCTGTGGTTCTATCAGAGACGGTACACTATGAAATCGGCATCTGATGCCATAAAATCAAAACAGTCTAA
The DNA here is from genome assembly GCA_031216915.1 of Pictodentalium vernedei. Lineage (NCBI taxonomy): Eukaryota > Metazoa > Mollusca > Scaphopoda > Dentaliida > Dentaliidae > Pictodentalium > Pictodentalium vernedei. The sequence continues at coordinate 859,671,244 of CM062296.1, read as the reverse complement.
CAGTTCTCTCAGAGACGGTACATAATAAAATCACCATCTGATGCAACAAAATCAGTACAGTCTAATATTTCTATCAGAGACGGTGCACTATAAAATCACCGTCTGATGTCATAAAATCAGTACAGTCAAATAGTTCTATAGGATACGGTACACTATAAAATCACCGCCTGATGTCATAAAATCAGAACAGTCTAATAGTTCTTCCTGAGACGGTACACAAAAAACTACCATCTGATTCCGTGAAATAAGTACAGTCTAATGGTTCTATCAGAGACTGTACACTATAAAATCACTGTCTGATGCCATTAAATCAGTACAGTGTAATAGTTCTATCAGAGACGGTACACTATAAAATAACCGTCTGATGTCATGAACTCAGCACAGTCTAATAGTTCTATCGGAGAGGGTACACTATAAAATCACTGTCTGATGCCACAAAATCAGTGCAATGTAATAGTTCTATCAGGGAGGGTACACTATGAAATCACCGTCTGATGTCATAAAATCAGCACAGTCTAATAGTTCTATCAGAGCCGGTACACTATAAAATCACCGTCTGATGTCATAAAATCTGTATAGTCAAATAGTTCTATCAGAGACGGTACCCTATAAAATCACACTATGATGCCAAAAAACCTGAACAGACTAATGGTTCCCTCAAAGACGATGCACTATAAAATCGCCGTCTGGTGTCAAAAATTAAGTACAGTCTGATAGTTCTATCGGAGACGGTACACTATATAATCGCCGTCTGATGTCGTAAAATCAGTTGAGTCTAATAGTTCTAACAGCGAAGGTGCACAATAAAATCGTCGTATGATGTCATAAAATCAGTACAGTCTAATACTTCTATCAGAGATGGTACACTGTAACATCACCGTCTGATGCCAAAAAATCAGTACAGTCTAATTCTTCTGTCTGAGACGGTACACTATAAAATCCCCGCATGATGACATAAAATCAGTAAAGCCTAACAGTTCTATCAGAGACGGTGCTCTATAAAATCACCGCCTGATGACAAAAAATCAGCACAGACTAATGGTTGTATCAGAGAAGGTACAGTATTAAATTGCCGTCTGGTGACAAAAAATCAGTACAGTCTAATAGTTCTATCGGAGTCGAAACACTATAAAATCACTGACTGATTTCGTAAGATCATTACACTCTAATAGTTCTATCAAAGACGGTACATTATAAAATCACCGTCTGATGTCACAAAATCAGTACAGTCTAGTAGTTCTATCAAAGACGGTAGACTATAAAATCGCCATCTGATGCCATAAAGTCAGTACGGTCTAATAGTTCTATCAGAGACGGTACACAATAAAATCATCATCTGATGCCATGAAATCAGTGCAGTCTTATATTTCTATCAGAGACGGTGCACTACAAAATCACCGTCTGATGTCATAAAATCAGTAAAGTCTAATAGTTCTATCAGAGACGGTACACTATAAAATCACCACCTGATGTCATAAAGTCACAACAGTGTAATAGTTCTACCAGAGACGGTACACAAAAATTACCATCTGCTGCCAAGAAATAAGTACAGTCTAGTAGTTCTATCAAAGAGGGTACACTGTAAAATCACAATATCGTATCAGAACAGACTGTTGGTTCTATCAGAGACGGTACACAATAAAATCACCATCTGATGTCATCAAATCAGTGCAGTCAAATAGTTCTACCAGATACGGTACACAAAAAATTACCATTTGATGCCATGAAATAAGGACAGTATAAAAGTTCTATCAGAGACGGTATACTATAAAATTACTGTCTGATGCCATAAAATCAGTAGAGTGTAATTGTTCTACAAGAGACGGTACACTATAACATCAACGTCTGATCTCCTAAAATCAGCACAGTCTATTAGTTCTATCAGAGATGGTGCACTATAAAAACGCCGTATGACGCCATAAAATCAGCACAGCCTAATAGTTCTATCAGAAACGGCACACTATAAAATCCCGGTCTGATGTCATGAAATCAGTACAGTCTAATAGGTCTATCAGAGACGGTACACTATAAATCACCATCTAATATCATACAATACAATCATAAAATCAGTACAGACTAATAGTTCTATTAGAGACGGTACACTATAAATCACCATCTGATGTCATTAAATCTGTACAGTCTAACAGTTCTATCGGAGACGATACACTATAAAATCACCATCTGATGTCATAAAATCAGAACAGTCTAATAGTTCTATTAGAGACGGTTCACTATAAAATCACCAACTGATGCCATACAATTAGTACAAACTAATAGTTCTAACAGAGATGGTGCATTATAAAATCACCCTCTGATGTCACAAAATCAGTACAGTCTAATAGTTCTATCAGAGACGGTACCCTATAAAATCGCCGTTTCATGCCAAAAAATCAGAACAGACTAATGGTTCTACCAGAGCCGGTACACTATAAAATTACCATCTGATGCCATAAAATCGGTACAGTCCAATGGTTCTATCGGATAGGATACACTATAAAATCACCGTCCGATGCCATAAAATCAGTGCAGTATAATTGTTCTATTAGTGACAGTTGACTATAAAATCACCGTCCGATGCCATAAAATCAATACGGTATAATAGTTCTAATAGAGACGGTACACTGTAAAATCACCATATGATGACATAAAATCAGTACAGGGTAAAACTTCTATCAGAGACGGTACACTCTAAAATCACCGACTAATGCCACAAAATCAGTGCATTCTAAAAGTTGTATCACAGACAGTACACTATAAAATCACCGTCTGATGACATAAAATCATTACAGACTAATAGTTCTATCAGAGACGCAATATAAAATTACTGTCTGATGTCATACAATCAGTACAGTCTAATAGTTCTTTCAGAGACGGTACACTATAAAATCAACGTCTGATGCAATAAAATCAGTACAGTCTAATAGTTCTATCAGAGACAGTACACTATAAAATCACCGTTTAATGTCATAAAATCAGTTCAGTCCAATAGTTCTATCGGATACGATACATTATAAGATCACCGCCCGATGCCATAAAATCAGTACAGTATAATAGTTCTATCAGAAAATGTACGCTATAAAATCACCGTCCGATGCCTTAAAATGAATACCGTATAATTGTCCTATCATAGACGATACCCTATAAAATCACCGTATCATGCCAAAAAATGAGAACAGCCTAACGGTCCTATCAGAGACGGTCACTATAAAATCGCCTTTTGGTGTCATAAAATAAGTACAGTCTAATAGTTCTGTCGGAGACGGAACACTATAAAATCGCCATCTGATGCTATAAAATCAGTGAAGTCTAATAGTTCTATCACAGATGATTCACTAAAAAATCTCCATGTGATGTCATTAAACTGTACAGTCTACTTGTTCTATTAGATTCGGTACACGATATAATCATAATCCCCACATGATGACATAAAATCAGTACAGTCTAATAGTTCTAGGAGAGACGGGACACTATAAAATCACCGTCTGTTGTCATAAAATCAATGCAGTCTAGTAGTTCTATCAGAGAGGGAACATTATAAAATCACCGTCTAATGTCATGAAATCAGTACAGTATAATAGGTCTATCAGAGACAGTACACTATAAATCACCATCTAATGTCATAAAATCAGTACAGATTAATAGTTCTATTTAAGACGGTTCACTATAAAATCACCAAATGATGTCGTAAAATCAGTACAGTCAAATAGTTCTAATAGGGACGGTACACTATAAAAACACTGTCTGGTGCCATAAAATCAGTACAGTGTAATAGTTCTATCAGAGATGGTACACTATAAAATCACCGTCTGATGTCATAAATTCAGCACAGTCTAATAGTTCTATCGGAGATGGTACACTATAAAATCACTGTCTGATGCCATAAAATCAGTACAGTGTAATAGGCCTACCAGAGACGGTACACTATAAAATCACTGTCTGGTGCCATAAAACCAGTACAGTGTAATAGTTCTATCAGAGATGGTACACTATAAAATCACCGTCTGATGTCATAAATTCTGCACAGTCTAATAGTTCTATCGGTGATGGTACACTATAAAATCGCCGCCTGATGCCATAAAATCAGTACAGTGTAATATGCCTACCAGAGACGGTACACTATAAAATCACCGTCTGATTTCATAAAATCAGCGCTGTCTAATAGTTCTATCAGAGACGGTACACTATGAAGTCACCGTCTGATGTCGTAAAATCAGTAGAGTCTAATAGTTCTATCAGAGACGGTACACTATAAAATCCCCATTTGATGTCATAAAAGCAGTACAGTCTTATCGTTTCATCAGAAATGGTACACTATAAAATCACGCTCTGATGTCATAAAATCAGTACAGTCTAATAGTTCTATCAGATACTGTACCCTACAAAATCAACATATCATGCCAAAAAAATCAGAACAGGCCAATGGTTCTATCAGAGTCGGCGCACTATAAAATAACCGCATGGTGCAAAAAAATCAGAACAGATTAATGGTTCTATCACAGAAGGTACACTATAAAATCGCCGGCTGGTGTCAAATGTAAGTACAGTCTAATAGATCTATCGGAGATGAAACACTATAAAATCGCCGACTGATGTCAAAAGATCAGTACAGTCTAGTATTTCTATCAGAGACAGTACAATATAAAATCACCGTCTGATGTCAAAAAATCAGTACAGTCTAATATTTCTGTCAGAGACAGTACACTATAAAATCACCATCTGATGTCATAAAATCAGTACAGTCTAATACTTCTATCAGAGAGAGTACACTATAAAATCACCATCTGATGTCAAAAAATCAGTACAATCGAATAGTTCTATCAGAGAGAGTACACGATAAAATCACCGTCTGATGTCATAAAATCAGTACAGTCTAATAGTTCTCTCAGAGACAGTACACTATAACATCACCGTCTGATGTCATAAAATACTATAACATCACCGTCTGATGTCGTAAAATCAGTAGAGTCTAATAGTTCTATCAGAGACGGTACACTATAAAATCACCGTCTGATGTCATAAAATCAGTACAGACTAATAGGTCTATCAGAGACGGTACACTTAAAATCACCGTGTGATGTCATAAAATCAGTACAGTCTAATAGTTCTACCAGAGACGGTACACAAAAAAATTACCATCTGATGCCATGAAATAAGTACAGTATATAAGTTCTATCAGAGACGGCATACTATAAAATCACTGTCTGATGCTATAAAATCAGTACAGTGTAATAGTTCTACAAGAGAAGGTACACTAGAAAATCACCGTCTGATGTCCTAAAATCAGCACAGTCTAATAGTTCTATCAGAGATGTAACACTATAAAATCACAGTATGATGCCATAAAATCAGTACAGCCTAATAGTTCTTTCAGAGACGGCACACTATAAAATCACCGTCTGATGTCATGAAATCAACACAGTTAAATAGTTCTATCAGAGACGGTGCACTATAAAGTCACCGTCTTATGCCATACAATTTGAGCATCCTAATTGTTCTAACAGAGACGGTGCACTATAAAATCACCCTCGGATGTCATAAAATCTGAACAGTATAATAGTTCTATCAGAGACGATACCCTATAAAATCACCGTATCATTCAAAGAAATCAGAACAGACTAATGGTTCTACCAGAGATGGTACACTATAAAGTCACCATCTGATGCCATAATATCAGTTCAGTCCAATGGTTCTATCGGATACGACACACTATAAAATCACCGTCCGATGCCATAAAATAAGTGCAGTCTATTTGTTCTATTAGAGACGGTTCACTGAAAAATCACCATCTGATGTCATAAAATCAGTACAGTCTAATAGTTCTGTTAGAGACGGTACACTGTAAAATTACCATATGATGCCATAAAATCAGTACAGTGTAAACATTCTATCAGAGACGGTACACTATAAAATCACCGACTAATGTCATAAAATCAGTGCAGTCTAATAGTTGTATCACAGACAGTACACTATAAAATCACCGTCTGATGACATAAAATCAGTACAGTGTAATAGTTCTACCAGAGACGGTGCACTATAAAATCACTGTCTGATGTCATAAAATCAGAACAGACTAATAGTTCTATCAGAGACGGTGCACTATAAATTCACCGTTTAATGCCATACAATCAGTACAGTCCAATAGTTTTGTCGGATACGATACACTTTAACATCACCGCCCGATGCCATGAAATCAGTACAGTCTAATAGTTCTATCAGAGACTGTACACTATAAAATCACCGTCCGATGTCATAAAATCAATACGGTATAATAGTTTTATCAAAGACGGTACCCTATAAAATCACCGTATCATGCCAAAAAACCAGAACAGCATAATGGTTCCATCAGAGACGGTATACTATACAATCGCCGTTTGGTGCAATAAAATAAGTACAGTCTAATAGTTCTGTCAGAGACGGAACACTATAAAATCGCCATACTATGTCGTAAAATCAGTACAGTGAAATAGTTCTAATAGAGACTGTACACTGTAAAATGGCCATCTGATGCCATAAAATCAGTGCAGTGCAATAGTTCTGACAGAGGTGGAACACTACAAAATCTCTCTCTGAAGTCATAAAATCAGTACAGTCTAATAGTTCTATCAGTGACGGTCCACTATAAAATCACCATCTAATGCCATAAAATCAGTACAGTCTAATAGTTCTATCAGAGACGGTACACTATAAAATCACCGTCTGATGTCTTAAAATCAGTACAGGCTAACAGTTCTATCACAGATGGTACACTATAAAATCATCGTCTGATGTCGTAAAATCAGTACCGTCTAATAATTCTGCCACAGACGGTACACAATAAAATCACTCTATGATGTCATAAAATACGTACAGTCTAATAGCTGTATCAGAGACGGTGCATTATAAAATCACCGTCTGATGCCATGAAATCAGTACAGCCTAATAGATCTAATAGAGTCGGTACCCTATAAAATCACCGCATCATGCCAAAAAATCAGAACAGACTAATGGTTCGATTAGAAATGGTACACTACAAAATCACCGCCTGATGTCATAAAATCGGTACAGACTAATAGTTCTATCAGAAACGGTGTGCTATAAAATCACTGTCTGATGTCATAAAATCAGTACAGTCTAATAGTTCTATCAAAGAGTATACCCTATAAAATCATCGCATGATGCCAAAAAATCAGAACAGACTAATGCTTCGATCAGAGAAGGTACACTATAAAATAGCCGTCTCGTGTCAGAAAATAAGTTGATTCTAATAGTTCTATCAGAGGTGGTTCACAATAACATCACCACCTGATGTCATAAAATCAGTACAGTCTATTCTTGTGTCAGAGACGGTACACTATAAAATCTCCGCATGATGACATCAAATCAGTCCAGTCTGATAGTTTTATCAGAGACGGTACACTATAGAATAACCGTCTGATGCCATAAAATCAGTACAGTCTAATAGTTCTATTAGAGACGGCACATTATAAAATCATCGTCTGGTGTCATAAAATCAGTACAGTCTAATAGTTCAGTTAGAGACAGTACATTATAAAATCACAGTCCGATGTCATAAAATCAGTACAGTCTAGTAGTTCTATCAAACACGGTGCACTATAAAATCACCGTATCAATCCAAAAATTCAAAACAGGCAAATTGATCGATCAGAGACGGTACACTATAAAATCACCACCCGATGTCATAAAATCAGTACTGTCTAATTGTTCTATCAGAGACGGTACACTATAAAATCACGCTCTGATGTCATAAAATCAGTACAGTCTAATAGTTCTATCAGAGACGTCGCATGGTGCCAAAAAATCTGAACAGACTAATGGTTCTATCAGAGAAGGTACACTATAAAATCGTCGTCTGTTGTCAAATGTAAGTACAGTCTTATAGTTCTATCGGAGACGAAACGCTATAAAATCGCCGACTGATGTCATAATATCAGTACAGTCTAATATTTCTATCAGAGACAGTACACTATAAAATCACCGTCTGATGTCATAAAATCAGTACAGTCTAATATTTCTATCAGAGAGAGTACACTATAAAATCACCATCTGATGTCATAAAATCAGTACAGTCTAATATTTCTATCAGAGACAGTACACTATAAAATCACCATCTGATGTCTTAAAATCAGTACAGTCTAATACTTCTATCAGAGAGAGTACACTATAAAATCACCGTCTGATGTCATAAAATCAGTACAGTCTGATATTTCTATCAGAGAGAGTACACTATAATATCACCATCTGATGTCATAAAATCAGTACAGTCTAATAGTTCTATCAGAGACGGTACCCTATAAAATCACCATCTGATGTCATAAAATCAGTACAGTTTAATAGTTCTATGAGAGACGGTACTCCATAAAATCACTGTAGGACGTCACAAAATCAGTACAGTCTAATACTTCTACCAGAGACGGTACACTATAAAATCGCCGTCTGATAATATGAAATAAGTACAGTCTAACAGTTCTCTCAGAGAGGGTATACTATAAAATCACCATCTGACGTCATAAAATCAGTACAGTTTAATAGTTCCATGAGTGACGGTACACTACAAAATCACTGTATGACGTCATAAAATCAGTACAGTCTAATAGTTCTTCCAGAGACGGTACACTATAAAATCGCCGTCTGATGATATGAAATAAGTACAGTTTAACAGTTCTCTCAGAGAGGGTACAATATAAAATCACAGACTGATGTCATAAAAAGAGTACAGTCTAATAGTTGTATCAGAGACGGTACAATGAAAAATCGCCGTCTGATGTAATAAAATTAGTACAGTCCAACAGTTCTATCAGAGACGGTACAATATAAAATCACCGTCTGATGTCGTAAAAGCAGTACAGGCTAATAGTTCTATCATAGACGGTACACTATAAATCCATCGTCTGATGACATAAAATCAGTACTGTCTAATAGTTCTAATAGAGACGGTAAACTGTAAAATTACAATATGATGCCATAAAATCAGAACAGTGTAAAAATTCAATCAGAGATGGTACACTATAAAATCACCGACTGTTGTCGTAAAATCAGTGCAGTCTAATAGTTGTATCACAGAGAGTACACTATAAAATCACCGTCTGATGACATTAAATCAGTACAGTCTAATAGTTCTATCAGAGACGGTGCACAATAGAATCACTGTCTGATGACATAAAATCTGTACAGTCTAATAGTTCTCTCAGAGACGGTGCACTATAAAATCACTGTCTGATGACATAAAATCAGTACAGTCTAATAGTTCTATCAGAGACAGTGCACTATAAAATCACCGTTTAATGTCACGAAATCAGTACAGTTCAATAGTTCTATCGGATACGATACACTATAAAACCACCGCCCGATGCCATAGAATCAGTACAGTATAATAGTTCCATCAGAAAATGTACGCTATAAAATCACCGTCCGATGCCATAAAATCTATACGGTATAATTGTCCTATCAAAGACGGTACCCTATAAAATCACCGTATCATGCCAAAAAATGAGAACAGCCCAACGGTCCTATCAGAGACGGTCACTATAAAATGGCCTTTTGGTGTCATAAAATAAGTACAGTCTAATAGTTCTGTCGGAGACGGAACACTATAAAATCGCCATCTGATGCTATAAAATCAGTGAAGTCTAATAGTTCTATCACAGATGGTTCACTAAAAAATCTCTATCTGATGTCATAAAACTGTACAGTCTACTTGTTCTATTAGATTCGATACACTATATAATCCCCACATGATGACATAAAATCAGTACAGTCTAATAGTTCTAGCAGGGACGGTACACTATAAAATCACCGTCTGACGTCATAAAATCAATGCAGTCTAATAGTTCTATCAGAGAGGGAACATTATAAAATCACCGTCTAATGTCATAAAATCAGTACAGTCTAATAGGTCTATCAGAGACAGAACCCTATAAATCACCATCTAATGTCATAAAATCAGTACAGATTAATAGTTCTGTTATAGACGGTTCACTATAAAATCACCAATTGATGTCGTAAAATCAGTACAGTCAAATAGTGTTAATAGGGACGGTACACTATAAAGTCACTGTCTGGCGCCATAAAATCAGTACAGTGTAATAGTTCTATCAGAGATGGTACACTATAAAATCACCGTCTGATGTCATAAATTCAGCACAGTCTAATAGTTCTATCGGAGATGGTACACTATAAAATCACTCTCTGATGCCATAAAATCAGTACAGAGTAATAGGCCTACCAGAGACGGTACACTATAAAATCACCGCCTGATTTAAAAAAAACAGCGCTGTCTAATAGTTCTATCAGAGACGGTACACTATGAAGTCACCGTCTGATGTCGTAAAATCAGTAGAGTCTACTAGTTCTACTAGAGACGGTACACTATAAAATTCCCATCTGATGTCATAAAATCAGTACAGTCTAATAGTTTCATCAGAAATGGTACACTATAAAATCACCGTCTGATGTCATAAACTCAGCACAGTCGAATAGTTCTATCGGAGACGGTACACTATAAAATCACCGTCGGATGTCGTAAAATCAGTACAGTGTAATAGGTCTACCAGAGACGGTATAATATAATATCACCGTCTGATGTCACAAAATCAGCACAGTCTAATAGTTTTTTCGGAGACGGTACACTATAAAATCACCGTCTGATGTCGTAAAATCAGTAGAGTCTAATAGTTCTATCGGAGACGGTACACTATAAAATCACCGTCTGATGTCATAAAATCAGTAGAGTCTAATGGTTCTATCAGAGACGGTACACTATAAAATCACCGCCTGATGTCGTAAAAACAGCAGAGTCTAATAGTTCTACCAGAGGCGGTACACTATAAAATCACCATCTGATGTCATAAAATCAGTACAGTGTAATAGTTCTATAAGAGACGGTACACTATAAAATCACCGTCTGATGTCATAAACTCAGCACAGTCTAATAGTTCTATCGGAGATGGTACACTATAAAATCACTGTCTGATGCCATAAAATCAGTACAGTGTAATAGTTCTACCAGAGACGGTACACTATAAAGCCACCGTCTGATGTCCGAAAATTTTGGACAGCCTAATATTTCTATCAGGGACGGTGCACTTTAAAATCACCCTCTGATGTCATAAAATCAGTACAGTCAAAGAGTTCTGTCAGATACGGTACCCTATAAAATCACCGTATCATTCCAAAAAATCAGAACAGACTAATGGTTCGATCAGAAACGGTGCACTATAAAATCACCGCATGATGCCAAAAAATCAGAACAGAGTTATGGTTCCATCAAAGGCGGTGGACTATAAAATCGCCGTCTGGTGTCAAAAATTAAATACAGGCTAATAGTTCTATCGGAGACGGTACTCTATAAAATCACCGTCTTATGTCGTAAAATCAGTAGAGTCTAAGGGTTCTATCAGAGACGGTACACTATAAAATCACTGTCTGGTGGCATAAAATCAGTGCAGTATAATAGTTCTATCAGAGACGGTACACTATAAAATCACCGTCTGATATCATAAATTCAGCACAGTCTAATAGTTCTCTCGGAGATGGTTCACTATAAAATCACTGTCTGGTGCCCTATAATCAGTGCAGTGTAATAGGTCAACCAGAGACGGTACACTATAAAACCACTGTCTGATGTCATAACATTAGTGCAATCTAATATTTCTATCAGAGATGGTGCACTATAAAACCACCCTCTGATGTCATAAAATCAGTACAGTCCAATAGTTCTATCAGTGACCGTACACAATAAAATCACAGTATGATGTCAAAAAATCAGTACAGTGTAATAGTTCTATCAGAGACGGTACACCATAAAATCACCGTCTGATGTCATGAACACAGCACAGTCTAATAGTTCTATCGGAGATGGTGCACTATAAAATCACCGTCTGATGTCATATAATCAGTAGAGTCTAATGGTTCTATCAGAGACGGCACACTATAAAATCACCGCCTGATGTCGTAAAAACAGCAGAGTCTAATAGTTCTACCAGAGACGGCACACTATAAAATCAACATCTGATGTCATAAAATCAGTACAGTCTAATAGTTCTATCGGAGATGGTACACTATAAAATCACTGTCTGATGCCATCAAATCAGTACAGTGTAATAGTTCTACCAGAGACGGTACACTATAAAACCACCGTCTGATGTCCTAAAATTTTGGACAGCCTAATATTTCTATCAGAGGCGGTGCACTATAAAATCACCCTCTGATGTCATAAAATCAGTACGGTCTAATAGTTTTATCAGAGACGGTACCCTATCAAATCACCGCATCATGCCAAAAAATCAGAACAGACTAATGGTTCGATCAGAAACGGTGCCCTATAAAATCACCGCATGATGCCTGAAAATCAGAACAGACTTATGGTTCCATCAAAGGCGGTGGACTATAAAATCGCTGTCTGGTGTCAAAAATTTAGTACAGTCTAATAGTTCTATCAGAAACGGTACACTATAAAATCACTGTCTGGTGGCATAAAATCAGTACAGTCTAAAAGTTCTATCAGAGACGGTACACTATAAAATCACCGTCTGGTGTCATAAATTCAGCACAGTCTAATAGGTCTATCGGAGATGGTACATTATAAAAACACTGTCTGGTGCCATAAAATCAGTACAGTGTAATAGGTCTACCAGAGACGGTACACTATAAAACCACTGTCTGATGTCATAAAATTAGTACAGCCAAATATTCCTATCAGAGATGGTGCACTATAAAACCACCCTCTGATGTCATAAAATCTGTACAGTCCATTAGTTCTATCAGTGAGGGTACACAATAAAATCACCGTATTATGTCATAAAATCAGTACAGTCTAATACTTCTGTCAGAGACGGTGCACTATAACATCACCGTCTGATGCCATAAAATCAGTAAAGCCTAATAGTTCTATCAGAGAGGTTGCGTTAGAAAATCACCGCCTGTTGCCAAAAAATCAGAACAGACTAATGGTTCTATCAGAGAAGGCACACTATAAAATCGCCATCTGGTGACAAAAAATAAGTACAGTCTAATAGTTCTATCGGTGACGAAACACTATAAAATCACCGACTGATTTCATCAGATCATTACACTCAAATAGTTCTATCAGAGATGGTATATTACAAAATCACCGTCTGATGTCAGGAAATCAGAACAGTCTAGTAGTTCTACCAAAGACGGTACACTATAACATTTCCGTATCATGCCAAAAAATCAGAACAGTCTGATGGTTCTATCAGAGACGGTACACTATAAAAACGCCATCTGATGCCATAATGTCAGCACAGTCTAATAGTTCTATCAGAGACAGTATACTATAAAATCTCCGTCTGATATCATAAAATCAGTACAGTCTAATCGTTCTATCAGAGACGGTACACTATAAAATCACCACCTGATATCATAAAATCAGTGCAATGTAATAGTTCGACAAGGGACGGTACACAAAAAAAATTACCATCTGATGCCATGACTGACTGGTGTCATAAAAATCAGTACAGTGTAATAGTTCTCTCAGAGACGGTACACTATGAAATCACCGTCTGATGTCATCAACTCAGCACAGTCTAATATTTCTATCGGAGATGGTACACTATAAAATCACTATCTGATGCCATAAAATCAGTACAATGTAATAGGTCTACCCGAGACGGTACACTATAAAATCACCGTCTGATTTCATAAAATCATCACAGTCTAATAGTTCTATCGGAGACGATACACTATAAAATATCCGTCTGATGTCATAAAATCAGTAGAGTCTAATAGTTCTATTAGAGACGGTACCCTATAAAAACATCGTGTGATGTCATAAAATCAGTACAGTCTAATAGTTCTATCAGAGACGGTACCCTATAACATCATCGTGTGATGTCATAAAATCAGTACAGTTTAATAGTTCTATGAGAGACGGTACTCCATAAAATCACTGTATGACGTCACAAAATCAGTACAGTCTAATACTTCTACCAGATACGGTTCACTATAAAATCGCCGTCTGATGATATGAAATAAGTACAGTCTAACAGTTCTCTCAGAGAGGGTATACTATAAAATCACCATCTGACGTCATAAAATCAGTACAGTTTAATAGTTCCATGAGTGACGGTACACTACAAAATCACTGTATGACGTCATAAAATCAGTACAGTCTAATAGTTCTTCCAGAGACGGTACACTATAAAATCGCCGTCTGATGATATGAAATAAGTATAGTTTAACAGTTCTCTCAGAGAGGGTACAATATAAAATCACAGACTGATGTCATAAAAAGAGTACAGTCTAATAGTTGTATCAGAGACGGTACAATGAAAAATCGCCGTCTGATGTAATAAAATTAGTACAGTCCAACAGTTCTATCAGAGACGGTACAATATAAAATCACCGTCTGGTGTCGTAAAAGCAATACAGGCTAATAGTTCTATCATAGACGGTACACTATAAATCCATCGTCTGATGACATAAAATCAGTACTGTCTAATAGTTCTAATAGAGACGGTAAACTGTAAAATTACAATATGATGCCATAAAATCAGAACAGTGTAAAAATTCAATCAGAGATGGTACACTATAAAATCACCGACTGTTGTCGTAAAATCAGTGCAGTCTAATAGTTGTATCACAGAGATTACACTATAAAATCACCGTCTGATGACATTAAATCAGTACAGTCTAATAGTTCTATCAGAGACGGTGCACAATAGAATCACTGTCTGATGACATAAAATCTGTACAGTCTAATAGTTCTCTCAGAGACGGTGCACTATAAAATCACTGTCTGATGACATAAAATCAGTACAGTCTAATAGATCTATCAGAGACAGTGCACTATAAAATCACCGTTTAATGTCATGAAATCAGTACAGTTCAATAGTTCTATCGGATACGATACACTATAAAACCACCGCCCGATGCCATAGAATCAGTACAGTATAATAGTTCCATCAGAAAATGTACGCTATAAAATCACCGTCCGATGCCATAAAATCTATACGGTATAATTGTCCTATCAAAGACGGTACCCTATAAAATCACCGTATCATGCCAAAAAATGAGAACAGCCCAACGGTCCTATCAGAGACGGTCACTATAAAATGGCCTTTTGGTGTCATAAAATAAGTACAGTCTAATAGTTCTGTCGGAGACGGAACACTATAAAATCGCCCTCTGATGCTATAAAATCAGTGAAGTCTAATAGTTCTATCACAGATGGTTCACTAAAAAATCTCTATCTGATGTCATAAAACTGTACAGTCTACTTGTTCTATTAGATTCGATACACTATATAATCCCCACATGATGACATAAAATCAGTACAGTCTAATAGTTCTAGCAGGGACGGTACACTATAAAATCACCGTCTGACGTCATAAAATCAATGCAGTCTAATAGTTCTATCAGAGAGGGAACATTATAAAATCACCGTCTATTGTCATAAAATCAGTACAGTCTAATAGGTCTATCAGAGACAGAACCCTATAAGTCACCATCTAATGTCATAAAATCAGTACAGATTAATAGTTCTATTATAGACGGTTCACAATAAAATCACCAATTGATGTCGTAAAATCAGTACAGTCAAATAGTTCTAATAGGGACGGTACACTATAAAGTCACTGTCTGGCGCCATAAAATCAGTACAGTGTAATAGTTCTATCAGAGATGGTACACTATAAAATCACCGTCTGATGTCATAAATTCAGCACAGTCTAATAGTTCTATCGGAGATGGTACACTATAAAATCACTGTCTGATGCCATAAAATCAGTACAGAGTAATAGGCCTACCAGAGACGGTACACTATAAAATCACCGCCTGATTTCAAAAAATCAGCGCTGTCTAATAGTTCTATCAGAGACGGTACACTATGAAGTCACCGTCTGATGTCGTAAAATCAGTAGAGTCTACTAGTTCTACTAGAGACGGTACACTATAAAATTCCCATCTGATGTCATAAAATCAGTACAGTCTAATAGTTTCATCAGAAATGGTACACTATAAAATCACCGTCTGATGTCATAAACTCAGCACAGTCGAATAGTTCTATCGGAGACGGTACACTATAAAATCACCGTCTGATGTCGTAAAATAAGTACAGTGTAATAGGTCTACCAGAGACGGTATAATATAATATCACCGTCTGATGTCACAAAATCAGCACAGTCTAATAGTTTTTTCGGAGACGGTACACTATAAAATCACCGTCTGATGTCGTAAAATCAGTAGAGTCTAATAGTTCTATCGGAGACGGTACACTATAAAATCACCGTCTGATGTCATAAAATCAGTAGAGTCTAATGGTTCTATCAGAGACGGTACACTATAAAATCACCGCCTGATGTCGTAAAAACAGCAGAGTCTAATAGTTCTACCAGAGGCGGTACACTATAAAATCACCATCTGATGTCATAAAATCAGTACAGTGTAATAGTTCTATAAGAGACGGTACACTATAAAATCACCGTCTGATGTCATAAACTCAGCACAGTGTAATAGTTCTATCGGAGATGGTACACTATAAAATCACTGTCTGATGCCATAAAATCAGTACAGTGTAATAGTTCTACCAGAGACGGTACACTATAAAGCCACCGTCTGATGTCCGAAAATTTTGGACAGCCTAATATTTCTATCAGGGACGGTGCACTATAAAATCACCCTCTGATGTCATAAAATCAGTACAGTCAAAGAGTTCTGTCAGAGACGGTACCCTATAAAATCACCGTATCATTCCAAAAAATCAGAACAGACTAATGGTTCGATCAGAAACGGTGCACTCTAAAATCACCGCATGATGCCAAAAAATCAGAACAGAGTTATGGTTCCATCAAAGGCGGTGGACTATAAAATCGCCGTCTGGTGTCAAAAATTAAGTACAGGCTAATAGTTCTATCGGAGACGGTACTCTATAAAATCACCATCTTATGTCGTAAAATCAGTAGAGTCTAAGAGTTCTATCAGAGACGGTACACTATAAAATCACTGTCTGGTGGCATAAAATCAGTGCAGTATAATAGTTCTATCAGAGACGGTACACTATAAAATCACCGTCTGATATAAATTCAGCACAGTCTAATAGTTCTCTCGGAGATGGTTCACTATAAAATCACTGTCTGGTGCCCTATAATCAGTACAGTGTAATAGGTCAACCAGAGACGGTACACTATAAAACCACTGTCTGATGTCATAAAATTAGTGCATTCTAATATTTCTATCATAGATGGTGCACTATAAAACCACCCTCTGATGTCATAAAATCAGTACAGTCCAATAGTTCTATCAGTGACCGTACACAATAAAATCACAGTATGATGTCAAAAAATCAGTACAGTGTAATAGTTCTATCAGAGACGGTACACCATAAAATCACCGTCTGATGTCATGAACTCAGCACAGTCTAATAGTTCTATCGGAGATGGTGCACTATAAAATCACCGTCTGATGTCATAAAATCAGTAGAGTCTAATGGTTCTATCAGAGACGGCACACTATAAAATCACCGCCTGATGTCGTAAAAACAGCAGAGTCTAATAGTTCTACCAGAGACGGCACACTATAAAATCACCGTCTGATGTCATAAAATCAGTACAGTCTAATAGTTCTATCGGAGATGGTACACTATAAAATCACTGTCTGATGCCATCAAATCAGTACAGTGTAATAGTTCTACCAGAGACGGTACACTATAAAACCACCGTCTGATGTCCTAAAATTTTGGACAGCCTAATATTTCTATCAGAGACGGTGCACTATAAAATCACCCTCTGATGTCATAAAATCAGTACGGTCTAATAGTTTTATCAGAGACGGTACCCTATCAAATCACCGCATCATGCCAAAAAATCAGAACAGACTAATGGTTCGATCAGAAACGGTGCCCTATAAAATCACCGCATGATGCCTGAAAATCAGAACAGACTTATCGTTCCATCAAAGGCGGTGGACTATAAAATCGCTGTCTGGTGTCAAAAATTTAGTACAGTCTAATAGTTCTATCAGAAACGGAACACTATAAAATCACTGTCTGGTGGCATAAAATCAGTACAGTCTAATAGTTCTATCGGAGATGGTACACTATAAAAACACTGTCTGGTGCCATAAAATCAGTACAGTGTAATAGGTCTACCAGAGACGGTACACTATAAAACCACTGTCTGATGTCATAAAATTAGTACAGCCAAATATTCCTATCAGAGATGGTGCACTATAAAACCACCCTCTGATGTCATAAAATCTGTACAGTCCATTAGTTCTATCAGTGAGGGTACACAATAAAATCACCGTATTATGTCATAAAATCAGTACAGTCTAATACTTCTGTCAGAGACGGTGCACTATAACATCACCGTCTGATGCCATAAAATCAGTAAAGCCTAATAGTTCTATCAGAGAGGTTGCGCTAGAAAATCACCGCCTGTTGCCAAAAAATCAGAACAGACTAATGGTTCTATCAGAGAAGGCACACTATAAAATCGCCATCTGGTGACAAAAAATAAGTACAGTCTAATAGTTCTATCGGTGACGAAACACTATAAAATCACCGACTGATTTCATCAGATCATTACACTCAAATAGTTCTATCAGAGACGGTATATTGCAAAATCACCGTCTGATGTCAGGAAATCAGAACAGTCTAGTAGTTCTACCAAAGACGGTACACTATAACATTACCGTATCATGCCAAAAAATCAGAACAGACTGACGGTTCTATCAGAGACGGTACACTATAAAAACGCCATCTGATGCCATAATGTCAGCACAGTCTAATAGTTCTATCAGAGACAGTATACTATAAACTCTCCGTCTGATATCATAAAATCAGTACAGTCAAATCGTTCGATCAGAGACGGTACACTATAAAATCACCACCTGATATCATAAAATCAGTGCAATGTAATAGTTCTACAAGAGACGGTACACACAAAAAATTACCATCTGATGCCATGACTGACTGGTGTCATAAAAATCAGTACAGTGTAATAGTTCTCTCAGAGACGGTACACTATGAAATCACCGTCTGATGTCATCAACTCAGCACAGTCTAATATTTCTATCGGAGATGGTACACTATAAAATCACTATCTGATGCCATAAAATCAGTACAATGTAATAGGTCTACCCGAGACGGTACACTATAAAATCACCGTCTGATTTCATAAAATCATCACAGTCTAATAGTTCTATCGGAGACGATACACTATAAAATATCCGTCTGATGTCATAAAATCAGTAGAGTCTAATAGTTCTATTAGAGACGGTACACTATAAAATCACCACCTGATGACGTAAAAACAGCAGAGTCTAATAGTTCTATCAGAGACGGTACACGAAAAATCACCATCTGATGTCATAAAATCAGTACAGTCTAACAGGTCTACCAGAGACGGTATAGTATAAAATCACAGCCTGATGTCGTAAAAACAGTAGAGAATAATAGTTCTATCGGAGACGGTACACTATAAAATCACCGTCTAATGTCATAAAATCAGTACAGTCTAATAGTTCTATCAGAGATGGTACACTATAAAATCACTGTCTGATGCCCCAAAATCAGTACATTGTAATAGGTCTTCCAGAGTCGGTACACTATAAAACCACCCTCTGATGTCATAAAATTAGTACAGCCTAATATTTCTATCAGAGACGGTGCACTATAAAATCGACCTCTGATGTCATAAAACCAGTCCAGTCTAATAGTTCTATCTGAGACGGTCCGCCATATAATCACAGTATCATGCCAAAAAATCATTACAGACTAATGGTTCTATCAGAGACGGTGCACTATAAAATCACCGCATGATTCCAAAAAATCAGAACAGACTAATGGTTCCATCAAAGGCGGTGCACTTTAAAATCGACGTCTGGTGTCAAAGATTAAGTACAGTCTAATAGTTCTATCGGAGACGAAACACTATAAAATCGCCGACTGATGTCATAAAATCAGTACAGTCTAATATTTCTATCAGGGACAGTACACAATAAAATCACCATCTGATGTCATAAAATCAGTACAGACTAATAGTTCTATCAGAGACGGTGCGCTATAAAATCACTGTCTGATGTCATAAAAGCAGTACAGTCTAATAGTTCTATCAGAGACTATACCTTATAAAATAATCGCATGATGCCAAAAAATCAGAACAGACTAATGCTTCTATCAGAGAAGGCACACTATAAAATAGCCGTCTCGTGTCAGAAAATAAGTTGATTCTAATAGTTCTATCAGAGTTGGTTCACATTAAAATCACCATCTGAAGTCGTATAATCAGTACAGTCAAATAGTTCTAATAGAGTCGGTGGACTGTAAAATCACCATCTGATGCCATGAAATCAGTACAGTGTAATAGTTCTGACAGAGACGGTACACTATAAAATCACTGTCTGAAGTCATAAAATCAGTACAGTCTAATAGTTCTATCAGAGACGGTGCATTATAAAATCACCGTGTAATACCATAAAATTAGTACAGTCTAATAGATCTATCAGAGACGGTACAATATAAAATCACCGTCAGATGTCATGAAATCAGTACAGTCCAACAGTTCCGACAGAGACGGTACAATATAAAATCACCGTCTGATGTCATAAAAGCAGTACAGTCTAATAGTTCTATCACAGACGGTACACTATAAAACCACCGTCTGATGACATAAAATCAGTACAGTCTAATAGTTCTATCAGAGACGGTACACTACAAAATCATCGTCTGATGACATAAAAACAGTACAGTCTAATAGTTCTACCAGAGACGGTACACTATAAAATCACCATCTGATGCCATAAAATCAGTACACTTCAATGGTTCTATCGGATACGATACACTATAAAATCACCGTCCGATGCCATAAAATCAGTGCAGTTTAATTGTTCTATTAGAGACGATTCACTATAAAATCACCATCTGATGTCGTAAAATCAGTACAGTCAAATATTTCTAATAGAGAGTGTACACTGTAAAATCGCCATCTGATGCCATAAAATCAGTACAGAGTAATAGTTCTGACAGAGAGGGTACTCTATAAAATCGTTGTCTGAAGACATAAAATCAGTACAGTCTAATAGTTCTATCAGAGACGGTGCATTATAAAATCACCATCTAATGCCATAAAATCAATACCGTCTAATAGTTCTATCAGAGACTGTACACTATAAAATCACCGTCTGATGTCGTAAAATCAGTACCGTCTAATAATTCTATCAGAAAGGGTGCATTATAAAATCACCGTCAGATGCCAGAAAATCAGTACAGCCTAATAGTTCTAATAGAGTCGGTATCCTATAAAATCACCGTATCATGCCAAAAAATCAGAAGTCGATCAGAGATGTTGCACTATAAAATCATCGCCTGATGTCATAAAATCAGTACAGACTAATACTTCTGTCAGAGACGGTGCGCTATAAAATCACTGTCGGATGTCATAAAATCAGTACAGTCTAATAGTTCTATCAAAGACTATACCCTATAAAACCATCGCATGATGCCCAAAAATCAGAACAGACTAATGCATCGATCAGAGAAGGTAGACTATAAAAGAGCCGTCTCGTGTCAGAAAATAAGTTGATTCTAATAGTTCTATCAGAGGTGGTTCACAATAAAATCACCATCTGATGTCATAGAATCAGTACATTCTAATTCTTCTGTGAGAGACGGTACACTATAAAATCTCCGCATGATGACATAAAATCTGTCCAGTCTGATAGTTTTATCACAGACGGTACACTATAAAATAACCGTCTGATGTCATAAAATCACTACAGTCTAATAGTTCTATTAGAGACGGTATATTATAAAATCACCGTCCGATGTCATAAAATCAGAACAGTCTAATAGTTCTATCAAAGACAGTACACTATAAAATCACCGTATCGAACCAATAAATCAGAACAGACTAATAGATCTATCAGAGACGGTACACTATAAAACCACCGTCTGATGTCATAAAATTAGTACAGTCTAATAGTTCTATCAGAGATGGTGCACTATAAAATCACCCTCTGAAGTCATAAAATCAGTACAGTCTAATAGTTTTATCATAGACGGCACCCTACAAAATCAACGTATCATGCCAAAAAATCAGAACAGACTAATGGTTCTATCAGAGACGGAGCACTATAAAATAATCTCATGGTGCCAAAAAATCAGAGCAGACTAATGGTTCTAACAGAGAAGGTACACAATAAAATCGCCGTCTGGTGTCAAATGTAAGTACAGTCTAATAGTTCTATCGGAGACGAAACACTATAAAATCGCCGACTGATGTCATAAGATCAGTACAATCTAACATTTCTATCAATGACGGTACACTCTAAAGTCACCACGTGATGTCATAAAATCAGTACAGTGTAATGGTTCTATCGGAGACGGTACACAATAAAATCACCATCTGATGCCCTAAAATCAGTACAGTCTACTATTTCTATGAGAGAGAGTACACTATAAAATCACCATCTGATGTCATAAAATCAGTACAGTCTAATAGTTCTATCGGAGACGAAACACTATAAAATCGCCGACAGATATCATAAGATCAGTACAATCTAATATTTCTATCAATGACGGTACACTATAAAATCACCACCTGATGTCATAAAATCAGTACAGTGTAATAGTGTTATCGGAGATGGTACACTATAAAATCACCGTCTGATGTCATAAATTCAGCACAGTCTAATAGTGTTATCGGAGATGGTACACTATAAAATCACTGTCTGGTGCCGTAAAATCAGTACAGTGTAATAGGTCTACCAGAGACGGTACACTATAAAACCACTGTCTGATGTCATAAAATTAGTACAGCCTAATATTTCTATCAGAAATGGTGCACTATAAAACCACCCTCTGACGTCATAAAATCAGTACAGTCCAATAGTTCTATCAGTGACGGTACACTATAAAATCACCGTCTGATGTCATAAATTCAGCACAGTGTAATAGTGTTATCGGAGATGGTACACTATAAAATCACCGTCTGATGTCATAAATTCAGCACAGTCTAATAGTGTTATCGGAGATGGTACACTATAAAATCACTGTCTGGTGCCGTAAAATCAGTACAGTGTAATAGGTCTACCAGAGACGGTACACTATAAAACCACTGTCTGATGTCATAAAATTAGTACAGCCTAATATTTCTATCAGAAATGGTGCACTATAAAACCACCCTCTGACGTCATAAAATCAGTACAGTCCAATAGTTCTATCAGTGACGGTACACTATAAAATCACCGTCTGATGTCATAAATTCAGCACAGTCTAATAGTGTTATCGGAGATGGTACACTATAAAATCACTGTCTGGTGCCGTAAAATCAGTACAGTGTAATAGGTCTACCAGAGACGGTACACTATAAAACCACTGTCTGATGTCATAAAATTAGTACAGCCTAATATTTCTATCAGAAATGGTGCACTATAAAACCACCCTCTGACGTCATAAAATCAATACAGTCGAATAGTTCTATCAGTGACGGTACACAATAAAATCGCCGTATGATGTCGTAAAATCAGTACAGTCTAACACTTCTATCAGAGACGGTGCACTATAACATCACCGTCTGATGCCATAAAATCAGTAAAGCCTAATAGTTCTATCAGAGAGGGTGCGCTAGAAAATCACCGCCTGTTGCCAAAAAATCAGAACAGACTAATGGTTCTATCAGAGAAGGTACACTATAAAATCGCCATCTGATGACAAAAAATAAGTACAGTCTAATAGTTCTATCGGTGACGAAACACTATAAAATCACCTACTTATTTCATAAGATCATTACACTCTAATAGTTCTATCAGAGCCGGTATATTACAAAATCACCGTCTGATGTCAGGAAATCAGAACAGTCTAGTAGTTCTACCAAAGAAGGTACACTATAAAATTACCGTGTCATGCCAAAAAAATCAGAACAGACGGATGGTTCTATCAGAGACGGTGCACTATAAAAACGCCATCTGATGTCATAATGTCAGCACAGTATAAATCATCAGTTTTATTAGAGAAGGTACACTATAAAATCACCGCCTGATGTCGTAAAAACAGCAGAGTCTAATAGTTCTATCAGAGACGGTACGTTATAAAATCACCATCTGATGTCATAAAATCAGTACAGTCTGACAGTTTCATCAGAGAAGGTACACTATAAAATCACCGTCTGATGTCATAAACTCAGCATAGTCCAATAGTTCTATCGGAGACGGTACACTATAAAATCACCGTCTGATGTCGTAAAATCAGTACAGTGTAATAGGTCTACCAGTGACGGTACACTATGAAATCACAGCCTGATGTCGTAAAACAGTAGTGTCTAACAGTTCTATCGGAGACGGTACACTATAAAATCACCACCTGATGTCATAAAATCAGTGCAGTGTAATAGTTCTACAAGAGACGGTACACAAAAAATTACCATCTGATGCCATGAAATAAATACAGTTTAATAGTTCTATCAGAGACGGTGAACTACAAAATCACTGTCCGGTGCCATAGAAATCAGTACAGTGTAATAGTTCTCTCAGAGACGATACACTATGAAATCACCGTCCGATGTCATCAACTCAGCACAGTCTAATAGTTCTATCGGAGATGGTACACTATAAAATCACTATCTGATGCCATAAAATCAGTACAGTGTAATAGGTCTGCCAGAGACGGTACACTATAAAATCACCGTCTGATTTCATAAAATCATCACAGTCTAATAGTTCTATAGGAGACGATACACTATAAAATCTCCGTCTGATGTCATAAAATCAGTAGAGTCTAATAGTTCTATTAGAGACGGTACACTATGAAATCACCGCCTGATGTCGTAAACACAGCAGAGGCTAATAGTTCTATCAGAGACGGTACACTATACAATCACCATCTGATGTCATAAAATCAGTACAGTCTAACAGTTTCATCAGAGAGGGTACACTATAAAATCACCGTCTGATGTCATAAACTCAGCATAGTCTAATAGTTCTATCGGAGACGGTACACTATAAAATCACCGTCTGATGTCGTAAAATCAGTACAGTGTAATATGTCTACCAGAGACGGTACACTATAAAATCACAGCCTGATGTCGTAAAAACAGTAGAGTCTAATAGTTCTATCGGAGACGGTACACTATAAAATCACCGTCTGATGTCATAAAATCAGTACAGTCTAATAGTTCTCTCAGAGACGGTACATTATAAAATTGCCGTCCGATGTCATAAACTCAGCACAGTTTAATAGTTCTATCGGAGATGGTACACTATAAAATCACTGTCTGATGCCACAAAATCAGTGCAGTGTAATAAGTCTACCAGAGTCGGTACACTATAAAACACCCTCTGAGGTCATAAAATTAGTACAGCCTAATATTTCTATCAGTGACGGTGCACTATAAAATCGACCTCTGATGTCATAAAATCAGTACAGTCTAACAGTTCTATCAGAGACGGTACGCCATATAATCACAGTATCATGTCAAAAAATCAGTACATACTAATGGTTCTATCAGAGACGGTGCATTATAAAATCACTGCATGATGCCAAAAAATCAGAACAGACTAATGGTTCCATCAAAGGCGGTGCACTTTAAAATCGCCGTCTGGTGTCAAAAATTAAGTACAGTCTAATAGTTCTATCGGAGACGAAACACTATAAAATCACCGACTGATGTCATTAGATCAGTACAGTCTAATAGTTGTTTCACTGACAGTACACTATAAAATCACCGTCAGGTGAAATAAAATCAGTACAGTCTAATAGTTCAATCAGACACGGTGCACATTAAAATCACCCTCTGAAGTCGTATAATCAGTACAGTCAAATAGTTCTAATAGAGATGGTGGACTGTAAAATCACCATCAGATGCCATGAAATCAGTACAGTGTAATAGTTCTGACAGAGACGGTACAGTATAAAATCACTGTCTGAAGTCATAACATCAGTACAGTCTAATAGTTCTATCAGAGACGGTGCACTATAAAATCACCGTGTAATGCCATAAAATTAGTACAGTCTAATAGTTCTATCAGAGACGGCACAATATAAAATCACCGTCAGATGTCATGAAATCAGTACAGTTCAACAGTTCCGACAGAGACGGTACAATATAAAATCACCGTCTGATGTCATAAAAGCAGTACAGTCTAATAGTTCTATCACAGACGGTACACTATAAAACCACCGTCTGATGACATAAAATCAGTACAGTCTAATAGTTCTATCAGAGACGGTACACTATAAAATCACCATCTGATGCCATAAAATCAGTACACTTCAATGGTTGTATCTGATACGATTCACAATAAAATCACCGTCCGATGCCATAAAATCAGTGCAGTTTAATTGTCCTATTAGAGACGATTCACTATAAAATCACCATCTGATGTCATAAAATCAGTACAGTCTAATAGTTCTATCGGATACGATGCTCTATAAAATCACCGTCCGATTCCATAAAATCAATACGGTATAATAGTTCTATGAAAGACGGTACCCTATAAAATCACCGTATCATACCAAAAAATCAGAACAGCCTAATGGTTCTATCAGAGACGGTACACTATAATATCTCCGTTTGGTGTAATAAGATAAGTACAGTCTAATCGTTCTGTCGGAGACGATACACTACAAAATCGCCATATGATGCCATAAAATCAGTGAAGTCTAATAGTTCTATTACAGATGGTTCACTAAAAAATACCCATCTGATGTGATAAAAACTGTACAGTATACTTGTTCTATTAGATACGGTACACTATATAACAGGCTAATAGTTCTAACAGAGACGGTACACTATAAAATCACCGTATGATGTCATAAAATCAATAGTTCTATCAGAGAGGAAACATTATAAAATCACCGTATAACGTCATAAAATCACTACAGTCTAATAGGTCTATCAGAGACAGTACACTGAAAATCACCATTTAATGCCATAAAATCAGTACAGACTAATAGTTCTATCAGAGACGATTCACTATAAAATCACCATCTGATGTCGTAAAATCAGTACAGTCTAATATTTCTAATAGAGAGTGTACACTGTAAAATCGCCATCTGATGCCATAAAATCAGTACAGAGTAATAGTTCTGACAGAGAGGGTACACTATAAAATCGCTGTCTGAAGACATAAAATCAGTACAGTCTAATATTTCTAATAGAGACTGTACACTGTAAAATCGCCATCTGATGCCATAAAATCAGTACAGTCTAATAGTTCTATCAGAGACTGTACACTATAAAATCACCGACTGATGTCATAAAATCAGTACAGGCTAACAGTTCTATCACAGAAGGTACACTATAAATTCACCGTCTGATGTCGTAAAATCAGTACCGTCTAATAATTCTATCATAAAGGGTGCATTATAAAATCACCGTCAGATGCCAGAAAATCAGTACAGCCTAATAGTTCTAATAGAGTCGGTACCCTATAAAACCACCGTATCATGCCAAAAAATCAGAACAGACTAATGGTTCGATCAGAGATGGTGCACTATAAAATCACCGCCTGATGTTATAAAATCAGTACAGACTAATAGTTCTATCAGAGACGGTGCGCTATAAAATCACTGTCAGATGTCATAAAATCAGTACAGTCTAATAGTTCTATCAAAGACTATACACTATAAAATCATCGCATGATGCCCAAAAAACAGAACAGACTAATGCATCGATCAGAGAAGGTAGACTATAAAAGAGCCGTCTCGTGTCAGAAAATAAGTTGATTCTAATAGTTCTATCAGAGGTGGTTCACAATAAAATCACCATCTGATGTCATAAAATCAGTACAGTCTAATTCTTCTGTCAGAGACGGTACACTATAAAATCTCCGCATGATTACATAAAATCAGTCCAGTCTAATAGTTTTATCAGGGACGGTACACCATAAAATAACCGTCTGATGTCATAAAATCAGTTCAGTCTAATATTTCTATCAGAGACGGTACACTATAAAATCACCGTCTGATGTCATAAACTCGGCACAGTCTAATAGTTATATCGGAGACGGTACACTATAAAATCACCGTCTGATGTCGTAAAATCAGTACAGTGTAATAGTTCTACCAGAGATGGGACACTATAAGATCACCGTCTTATGTCGTAAAATCAGTAGAGTCTAATAGTTCTGTCAAAGAGAGTACACTATAAAATCACCGTATCGAACCAATAAATCATAACAGACTAATGGATCTATCAGAGACGGTACACTATAAAACCACCGTCGGATGTCATGAAATTAGTACAGTCTAATAGTTCTACCAGAGATGGTGCACTATAAAATAACCCTCTGAAGTCGTAAAATCAGTACGGTCTAATAGTTCTATCAGAAACGGTACCCTACAAAATCAACGAATCATGCCAAAAAACCAGAACAGACTAATGGTTCTATCAGAGACGGAGCACTATAAAATAACCTCATGGTGCCAAAAAGTCAGAGCAGACTAATGGTTCTAACAGAGAAGGTACACAATAAAATCGCCGTCTGGTGTCAAATGTAAGTACAGTCTAATAGTTCTATCGGAGACGAAACACTATAAAATCGCCGACTGATGTCATAAGATCAGTACAATCTAACATTTCTATCAATGACGGTACACTCTAAAATCACCACGTGATGTCATAAAATCAGTACAGTCTAATAGTTCTATCAGAGACGGTACACTATAAAATCACCACCTGATGTCATAAAATCAGTACAGTGTAATAGTTCTACAAGAGACGGTACACAAAATATTCCACCTGATGCCATGAAATAAGTACAGTTTAATAGTTCTATCAGAGACGGTACACTATAAAATCACTGTCTGGTGCCATAAAATCAGTACAGTGTAATAGTTCTATCAGAGACGGTACACTATAAAATCACCGTCTGATGTCATAAACTCGGCACAGTCTAATAGTTATATCGGAGACGGTACACTATAAAATCACCGTCTGATGTCGTAAAATCAGTACAGTGTAATAGTTCTACCAGAGATGGGACACTATAAGATCACCGTCTTATGTCGTAAAATCAGTAGAGTCTAATAGTTCTATCAGAGACGGTACACTATAAAATCACTGTCTGGTGGCATAAAATCAGTACAGTGTAATAATTCTATCAGAGACGGCACACTATAAAATCACCATCTGATGTCATTAAATCAGTACAGCCTAATAGTCCTAAAATCACTGATGCGTACCAAACAATCAGAACAGACTGTTGGTTCTATCAGAAACGGTACACAATAAGATCACCATCTGATGTCATTAAATCAGTACAGCCTGATAGTTCTATCAGAGACGGTACACTATAAAATCACCGTCTGATGTCATAAAATCAGTACAGTCTAATAGTTCTACCAGAGACTGTACACAAAAAAATACCATCTGATGCCATGAAATAAGTACAGTATAAAAGAGACGGTACACTATAAAATCACTGTCTGATGCTATAAAATCAGTACAGTGTAACAGATCTACAAGAGACGGTAAACTATAAAATCACTGTATGATGTCATAAAATCAGTACAGTCTAATAGTTCTATCAGAGACGGTACACTATAAAATCACTGTCTAATGTCATAAAATCAGCACAGTCTAATAGTTCTATCAGAGACGGTACACTATAAAATCACCACCTGATGTCATAAAATCAGTACAGTGTAATAGTTCTACCAGAGACTGTACACAAAAAATTACCATCTGATGCCATAAAATAAGTACAGTATAAAAGAGACGGTACACTATAAAATCACTGTCTGATGCTATAAAATCAGTACAGTGTAATAGATCTACAAGAGACGGTACACTATAATATCACTGTCTGATGTCCTAAAATCAGCACAGTCTAATAGTTCTATCAGAGACGGTACACTATAAAATCACTGTATGATGTCATAAAATCAGTACAGTCTAATAGTTCTATCAGAGACGGTACACTATAAAATCACTGTCTGATGCCATAAAATCAGTACAGCCTAATAGTTCTATCAGAGACGGTAAACTATAAAATCACCGTCTGATGTCATGTAATCAGCACAGTCTAAAGGTTCTAACCGAGACGGTACACTATAAAATCACCGTCTTAAGCCATACAATTAGTACAGCCTAATAGGTCCAACAGAGACGGTACACTATAAAATCACCCTCTGATGTCATAAAATCGGTACAGTCTAATAGTTCTATCAGAGACGTTACCCTATAAAATCATCTTATCATGCCAAATAATCAGAACAGACCAATGGTTCTATCAGAGACGGTGCACTTTAAAATCGCCGTCTGGTGTCCAAAATTTTGTACAGTCTAATAGTTCTGTCGGAGACGATACACAAGAAAATCACCCTCTGATGTCATAAAATCAGTACCGTCTAATAGTTCTTTTGGAGACTGTACACTATAAAATCACCATATGATGTCACAAAATCAGTACTGTTTAATAATTCTATCAGAGAAGGTACAATATAAAATCACCGTTTGATGCCTTAAAATCACTACAGTCTCATAGTTCAATCAGAAACGGTACACTATAAAATAACCATCTGATGCCATACAATCTGTATAGTCTAATAGACAATATAAAATCACCATCAGATGCCACAAAATCAGTGCAGTCTAATAGTACTATCAGAGATGGTTCACTATAAAATTTCCGTTTGATGCCATAAAATCAGTACAGCTTAATAGGTCTATCAGAGACGGTACCCTAAAAAATTACTGTATGATGTCAAAAAATCAAAACAGACTAATGGTTCTATCACAGACGGTACACTATAAAAACGCCGACGTGTGTCATAAAAAAGTACAGTCTAATAGGTCTATCGGAGACGGAACACTATAAAATAACCATCTGATGCCATAAAGTCAGTGCAGTCTAGTAGTTCTATCAGAGATGCTTCACTATAAAATCGCCGTCTGATGCCATAAAAAAGTTCAGCTAAATAGGTCTATCAGAGACGGTACCCTATAAAATCACCGTATCATGCCAAAAGATCACAACAGACTAATGGTTCTATCAGAGACGGTACACTATAAAATGACCGCCTGATGTCATAAAATCAGTACCGTGCAATAGGACTATCAGGGATGGTACACTACAAAATCACTGTCAGATGTCAGATAATCAGTACAGTTTAATAGTTCTGTCAGAGACGGTACACTATAAAATCACCATCTGATGTCATCTAATCAGTACAGTCTAGTAGGTCTATCAGACACGGTACATTATAAAACCACCGACGATGTCATAAATAGGTACAGTCTAATAGGTCTATCGGGGACGGTACGCTATAAAATTACCGTCCGATGTAATAAAATCAGTACAGTCTAATAGTTCTATCAGATATGGTTCACTATAAAATCACCATCTGATGTCATCAAATCAGTACAATGTAAGAGTTCTATCAGAGAGTGTACACTATAAGCTCACCATCTGATGCCATAAAATCAGTACAGACTAATAGTTCTATCATAGACGGTGCACTATAACATCACCGTCTGATGCCATAAAATCAGTAAATGGTACATTAATGGTTCTATCAGAGAAGGCACACAATAAAATCGCCGTCTGGTGACAAAAAATAAGTACAGTCTAATAGTTCTATCGCAGACGAAAGACTATAAAATCACCAACTGATTTCATAAGATCATTACACTCTAATAGTTCTATCAGAGACGGTACATTATAAAATCACCGTCTGATGTCAGGAAATCAGGACAGTCTAGTAGTTCTATCAAAGCCGGTACACTATAAAATCGCCATCTGATGCCATAAAGTCAGTACCGTCTAATAGTTCTATCAGAGACGGTACACAATAAAATCATCATCTGATGCCATGAAATCAGTGCAGTCTAATATTTCTATCAGAGACGGTGCACTACAAAATCACCGTCTGATGTCATAAAATCAGTAAAGTCTAATAGTTCTATCAGAGACGGTAAACTATAAAATCACCGTCTGATGTCAGGAAATCAGTGCAGTCTAATAGTTCTATCGGAGTCGAGACACTATAAAATCACCGACATATTTCATAAGATCATTACACTCTAATAGTTCTATTAGAGACGGTACATTATAAAATCACCGTCTGATGTCAGGAAATCAGTACAGTCTAGTAGTTCTATCGAAGACGGTACACTATAAAATTACCGTATCATGCCAAAAAGTCAGAATATACTGATGGTTCTATCAGAGACGGTTCACTATAAAATCACCATCTGATGTCATAAACTCAGTACAGCCTAATGGTTCTATCATAGACGGTACACTATAAAATCACCGCCTGATGTCATAAAATAAGTACAGTCTAATAGGTCTACCAGAGACGGTGCACAAAAAATTACCATCTGATGCCATGAAATAAGTACAGTATAAAAGTTCTATCAAATACGGTACACTATAAAATCACTGTCTGGTGCCATAAAATCAGTACAGTGTAATAGTTCTATCAGAGTCGGTACACTATAAAATCACCGTCTGATGTCATAAACTCAGCACAGTCTAACAGTTCTATCGGAGATGGTACACTATAAAATCACTGTCTAATGCCATAAAATCAGTACAGTGTAATAGGTCTATCAGAGACTGTACACTATAAAATCACCATCTGATGTCATAAAATCAGCAGAGTCTAATAGTTCTATCGGAGACGGTACACTATAAAATCACCATCTGATGTTGTATAATCAGTAGAGTTTAATAGTTCTATCAGAGACGGTACACAATAAAATCACCGTATGATGTCATAAAATCAGTACAGTCTAATACTTCTATCAGAGGCGGTGCAGTATAACATCACCGTCTGATGCCATGAAATCAGTAAAGCCTTATTGTTCTATCAGTGTGGGTGCGCTATAAAATCACCGTCTGATGCCAAAAAATCAGAACAGACTAATGGTTCTATCAGAGAAGGTACACTTTAAAATCGCCGTCTGGTGAAAAAAAATAAGTACAGTCTAATGGTTCTATCGGAGACGAAAGACTATAAAATCGCCATCTGATGCCATAAAGTCAGCACAGTCTAATACTTCTTTCAGAGACGGTGCACAATAAAATCACCATCTGATGCCATAAAATCAGTGCAGTCTATTATTTCTTTCAGAGACGGTGCACAATAAAATCACCGTCTGATGTCAAAAAATCAGTACAGTGTAATAGTTCTATCAGAGACGGTACACTATAAAATCACCACCTGATGTCATAAAATCAGAACAGTGTAATAGTTCTACCAGAGACGGTACACAAAAAATTACCATCTGATGCCATGAAATAAGTACAGTATAAAAGTTCTATCAAAGACGGTACACTATAAAATCACTGTCTGGTTCCATAAAATCAGTACAGTGTAATAGTTCTATCAAAGACGGTACACTATAAAATCAGTGTATCGTACCAAACAATCAGAACAGACTGTTGGTTCTATCAGAAACGGTACACAATAAAATCACCATCTGATGTCATTAAATCAGTACAGCCTAATAGTTCTATCAGAGACGGTACACTATAAAATCACCGTCTGATGTCATAAAATCAGTACAGTCTAATAGTTCTACCAGAGCCTGTACACAAAAAATTACCATCTGATGCCATGAAATAAGTACAGTATAAAAGTTCTATCAGAGACGGTACACTATAAAATCACTGTCTGATGCTATAAAATCAGTACAGTGTAATAGATCTACAAGAGACGGTACACTATAAAATCACCGTTTGATGTCCTAAAATCAGAACAGTCTAATAGTTCTATCAGAGACGGTACACTATAAAATCACCGTATGATGCCATGAAATCAGTACAGCCTAATAGTTCTATCAGAGACGGTACACTATAAAATCACCGTCTGATGTCATAAAATCAGCACAGTCTAATAGTTTTAACAGAGACGGTACATTATAAAATCACCGTCTTAAGCCATACAATTAGTACAGCCTAATAGTTCTAACAGAGACGGTACACTATAAAATCACCCTCTGATGTCATAAAATCGTTACAGTCTAATAGTTCTATCAGAGACGGTACCCTATAAAATCATCGTACCATACCAAATAATCAGAACAGACCAATGTTCTATCAGAGGCGGTGCACTATAAAATCGCCGTCTGGTGTCAAAAAATTTAGTACAGTCTAATAGTTCTATCGGAGACGGCACACAATAAAATCACCTTCTGATGTCATAAAATCAGTACCGTCCAATAGTTCTATTGGAGACGGTACACTATAAAATCACCATATGATGTCACAAAATCAGTACTGTCTAATAATTCTATCAGAGAAGGTACAGTATAAAATCACCGTTTGATGCCTTAAAATCACTACAGTCTAATAGTTCTATCAGAGACGGTACACTATAAAATAACCTCCTGATGTCATGAAATCAGTACAGTCTAATGATTCTATCAGAGACGGTACACTATAGAATCACCGTCTGATGGAATAAAATCAGTACAGTCTACTAGTTCTATCAGAGATGGTACACTATAAAGTCACCGTCTGATGTCATAAAATCAGTACAGTCTAATAGTTCTATCAGAGACGGTGCACTCTAAAATCACTGTATGATGTCATAAAATCAGTACAGTCGAATAGTTATATCGGGTACGATACCCTATAAAATCACCACCTGATGTCATTAAATCAGTACACACTAATAGTTCTCCCAGAGATGGTACACTCTAACGCAACCGTATGATGTCATAAAATCAGAACAGTCTAATATACTGTGTTCGTTTGTCAATGGAGATTCCATTGAGCCATATTCTTGTCACATATTACCCTCTAGCAAAAAGGAATGTGTATCTTTTCTGTGGGTGATATAAAATCGTGTGAGAATGACGTAATATTTTTCTACAAAAGGTTACTAGACGGATATTCATAACTAAGCAATGGGGCTTGTATTAGTCGTTCCATCCCATTCTGTCTGACATGCAGATTCGATGTCCTTAGTGATATGTGGTTTAAAATCACTGAAAAGAACTTTAGTGAGCGGCTTGTTTCAAGTCTATTTTGCTGCACTGTCTGCCTGGTGTTACCAACATGTCTATGCAACCAGCAAAACTTGATACCATATTGATGAGACATGAGAGTATTCAACTTCTGACGAAGTTTCAAAATGTAAAGCTTCGTCAACTTGGGGTTGAGTAAAGCTAGTAAGGAGGAAAGAAAGCCGGACAAGATTTCGACTTCATTTCTTATACGAGCTCATCTTTTTCGAATGCTAAATGTAGATGGAAATCTTTGACCTCAGTCATTAAAACAGAACTTTTATTTGGAATTCTGATTAAGGTGACGCGATCATTAGCCACAGCAGCAGACGATACCTCATCACCATCTTTAGATCCATCCCTATATATTCGTTTATATTCTATATTTAGACCGTATCTAGCATCTTTTTGTTAAAACTGCAGATACATTGTTTCAGATGTTTCGGAGGCAGTAAGGTCCAAAATGACAATGCGTTTCATTTGATGCCAGGGAAGAATTTGTGGTGAAGGGTTCTCTTTTGTCAAATCAAATTGGACCGTAGTAGCCTCCATATGACCTGATTATATATTTCTGGTGTCTGTGAAAAAGTTCAACATTTTCTGGGTATGAGACACACATATAAGCAGGATTTAAAGGAGTAGCCAACAGTTTATAGTCATGCTGAAGTGACAGTTTAATTGGGCGCTTAAGTGAACACGTCTCTGCCTCAACGAGTGATGAATTTAATGTTGATGGTTTGAAGGTCACATCGCTAATGCTAATCTCACTATTATGCATTGCATAAAGTGGCACGAGGAACACCTTATCGCAAGCCAAACAACCGTATCTAACTTTGATCTAAAAAGTGATTTATAAAGATGGAGTAGAGTTGTTTTGGTCAACACCCCAATCATCGCTACTAACTTCCTTCAGAAAGATACCTGCCTTTTAACACATCACATTTAGATGTTCGATATGGGAAGTAAAATTAAGTTTATTGTCAAACCATATACTCTAGATGTTTAATGGGATTGCCTTCCAATTTCACTTCCTGGTCTAGATGGTGCTTCTGAAGTTTTCAGAAATGAACAGAATTCGTTTCGGTCTTCAAAAAAGATGACTTCGTGTTTTCTGTTATAGCAAATGAAAAAGTCATCGGCATACGGACAATCCACGATACAATTGCGTCAATTATGCCACTGATTTTCATAGAAAACAGAATAGCGGATTCTACTCGGTGCAGCACCCATTTCCTACTCGCCTGGATCAGATAATGTAGACCCAAAACTCACTTGAACTTGACTATCATTTAACAAAATTATGTAAAAAGAAATATACGCCTTCTCAACCGTTATCTGACTTTGATCTAAAAAAGTGATCCACACAGATAGAGCAGTGTTTTTTCGGTCTGCACCCCAGTCAGTGCTACTAACTTTCTTTAGGAAAATACGTGACTTTCAACATCTCACATTTATATGTTTGATTTGAGAAATAAAATTCAGTTCATTGTCAAACAATAAACCCAAGGTGTTTTAATGGGACTGCCTTCTAATTTCAATTCCTGGACAAGATGTTGCTTCCAAAGTTTTCAGAAATGAGCACAATTCGTTTCGGTCTTCAAAAACTTAAACCGTTTTCTGTGGCCTATTTTTGAATTCTGTTTAAACATGGGAGAAGGGGGGGGGGGGTGGGGAGAGGATGGGGGAGTTTGAGCTTAACGTCATACATATTTTATTGCTACAACAAATCATAAAAGTCATCAGATAATCCACCATACAATGGCGTCAATTATTTAAGAATTCAGGAACACTATTTTCAGACGAAGAATGATTAGAAAATGGTGAGGCCTGTTTGTTTGTTATATCACTTTTTGAAGTAATTAGTGAGTTATTCCAGGTGTTGAACATTTGAATTTGTTTCTGTTCCTTTACTTTTTTCAATCATTTTCCAAAAATGTATTTTGGGAGTGTGTTGGTTAAGTTTAGAAACATAAGTTACCCAAGAACCTTTCTTTTCTTCGTTTTATTTTCTTCTGATCTTTGCTCAGTGGATACATAGATTATCTAAATGATCTATTGTTTGTGACATTAAATTTCCAATCAGGTTCTTGAGTTCCATTATAGCTTGCTTGTAACTTCTATTGAACCATGCATTGGTGAAACGTTTGGGGTTAACCAATGTTTTGGAATGACATTTGTTGTAGGTCCAAGAAAAATTTTAGAAAACTGTTCTACTGGATCAGCACTGTCTACGTAGCTTTAAAATTCTGACATGAAAGTATCAATATCATCAAGATGGTGCTTCCAAAGTTTTCAGAAATGAACACAATTCGTTTCGGTCTTCGAAAACTTAAAACCGTTTTCTGTGGCCTATTTTTGAATTTCCTTAAAGATCGGGGGGGGGGGGGGTGCGCTCGATGTCATTCATGATTTACTGCTATAGAAAATCATCAAATTCATCAGACAATCCACCATACAATGGCGTCAATATGCCACTGATTTTCAACGAAAACAGAATTGCGGATACTACTCGGAGCAGCACGCAATTCCTAGTCGCGAAAATCAAATAAAGTGGACCAAACTTGAAAGTGACGATCCTTTAAAA
This sequence comes from Pictodentalium vernedei, assembly GCA_031216915.1. NCBI lineage: Eukaryota > Metazoa > Mollusca > Scaphopoda > Dentaliida > Dentaliidae > Pictodentalium > Pictodentalium vernedei. Next base: position 859,633,747 of record CM062296.1, on the reverse strand, counting down.
AAGTCTATAAAAAGAGACATGCCTTCTCAACCTCATGTTAAAAAGATATTTTAAAATCCCATACTTCCACGTTGTACCAATGCCTTTTCGAGATCAAAGAAGATGGCGACCACATTTTCTTTTCTCGTCAAGGCGTTTCTGATGAACCTTTCCAGAGTAACTAAATGGTCTGCAGTGCCTCTCTGGCTTTCAAAACCAAGTTGCGCATTCGAAAGTACATTGTAAGATTTCAGAAGCCAAACAACTGGATCATTGAACATCCTTTCCATGGTTTTACACAGACAACTTTTCAATGCAATAGGTCTGTAATTATTTGGAGTGCAGTAGACTCTGTCCGACATTGGTATTAGAATTATTTTCGCTTTCCACCTGGAAGGTGGAAACTGGTCAGTGACCCATATGTCATTAAAAATGGGTAGTAGATGTTCATCAGTATCATTTGCTATTGCTATATGCAAAGTTATTTAAACCATTGATAAAAAAGGTTCATTGTGATAAATTACCCGATGTACATTTGTTCTTGTTTTTCCTCTTGTTGTTTTTTTCTTTTTTTTGTTTTTGATATTTTTTATGAATTCTGGATTACCATTTTCAGATGAGGAACGTCTAGAAATGTTGAGGCCAGTTTGTTTGTTAGTTCATTTTTTTAAAGTAATTAGTGAATTGTTCCAGGAGTTGAACATTTGATTTTGTTTCATTTCCTTGAAGTTTTTTCAATCATTTTCCAAAATGTATTGATGGGAGCGTTTTGGATAAATTTAGAAACATAAGTTTCCCAAGCACTTTTCTCCTTTTTCCCGTTTTATTTTTGTCTGGTCTTGCTTGGTTAATACTTAGATTGCCTAAATAGTCCACAGTGCTCCTCTGGATTTGGAAACCACATTGAACATTTGCAAGCAGATTGAACTGCTGTTTGTGACATTAATTTCCAATCAGTTTTCTTGTGTTCCTTCACAGCTTGCTTGTAATCCTTATCGAACAATGGATTGGTGAAACGTTTGAGAATAGCCGAGGTTTGTGGAATGACAGTGCTTGCAGTTCCAAGCAATTCTTTAGAGAACTGTTCTACTTGATTAGCACTGTCTACGTACCTTTAAAGTCCGACATGGAAATATACCATATCGCGATATCCATCGACAATATATGGTGATATATCAAACAGACATGTCTTAAAGTATTTTGATTATTTCGTGAAGATACAATTTTTCTAGAAGCAGGCAAGATGGCGGAATCCAATGTTGTCAGTAAGTTACCTTCGACAATAGGATCAATTCAAGAAAATACTTTAAAATCTGTGACGTATAAGAAAGATTCTACAGTTATCCCATTAGTTGGTGACAATCGGGGTAAGAAAGAAAATGAAGTGTTAAAGCTTGTTGAAAAAACTTGTGAAAAAACTCCATTTTGGCGTGCGTTCCAGTCTGTGGAGATTCGTTTGATGTCACTCTTATTGACAGATGCTTAGCAGAAATTTTGGTTGACAATCTACGTGAGAATAAACCGAGCCATAATGCTAAGATTATTTACTCGGGAACTGTTCCAATCTCGTTTATGTTCTAGCCATCCTATATATGTAGAAGATGAAATTATCTTGGAAAAATTAACTGAGCTTGGAATTGTTCCATTATCTCCTGTTCGTCTGACGTTTTTATCCTGGCACTGAGATAGCCGATGGAACTGGTCATGTTAAAATTAAGTTTTCACCCCAAGTAGAATCCTTGCCATACAATATGCGTTTCAATACAGTGGATAGACCAGTTTTCTTTAGAGTATTACATAATGATTAGGTTAAAGTATGTAGTAACTGTCTCAGTGTTCAACACATTCTCAAAAATTGTCCAGAAATTTCATGTTTCAAATGTCACTTGAAGGGCCACATGCCAAGATTTTGCACAGAGTCCATTTGTGTTATAAACTGTAAGTACTGTAATTGTGTGACAAAGGAAGATGAAAAATGTTGAAAGTTCACCCCCTATTACGACCCGTTGTGTGAAAAATGTGGATTAACATTTTCCCGTTGTACATGTATGGTTACATTTGATGAATCACACTTGTCTTCACCAAATATTCCTGAAAGTACTGTGTGTGGAATTAACATTCCTAGTTCTGAAAACCCTACTTCACAAGATGAGGTTTCGCGTGAGGTGCCAAACATTGTTGAAAAACGAGCAGGTGGTCCTGTTGATCAGTCAGTTGAAAAGATGGATCATAATGAAGAACTCACTCCTGGAAATGGGGAGACAGCTATTGAGGTTGCCCCAGTGACTGACTATCCCAGTTTCCAGCAGTCAGATATGGAGGTTGATAAAACAGAAATGGAACTTAGAAAATGATCACAAAATGACCCTATTTCGAAAATATGTTAAAAAGAAGAGAAAAAGAAAGAGGATTCTGTCTAATCTGCAGTTTTATGGAAACATCACTGTTTCTTTTTCTCTCGTCAATGGTAATTTTGTGCAGCTTGAACTGTAATGGGTTAAGGAGTAAAGATAAATTCCCAAAACTTACTGTCTTACTAAAAGAAAAGCAGTGTGACATAGCCACTCTACAAGAAGTTCATTTTGATGATGCTCTAGTTAAAAATACGAAAATATTTGGGGTGGTAGGATTTTGTCCAACAATTACACAAATGCGTCTTGTGAAGTGGCTGTGATGCTTTCCAAACAATATTCAAAGTTTGTTTAAGAGGTGTCCTTGGACGATAATGGTTGTTCACTTATCGTAAAACTCAATATGGAGAATATTGTTTATCATATTATTACTATTTAGGCCCCTAATGATTTGAAAGAAAGGGTAATATTTTTCTCTAATTTAAATAATTTAATCAAAAATCTGGAAAATCTCATTATGATGGGTGAATTTAATACACATTTAGGCCTATTGAATTCCAAGAATTTTGTTATGAATAATGCTGCTAAAGCGCTGTGGTCCATTATGCAGGATAATGATCCGAGATTTGGAGGCAAAAAAACCCTGACAAAGTACAGTTTTCGTGGCATCGGTTTAGATTAGATACATTGCAGCAGAGTAGAATTGATTCTATTATCGATTCCAGTGCTCTAACATATTTTTACCAAATTTTGCTATTTACAGAACACAAGTCTCAGTGACCATAGCCTATTAGTGTCAAGATTTAATATAGATCAAACCGAAAGAGGGAGAGGGGTTTGGATGTTCAATAATCAACTTTTCTATAAAAGAAATCAATATTTTGATTGAAAAAGAAAAAATCATGTTTCTTACTCAAAAGTGATTTGCAGATATGGTGGGATAATATAAAATACAAAATCCAAAAAATATTTCATCATGATTGCGACTCGTTTGAATTGAGAAGTAATGATATGAGAAAATTTGCTAAGAAACCAATTAAGAGTCGAGGATGCTAGGATTTACAGAATGGGGTAATTACCGATTATCAACAAAAAACATTCAAAAATTAGAAAAAAAATTAAATGCCATTGAAGAGGTTAAACTTCACGGGGCAGTACTCTAATGAAAGGTTAGAACAGTTGTAGAAGGTGAAAAGAACAATGCATTCTTCCTGCGAAGCGAAACTCAAAAACAAGAGGCAAGTTCAATAAAATAAATTCTCGATTCTGATGGCACGACTGTGACTAACCTGTTCACATTTTAGATGTTGCTAAAGAATTTTATAAATCCATATATAAAAAAAGAATCTCCTGATGTTGAATGTGAAAATATGTTACTTAACTCATTGAGTAAAAAATTATGTGTTGAAGACTCAGCTGCTGTGGATAGCCCTATAACATAAGAAGAATTGATGTGTGCACTTTCTCTCTGCCAAGCAACAAATCCCCGGGGCTAGATGGGTTGACTTCAGAGTTTTATAAAACATTTTGGAATTCACTTGGATAAATTTTACTTGAAGTCGTTGAAAGGTCATTTGTAAACGGTGAGCTTCACAGGTCCATGAAACAAAGGTTAATTATATTAATATTTAAGAAAAGGGTTTTAAATGTGAACTAAAAACTGGAGACCTATCCGTCTACTGAATGTTGAGTATCAAATAATATCCAAATCATTGGCAAATCGTTTACAACACGTTATTAATACTTTTGTTTCAGAAAAACCAGAACCTTTTTTTTCCAGGAAAAGATATAGGCGAAAATATCTTAAGAATCAAAAGTGTAACTGATTACATTGAAAACAACAACTTAGAGGGAGCAATTCTTAAACTAGATCAGTTGAAGGCATTTGATAGGGTAGACCATGAGTATTTATTTAAAGTTCTTACAAACGTTAGGACTGGGGGTTAATTTTATTTCATAAATAAAACTTTTGTATAAAGGGGCTTTTAGTTGTTTGAAAATTAATGGTCATACTTCCAGTGTTATTAATATTGAAAGGTCAGTCCGTCAAGGGTGTCCAATTTCAGCAATGTTATATATACTATATGCTGAAGCGTTTGGAGAAATTATGAAAAAATCTGAAAATATTACAGGCATTTCCCTCCCTGACTACACAAAAGCTTTCATTTTTTTCAACATGCTGATGATACGGAACTAATTTAAAAAAAAAATAAAGATCCAGTTCAGAAAGTAATAGAAAATTTAGTATTTATAGTAGGGGTTCAGGGAAAGGGTTAATCTGGAAATATGTGAGTTTATGCCTTTAGGTTCATTAAAAATTAAGTCTTCCATAACTGCCTATTCAAAATTCGATAACTGTCCATTTAAAATAAATTTATAGAAATCCTTGGTATCTTCGTAGGTCCAAACGAAAATAGGTACTATGAACTAAATTGGGGCCGCCTATTCAAAAAAGTAAGAAAACTTTAAACATGTGGAAGTATAGATCAGAATACTGAATTCTTTAGCGGTTTCATAAATCTGGTATACGTTCACTGTTTCGCTCATTCCACTCAAATGTGAAGAAGAATTAAGTACTATCCTAACCAACTTTCTGTAGAATGGTAATAAATCCCTGATTCGTAAAGATGTTGTAAATCTCGAGCCCTCTCGTGGTGGATTGGGTATACCAGATATAACTAAAACGAAGTATGCTCTGCATTTAAATGGGGTTAAATGGTTTAGCACCACTACTTTTTTCCTTGGAAATCTTTGATGAAATATTGGTTCCGGCATATAAAAATCGGATCCTGGAAAAGGCAATATTTTACATAATTCCAGAGATCATTACGTGTACACTCCATATAAAACCGCACTTCTGGTACTTCACTTTTTGTGTAGAAAAGTGGGTACCCAAGTGTGGTTAGGAGAGAAGCATTGCATATTCAATTAGTGCTCGACGAGAAATTTCTTCCAGAGTCTGAACCTGATTAGCAATATTAGTCTTCAGTCAGCGAATTTCTAAAACCTACATTTCATAAAATAATGACATAACAATACCGTATCTGTCTTTTCCAGATCATTGAACCCCGGAATAATGTCCGATTTTAAACAATTCGCCCAGTATTTTTCGAGATATTGAACTTGTTTCCGTATTAAAATAAAATGTTTTGCCGATATGTCATTTGGATTCCCCCATGTATAATTAAAGGTATGTTTGTCTATCTATATATCTATCTTCCACTTATGTCGAACCCCTCGCGGGGACATAGCCATTCGGCGCGTCAGCCACAAAGAGTGTTAGAGAAGTATAGTAACAGGCCCAAAGCTATATACAGATAAGATCAGAGAAATTTGGTTAAAAAGTAAAAGCTGGAGGAAGCAAGGCTACGGTGAGACATGATCAATATGACTAACAGCCGTATTGAATTGTTCAAGGGTAGGGAGGGATGGGATATGAGGTGGGAGGGCATTCCAATGATATACAGTCCTAGGGAAGAATGAGTACTTGTAGTAGTCTGTGGTTGCTGTAATTTGTCTGTAGCACCATGGGTGGTTATGTCGAGATCTCCTTGTTATTGGGGTTAGATAGCCGTCAATGGGGATAACAACAAGATTGTGTGTTATTTTGTACATGAGGGACAGTCTAGAGTCAACACGCCGGAGGTTCAGACGTCGCCATTTAAGTGTCTGGAGAATTTCTGTAACACTAGATGTGCGTCTGAAGTCAGATTTTGCCCAGCGCGCACATCTTCTTTGGACTGCTTCAAGTTGGTCGATTTGGGTTCGGGTGTAGGGAGACCAGACTTCAGAGCTGTATTCCAACTGTCGCCATCGAACATGATCTTGTCCACCTTCATTCTAGAAACAGTTCGTCAAGACATTTGTAAATAAAATTACCAAATAGAGGAAGAATTTTAAAATAAAACGTATTCTGTGCGTTGTTATGTTTTCTTAGAACAATAATGTGACAGTCTCGGCGAAACATCCCGTCTTTACGAAGTGCGGCCCCTGTTTTTCAGACTCGGGATCATACAAACCCGGCATATGATTTAATATCATTGCAGATAAGCTGCTTCACGTTTACCTCGGTAATTATTTTTAACGAACTAAAGTGAGAATGGAACAGAATTAATAAATAAATCCATCTACTCCTTTCGGTCATTTTCGTAACAACCCGGGTGGATTTTTCAAATTAAGTTCCGTCTTCGGGCCCATGGAATTTTAGAAGCAAGGGACCGACGAATCATGGCCTACGGTAAACAAATTTATAGTGCAGTATAGGAAGTGGATTGATACTAAGACACCCACGATGGGATTTTCTTGTCAACTTCCAATATCTGAAAAAGGGCATGAAAAATTGGTGGCGTCACTGGGGGCTGGGGGGGGGGGGGGGGTAGGCATTTGCCCCTTAAACGTTTGCTTCCCCACGTCCATAACACACACTCACTCTCTCTCTCTCTCTCTCTGTCTGCCCCCCCCCCCCCCGTAACCCTGGCGTATTCACGCCTCCCGTGAGTCAGCGATCGACAGTATGGTCTCTCCACTTTTAAATCTGATCCGCCGCGCCTGGAAAAATTCTCCATTAAAATTGTATATATTTTCCTTTTTTTATAGCTTGTGGCCCTCATTGACGGGGAAGGGGCATTCCAATGAGGGGCCATAAACTATGTGACTGAGACAGCACTCAGGCTATACACAAATCTGCATTCAAATTTTATTATGTTTAAGTTTTTGTTTCAAAAACGTAGCTTATGACCCTTCATTGGAACGAGCTAGTGGATATTGAGTCGTTCCATTGAGGGGGTCCCAAGCTCTGTTTTGAGACAAAAATTTTTTCAAATTTTCAGTTGTTGTTAAAAAAGTTATCTTGAAAGTGCCACCTGGTCCTGTAGGACGGTAGAGACTGATGGATCACCGGGTGTATCTTCCTAGCATTTGGTATGTTTTTTATTGGAAATAGTTTGTTTATTTTCGTGGCTGGCAACTGGGTAGACTGATAACATTTTGGCCAGACGCTGTCGTCTGTATGTTGGAGTTTTGGTAATAATTATTCTCCCCAGCCAGCATGGGTTTCTTTTCAATAGATGCGTCAAATACTTCGGCCCTTTGACAGATTAATAAGTAAATTAGCCTTGGAAAATGTGTTGAAGATATGACATAACAGTATACAATTAAGCTCAATCAGTTACTTCTGTTCAGTGGTGTGTTAAATTAAATCCTTTGTTTGTTGTAATCCCCAAAGACTACGCCAAAATTGACATTTAAAAAGAATCTATATATTTTTTGCCGGCAAAGCACATTTGATGCACTTTTGGGCGTGAAATTTTTATTACAGGCGGCGAATCTCAACCAATTAAATCTTGCGCTGAACAACTGTTTTAATTAGCTACTTGGTGGGTTAGATTTTGAAGAAAAAAACACATTTGCATTAACGTTGTATCATTTAATTGGCAAGTTTATTCATTTATACTTGTTCACACCAAAGAATGTTTTAAAAAGTCAAAAATATTGGAAATTGGTAGTTGTAATCCTAGAAGTTATTTTGTAAGTGTCGCCCGCGGGGTCCACGTTGGGTTAAGGGACAACCGGAATGATCCTGTGGTTCCCCGAAGTTGCAGTTCATGAAGTTCTTTAAAAAAAGAAGGGGGGCGGGGTAGTAGCATTAATTATCCACATCATAGTATGATGCCGCAACATTATCACCGAGCCAGGGCGAGAACGGTTTGAGTTTGGCCGAATTGAATAGAGCATGCGTTTTTGGTCCTAATCGTTTCAAAATCACCCCTCCCCCTCCCCCCCCCCCCAAAAAAAAATGAATGCGAGCCAAAACTCGTTTTTATCACCTATATCAATCACCGCTGATATGACCGATTCCCCGTGTTGAATAAGAGGTCACAACGTTCTCGTGACCATAAACTCAAGTAATGTATTCCTGGGTGGCGTCATTTCGTTCCCGTGGGGACACACTTCATCGATCGGAATGGCCCCGAGTTGAATTTTGATACCGTGTTTTAAAGTAGCTCCTTGGAAAAGAAAAGAGAAGCACGGACCGGTTTTACCCGAATTGGATCTGATCCGTGTTTTTGAAGATAATCTCCCCCGTGCCTGGGGTTAAATAGCGGCTGTCAGATAGAATAAAAAATGAGTTTTAATTTAACATTTTGGGCGGATTATGATGTTATATCCCGGGCGAAAAGCAGATAAATTGCCAGTATGTTCAAAAAGAAAAATATGTAGTTATCTGCAACCGTCCGTTTCGGTTGAGAATCAGAATGTTTTTTTTCAACAACAATGAGCTCGATTAAGCAAGTTCAGACTATTTTATGTCATGTAAATCCAAAAGATGGAAGAGCCACTACACTGCTCCCCGGGATCGTCAAAATTCGCAGATTTTTTAAAGATTTATTAGAACACAAAACGTGAATTATTGGACGTATTTTCACATGTAAAGGATTTTTTTTATACAGAAAATTCCCCCCCCCCCAAATAAAAAATATTTCAGGCACAGAAAAAGGATTTCGTGAAGAGAACTTATTATGTAAATTGCGAGGTGTTTTCCCAATCAACACTGATTAGTGAGTGAATACGTGCTGTTATATAATCATACATAACACACTCAGTCAATATTGGCATGATTTGTGTATATGGAGTGTACACGTAATGTGAGGTATTTGAAACAATTACCAAAATTTTTCAAAGAAATCCTTTTTGCGTGGGATAAAATTCGTCCTGATAGGAAATCTACAGTTTTGCCAGCTTATGGTATTCTGGAACAAAGTTTTGTTTAACAATTTATTACTTGTTGATAATTCCAGAACAATTTCTTTTTAGTGGGTGGATAATTTATGGAGTTACACAAATTAAAGACATCTGCTATGAAGTTATTCCTGGTTTTTCTCCCTATTCCCGAAGTTTGTGAATTGGTAGACCCAGATTCTAATTCTGATACTAAGAGAATCAAACAACAATATAATCCAATTCGTGAAGCTACCCCAGTTGAGTGGAAGAAAATCATTAACAATCCAACTCATTGTGAGCATAACGACACTGTTTTATTTGCAGCAAAAGGGGAAATTCACTTCGCTGAAATTTTTAACTACGGAAACAGCTTATACATTTGTTTGTCATAAATCAAATGTAATCCTTTCAGGCGAAAAAGTTTGGAAATGTGTTTTCCCAACATTACACTTTGAACAAATCAGGCACAATATTATTTCCTTAAAAAACTTCAGACGTAGGGGAGTCGTATGTCTCGTATGTTTCAGGGGCTAGTTGGATGACCTCGGTGGATGACCTCGAAAGTGACGTCATGACACGTGACCCAGTAGCGCCATGTTGTGTTGTCATGGTAACCCGCGTGAGCGGCCATGTTGTGACGTCATCCCCATAGTGATACCTGGTAGGAGTGCGCATGCGCAGCGCGTGTTGTTAGGGTGATACGTGTTTCCGTCGTCCATTTTGCATACTGGAGGCCGCCATCTTGGTTTCTGTGGTGGCACGTGGTTGCTATGTTACCCAAAGACCTACAAGAGGAGGGTGTGTTCCTTTGTACAGGAGTAATTTCCCGGTTCGTAGAACTTCATTTCAGTAATTAACAGGTATATCTAATGGAATCCCATTTTGGAAAACGCCTGTGACCGTGGAATCCCTTTTTTGTCGTATGAGGTCATGAGGGCTGTGTGAAAGCCCTCAAAGAGGCCTCATTTGCTATCAATCATACCCTCATTGACATTTGAGGTCATGAGGACCACGAGAAATCCCTCGATGAGGTACACACTGTACACAAAAGCCATTCTTGAGATCCAAGCAACGTCTTATTTCCAGTGTGTCTCGTTTAAGGCTCTTGATGGCCAGTCGAAGGCTCAGGCAGGATAGTAGTGACTCACTGGTTACGACTTTGGACTTTAAAATCGAAAGGTCCACGGTACATGCCTAACCAAATGCAACTGCGATGTTTCCTTGAATAATCACTGATTCACGATTACCCCTGTGGGGGGTGCGGTGACGTTGTGCACCGAGGCGTACTGCACTTCGATCGACCAATGCTAACCCTGCTTTGTGTGTAGTTAGTATGTTGTGTATTTTGATTGTTTCTTATCGCTGCTCGGCATATCTATTCAGGTACTCTGGCTACCTTCGCCCGTGAGACTGTCCGACGCGAGATGAACCTCAATAAAAATGGTCAGGCAAATATCTCAAGCACAGTATGTGATAATGTGACCTGTAGATAATGTTTATCCCATCCTTTTTGTCTTCACGGCAACTCAAATACAAATCATCTGTCCTGGTGCTTTTTGGCAAGCTTGTAGACACCCACTAGTCGTAGTCGTAGCCCAACTATGTTTTACAACCCCTAATTTCGTTGTAACAGAAAAAACATCATTACAAAATGGCTGTTTTATATTTATGTGCACAACTGGATAATGTAAACAATCAAATTAGACAGAACTCGCTTATCAGCTGTTTTGGTCAGAATTAAATTCCACCCCCAAACCAAGTTGAAAGAAACTCTTTGCCTTTGAAAGGAAATTTATTTATTATTCAGTTCTGTCTTCCAACACATGATTACTTCTAGTTGAATAAAGAATCCTTTACTTTACAGAGCACTTTTTAAAATTTATTTACAACCAGTCTGCACACAAAAAGCCATACTTCAAGATCCCGCCATCTATATTTTTGTATGCTTTGTTTAGGGCACTATATGCCCCTTTAAGACCGTTTAAATGTGTCAAACTGGAGCTTGACTTCAAACCGAATGGTCCATGGTTCGGTTGTCAACAAGTGTAACTGCATTGTGTCCCTGGCAAAGCACTTAATCCTGACTGCCCACATGGGGGTAGAGTAGTGTTGTGTATCATTTATTTAACTAGCGTGCTCGGCATTAACCTACTCAGTACTTCAATATGGAACCCAACGATCATGTTTCATACAGCATGGGAATAATGACGAGCCTTTCACACCCACATTGTCGCTCTAAACACAAGCTAGCACTTGTGAGACCTCAGCATTTTGCCACTATCAGTAGGCCTTTAAATGGGCTCTTGGAGCTTATAAGGGTTTTAGGTCTGTATCCCCGATATAAACTCTCTGCACTCTTTGTTAGCACGATAACTAGAAAACGAATCAATCTATCTCTATGCGGTTTGGTATGGTGGTTGACAACAACCAGTTAGCACTGATCCATGTTTTTCATCTTCCTCAACTAGATTACATTTATTTATCCCAATATATTTATATTCATCAACTGGTAGGGTGATAGATTACTTTTATTTATCCCAATATATTTATATTCATCAACTGGTAGAGTGTTATATTACTTTTATTTATCCCAATATATTTATATTCATCAACTGGTAGAGTGCTAGGTTACTTTTATTTATCCCAATATATTTATATTTATTAACTGGTAGAGTGCTAGGTTACTTTTATTTATCCCAATATGTTTACATTCATTAACTGGTAGAGAGCTAGGTTACTTTTATTTATCCCAATATATTTATTTTCAACAACTGATAGAGATTTAAATTACTTTTATTTATCCCAATATATTAATATTCATTAACTGGTAGGGTGCTAGATTACTTTCATTTATCCCAAAATATTTATATTCACTAAACTGGTAGAGTGTTACATTACTTAACTGGAGGAGTGTGATGTTACTTTTATTTTTCCCATTTTTTTGTATATTCGTTAACAGGTAGAGTCATAGATTACTTTTATTTATCCCAATATATTTATATCCATTAACTGGTCGATTATTTGATTACCTCTATTTATTCCAATGTATTAATATTCATTAAAAGGTAGAGTGGAATGCTACTTTTATTTATCCCAATATATTGGGGCGCGGTGGCTCAGTTGGTAGAGGTGCAGGCTGCAAGCCGAGAGGTCCTCGGTTCGAATCCCACCTGCGGCAACCGCGTTGTGTCCTTGGGCAAGACACTTCACCCCCATTGCCCACGTGGGGGCACGGTGACGCTGTGCACTAAGGCGTACTGCACGTTGATGGTGCACCTGTCTTCAACCAATGCTAACCCTGCGTGTGTGGAGTTGGTATGTTGGGGAGCTGACAGTTGCACGCCATTGCTCGGTGGTTCTCTCTGGGTACTCCGGCTTCCTCCACCCGTCAAACTGTCATGTTCATGGTTAGCCATTGTGCAGAAATATGTGACCTTAAACACCAATAAATAAATAAATAAATATCTCAATATATTTATCTTCATTAATTGGTAGAGTATTTGATTACCTTTGTTTATATATATATTTATATTCATTGAAAGGTAGGGAATTGGATTGCTTTTATTTATTCCATTATATTTTCAATCGTTTACATGAAGAGTGTTATATTAGTTTTATTTATCCCAATATATTTATATTCATTAATTGGTAGAGTTTTTGATTACCTCTATTTATACCAATGTATTAATATTCATTAACAGGCAGAGTGCAATGCTACTTTTATTTATCGCAGTATATTTATATTCATTGAATGGTAGAGTGTTAAATAACTTTTATTTATCCAAATATATTTATATTTACTAATTCGTAAGTGTTGATAGATATCTTTACACATCCCAATACATTTATATTTGATATGTGGTCGAGTGTAATGTTCCTTTTTCATCCCAAAATATTTATATTCATTAGATGGTAGAATATTACATTACTTTTATTTACCCAAATATGTTTATATTCATCAACTGGTAGAGTGTTAGATTAACTTTTATTTATCCCAATATATTTATATTCATTAACTGGTAGAGTGAGAGATTACTTTAATTTATCCCAATATATTTATATTCATTAACTGGTAGAGTGAGAGATTACTATTATTTATCCTGATATATTCATAATCATTAACTGGTAGAGTGATAGATTACTTTCATTTATCCTGATATATTTATATTCATTAACTGGTAGAGTGGTTGATTACTTTTTATTTATCCTGATATATTTATATTCAATAACTGGTAGAGTGATAGATTACTTTTATTTATCCCAGTATATTTATATTCATTAACTGGTAGAGCGATAGATTACTTCTATTTATACTGATATATTTATATTCATTAATTTGTTGAGTGATAAATTACTTTCATTTATCCTGATATATTTATATTCATTAACTGGTAGAGCAACAGATTACTTTTATTTATCCTGATATATTTATATTCATTAACTGGTAGAGTGATAGATTACTTTTTTTTATCCCAATATATTTATATTCATTAACTGGTAGAACGACAGATTACGTTTTATTTATCCTGATATATTTATATCCATTAATGGGTAGAGTGATAGATTACTTTTATTTATCCTGATATATTTATATCCAGAAATGGGTAGAGTGATAGATTACTTTTATTTATCACAATATATTTATATTCATTAACTGGTACAGTGTTAGATTACCTTTTATTTATCCTGATATATTTATATCCATTAACGGCTAGAGGGATAGATTACTTTTATTTATCCTGATATATTCATATTCATTAACTGGTAGAATGTTAGATTTCTTTTATTCATTCAAATATATTTATATTGATTAATGGCTAGAGAGATAGATTACTTTTATTTATCCTGATATTTTAAAATTCATTAATGCCTAGAGGGATAGATTACTTTTATTCATCCCAATATGTTTAAGTTAATTAACTGGAAAGTGAGCGATTATTTTATTTATCCTGATATATGTATATTCATTAACTGGTAGAGTGATAGATTACTTTTATTCATCCCAAGATGTTTAAGTTAATTAACTGGAAAGTGAGAGATTACTTTTATTTATCCTGATATATGTATATACATTAACTGGTAGAGTGATAGATTACTTTTATTTATCATGATATATTTATATTCATTATCTGGTAGAGTGATAGATTACTTTTATTTATCCCAATATATTTATATTCATTAACTGGTAGAGTGTTAGATTACTTTTATTTATCCCAATGTATTTATATTCATTAACTGGTAGAGTGTTAGATTACTTTTATTTATCCTGATATATTTATATCGTTAACTGGTAGAGTGTTAGATTACATTTATTCATCACAATATATTTATATTCATTTACTGGTAGAGTGTTAGATTACATTTATTCATCACAATATATTTATATTCATCAACTGGTAGAGAGATAGATTACTTTTATTTATCCCAATATATTTATATTCATCAACTGGTAGAGTGTTAGATTACTTTTATTTATCCCAATATACTTATATTCATTAACTGGTAGAGTGTTAGATTACTTTTATTTATCCCAATGTATTTATATTCATTAACTGGTAGGGTGATAGATTACTTTTATTTATCACAATATACTTATATTCATTAACTGGTAGAGTGATAGATTTCTTTTACTTATCCCAATATATTTGTATTCATAAACTGTAGAGTGATAGATTACTTTTATTTATTCTGATATATTTATATCCATTAACTATTAGAGATAGATTACATTTATTTATCTTCATATATTTATATTTGTTAATGGCTACAGTTTTAGATTACTTTTGTTTATCCCAATATATTTATATTCAGTAACTATTATAGTGAGAGATTACTTTTATTTATTCTGATATATTTATATTCATTAACTGGTAGAGTGTTAGTTTACTTTTATTGATCATGATATATTTATATTCATTAACTGGTAGAGTGTTAGTTCACTTTTATTTATCCCAATATATTTACATTCCTTAATGGCTAGAGTGATAGATTACTTTTATTTATCCTGATATATTTATATCCATTAACTATTAGAGTGATAGATTACTTTTATTTATTCCAATTAATACATTTATATTCATTAACTGGTTGAGTGTAAGATTACTTTTATTCATCCCAATATATTTATATTCATTAACTGGTAGAGTGGTAGACTATTTTTATTTATCCCAATATATTTATATTCATTAACTGGTAGAGTGATAGATTACTTTTATTTATCCAAATATATTTATGTACGTTAATGAATAGAGTGATAGGTTACTTTTATTTTTCCTGATATATTTATATTAAATATCTGGCAGAGTGACAGATTACTTTTTTTAATCCTGATATATTTATAACCATTAACTATTAGAGCGATAGATTACTTTTATTTATCCTGATATATTTATATTCATAAACTAATACAGTGTTAGATTACTTTTATTTATCCCAATATATTTATATTCTTTAAATGGTAGAGTGATAGCTTACTTTTTGTTTATCCTGATATATTTATATCCATTAAGTATTAGAGTGACAGATTACTTTTATTTATCCCAATATATCTATATTCATTAACTGGTAGAGTGATAGATTACTTTTATTTATCAAAAGATATTTATATTCGTTAATGACTAGGGTGATAGATTACTTTTATTAATCCTGATATATTTATATTAAATACCTGGCAGAGTGTGAGATTACTTTTATTTATCCCAATATATTTATACTCATTAACTGGTAGAGTGATAGATTACTTTTATTAATCCTGATATATTTATATTCAAATGCTGGTAGAGTGTTAGATTACTTTTATTTATCCCAATATATTTATATTCATTAGCTGGTAGAGTGTTAGATTACTTTTATTTATCCTAATTTATTTATATTCATTAACAGGTAGAGTGAGAGATTACTTTTATTTATCCAATGAATAGAGTGATAGATTACTTTTATTTATCCTGATATATTTATATTAAATACCTGGCAGAGTGTGAGATTACTTTTATTTATCCCAATATATTTATACTCATTAACTGGTAGAGTGATAGATTACTTTTATTTATCCTGATATATTTATATTCATTAACTATTAGAGTGATATATTACTTTTATTTATCCAGATATATTTATATTCAAATACTGGTAGAATGTTAGATTACTTTTATTTTTTCCATTATATTTATATTCATTAACTGGGAGAGTGTTAGATTACTTTTATTTATCCCAATGTGTTTATATTCATTAACTGGTAGGGTGATAGATTACTTTTATTTATCTTGATATATTTATATCCATTAACTATTAGAGTGTTAGATTACTTTTATTTATCTTGATATATTTATATTCATTAACTCGTAGAGTGATAGATTACTTTTATTTATCCCAATATATTTATATTCATTAACTGGTAGAGTGTTAGATTACTTTTATTTATCCCAATATATTTATATTCATTAACTGGTAGAGTGATAGATTACTTTCATTTATCTTGATATATTTATATTCATTAACTCGTAAAGTGTTAGATTACTTTTATTTATCTTGATATATTCATATTCATTAACTCGTAGAGTGATAGATTACTTTTATTCATCCCAATATATTTATATTCATTAACTGGTAGAGTGATAGATTACTTTTATTTATCCCAATATATTTATATTCATTAACTGGTAGAGTGAAAGATTACTTTTATTTATCACAATATATCTGTGTTCATTAACTGGTAGAGTGATAGATTACCTTTATTTATCCTGAAATATTTATATTCATTAACTGGTAGAGTGATAGATTACTTTTATTTATCCCAATATATTTATATTCATTAACTGGTAGAGTGAAAGATTACTTTTATTTATCCCAATATATTTATATTCATTAACTGGTAGAGTGATAGATTACTTTTATTTATCCCAATATATTTATATTCATTAACTGGTAGAGTGATAGATTACTTTTATTTATCCCAATATATTTATATTCATTAACTGGTACAGTGATAGATTACTTTCATTTATCCCTTTATATTTATATTCATTAACTGGTAGAGTTTTAGATTACTTTTATCTATCACAATATATTTATATTCATCAACTGGTTCAGTGACAGATTACTTTTATTTATCCCAATATATTTATATTCATTAACTTGTAGAGTGATAGATTTCTTTCATTTATCACAATATATTTATATTCATTAACTGGTAGAGTGTTAGATTACTTTTATTTATCACAATATATTTATATTCATCAACTGGTTCAGTGATAGATTACTTTTATTTATCTCACTATATTTATATTTATCAACTGGTAGAGGGTTAGATTACTTTTATTTATCCCAATATATTTATATTTATTAACTGGTAGAGTGATAGATTACTTTTATTTATCCCAATATATTTATATTCATTAACTGGTAGAGTGATAGATTACTTTTATTTATCGCAATATATTTATATTCATTAACTGGTAGAGTGTTAGATTACTTTTATTTATCCCAAAATATTTATATTTATTAACTGGTAGAGTGATAGATTATTTTTATTTATCCCAATATATTTATATTCATTAACTGGTAGAGTGATAGATTACTTTTATTTATCCCAATATATTTATATTCATTAACTGGTAGAGTGATAGATTACTTTTATTTATCCCAATATATTTATATTCATTAACTGGGAGAGTGATAGATTACTTTTATTTATCCCAATATATTTATATTTATTAACTGGTAGAGAGATAGATTAATTTTATTTATCCCAATATATTTATATGCATTAACAGATAGAGTGTTAGATTACTTATATTTATCCCAATATATTTATATTGATTAACTGGTAGAGTGATAGATAACTTTTATTTATCACAATATATTTATATTCATTTACTGGTAGAGTGTTAGATTACATTTATTCAACACAATATATTTATATTCATCAACTGGTAGAGAGATAGGTTACTTTTATTTATCCCAATATATTTATATTCATTAACTGGTAGAGTGTTAGATTACTTTTATTTATCCCAATGTATTTATATTCATTAACTGGTAGAGTGATAGATTACTTTTATTTATCCTGATATATTTATATCCATTAACCATTAGAGATGTTAGATTACTTTTATTTATCTTGATATATTTATATTAAATACCTGGCAGAGTGTGAGATTACTTTTATTTATCCCAATATATTTATACTCATTAACTGGTAGAGTGTTAGATTACTTTTATTTATCCCAATCTATTTATATTTATTAACTGGTAGGGTGATAGATTACTTTTATTTATCCTGATATATTTATATCCATTAACTATTAGAGTGTTAGATTACTTTTATTTATCTTGATATATTTATATTCATTAACTCGTAGAGTGATAGATTACTTTTATTTATCCCAATATATTTATATTCATTAACTGGTAGAGTGATAGATTACTTTTATATATCCCAGTATATTTATATTCATTAACTGGTAGAGCGATAGATTACTTCTATTTATCCTGATATATTTAAATTCATTAATTTGTTGCGTGATAAATTACTTTCATTTATCCTGATATATTTATATTCATTAACTGGTAGAGCAACAGATTACTTTTATTTATCCTGATATATTTATATTCATTAACTGGTAGAGTGATAGATTACTTTTTTTTATCCCAATATATTTATATTCATTAACTGGTAGAACGACAGATTACGTTTTATTTATCCTGATATATTTATATCCATTAATGGGTAGAGTGATAGATTACTTTAATTTATCCTGATATATTTATATCCATTAATGGGTAGAGTGATAGATTACTTTTATTTATCACAATATATTTATATTCATTAACTGGTACAGTGTTAGATTACCTTTTATTTATCCTGATATATTTATATCCATTAACGGCTAGAGGGATAGATTACTTTTATTTATCCTGATATATTCATATTCATTAACTGGTAGAATGTTAGATTTCTTTTATTCATTCAAATATATTTATATTGATTAATGGCTAGAGAGATAGATTACTTTTATTTATCCTGATATTTTAAAATTCATTAATGCCTAGAGGGATAGATTACTTTTATTCATCCCAATATGTTTAAGTTAATTAACTGGAAAGTGAGCGATTATTTTATTTATCCTGATATATGTATATTCATTAACTGGTAGAGTGATAGATTACTTTTATTCATCCCAAGATGTTTAAGTTAATTAACTGGAAAGTGAGAGATTACTTTTATTTATCCTGATATATGTATATTCATTAACTGGTAGAGTGATAGATTACTTTTATTTATCATGATATATTTATATTCATTATCTGGTAGAGTGATAGATTACTTTTATTTATCCCAATATATTTATATTCATTAACTGGTAGAGTGTTAGATTACTTTTATTTATCCCAATGTATTTATATTCATTAACTGGTAGAGTGTGAGGTTACTTTTCTTTCCAGTATATTTATATTCATCAATTGGTAGAGCGCTAGATTACTTTTATTTTTCCAAATATATTTATATTCTTTAACTGGTAGAGTGTTAGACCTCTTTTCATTATCACAATATATTTATATTCATTAACTGGTAGAGTGTTAGATTACTTTTATTTATCCTGATATATTTATATCGTTAACTGGTAGAGTGTTAGATTACATTTATTCATCACAATATATTTATATTCATTTACTGGTAGAGTGTTAGATTACATTTATTCATCACAATATATTTATATTCATCAACTGGTAGAGAGATAGATTACTTTTATTTATCCCAATATATTTATATTCATCAACTGGTAGAGTGTTAGATTACTTTTATTTATCCCAATATACTTATATTCATTAACTGGTAGAGTGTTAGATTACTTTTATTTATCCCAATGTATTTATATTCATTAACTGGTAGGGTGATAGATTACTTTTATTTATCACAATATACTTATATTCATTAACTGGTAGAGTGATAGATTTCTTTTACTTATCCCAATATATTTGTATTCATAAACTGTAGAGTGATAGATTACTTTTATTTATTCTGATATATTTATATCCATTAACTATTAGAGATAGATTACATTTATTTATCTTCATATATTTATATTTGTTAATGGCTACAGTTTTAGATTACTTTTGTTTATCCCAATATATTTATATTCAGTAACTATTATAGTGATAGATTACTTTTATTTATTCTGATATATTTATATTCATTAACTGGTAGAGTGTTAGTTTACTTTTATTGATCATGATATATTTATATTCATTAACTGGTAGAGTGTTAGTTCACTTTTATTTATCCCAATATATTTACATTCCTTAATGGCTAGAGTGATAGATTACTTTTATTTATCCTGATATATTTATATCCATTAACTATTAGAGTGATAGATTACTTTTATTTATTCCAATTAATACATTTATATTCATTAACTGGTTGAGTGTAAGATTACTTTTATTCATCCCAATATATTTATATTCATTAACTGGTAGAGTGGTAGACTATTTTTATTTATCCCAATATATTTATATTCATTAACTGGTAGAGTGATAGATTACTTTTTTTTATCCAAATATATTTATGTACGTTAATGACTAGAGTGATAGGTTACTTTTATTTTTCCTGATATATTTATATTAAATATCTGGCAGAGTGACAGATTACTTTTTTTAATCCTGATATATTTATAACCATTAACTATTAGAGTGATAGATTACTTTTATTTATCCTGATATATTTATATTCATAAACTAATACAGTGTTAGATTACTTTTATTTATCCCAATATATTTATATTCTTTAAATGGTAGAGTGATAGCTTACTTTTTGTTTATCCTGATATATTTATATCCATTAAGTATTAGAGTGACAGATTACTTTTATTTATCCCAATATATCTATATTCATTAACTGGTAGAGTGATAGATTACTTTTATTTATCAAAAGATATTTATATTCGTTAATGACTAGGGTGATAGATTACTTTTATTAATCCTGATATATTTATATTAAATACCTGGCAGAGTGTGAGATTACTTTTATTTATCCCAATATATTTATACTCATTAACTGGTAGAGTGATAGATTACTTTTATTAATCCTGATATATTTATATTCAAATGCTGGTAGAGTGTTAGATTACTTTTATTTATCCCAATATATTTATATTCATTAGCTGGTAGAGTGTTAGATTACTTTTATTTATCCTAATTTATTTATATTCATTAACAGGTAGAGTGAGAGATTACTTTTATTTATCCAATGAATAGAGTGATAGATTACTTTTATTTATCCTGATATATTTATATTAAATACCTGGCAGAGTGTGAGATTACTTTTATTTATCCCAATATATTTATACTCATTAACTGGTAGAGTGATAGATTACTTTTATTTATCCTGATATATTTATATTCATTAACTATTAGAGTGATATATTACTTTTATTTATCCAGATATATTTATATTCAAATACTGGTAGAATGTTAGATTACTTTTATTTTTTCCATTATATTTATATTCATTAACTGGGAGAGTGTTAGATTACTTTTATTTATCCCAATGTGTTTATATTCATTAACTGGTAGGGTGATAGATTACTTTTATTTATCTTGATATATTTATATCCATTAACTATTAGAGTGTTAGATTACTTTTATTTATCTTGATATATTTATATTCATTAACTCGTAGAGTGATAGATTACTTTTATTTATCCCAATATATTTATATTCATTAACTGGTAGAGTGTTAGATTACTTTTATTTATCCCAATATATTTATATTCATTAACTGGTAGAGTGATAGATTACTTTCATTTATCTTGATATATTTATATTCATTAACTCGTAAAGTGTTAGATTACTTTTATTTATCTTGATATATTCATATTCATTAACTCGTAGAGTGATAGATTACTTTTATTCATCCCAATATATTTATATTCATTAACTGGTAGAGTGATAGATTACTTTTATTTATCCCAATATATTTATATTCATTAACTGGTAGAGTGAAAGATTACTTTTATTTATCACAATATATCTGTGTTCATTAACTGGTAGAGTGATAGATTACCTTTATTTATCCTGAAATATTTATATTCATTAACTGGTAGAGTGATAGATTACTTTTATTTATCCCAATATATTTATATTCATTAACTGGTAGAGTGAAAGATTACTTTTATTTATCCCAATATATTTATATTCATTAACTGGTAGAGTGATAGATTACTTTTATTTATCCCAATATATTTATATTCATTAACTGGTAGAGTGATAGATTACTTTTATTTATCCCAATATATTTATATTCATTAACTGGTACAGTGATAGATTACTTTCATTTATCCCTTTATATTTATATTCATTAACTGGTAGAGTTTTAGATTACTTTTATCTATCACAATATATTTATATTCATCAACTGGTTCAGTGACAGATTACTTTTATTTATCCCAATATATTTATATTCATTAACTTGTAGAGTGATAGATTTCTTTCATTTATCACAATATATTTATATTCATTAACTGGTAGAGTGTTAGATTACTTTTATTTATCACAATATATTTATATTCATCAACTGGTTCAGTGATAGATTACTTTTATTTATCTCACTATATTTATATTTATCAACTGGTAGAGGGTTAGATTACTTTTATTTATCCCAATATATTTATATTTATTAACTGGTAGAGTGATAGATTACTTTTATTTATCCCAATATATTTATATTCATTAACTGGTAGAGTGATAGATTACTTTTATTTATCGCAATATATTTATATTCATTAACTGGTAGAGTGTTAGATTACTTTTATTTATCCCAAAATATTTATATTTATTAACTGGTAGAGTGATAGATTACTTTTATTTATCCCAATATATTTATATTCATTAACTGGTAGAGTGATAGATTACTTTTATTCATCCCAATATATTTATATTCATTAACTGGTAGAGTGATAGATTACTTTTATTTATCCCAATATATTTATATTCATTAACTGGTAGAGTGATAGATTACTTTTATTTATCCCAATATATTTATATTTATTAACTGGTAGAGAGATAGATTAATTTTATTTATCCCAATATATTTATATGCATTAACAGATAGAGTGTTAGATTACTTATATTTATCCCAATATATTTATATTGATTAACTGGTAGAGTGATAGATAACTTTTATTTATCACAATATATTTATATTCATTTACTGGTAGAGTGTTAGATTACATTTATTCAACACAATATATTTATATTCATCAACTGGTAGAGAGATAGGTTACTTTTATTTATCCCAATATATTTATATTCATTAACTGGTAGATTGTTAGATTACTTTTATTTATCCCAATGTATTTATATTCATTAACTGGTAGAGTGATAGATTACTTTTATTTATCCTGATATATTTATATCCATTAACCATTAGAGATGTTAGATTACTTTTATTTATCTTGATATATTTATATTAAATACCTGGCAGAGTGTGAGATTACTTTTATTTATCCCAATATATTTATACTCATTAACTGGTAGAGTGTTAGATTACTTTTATTTATCCCAATCTATTTATATTTATTAACTGGTAGGGTGATAGATTACTTTTATTTATCCTGATATATTTATATCCATTAACTATTAGAGTGTTAGATTACTTTTATTTATCTTGATATATTTATATTCATTAACTCGAAGAGTGATAGATTACTTTTATTTATCCCAATATATTTATATTCATTAACTGGTAGAGTGATAGATTACTTTTATATATCCCAGTATATTTATATTCATTAACTGGTAGAGCGATAGATTACTTCTATTTATCCTGATATATTTAAATTCATTAATTTGTTGAGTGATAAATTACTTTCATTTATCCTGATATATTTATATTCATTAACTGGTAGAGCAACAGATTACTTTTATTTATCCTGATATATTTATATTCATTAACCGGTAGAGTGATAGATTACTTTTTTTTATCCCAATATATTTATATTCATTAACTGGTAGAACGACAGATTACGTTTTATTTATCCTGATATATTTATATCCATTAATGGGTAGAGTGATAGATTACTTTAATTTATCCTGATATATTTATATCCATTAATGGGTAGAGTGATAGATTACTTTTATTTATCACAATATATTTATATTCATTAACTGGTACAGTGTTAGATTACCTTTTATTTATCCTGATATATTTATATCCATTAACGGCTAGAGGGATAGATTACTTTTATTTATCCTGATATATTCATATTCATTAACTGGTAGAATGTTAGATTACTTTTATTCATTCAAATATATTTATATTGATTAATGGCTAGAGGGATAGATTACTTTTATTTATCCTGATATTTTAAAATTCATTAATGCCTAGAGGGATAGATTACTTTTATTCATCCCAATATGTTTAAGTTAATTAACTGGAAAGTGAGCGATTACTTTTATCTATCCTGATATATGTATATTCGTTAACTGGTAGAGTGATAGATTACTTTTATTCATCCCAAGATGTTTAAGTTAATTAACTGGAAAGTGAGAGATTACTTTTATTTATCCTGATATATGTATATTCATTAACTGGTAGAGTGATAGATTACTTTTATTTATCATGATATATTTATATTCATTATCTGGTAGAGTGATAGATTACTTTTATTTATCACAATATATTTATATTCATTGACTGGTAGAGTGTTTGATTACTTTTATTTATCCCAATATATTTATATTCATAAACTGGTAGAGTGTTAGATTACTTTTATTTATCCTGATATATTTATATCGTTAACTGGCAGAGTGTTAGATTACATTTATTCATCACAATATATTTATATTCATCAACTGGTAGAGAGATAGATTACTTTTATTTATCCCAATGTATTTATATTCATTAACTGGTAGAGTGTTAGATTACTTTTATTTATCCCAATGTATTTATATTCATTAACTGGTAGAATGATAGATTACTTTTATTTATCCCAATGTATTTATATTCATTAACTGGTAGGGTGATAGATTACTTTTATTTATCCTGATATATTTATATCCATTAACTATTAGAGTGTTAGATTACTTTTATTTATCTTGATATATTTATATTAAATACCTGGCAGAGTGTTAGATTACTTTTATTTATCCCAATATATTTATACTCATTAACTGGTAGAGTGTTAGATTACTTTTATTTATCCCAATGTATTTATATTCATTAACTGGTAGGGTGATAGATTACTTTTATTTATCCTGATATATTTATATCCATTAACTATTAGAGTGTTAGATTACGTTTACTTATCTTGATATGTTTATATTCATTAACTCGTAGAGTGATAGATTACTTTTATTTATCCCAATATATTTATATTCATTAACTGGTAGAGTGTTAGATTACTTTTATTTATCACAATATATTTATTTTCATTAACTGGTAGAGCGATAGATTACTTTTATTTATCCCAATATATCTATGTTCATTAACTGGTAGAGTGATAGATTACCTTTCTTTATCTTGATATACTTATATTAATTAACTGGTAGAGTGATAGATTTCTTTTACTTATCCCAATATATTTGTATTCATAAACTGTAGAGAGATAGATTACATTTATTTATCTTCATATATTTATATTTGTTAATGGTTAGAGTTTTAGATTACTTTTATTTATCCCAATATATTTATATTCAGTAACTATTAGAGTTTTAGATTACTTTTATTTATCCCAATATATTTATATTCAGTAACTATTAGAGTGATAGATTACTTTTATTTATTCTGATATATTTATATTCATTAACTGGTAGAGTGTTAGTTTACTTTTATTGATCCTGATATAATTATATTCATTAACTGGTAGAGTGTTAGTTCACTTTTATTTATCCCAATATATTTACATTCCTTAATGGCTAGAGTGATAGATTACTTTTATTTATCCTGATATATTTATATCCATTAACTATTAGAGTGATAGATTACTTTTATTTATTCCAATTAATACATTTATATTCATTAACTGGTTGAGTGTAAGATTACTTTTATTTATCCCAATATATTTATATTCATTAACTGGTAGAGTGATAGATTATTTTTATTTATCCCAATATATTTATATTCATTAACTGGTAGAGTGATAGATTACTTTTATTTATCCCAATATATTTATGTACGTTAATGACTAGAGTGATAGGTTACTTTTATTTTTCCTGATATATTTATATTAAATATCTGGCAAAGTGACAGATTACTTTTTTTAACCCTGATATATTTATAACCATTAACTATTAGAGTGATAGATTACTTTTATTTATCCTGATATATTTATATTCATAAACTAGTAGAGTGTTAGATTACTTTTATTTATCCCAATATATTTATATTCATTAAATGGTAGAGTGATAGCTTACTTTTTGTTTATCCTGATATATTTATATCCATTAAGTATTAGAGTGACAGATTACTTTTATTTATCCCAATATATCTATATTCATTAACTGGTAGAGTGATAGATTACTTTTATTTATCAAAAGATATTTATATTCGTTAATGACTAGGGTGATAGATTACTTTTATTTATCCTGATATATTTATATTAAATACCTGGCAGAGTGTGAGATTACTTTTATTTATCCCAATATATTTATACTCATTAACTGGTAGAGTGATAGATTACTTTTATTTATCCTGATATATTTATATTCATTAACTGGTGGAGTGATAGATTACTTTTATTAATCCTGATATATTTATATTCAAATACTGGTAGAATGTTAGATTACTTTTATTTATCCCAATATATTTATATTCATTAACTGGTAGAGTGATAGATTACTTTTATTTATCCAAATATATTTACATTCGTTAATGGCTAGAGTGATACATGACTTTTGTTTTCCCAATATATTTATATTCATTAACTGGTAGAGTGTTAGATTACTTTTATTTATCCTAATATATTTATATTCATTAACAGGTAGAGTGAGAGATTACTTTTATTTATCCAATGAATAGAATGATAGATTACTTTTATTTATCCTGATATATTTATATTAAATACCTGGCAGAGTGTGAGATTACTTTTATTTATCCCAATATATTTATACTCATTAACTGGTAGAGTGATAGATTACTTTTATTTATCCAGATATATTTATATTCATTAACTATTAGAGTGATATATTACTTTTATTTATCCAGATATATTTATATTCAAATACTGGTAGAATGTTAGATTACTTTTATTTTTTCCATTATATTTATATTCATTAACTGGTAGAGTGTTAGATTACTTTTATTTATCCCAATGTGTTTATATTCATTAACTGGTAGGGTGATAGATTACTTTTATTTATCTTGATATATTTATATCCATTAACTATTAGAGTGTTAGATTACTTTTATTTATCTTGATATATTTATATTCATTAACTCGT
Source organism: Pictodentalium vernedei (assembly GCA_031216915.1). Lineage (NCBI taxonomy): Eukaryota > Metazoa > Mollusca > Scaphopoda > Dentaliida > Dentaliidae > Pictodentalium > Pictodentalium vernedei. Next base: position 859,606,262 of record CM062296.1, on the reverse strand, counting down.
AGAGTGATAGATTACTTTTATTTATCCCAATATATTTATATTCATTAACTGGTAGAGTGTTAGATTACTTTTATTTATCCCAATATATTTATATTCATTAACTGGTAGAGTGATAGATTACTTTCATTTATCTTGATATATTTATATTCATTAACTCGTAAAGTGTTAGATTACTTTTATTTATCTTGATATATTCATATTCATTAACTCGTAGAGTGATAGATTACTTTTATTCATCCCAATATATTTATATTCATTAACTGGTAGAGTGATAGATTACTTTTATTTATCCCAATATATTTATATTCATTAACTGGTAGAGTGAAAGATTACTTTTATTTATCACAATATATCTGTGTTCATTAACTGGTAGAGTGATAGATTACCTTTATTTATCCTGAAATATTTATATTCATTAACTGGTAGAGTGATAGATTACTTTTATTTATCCCAATATATTTATATTCATTAACTGGTAGAGTGAAAGATTACTTTTATTTATCCCAATATATTTATATTCATTAACTGGTAGAGTGATAGATTACTTTTATTTATCCCAATATATTTATATTCATTAACTGGTAGAGTGATAGATTACTTTTATTTATCCCAATATATTTATATTCATTAACTGGTACAGTGATAGATTACTTTCATTTATCCCTTTATATTTATATTCATTAACTGGTAGAGTTTTAGATTACTTTTATCTATCACAATATATTTATATTCATCAACTGGTTCAGTGACAGATTACTTTTATTTATCCCAATATATTTATATTCATTAACTGGTTCAGTGATAGATTACTTTTATTTATCTCACTATATTTATATTTATCAACTGGTAGAGGGTTAGATTACTTTTATTTATCCCAATATATTTATATTTATTAACTGGTAGAGTGATAGATTACTTTTATTTATCCCAATATATTTATATTCATTAACTGGTAGAGTGATAGATTACTTTTATTTATCGCAATATATTTATATTCATTAACTGGTAGAGTGTTAGATTACTTTTATTTATCCCAAAATATTTATATTTATTAACTGGTAGAGTGATAGATTACTTTTATTTATCCCAATATATTTATATTCATTAACTGGTAGAGTGATAGATTACTTTTATTCATCCCAATATATTTATATTCATTAACTGGTAGAGTGATAGATTACTTTTATTTATCCCAATATATTTATATTCATTAACTGGTAGAGTGATAGATTACTTTTATTTATCCCAATATATTTATATTTATTAACTGGTAGAGAGATAGATTAATTTTATTTATCCCAATATATTTATATGCATTAACAGATAGAGTGTTAGATTACTTATATTTATCCCAATATATTTATATTGATTAACTGGTAGAGTGATAGATAACTTTTATTTATCACAATATATTTATATTCATTTACTGGTAGAGTGTTAGATTACATTTATTCAACACAATATATTTATATTCATCAACTGGTAGAGAGATAGGTTACTTTTATTTATCCCAATATATTTATATTCATTAACTGGTAGAGTGTTAGATTACTTTTATTTATCCCAATGTATTTATATTCATTAACTGGTAGAGTGATAGATTACTTTTATTTATCCTGATATATTTATATCCATTAACCATTAGAGATGTTAGATTACTTTTATTTATCTTGATATATTTATATTAAATACCTGGCAGAGTGTGAGATTACTTTTATTTATCCCAATATATTTATACTCATTAACTGGTAGAGTGTTAGATTACTTTTATTTATCCCAATCTATTTATATTTATTAACTGGTAGGGTGATAGATTACTTTTATTTATCCTGATATATTTATATCCATTAACTATTAGAGTGTTAGATTACTTTTATTTATCTTGATATATTTATATTCATTAACTCGAAGAGTGATAGATTACTTTTATTTATCCCAATATATTTATATTCATTAACTGGTAGAGTGATAGATTACTTTTATATATCCCAGTATATTTATATTCATTAACTGGTAGAGCGATAGATTACTTCTATTTATCCTGATATATTTAAATTCATTAATTTGTTGAGTGATAAATTACTTTCATTTATCCTGATATATTTATATTCATTAACTGGTAGAGCAACAGATTACTTTTATTTATCCTGATATATTTATATTCATTAACTGGTAGAGTGATAGATTACTTTTTTTTATCCCAATATATTTATATTCATTAACTGGTAGAACGACAGATTACGTTTTATTTATCCTGATATATTTATATCCATTAATGGGTAGAGTGATAGATTACTTTAATTTATCCTGATATATTTATATCCATTAATGGGTAGAGTGATAGATTACTTTTATTTATCACAATATATTTATATTCATTAACTGGTACAGTGTTAGATTACCTTTTATTTATCCTGATATATTTATATCCATTAACGGCTAGAGGGATAGATTACTTTTATTTATCCTGATATATTCATATTCATTAACTGGTAGAATGTTAGATTACTTTTATTCATTCAAATATATTTATATTGATTAATGGCTAGAGGGATAGATTACTTTTATTTATCCTGATATTTTAAAATTCATTAATGCCTAGAGGGATAGATTACTTTTATTCATCCCAATATGTTTAAGTTAATTAACTGGAAAGTGAGCGATTACTTTTATCTATCCTGATATATGTATATTCGTTAACTGGTAGAGTGATAGATTACTTTTATTCATCCCAAGATGTTTAAGTTAATTAACTGGAAAGTGAGAGATTACTTTTATTTATCCTGATATATGTATATTCATTAACTGGTAGAGTGATAGATTACTTTTATTTATCATGATATATTTATATTCATTATCTGGTAGAGTGATAGATTACTTTTATTTATCACAATATATTTATATTCATTGACTGGTAGAGTGTTTGATTACTTTTATTTATCCCAATATATTTATATTCATAAACTGGTAGAGTGTTAGATTACTTTTATTTATCCTGATATATTTATATCGTTAACTGGCAGAGTGTTAGATTACATTTATTCATCACAATATATTTATATTCATCAACTGGTAGAGAGATAGATTACTTTTATTTATCCCAATGTATTTATATTCATTAACTGGTAGAGTGTTAGATTACTTTTATTTATCCCAATGTATTTATATTCATTAACTGGTAGAATGATAGATTACTTTTATTTATCCCAATGTATTTATATTCATTAACTGGTAGGGTGATAGATTACTTTTATTTATCCTGATATATTTATATCCATTAACTATTAGAGTGTTAGATTACTTTTATTTATCTTGATATATTTATATTAAATACCTGGCAGAGTGTTAGATTACTTTTATTTATCCCAATATATTTATACTCATTAACTGGTAGAGTGTTAGATTACTTTTATTTATCCCAATGTATTTATATTCATTAACTGGTAGGGTGATAGATTACTTTTATTTATCCTGATATATTTATATCCATTAACTATTAGAGTGTTAGATTACGTTTACTTATCTTGATATGTTTATATTCATTAACTCGTAGAGTGATAGATTACTTTTATTTATCCCAATATATTTATATTCATTAACTGGTAGAGTGTTAGATTACTTTTATTTATCACAATATATTTATTTTCATTAACTGGTAGAGCGATAGATTACTTTTATTTATCCCAATATATCTATGTTCATTAACTGGTAGAGTGATAGATTACCTTTCTTTATCTTGATATACTTATATTAATTAACTGGTAGAGTGATAGATTTCTTTTACTTATCCCAATATATTTGTATTCATAAACTGTAGAGAGATAGATTACATTTATTTATCTTCATATATTTATATTTGTTAATGGTTAGAGTTTTAGATTACTTTTATTTATCCCAATATATTTATATTCAGTAACTATTAGAGTTTTAGATTACTTTTATTTATCCCAATATATTTATATTCAGTAACTATTAGAGTGATAGATTACTTTTATTTATTCTGATATATTTATATTCATTAACTGGTAGAGTGTTAGTTTACTTTTATTGATCCTGATATAATTATATTCATTAACTGGTAGAGTGTTAGTTCACTTTTATTTATCCCAATATATTTACATTCCTTAATGGCTAGAGTGATAGATTACTTTTATTTATCCTGATATATTTATATCCATTAACTATTAGAGTGATAGATTACTTTTATTTATTCCAATTAATACATTTATATTCATTAACTGGTTGAGTGTAAGATTACTTTTATTTATCCCAATATATTTATATTCATTAACTGGTAGAGTGATAGATTATTTTTATTTATCCCAATATATTTATATTCATTAACTGGTAGAGTGATAGATTACTTTTATTTATCCCAATATATTTATGTACGTTAATGACTAGAGTGATAGGTTACTTTTATTTTTCCTGATATATTTATATTAAATATCTGGCAAAGTGACAGATTACTTTTTTTAACCCTGATATATTTATAACCATTAACTATTAGAGTGATAGATTACTTTTATTTATCCTGATATATTTATATTCATAAACTAGTAGAGTGTTAGATTACTTTTATTTATCCCAATATATTTATATTCATTAAATGGTAGAGTGATAGCTTACTTTTTGTTTATCCTGATATATTTATATCCATTAAGTATTAGAGTGACAGATTACTTTTATTTATCCCAATATATCTATATTCATTAACTGGTAGAGTGATAGATTACTTTTATTTATCAAAAGATATTTATATTCGTTAATGACTAGGGTGATAGATTACTTTTATTTATCCTGATATATTTATATTAAATACCTGGCAGAGTGTGAGATTACTTTTATTTATCCCAATATATTTATACTCATTAACTGGTAGAGTGATAGATTACTTTTATTTATCCTGATATATTTATATTCATTAACTGGTGGAGTGATAGATTACTTTTATTAATCCTGATATATTTATATTCAAATACTGGTAGAATGTTAGATTACTTTTATTTATCCCAATATATTTATATTCATTAACTGGTAGAGTGATAGATTACTTTTATTTATCCAAATATATTTACATTCGTTAATGGCTAGAGTGATACATGACTTTTGTTTTCCCAATATATTTATATTCATTAACTGGTAGAGTGTTAGATTACTTTTATTTATCCTAATATATTTATATTCATTAACAGGTAGAGTGAGAGATTACTTTTATTTATCCAATGAATAGAATGATAGATTACTTTTATTTATCCTGATATATTTATATTAAATACCTGGCAGAGTGTGAGATTACTTTTATTTATCCCAATATATTTATACTCATTAACTGGTAGAGTGATAGATTACTTTTATTTATCCAGATATATTTATATTCATTAACTATTAGAGTGATATATTACTTTTATTTATCCAGATATATTTATATTCAAATACTGGTAGAATGTTAGATTACTTTTATTTTTTCCATTATATTTATATTCATTAACTGGTAGAGTGTTAGATTACTTTTATTTATCCCAATGTGTTTATATTCATTAACTGGTAGGGTGATAGATTACTTTTATTTATCTTGATATATTTATATCCATTAACTATTAGAGTGTTAGATTACTTTTATTTATCTTGATATATTTATATTCATTAACTCGTAGAGTGATAGATTACTTTTATTTATCCCAATATATTTATATTCATTAACTGGTAGAGTGTTAGATTACTTTTATTTATCCCAATATATTTATATTCATTAACTGGTAGAGTGATAGATTACTTTCATTTATCTTGATATATTTATATTCATTAACTCGTAAAGTGTTAGATTACTTTTATTTATCTTGATATATTCATATTCATTAACTCGTAGAGTGATAGATTACTTTTATTCATCCCAATATATTTATATTCATTAACTGGTAGAGTGATAGATTACTTTTATTTATCCCAATATATTTATATTCATTAACTGGTAGAGTGAAAGATTACTTTTATTTATCACAATATATCTGTGTTCATTAACTGGTAGAGTGATAGATTACCTTTATTTATCCTGAAATATTTATATTCATTAACTGGTAGAGTGATAGATTACTTTTATTTATCCCAATATATTTATATTCATTAACTGGTAGAGTGAAAGATTACTTTTATTTATCCCAATATATTTATATTCATTAACTGGTAGAGTGATAGATTACTTTTATTTATCCCAATATATTTATATTCATTAACTGGTAGAGTGATAGATTACTTTTATTTATCCCAATATATTTATATTCATTAACTGGTACAGTGATAGATTACTTTCATTTATCCCTTTATATTTATATTCATTAACTGGTAGAGTTTTAGATTACTTTTATCTATCACAATATATTTATATTCATCAACTGGTTCAGTGACAGATTACTTTTATTTATCCCAATATATTTATATTCATTAACTTGTAGAGTGATAGATTTCTTTCATTTATCACAATATATTTATATTCATTAACTGGTAGAGTGTTAGATTACTTTTATTTATCACAATATATTTATATTCATCAACTGGTTCAGTGATAGATTACTTTTATTTATCTCACTATATTTATATTTATCAACTGGTAGAGGGTTAGATTACTTTTATTTATCCCAATATATTTATATTTATTAACTGGTAGAGTGATAGATTACTTTTATTTATCCCAATATATTTATATTCATTAACTGGTAGAGTGATAGATTACTTTTATTTATCGCAATATATTTATATTCATTAACTGGTAGAGTGTTAGATTACTTTTATTTATCCCAAAATATTTATATTTATTAACTGGTAGAGTGATAGATTACTTTTATTTATCCCAATATATTTATATTCATTAACTGGTAGAGTGATAGATTACTTTTATTCATCCCAATATATTTATATTCATTAACTGGTAGAGTGATAGATTACTTTTATTTATCCCAATATATTTATATTCATTAACTGGTAGAGTGATAGATTACTTTTATTTATCCCAATATATTTATATTTATTAACTGGTAGAGAGATAGATTAATTTTATTTATCCCAATATATTTATATGCATTAACAGATAGAGTGTTAGATTACTTATATTTATCCCAATATATTTATATTGATTAACTGGTAGAGTGATAGATAACTTTTATTTATCACAATATATTTATATTCATTTACTGGTAGAGTGTTAGATTACATTTATTCAACACAATATATTTATATTCATCAACTGGTAGAGAGATAGGTTACTTTTATTTATCCCAATATATTTATATTCATTAACTGGTAGAGTGTTAGATTACTTTTATTTATCCCAATGTATTTATATTCATTAACTGGTAGAGTGATAGATTACTTTTATTTATCCTGATATATTTATATCCATTAACCATTAGAGATGTTAGATTACTTTTATTTATCTTGATATATTTATATTAAATACCTGGCAGAGTGTGAGATTACTTTTATTTATCCCAATATATTTATACTCATTAACTGGTAGAGTGTTAGATTACTTTTATTTATCCCAATCTATTTATATTTATTAACTGGTAGGGTGATAGATTACTTTTATTTATCCTGATATATTTATATCCATTAACTATTAGAGTGTTAGATTACTTTTATTTATCTTGATATATTTATATTCATTAACTCGTAGAGTGATAGATTACTTTTATTTATCCCAATATATTTATATTCATTAACTGGTAGAGTGATAGATTACTTTTATATATCCCAGTATATTTATATTCATTAACTGGTAGAGCGATAGATTACTTCTATTTATCCTGATATATTTAAATTCATTAATTTGTTGAGTGATAAATTACTTTCATTTATCCTGATATATTTATATTCATTAACTGGTAGAGCAACAGATTACTTTTATTTATCCTGATATATTTATATTCATTAACTGGTAGAGTGATAGATTACTTTTTTTTATCCCAATATATTTATATTCATTAACTGGTAGAACGACAGATTACGTTTTATTTATCCTGATATATTTATATCCATTAATGGGTAGAGTGATAGATTACTTTAATTTATCCTGATATATTTATATCCATTAATGGGTAGAGTGATAGATTACTTTTATTTATCACAATATATTTATATTCATTAACTGGTACAGTGTTAGATTACCTTTTATTTATCCTGATATATTTATATCCATTAACGGCTAGAGGGATAGATTACTTTTATTTATCCTGATATATTCATATTCATTAACTGGTAGAATGTTAGATTACTTTTATTCATTCAAATATATTTATATTGATTAATGGCTAGAGGGATAGATTACTTTTATTTATCCTGATATTTTAAAATTCATTAATGCCTAGAGGGATAGATTACTTTTATTCATCCCAATATGTTTAAGTTAATTAACTGGAAAGTGAGCGATTACTTTTATCTATCCTGATATATGTATATTCGTTAACTGGTAGAGTGATAGATTACTTTTATTCATCCCAAGATGTTTAAGTTAATTAACTGGAAAGTGAGAGATTACTTTTATTTATCCTGATATATGTATATTCATTAACTGGTAGAGTGATAGATTACTTTTATTTATCATGATATATTTATATTCATTATCTGGTAGAGTGATAGATTACTTTTATTTATCACAATATATTTATATTCATTGACTGGTAGAGTGTTTGATTACTTTTATTTATCCCAATATATTTATATTCATAAACTGGTAGAGTGTTAGATTACTTTTATTTATCCTGATATATTTATATCGTTAACTGGCAGAGTGTTAGATTACATTTATTCATCACAATATATTTATATTCATCAACTGGTAGAGAGATAGATTACTTTTATTTATCCCAATGTATTTATATTCATTAACTGGTAGAGTGTTAGATTACTTTTATTTATCCCAATGTATTTATATTCATTAACTGGTAGAATGATAGATTACTTTTATTTATCCCAATGTATTTATATTCATTAACTGGTAGGGTGATAGATTACTTTTATTTATCCTGATATATTTATATCCATTAACTATTAGAGTGTTAGATTACTTTTATTTATCTTGATATATTTATATTAAATACCTGGCAGAGTGTTAGATTACTTTTATTTATCCCAATATATTTATACTCATTAACTGGTAGAGTGTTAGATTACTTTTATTTATCCCAATGTATTTATATTCATTAACTGGTAGGGTGATAGATTACTTTTATTTATCCTGATATATTTATATCCATTAACTATTAGAGTGTTAGATTACGTTTACTTATCTTGATATGTTTATATTCATTAACTCGTAGAGTGATAGATTACTTTTATTTATCCCAATATATTTATATTCATTAACTGGTAGAGTGTTAGATTACTTTTATTTATCACAATATATTTATTTTCATTAACTGGTAGAGCGATAGATTACTTTTATTTATCCCAATATATCTATGTTCATTAACTGGTAGAGTGATAGATTACCTTTCTTTATCTTGATATACTTATATTAATTAACTGGTAGAGTGATAGATTTCTTTTACTTATCCCAATATATTTGTATTCATAAACTGTAGAGAGATAGATTACATTTATTTATCTTCATATATTTATATTTGTTAATGGTTAGAGTTTTAGATTACTTTTATTTATCCCAATATATTTATATTCAGTAACTATTAGAGTTTTAGATTACTTTTATTTATCCCAATATATTTATATTCAGTAACTATTAGAGTGATAGATTACTTTTATTTATTCTGATATATTTATATTCATTAACTGGTAGAGTGTTAGTTTACTTTTATTGATCCTGATATAATTATATTCATTAACTGGTAGAGTGTTAGTTCACTTTTATTTATCCCAATATATTTACATTCCTTAATGGCTAGAGTGATAGATTACTTTTATTTATCCTGATATATTTATATCCATTAACTATTAGAGTGATAGATTACTTTTATTTATTCCAATTAATACATTTATATTCATTAACTGGTTGAGTGTAAGATTACTTTTATTTATCCCAATATATTTATATTCATTAACTGGTAGAGTGATAGATTATTTTTATTTATCCCAATATATTTATATTCATTAACTGGTAGAGTGATAGATTACTTTTATTTATCCCAATATATTTATGTACGTTAATGACTAGAGTGATAGGTTACTTTTATTTTTCCTGATATATTTATATTAAATATCTGGCAAAGTGACAGATTACTTTTTTTAACCCTGATATATTTATAACCATTAACTATTAGAGTGACAGATTACTTTTATTTATCCTGATATATTTATATTCATAAACTAGTAGAGTGTTAGATTACTTTTATTTATCCCAATATATTTATATTCATTAAATGGTAGAGTGATAGCTTACTTTTTGTTTATCCTGATATATTTATATCCATTAAGTATTAGAGTGACAGATTACTTTTATTTATCCCAATATATCTATATTCATTAACTGGTAGAGTGATAGATTACTTTTATTTATCAAAAGATATTTATATTCGTTAATGACTAGGGTGATAGATTACTTTTATTTATCCTGATATATTTATATTAAATACCTGGCAGAGTGTGAGATTACTTTTATTTATCCCAATATATTTATACTCATTAACTGGTAGAGTGATAGATTACTTTTATTTATCCTGATATATTTATATTCATTAACTGGTGGAGTGATAGATTACTTTTATTAATCCTGATATATTTATATTCAAATACTGGTAGAATGTTAGATTACTTTTATTTATCCCAATATATTTATATTCATTAACTGGTAGAGTGATAGATTACTTTTATTTATCCAAATATATTTACATTCGTTAATGGCTAGAGTGATACATGACTTTTGTTTTCCCAATATATTTATATTCATTAACTGGTAGAGTGTTAGATTACTTTTATTTATCCTAATATATTTATATTCATTAACAGGTAGAGTGAGAGATTACTTTTATTTATCCAATGAATAGAATGATAGATTACTTTTATTTATCCTGATATATTGATATTAAATACCTGGCAGAGTGTGAGATTACTTTTATTTATCCCAATATATTTATACTCATTAACTGGTAGAGTGATAGATTACTTTTATTTATCCAGATATATTTATATTCATTAACTATTAGAGTGATATATTACTTTTATTTATCCAGATATATTTATATTCAAATACTGGTAGAATGTTAGATTACTTTTATTTTTTCCATTATATTTATATTCATTAACTGGTAGAGTGTTAGATTACTTTTATTTATCCCAATGTGTTTATATTCATTAACTGGTAGGGTGATAGATTACTTTTATTTATCTTGATATATTTAAATCCATTAACTATTAGAGTGTTAGATTACGTTTATTTATCTTGATATATTTATATTCATTAACTCGTAGAGTGATAGATTACTTTTATTTATCCCAATATATTTATATTCATTAACTGGTAGAGTGTTAGATTACTTTTATTTATCCCAATATATTTATATTCATTAACTGGTAGAGTGATAGATTACTTTCATTTATCCTGATATATTTATATTCATTAACTGGTAGAGTGATAGATTACTTTTATTTATCCCAATATATTTATATTTATTAACGGGTTGAGCGATAGATTACTTTTATTTATCACAATATATTTATATTCATTAACTGGTAGAGTGTTAGATTACTTTTATTTATGACAATATATTTATTTTCATTAACTGGTAGAGTGATAGATCTTTTATTTATCCCAATATATTTATATTCATTAACTGGTAGAGTGAACTGGTAGAGTGTTAGATTACTTTTATTTATCCCAATATATTTATATTCATTAACTGGTAGAGTGTTAGATTTCTTTTATTTATCCCAAAATAATTATATTCATTAACTGCTAGAGTGTTACATTACATTTATTTATCCCAATATATTTATACTCATTAACTGGTAGAGTGATAGATTACTTTTATTTATCCCAATATATTTATACTCATTAACTGGTAGAGTGATAGATTACTTTTATTTATCCTGATGTATTTATATTCATTAACTATTAGAGTGATAGATTACTTTTATTTATCCTGATATATTTATATTCGAATACTGGTAGAGTGTTAGATTACTTTTATTTATTCCAATATATTTATATTCATTAACTGGTATAGTGATAGATTACATTTATTTATCCAAATATATATATATTCGTTAATGACTAGAATGATAGATTATATTTATTTATCCTGATATATTTATATTAAATATCTGGCAGCGTGATAGATTTCTTTTATTTATCCCAATATATTTATATTCATTAACTGGTAGAGTGTTAGATTACTTTTATTTATCCCAATATATTTATATTCATTAACTGGTAGAGTGATAGATTACTTTTATTTATCCTGATATATTTATATTCATTAACTGGTAGAGTGTTAGATTACATTTATTTAAACACATATATATATATTCATTAACTGTAGAGTGATAGATTACTTTTACTATTCTGATATATTTATACCCATTAACTATTAGAGAGATAGATTACATTTATTTATCTTCATATATTTATATTTGTTAATGGTTAGAGTTTTAGATTACTTTTATTTATCCCAATATATTTATATTCATTAACTATTAGAGTGATAGATTACTTTTATTTATTCTGATATATTTATATTCATTAACTGGTAGAGAGTTAGTTTACTTTTATTGATCCTGATACATTTATATTCATTGACTGGGAGAGTGTTAGTTGACTTTTATTTATCCCAATATATTTATATTCATTAAATGGTAGAGTGATAGATTACTTTTTGTTTATCCTGATATATTTATATCCATTAAGTATTAGAGTGATAGATTACTTTTATTTATCCCAATATATTTATATTCATTAACTGGTAGAGTATTAGATTACTTTTATTTATCCCAATATATTTATATTCATTAACTGGTAGAGTGATAGATTCCTTTTATTTATCACAATATATTTATATTCATTAACTGGTAGAGTGTTAGATTACATTATTTCATGTCAATATATTTATATTCATTAACTGGTAGAGTGATAGATTTCTTTTATTTATCAGAATATATTTATATTCATTAACTGGTAGAGTGTTCGATTACATTTATTCATCACAATATATTTAAATTCATCAACTGGTAGAAAGATAGATTACTTTTATTTATCCCAATATATTTATATTCATTAACTGGTAGCGTGTTAGATTACTTTTATTTATCCCAATCTATTTATATTCATTAACTGGTAGGGTGATAGATTACTTTGATTTTTCTTGATATATTCATATTCATTAACTCGTAGAGTGATAGATTACTTTTATTTATCCCAATATATTTATATTCATTAACTGGTAGAGTGATAGATTACTTTTATTTATCCCAATATATTTATATTCATTAACTGGTAGAGTGAAAGATTACTTTTATTTATCACAATATATCTGTGTTCATTAACTGGTAGAGTGATAGATTACCTTTATTTATCCTGAAATATTTATATTGATTAACTGGTAGAGTGATAGATTACTTTTATTTATCCCAATATATTTATATTCATTAACTGGTAGAGTGAAAGATTACTTTTATTTATCCCAATATATTTATATTCATTAACTGGTAGAGTGATAGATTACTTTTATTTATCCCAATATATTTATATTCATTAACTGGTAGAGTGATAGATTACTTTTATTTATCCCAATATATTTATATTCATTAACTGGTAGAGTGATAGATTACTTTTATTTATCCCTTTATATTTATATTCATTAACTTGTAGAGTGTTAGATTACTTTTATCTATCACAATATATTTATATTCATCAACTGGTTCAGTGATAGATTACTTTTATTTATCCCAATATATTTATATTCATTAACTGGTAGAGTGATAGATTTCTTTCATTTATCACAATATATTTATATTCATTAACTGGTAGAGTGTTAGATTACTTTTATTTATCACAATATATTTATATTCATCAACTGGTTCAGTGATAGATTACTTTTATTTATCTCACTATATTTATATTTATTAACTGGTAGAGGGTTAGATTACTTTTATTTATCCCAATATATTTATATTTATTAACTGGTAGAGTGATAGATTACCTTTATTTATCCCAATATATTTATATTCATTAACTGGTAGAGTGATAGATTACTTTTATTTATCCCAATATATTTATATTCATTAACTGGTAGAGTGATAGATTACTTTTTTTTATCCCAATATATTTATATGCATTAACAGGTAGAGTGTTAGATTACTTATATTTATCCCAATATATTTATATTGATTAACTGGTAGAGTGATAGATAACTTTTATTTATCACAATATATTTATATTCATTTACTGGTAGAGTGTTAGATTACATTTATTCAATGCAATATATTTATATTCATCAACAGGTAGAGAGATAGATTACTTTTATTTATCCCAATATATTTATATTCATTAACTGGTAGAGTGTTAGATTACTTTTATTTATCCCAATGTATTTATATTCATTAACTGGTAGAGTGATAGATTACTTTTATTTATCCTGATATATTTATATCCATTAACCATTAGAGATGTTAGATTACTTTTATTTATCTTGATATATTTATATTAAATACCTGGCAGAGTGTGAGATTACTTTTATTTATCCCAATATATTTATACTCATTAACTCGTAGAGTGTTAGATTACTTTTATTTATCCCAATCTATTTATATTTATTAACTAGTAGGGTGATAGGATAAATAAGATTACTTTTATTTATCCTGATATATTTATATCCATTAACTATTAGAGTGTTAGATTACTTTTATTTATCTTGATATATTTATATTCATTAACTCGTAGAGTGATAGATTACTTTTATTTATCCCAATATATTTATATTCATTAACTGGTAGAGTGTTAGATTACTTTTATTTATCACAATATATTTATTTTCATTAACTGGTAGAGCGATAGATTACTTTTATTTATCCCAATATATCTATGTTCATTAACTGGTAGAGTGATAGATTACCTTTCTTTATCTTGATATACTTGTATTCATTAACTGGTAGAGTGATAGATTTGTTTTATTTATCCCAATATATTTATATTCATTAACTGTAGAGTGATACATTACATTTATTTATTCTGATATATTTATATCCATTAACTATTAGACATAGATTACATTTATTTATCTTCATATATTTATATTTGGTAATGGCTAGGGTTTTAGATTACTTTTATTTATCCCAATATATTTATATTCAGTAACTATTATAGTGATAGATTACTTTTATTTATTCTGATATATTTATATTCATTGACTGGTAGAGTGTTAGTTTACTTTTATTGATCATGATATATTTATATTCATTAACTGGTAGAGTGTTAGTTCACTTTTATTTATCCCAATATATTTACATTCCTTAATGGCTAGAGTGATAGATTTCTTTTATTTATCCTGATATATTTATATCCATTAACTATTAGAGTGATAGATTACTATAATTTATTCCAATTAATATATTTATATTCATTAACTGGTTGAGTGTAAGATTACTTTTATTTATCCCAATATATTTATATTCATTAACTGGTAGAGTGATAGATTACTTTTATTTATCCCAATATATTTATATTCATTAACTGGTAGAGTGATAGATTACTTTTATGTATCCAAATATATTTATATACGTTAGTGACTAGAGTGATAGGTTACTTTTATTTTTCCTGATATAGTTATATTAATTATCTGGCAGAGTGATAGGTTACTTTTTTAATCCTGATATATTTATATCCATTAAATATTAGAGTGATAGATTAGTTTATTTATCCTGATATATTTATTTTCATAAACTAGTAGAGTGTTAGATTACTTTTATTTATCCCAATATATTTATATTCATTAACTGGTAGAGTGTTAGATTACTTTTATTTATCCAAATATATTTATATTCGTTAATGGCTAGAGTGATACATGACTTTTATTTTCCCAATATATTTATATCCATTAACTGGTAGAGTGTTAGATTACTGTTATTTATCCCAATATATTTATATTCATTAACTGGTAGAGTGAGAGATTACTTTTATTTATCCAATGAGTAGAGTAGCAGATTACTTTTATTTATCCTGATATATTTATATTAAATACCTGGCAGAGTGTGAGATTACTTTTATTTATCCCAATATATTTATACTCATTAACTGGTAGAGTGATAGATTACTTTTATTTATCCAGATATATTTATATTCATTAACTATTAGAGTGATATATTACTTTTATTTATCCTGATATATTTATATTCAAATACTGGTAGAATGTTAGATTACTTTTATTTTTTCAAATATATTTATATTCAATAACTGGTAGAGTGTTAGATTACTTTCATTTATCCCAATGTGTTTATATTCATTAACTGGGAGGGTGATAGATTACTTTTATTTATCTTGATATATTTATATCCATTAACTATTAGAGTGTTAGATTACTTTTATTTATCTTGATATATTTATATTCATTAACTCGTAGAGTGATAGATTACTTTTATTTATCCCAATATATTTGTATTCATTAACTGGTAGAGTGTGAGATTACTTTTATTTATCCCAATATATTTATATTCATTAACTGGTAGAGTGATAGATTACTTCTATTTATCCTGATATATTTATATTCATTAACTGGTAGAGTGATAGATTACTTTCATTTATCCCAATATATTTATATTCATTAACTGGTAGAGTGATAGATTACTTCTATTTATCCTGATATATTTATATTCATTAACTCGTAGAGTGATAGATTACTTTTATTTATCCCAATATATTTATATTCATTAACTGGTAGAGTGATAGATTACTTCTATTTATCCTGATATATTTATATTCATTAACTGGTAGAGTGATAGATTACTTTCATTTATCCCAATATATTTATATTCATTAACTGGTAGAGTGATAGATTACTTCTATTTATCCTGATATATTTATATTCATTAACTGGTAGAGTGATAGATTACTTTTATTTATCCCAATATATTTATATTCATTAACTGATCGAGTGAAAGATTACTTTTATTTATCCGAATATATTTATATTCATTAACTGGTAGAGTGATAGATTACTTTTATTTATCCCTTTATATTTATATTCATTAACTGGAAGAGTGTTAGATTACTTTTATTTATCCGAATATATTTATATTCATTAACTGGTAGAGTGATAGATTTCTTTCATTTATCAGAATATATTTATATTCATTAACTGGTAGAGTGTTAGATTACTTTTATTTATCACAATATATTTATATTCATTAACTGGTTGAGTGATAGATTACTTTTATTTCTCCCGCTATATTTATATGCATTAACTGGTAGAGTGTTAGATTACTTTTATTTATCCCAATATATTTATATTCATTAACTGGTAGAGTGATAGATCTTTTATTTATCCCAATATATTTATATTGATTAACTGGTAGAGTGATAGATTACTTTTATTTATCACAATATATTTATATTCCTTAACTGGTAGAGTGTTAGATTACATTTATTCATCACAATATATTTATATTCACCTACTGGTAGACAGATAGATTACTTTTATTTATCACAATATATTTATTTTCATTAACTGGTAGAGCGATAGATTACTTTTATTTATCCCAATATATCTATGTTCATTAACTGGTAGAGTGATAGATTACCTTTCTTTATCTTGATACACTTATATTCATTAACTGGTAGAGTGATAGATTTCTTTTATTTATCCCAATATATTTGTATTCATAAACTGTAGAGTGATAGATTACTTTTATTTATTCTGATATATTTATATCCATTAACTATTAGAGATAGATTACATTTATTTATCTTCATATATTTATATTTGTTAATGGCTAGAGTTTTAGATTACTTTTATTTATCCCAATATATTTATATTAAGTAACTATTAGAGTGATAGATTACTTTTATTTATTCTGATATATTTATATTCATTAACTGGTAGAGTGTTAGTTTACTTTTATTGATCCTGATATAATTATATTCATTAACTGGTAGAGTGTTAGTTCACTTTTATTTATCCCAATATATTTACATTCCTTAATGGCTAGAGTGATAGATTACTTTTATTTATCCTGATATATTTATATCCATTAACTATTAGAGTGATAGGTTACTTTTATTTATTCCAATTAATACATTTATATTCATTAACTGGTAGCGTGTTAGATTACTTTTATTTATCCCAATATATTTATATTCATGAACTGGTAGAGTGATAGATTACTTTTATTTATCCTGATATATTTATATTCATAAACTAGTAGAGTGTTAGATTACTTTTATTTATCCGAATATATTTATATTCATTAAATGGTAGAGTGATAGCTTACTTTTTGTTTATCCTGATATATTTATATCCATTAAGTATTAGAGTGACACATTACTTTTATTTATTCCAATATATCTATATTCATTAACTGGTAGAGTGATAGATTACTTTTATTAATCAAAAGATATTTATATTCGTTAATGACTAGGGTGATAGATTACTTTTATTTATCCTGATATATTTATATTAAATACCTGGCAGAGTGTGAGATTACTTTTATTTATCCCAATATATTTATACTAATTAACTGGTAGAGTGATAGATTACTTTTATTTATCCTGATGTATTTATATTCATTAACTGGTGGAGTGATAGATTGCTTTTATTAATCCTGATATATTTATATTCAAATACTGGTAGAGTGTTAGATTACTTTTATTTATCCCAATATATTTATATTCATTAACTGGTAGAGTGTTAGATTACTTTTATTTATCCAAATATATTTTTATTCGTTAATGGCTAGAGTGATACATGACTAATATTTTCCCAATATATTTATATTCGTTAACTGGTAGAGTGTTAGATTACTTTTATTTATTCCAATATATTTATACTCATTAACTGGAAGAGTGATAGATTACTTTTATTTATCCTGATGTATTTATATTCATTAACTGGTGGAGTGATAGATTGCTTTTATTAATCCTGATATATTTATATTCAAATACTGGTAGAGTGTTAGATTAATTTTATTTATCCCAATATATTTATATTCATTAACTGGTAGAGTGATAGATTACTTTTATGTATCCAAATATATTTATATACGTTAGTGACTAGAGTGATAGGTTACTTTTATTTTTCATGATATATTTATATTAAATATCTGGCAGAGTGATAGGTTACTTTTTTAATCCTGATATATTTATATCCCTTAACTATTAGAGTGATAGATTACTTTTATTTATCCTGATATATTTATATTCATAAACTAGTAGAGTGATAGATTACTTTTATTTATCCTGATGTATTTATATTCATAAACTAGTAGAGTGTTAGATTACTTTTATTTATCCCAATATATTTATATTCATTAACTGGTAGAGTGTTAGATTACTTTTATTTATCCAAATATATTTATATTCGTTAATGGCTAGAGTGATACATGACTTTTATTTTCCCAATATATTTATATTCATTAACTGGTAGAGTGTTAGATTACTTTTATTTATCCTAATATATTTATATTCATTAACAGGTAGAGTGAGAGATTACTTTTTTTATCCAATGACTAGAGTGATAGATTACTTTAATTTATCCAGATATATTTATATTAAATACCTGGCAGAGTGTCGGATTACTTTTATTTAACCCAATATATTTATACTCATTAACTGGTAGAGTGATAGATTACCTTTCTTTATCTTGATATACTTATATTCATTAACTGGTAGAGTGATAGATTTGTTTTATTTATCCCAATATATTTATATTCATTAACTGTAGAGTGATACATTACTTTTATTTATTCTGATATATTTATATCCATTAACTATTAGACATAGATTACATTTATTTATCTTCATATATTTATATTTGGTAATGGCTAGGGTTTTAGATTACTTTTATTTATCCCAATATATTTATATTCAGTAACTATTATAGTGATAGATTACTTTTATTTATTCTGATATATTTATATTCATTAACTGGTAGAGTGTTAGTTTACTTTTATTGATCATGATATATTTATATTCATTAACTGGTAGAGTGTTAGTTCACTTTTATTTATCCCAATATATTTACATTCCTTAATGGCTAGAGTGATAGATTACTTTTATTTATCCTGATATATTTATATCCATTAACTATTAGAGTGATAGATTACTATAATTTATTCCAATTAATATATTTATATTCATTAACTGGTTGAGTGTAAGATTACTTTTATTTATCCCAATATATTTATATTCATTAACTGGTAGAGTGATAGATTACTTTTATTTATCCCAATATATTTATATTCATTAACTGGTAGAGTGATAGATTACTTTTATGTATCCAAATATATTTATATACGTTAGTGACTAGAGTGATAGGTTACTTTTATTTTTCCTGATATATTTATATTAATTATCTGGCAGAGTGATAGGTTACTTTTTTAATCCTGATATATTTATATCCATTAAATATTAGAGTGATAGATTAGTTTATTTATCCTGATATATTTATATTCATAAACTAGTAGAGTGTTAGATTACTTTTATTTATCCCAATATATTTATATTCATTAACTGGTAGAGTGTTAGATTACTTTTATTTATCCAAATATATTTATATTCGTTAATGGCTAGAGTGATACATGACTTTTATTTTCCCAATATATTTATATTCATTAACTGGTAGAGTGTTAGATTACTGTTATTTATCCCAATATATTTATATTCATTAACTGGTAGAGTGAGAGATTACTTTTATTTATCCAATGAGTAGAGTAACAGATTACTTTTATTTATCCTGATATATTTATATTAAATACCTGGCAGAGTGTGAGATTACTTTTATTTATCCCAATATATTTATACTCATTAACTGGTAGAGTGATAGATTACTTTTATTTATCCCAATATATTTATATTCATTAACTATTAGAGTGATATATTACTTTTATTTATCCTGATCTATTTATATTCAAATACTGGTTCATTACTTTCTTTTATCTTGATATATTTATATTCATTAACTGGTAGAGTGATAGATTACTTTTATTTTTTCAAATATATTTATATTCAATAACTGGTAGAGTGTTAGATTACTTTCATTTATCCCAATGTGTTTATATTCATTAACTGGGAGGGTGATAGATTACTTTTATTTATCTTGATATATTTATATCCATTAACTATTAGAGTGTTAGATTACTTTTATTTATCTTGATATATTTATATTCATTAACTCGTAGAGTGATAGATTACTTTTATTTATCCCAATATATTTATATTCATTAACTGATCGAGTGAAAGATTACTTTTATTTATCCCAATATATTTATATTCATTAACTGGTAGAGTGATAGATTACTTTTATTTATCCCAATATATTTGTATTCATTAACTGGTAGAGTGATAGATTACTTTTATTTATCCCAATATATTTATATTCATTAACTGGTAGAGTGATAGATTACTTTTATTTATCCCAATATATTTATATTCATTAACTGGTAGAGTGATAGATTACTTTTATTTATCCCTTTATATTTATATTCATTAACTGGTAGAGTGTTAGATTACTTTTATTTATCCGAATATATTTATATTCATTAACTGGTAGAGTGATAGATTTCTTTCATTTATCAGAATATATTTATATTCATTAACTGGTAGAGTGTTAGATTACTTTTATTTATCACAATATATTTATATTCATTAACTGGTTGAGTGATAGATTACTTTTATTTCTCCCGCTATATTTATATGCATTAACTGGTAGAGTGTTAGATTACTTTTATTTATCCCAATATATTTATATTCATTAACTGGTAGAGTGATAGATCTTTTATTTATCCCAATATATTTATATTGATTAACTGGTAGAGTGATAGATTACTTTTATTTATCACAATATATTTATATTCCTTAACTGGTAGAGTGTTAGATTACATTTATTCATCACAATATATTTATATTCACCAACTGGTAGACAGATAGATTACTTTTATTTATCACAATATATTTATTTTCATTAACTGGTAGAGCGATAGATTACTTTTATTTATCCCAATATATCTATGTTCATTAACTGGTAGAGTGATAGATTACCTTTCTTTATCTTGATACACTTATATTCATTAACTGGTAGAGTGATAGATTTCTTTTATTTATCCCAATATATTTGTATTCATAAACTGTAGAGTGATAGATTACTTTTATTTATTCTGATATATTTATATCCATTAACTATTAGAGATAGATTACATTTATTTATCTTCATATATTTATATTTGTTAATGGCTAGAGTTTTAGATTACTTTTATTTATCCCAATATATTTATATTCAGTAACTATTAGAGTGATAGATTACTTTTATTTATTCTGATATATTTATATTCATTAACTGGTAGAGTGTTAGTTTACTTTTATTGATCCTGATATAATTATATTCATTAACTGGTAGAGTGTTAGTTCACTTTTATTTATCCCAATATATTTACATTCCTTAATGGCTAGAGTGATAGATTACTTTTATTTATCCTGATATATTTATATCCATTAACTATTAGAGTGATAGATTACTTTTATTTATTCCAATTAATACATTTATATTCATTAACTGGTTGAGTGTAAGATTACTTTTATTTATCCCGATATATTTATATTCATGAACTGGTAGAGTGATAGATTATTTTTATTTATCCCAATATATTTATATTCATTAACTGGTAGAGTGATAGATTTCTTTTATTTATCCAAATATATTTATGTACGTTAATGACTAGAGTGATAGGTTACTTTTATTTTTCCTGATATATTTATATTAAATATCTGGCAGAGTGACAGATTACTTTTTTTAATCCTGATATATTTATAACCATTAACTATTAGAGTGATAGATTACTTTTATTTATCCTGATATATTTATATTCATAAACTAGTAGAGTGTTAGATTACTTTTATTTATCCGAATATATTTATATTCATTAAATGGTAGAGTGATAGCTTACTTTTTGTTTATCCTGATATATTTATATCCATTAAGTATTAGAGTGACACATTACTTTTATTTATTCCAATATATCTATATTCATTAACTGGTAGAGTGATAGATTACTTTTATTTATCAAAAGATATTTATATTCGTTAATGACTAGGGTGATAGATTACTTTTATTTATCCAGATATATTTATATTAAATACCTGGCAGAGTGTGAGATTACTTTTATTTATCCCAATATATTTATATTAATTAACTGGTAGAGTGATAGATTACTTTTATTTATCCTGATGTATTTATATTCATTAACTGGTGGAGTGATAGATTGCTTTTATTAATCCTGATATATTTATATTCAAATACTGGTAGAGTGTTAGATTACTTTTATTTATCCCAATATATTTATATTCATTAACTGGTAGAGTGTTAGATTACTTTTATTTATCCAAATATATTTATATTCGTTAATGGCTAGAGTGATACATGACTTTTATTTTCCCAATATATTTATATTCGTTAACTGGTAGAGTGTTAGATTACTTTTATTTATTCCAATATATTTATACTCATTAA
This sequence comes from Pictodentalium vernedei, assembly GCA_031216915.1. Classification (NCBI taxonomy): domain Eukaryota; kingdom Metazoa; phylum Mollusca; class Scaphopoda; order Dentaliida; family Dentaliidae; genus Pictodentalium; species Pictodentalium vernedei. The sequence continues at coordinate 859,582,608 of CM062296.1, read as the reverse complement.
CTGGAAGAGTGATAGATTACTTTTATTTATCCTGATGTATTTATATTCATTAACTGGTGGAGTGATAGATTGCTTTTATTAATCCTGATATATTTATATTCAAATACTGGTAGAGTGTTAGATTACTTTTATTTATCCCAATATATTTATATTCATTAACTGGTAGAGTGATAGATTACTTTTATGTATCCAAATATATTTATATACGTTAGTGACTAGAGTGATAGGTTACTTTTATTTTTCCTGATATATTTATATTAAATATCTGGCAGAGTGATAGGTTACTTTTTTTAATCCTGATATATTTATATCCCTTAACTATTAGAGTGATAGATTACTTTTATTTATCCTGATATATTTATATTCATAAACTAGTAGAGTGTTAGATTACTTTTATTTATCCCAATATATTTATATTCATTAACTGGTAGAGTGTTAGATTACTTTTATTTATCCTAATATATTTATATTCATTAACAGGTAGAGTGAGAGATTACTTTTTTTTATCCAATGACTAGAGTGATAGATTACTTTAATTTATCCTGATATATTTATATTAAATACCTGGCAGAGTGTGGGATTACTTTTATTTAACCCAATATATTTATACTCATTAACTGGTAGAGTGATAGATTACCTTTCTTTATCTTGATATACTTATATTCATTAACTGGTAGAGTGATAGATTTGTTTTATTTATCCCAATATATTTATATTCATTAACTGTAGAGTGATACATTACTTTTATTTATTCTGATATATTTATATCCATTAACTATTAGACATAGATTACATTTATTTATCTTCATATATTTATATTTGGTAATGGCTAGGGTTTTAGATTACTTTTATTTATCCCAATATATTTATATTCAGTAACTATTATAGTGATAGATTACTTTTATTTATTCTGATATATTTATATTCATTAACTGGTAGAGTGTTAGTTTACTTTTATTGATCATGATATATTTATATTCATTAACTGGTAGAGTGTTAGTTCACTTTTATTTATCCCAATATATTTACATTCCTTAATGGCTAGAGAGATAGATTACTTTTATTTATCCTGATATATTTATATCCATTAACTATTAGAGTGATAGATTACTATAATTTATTCCAATTAATATATTTATATTCATTAACTGGTTGAGTGTAAGATTACTTTTATTTATCCCAATATATTTATATTCATTAACTGGTAGAGTGATAGATTACTTTTATTTATCCCAATATATTTATATTCATTAACTGGTAGAGTGATAGATTACTTTTATGTATCCAAATATATTTATATACGTTAGTGACTAGAGTTATAGGTTACTTTTATTTTTCCTGATATATTTATATTAATTATCTGGCAGAGTGATAGGTTACTTTTTTAATCCTGATATATTTATATCCATTAAATATTAGAGTGATAGATTAGTTTATTTATCCCGATATATTTATATTCATAAACTAGTAGAGTGTTAGATTACTTTTATTTATCCCAATATATTTATATTCATTAACTGGTAGAGTGTTAGATTACTTTTATTTATCCAAATATATTTATATTCGTTAATGGCTAGAGTGATACATGACTTTTATTTTCCCAATATATTTATATTCATTAACTGGTAGAGTGTTAGATTACTGTTATTTATCCCAATATATTTATATTCATTAACTGGTAGAGTGAGAGATTACTTTTATTTATCCAATGAGTAGAGTAACAGATTACGTTTATTTATCCTGATATATTTATATTAAATACCTGGCAGAGTGTGAGATTACTTTTATTTATCCCAATATATTTATACTCATTAACTAGTAGAGTGATAGATTACTTTTATTTATCCAGATATATTTATATTCAAATACTGGTAGAATGTTAGATTACTTTTATTTTTTCAAATATATTTATATTCAATAACTGGTAGAGTGTTAGATTACTTTCATTTATCCCAATGTGTTTATATTCATTAACTGGGAGGGTGATAGATTACTTTTATTTATCTTGATATATTTATATCCATTAACTATTAGAGTGTTAGATTACTTTTATTTATCTTGATATATTTATATTCATTAACTCGTAGAGTGATAGATTACTTTTATTTATCCCAATATATTTGTATTCATTAACTGGTAGAGTGTGAGATTACTTTTATTTATCCCAATATATTTATATTCATTAACTGGTAGAGTGATAGATTACTTTTATTTATCCTGATATATTTATATTCATTAACTGGTAGAGTGATAGATTACTTTCATTTACCCTAATATATTTATATTCATTAACTCGTAGAGTGATAGATTACTTTTATTTATCCCAATATATTTATATTCATTAACTGATCGAGTGAAAGATTACTTTTATTTATCCCAATATATTTATATTCATTAACTGGTAGAGTGATAGATTACTTTTATTTATCCCAATATATTTGTATTCATTAACTGGTAGAGTGATAGATTACTTTTATTTATCCCTTTATATTTATATTCATTAACTGGTAGATTGTTAGATTACTTTTATTTATCCGAATATATTTATATTCATTAACTGGTAGAGTGATAGATTTCTTTCATTTATCAGAATATATTTATATTCATTAACTGGTAGAGTTTCAGATTACTTTTATTTATCACAATATATTTATATTCATTAACTGGTTGAGTGATAGATTACTTTTATTTCTCCCGCTATATTTATATGCATTAACTGGTAGAGTGTTAGATTACTTTTATTTATCCCAATATATTTATATTCATTAACTGGTAGAGTGATAGATCTTTTATTTATCCCAATATATTTATATTCATTAACTGGTAGAGTGATAGATCTTTTATTTATCCCAATATATTTATATGCATTAACAGGTAGAGTGTTAGATTACTTATATTTATCCCAATATATTTATATTGATTAACTGGTAGAGGGATAGATTACTTTTATTTATCCCAATATATTTATATGCATTAACAGGTAGAGTGTTAGATTACTTATATTTATCCCAATATATTTATATTGATTAACTGGTAGAGTGATAGGTTACTTTTATTTATCACAATATATTTATATTCCTTAACTGGTACAGTGTTAGATTACATTTATTCATCACAATATATTTATATTCACCAACTGGTAGAGAGATAGATTACTTTTATTTATCACAATATATTTATTTTCATTAACTGGTAGAGCGATAGATTACTTTTATTTATCCCAATATATCTATGTTCATTAACTGGTAGAGTGATAGATTACCTTTCTTTATCCTGATACACTTATATTCATTAACTGGTAGAGTGATAGATTTCTTTTATTTATCCCAATATATTTGTATTCATAAACTGTAGAGTGATAGATTACTTTTATTTATTCTGATATATTTATATCCATTAACTATTAGAGATAGATTACATTTATTTATCTTCATATATTTATATTTGTTAATGGCTAGAGTTTTAGATTACTTTTATTTATCCCAATATATTTATATTCAGTAACTATTAGAGTGATAGATTACTTTTATTTATTCTGATATATTTATATTCATTAACTGGTAGAATGTTAGTTTACTTTTATTGATCCTGATATAATTATATTCATTAACTGGTAGAGTGTTAGTTCACTTTTATTTATCCCAATATATTTACATTCCTTAATGGCTAGAGTGATAGATTACTTTTATTTATCCTGATATATTTATATCCATTAACTATTAGAGTGATAGATTACTTTTATTTATTCCAATTAATACATTTATATTCATTAACTGGTTGAGTGTAAGATTACTTTTATTTATCCCAATATATTTATATTCATTAACTGGTAGAGTGATAGATTATTTTTATTTATCCCAATATATTTATATTCATTAACTGGTAGAGTGGTAGACTACTTTTATTTATCCCAATATATTTATATTCATTAACTGGTAGAGTGATAGATTACTTTTATTTATCCAAATATATTTATGTACGTTAATGACTAGAGTGGTAGGTTACTTTTATTTTTCCTGATATATTTATATTAAATATCTGGCAGAGTGACAGATTACTTTTTTTAATCCTGATATATTTATAACCATTAACTATTAGAGTGATAGATTACTTTTATTTATCCTGATATATTTATATTCATAAACTAGTAGAGTGTTAGATAACTTTTATTTATCCCAATATATTTATATTCATTAAATGGTAGAGTGATAGCTTACTTTTTGTTTATCCTGATATATTTATATCCATTAAGTATTAGAGTGACAGATTACTTTTATTTATTCCAATATATCTATATTCATTAACTGGTAGAGTGATAGATTACTTTCATTTATCAAAAGATATTTATATTCGTTAATGACTAGGGTGATAGATTACTTTTATTTATCCTGATATATTTATATTAAATACCTGGCAGAGTGTGAGATTACTTTTATTTATCCCAATATATTTATACTCATTAACTGGTAGAGTGATAGATTACTTTTATTTATGCTGATGTATTTATATTCATTAACTGTTGGAGTGATAGATTACTTTTATTAATCCTGATATATTTATATTCAAATACTGGTAGAGTGTTAGATTACTTTTATTAATCCCAATATATTTATATTCATTAACTGGTAGAGTGTTAGATTACTTTTATTTATCCAAATATATTTATATTCGTTAATGGCTAGAGTGATACATGACTTTTATTTTCCCAATATATTTATATTCATTAACTGGTAGAGTGTTAGATTACTTTTATTTATCCTAATATATTTATATTCATTAACAGGTAGAGTGAGAGATTACTTTTATTTATCCAATGACTAGAGTGATAGATTACTTTTATTTATCCTGATATATTTATATTAAATACCTGGCAGAGTGTGAGATTACTTTTATTTATCACAATATATTTATATTCATTAACTGATAGAGTGTTAGATTTCTTTTATTTATCCCAAAATATTTATATTCATTAACTGGTAGAGTGTTAGATTACATCTATTTATCCCAATATATTTATATTTGTTAATGACTAGAGGGATAGATTACTTTTATTTATCCTGATATATTTATATTAAATACCTGGCAGAGTGTGAGATTACTTTTATTTATCCCAATATATTTATACTCATTAACTGGTAGAGTGATAGATTACTTTTATTTATCCTGATGTATTTATATTCATTAACTGGTGGAGTGATAGATTGCTTTTATTAATCCTGATATATTTATATTCAAATACTGGTAGAGTGTTAGATTACTTTTATTTATCCCAATATATTTATATTCATTAACTGGTAGAGTGTTAGATTACATTTATTTATCCAAATATATTTATATTCGTTAATGGCTAGAGTGATACATGACTTTTATTTTCCCAATATATTTATATTCATTAACTGGTAGAGTGTTAGATTACTTTTATTTATCCTAATATATTTATATTCATTAACAGGTAGAATGAGAGATTACTTTAATTTATCCAATGACTAGAGTGATAGATTACTTTAATTTATCCTGATATATTTATATTAAATACCTGGCAGAGTGTGAGATTACTTTTATTTATCCCAATATATTTATACTCATTAACTGGTAGAGTGATAGATTACTTTTATTTATCCCAATATATTTATATTCATTAACTGGTAGAGTGATAGATTACTTTTATTTATCCGTTTATATTTATATTCATTAACTGGTAGAGTGTTAGATTACTTTTATCTATCCGAATATATTTATATTCATTAACTGGTAGAGTGATAGATTTCTTTCATTTATCACTTTTATCTATCCGAATATATTTATATTCATTAACTGGTAGAGTGATAGATTTCTTTCATTTATCACAATATATTTATATTCATCAACTGGTAGAGAGATAGATTACTTTTGTTTATCCCAATATATTTATATTCATTAACTGGTAGAGTGTTAGATTACTTTTATTTATCCCAATATACTTATATTCATTAACTGGTAGAGTGTTGGATTTCTTTCATTTATCACAATATATTTATATTCATCAACTGGTAGAGAGATAGATTACTTTTATTTATCCCAATATATTTATATTCATTAACTGGTAGAGTGTTAGATTACTTTTATTTATCCCAATATATGTATATTCATTAACTGGCAGGGTGATAGATTACTTTTATTTATCCCAATATATTTATATTCATTAACTGGTAGAGTGTTAGATTACTTTTATTTATCCCAATATATGTATATTCATTAACTGGCAGGGTGATAGATTACTTTTATTTATCCCAATATATTTATATTCATTAACTGGTAGAGTGTTAGATTACTTTTATTTATCCCAATGTGTTTATATTCATTAACTGGTAGGGTGATAGATTACTTTTATTTATCTTGATATATTTATATTAAATACCTGGCAGAGTGTGAGATTACTTTTATTTATCCCAATGTATTTATACTCATTAACTGGTAGAGTGTTAGATTACTTTTATTTATCCCAATGTATTTATATTCATTAACTGGTAGGGTGATAGATTACTTTTATTTATCCTGATATATTTATATCCATTAACTATTAGAGTGTTAGATTATGTTTACTTATCTTGATATATTTATATTCATTAACTCGTAGAGTGATAGATTACTTTTATTTATCCCAATATATTTATATTCATTAACTGGTAGAGTGTTAGATTACTTTTATTTATCACAATATATTTATTTTCATTAACTGGTAGAGCGATAGATTACTTTTATTTATCCCAATATATCTATGTTCATTAACTGGTAGAGTGATAGATTACCTTTCTTTATCTTGATATACTTATATTCATTAACTGGTAGAGTGACAGATTTCTTTTATTTATCCCAATATATTTATATTCATTAACTGTAGAGTGATAGATTACTTTTATTTATTCTGATATATTTATATTCATTAACTATTAGAGTGATAGATTACTTTTATTTATCCTGATATATTTATATTCAAATACTGGTAGAGTGTTAGATTACTTTTATTTATTCCAATATATTTATATTCATTAACTGGTATAGTGATAGATTACATTTATTTATCCAAATATATATATATTCATTAATGACTAGAATGATAGATTATATTTATTTATCCTGATATATTTATATTAAATATCTGGCAGCGTGATAGATTTCTTTTATTTATCCCAATATATTTATATTCATTAACTCGTAGAGTGATAGATTACTTTTATTTATCCTGATATATTTATATTCATTAACTGGCATATTGTTAGATTACGTTTAATTATCCCAATATATCTATATTCATTAATGGATGGAGTGATAGATTACTTTTATTTATCCCAATATATTTATATTCATTAACTGGTAGAGCAACAGATTACTTTTATTTATCCTGATATATTTATATTCATTAACTGGTAGAGTGATAGATTACTTTTTTTTATCCCAATATATTTATATTCATTAACTGGTAGAACGACAGATTACTTTTATTTATCCTGATATATTTATATTCATTAACGGGCAGAATGTTAGATTACTTTTATTTATCCTGATATATTTATATTCATACAATGGTAGGCCCACAGATTACTTTTATTTACTTTTATTTATCCTGATATATTTATAGGCATTAACTAGTAGAGTGATAAATTACTTTTATTAATCCAGGTATATTTATATTCATTAACTGGTAGAGTGATAGACTACTTTTATTTACCCTGATTTATTTATATTCATTAACTGGTAGAGAGATAGATTATTTTTATTTATCCCAATATATTTATATACATTAACTGGTAGAGTGTTAGATTACGTTTTATTTATCCTGATATATTTATATCCATTAATGGGTAGAGTGATAGATTACTTTTATTTATCCTGATATATTTATATCCATTAATGGGTAGAGTGATAGATTACTTTTATTTATCACAATATATTTATATTCATTAACTGGTAGAGTGTTAGATTACCTTTTATTTATCCTGATATATTTATATCCATTAACGGCTAGAGGGATAGATTACTTTTATTTATCCTGATATATTCATATTCATTAACTGGTAGAATGTTAGATTACTTTTATTCATTCAAATATATTTATATTGATTAATGGCTAGAGAGATAGATTACTTTTATTTATCCTGGTATTTTAAAATTCATTAATGCCTAGAGGGATAGATTTCTTTTATTCATCCCAATATGTTTAAGTTAATTAACTGGAAAGTGAGAGATTACTTTTATTTATCCTGATATATGTATATTCTTTAACTGGTAGAGTGATAGATTACTTTTATTTATCATGATATATTTATATTCATTAACTGGTAGAGTGAGAGATTACTTTTATTTATCCCAATATATTTATAATCATTAACTGGTAGAGTGTTAGGTTACTTTTTATTTATCCTGATATATTTATATCCATTAACGGATTGAGTGATAGCTTACTTTTATTCATCCCAATATGTTTAAGTTAATTAACAGCAAAGTGAGAGATTACTTTTATTTATCCAGATATATGTATATTCATTAACTGGTAGAGTGATAGATTACATTTATTCATCACAATATATTTATATTCGTCAACTGGTAGAGAGATAGATTACTTTTATTTATCCCAATATATTTATATTCATTAACTGGTAGAGTGTTAGATTACTTTTATTTATCCCAATGTATTTATATTCATTAACTGGTAGGGTGATAGATTACTTTTATTTATCCCAAAATATCTATGTTCATTAACTGGTAGAGTGATAGATTACTTTTATTTATCCCAATATATCTATGTTCATTAACTGGTAGAGTGATAGATTACTTTTATTTATCCCAATATATCTATGTTCATTAACTGATAGAGTGATAGATTACTTTTATTTATCCCAATATATTTATATTCATTAACTGGTAGAGTGATAGATTACTTTTTTTAATCCTGATATATTTATATCCATTAACCATTAGAGTGTTAGATTACTTTTATTTATCTTGATATATTTATATTAAATACCTGGCAGAGTGTGAGATTACTTTTATTTATCCCAATATATTTATACTCATTAAGTGGTAGAGTGTTAGATTACTTTTATTTATCCCAATGTATTTATATTCATTAACTGGTAGGGTGATAGATTACTTTTATTTATCCTGATATATTTATATCCATTAACTATTAGAGTGTTAGATTACTTTTATTTATCTTGATATGTTTATATTCATTAACTCGTAGAGTGATAGATTACTTTTATTTATCCCAATATATTTATATTCATTAACTGGTTGAGTGTTAGATTACTTTTATTTATCACAATATATTTATTTTCATTAACTGGTAGAGCGATAGATTACTTTTATTTATCCCAATATATCTATGTTCATTAACTGGTAGAGTGATAGATTACCTTTCTTTATCTTGATATACTTATATTCATTAACTGGTAGAGTGATAGATTTCTTTTATTTATCCCAATATATTTGTATTCATAAACTGTAGAGTGATAGATTACTTTTATTTATTCTGATATATTTATATCCATTAACTATTAGAGATAGATTACATTTATTTATCTTCATATATTTATATTTGTTAATGGCTAGAGTTTTAGATTACTTTTATTTATCCCAATATATTTATATTAAGTAACTATTAGAGTGATAGATTACTTTTATTTATTCTAATATATTTATATTCATTGACTGGTAGAGTGTTAGTTTACTTTTATTGATCCTGATATAATTATATTCATTAACTGGTAGAGTGTTAGTTCACTTTTATTTATCCCAATATATTTACATTCCTTAATGGCTAGAGTGATAGATTACTTTTATTTATCCTGATATATTTATATCCATTAACTATTAGAGTGATAGATTACTTTTATTTATTCCAATTAATACATTTATATTCATTAACTGGTTGAGTGTAAGATTACTTTTATTTATCCCGATATATTTATATTCATTAACTGGTAGAGTGAAAGATTATTTTTATTTATCCCAATATATTTATATTCATTAACTGGTAGAGTGATAGATTTCTTTTATTTATCCAAATATATTTATGTACGTTAATGACTAGAGTTAGAGTGATAGGTTACTTTTATTTTTCCTGATATATTTATATTAAATATCTGGCAGAGTGACAGATTACTTTTTTTAATCCTGATATATTTATAACCATTAACTATTAGAGTGATAGATTACTTTTATTTATCCTGATATATTTATATTCATAAACTAGTAGAGTGTTAGATTACTTTTATTTATCCCAATATATTTATATTCATTAAATGGTAGAGTGATAGCTTACTTTTTGTTTATCCTGATATATTTATATCCATTAAGTATTAGAGTGACAGATTACTTTTATTTATCCCAATATATCTATATTCATTAACTGGTAGAGCAATAGATTCCTTTTATTTATCACAATATATTTATATTCATTAACTGGTAGAGTGTTAGATTACATTTATTCATGTCAATATATTTATATTCATTAACTGGTAGAGTGATAGATTTCTTTTATTTATCAGAATATATTTATATTCATTAACTGGTAGAGTGTTCGATTACATTTATTCATCACAATATATTTAAATTCATCAACTGGTAGAGAGATAGATTACTTTTATTTATCCCAATATATTTATATTCCTTAACTGGTAGCGTGTTAGATTACTTTTATTTATCCCAATCTATTTATATTCATTAACTGGTAGGGTGATAGATTACTTTGATTTATCTTGATATATTCATATTCATTAACTGGTTGAGTGAGAGATTACTTTTATTTAATTCACTCTATTTATATTCATTAACTGGTAGAGTGTTAGATTACTTTTATTTATCCCAATATATTTATATTCATTAAATGGAAGAGTGAAAGATTACTTTTATTTATCCCAATATATTTATATTCATTAACTGGTAGAGTGATAGATTACTTTTATTTATCCCAATGTATTTATATTCATTAACTGGTAGAGTGATAGATTACTTTTATTTATCCCTTTATATTTATATTCATTAACTGGTAGAGTGTTAGATTACTTTTATCTATCCGAATATATTTATATTCATTAACTGGTAGAGTGATAGATTTCTTTCATTTATCACAATATATTTATATTCATTAACTGGTAGAGTGTTAGATTACTTTTATTTATCACAATATATTTATATTCATCAACTGGTAGAGTGATAGATTACTTTTATTTATCCTGATATATTTATATCCATTAACCATTAGAGATGTTAGATTACTTTTATTTATGTTGATATATTTATATTAAATACCTGGCAGAGTGTGAAATTACTTTTATTTATCCCAATATATTTACACTGGTAGAGTGTTAGATTACTTTTATTTATCCCAATCTATTTATATTTATTAACTGGTAGGGTGATAGATTACTTTTATTTATCCTGATATATTTATATCCATTAACTATTAGAGTGTTAGATTACTTTTATTTATCTTGATATATTTATATTCATTAACTCGTAGAGTGATAGATTACTTTTATTTATCCCAATATATTTATATTCATTAACTGGTAGAGTGTTAGATTACTTTTATTTATCACAATATATTTATTTTCATTAACTGGTAGAGCGATAGATTACTTTTATTTATCCCAATATATCTATGTTCATTAACTGGTAGAGTGATAGATTACCTTTCTTTATCTTGATATACTTATATTCATTAACTGGTAGAGTGATAGATTTGTTTTATTTATCCCAATATATTTATATTCATTAACTGTAGAGTGATAGATTACTTTTATTTATTCTGATATATTTATATCCATTAACTATTAGACATAGATTACATTTATTTATCTTCATATATTTATATTTGGTAATGGCTAGAGTTTTAGATTACTTTTATTTATCCCAATATATTTATATTCAGTAACTATTATAGTGATAGATTACTTTTATTTATTCTTATATATTTATATTCATTAACTGGTAGAGTGTTAGTTTACTTTTATTGATCATGATATATTTATATTCATTAACTGGTAGAGGGTTAGTTCACTTTTATTTATCCCAATATATTTACATTCCTTAATGGCTAGAGTGATAGATTACTTTTATTTATCCTGATATATTTATATCCATTAACTATTAGAGTGATAGATTACTATAATTTATTCCAATTAATATATTTATATTCATTAACTGGTTGAGTGTAAGATTACTTTTATTTATCCCAATATATTTATATTCATTAACTGGTAGAGTGATAGATTACTTTTATTTATCCCAATATATTTATATTCATTAACTGGTAGAGTGATAGATTACTTTTATTTATCCCAATATATTTATATTCATTAACTGGTAGAGTGATAGATTACTTTTATTTATCCAAATATATTTATATACGTTAGTGACTAGAGTGATAGGTTACTTTTATTTTTCCTGATATATTTATATTAATTATCTGGCAGAGTGATAGGTTACTTTTTTAATCCTGATATATTTATATCCATTAAATATTAGAGTGAGAGATTACTTTTATTAATCCTGATATATTTATATTCGTAAACTAGTAGAGTATTAGATTACTTTTATTTATCCCAATATATTTATATTCATTAACTGGTAGAGTGTTAGATTACTTTTATTTATCCAAATATATTTATATTCGTTAATGGCTAGAGTGATACATGACTTTTATTTTCCCAATATATTTATATTCATTAACTGGTAGAATGTTAGATTACTGTTATTTATCCCAATATATTTATATTCATTAACTGGTAGAGTGAGAGATTACTTTTATTTATCCAATGAGTAGAGTGACAGATTACTTTTATTTATCCTGATATATTTATATTAAATACCTGGCAGAGTGTGAGATTACTTTTATTTATCCCAATATATTTATACTCATTAACTAGTAGAGTGATAGATTACTTTTATTTATCCAGATATATTTATATTCATTAACTATTAGAGTGATATATTACTTTATTTATCCTGATATATTTATATTCAAATACTGGTAGAATGTTAGATTACTTTTATTTTTTCCAATATATTTATATTCAATAACTGGTAGAGTGTTAGATTACTTTCATTTATCCCAATGTGTTTATATTCATTAACTGGGAGGGTGATAGATTACTTTTATTTATCTTGATATATTTATATCCATTAACTATTAGAGTGTTAGATTACTTTTATTTATCTTGATATATTTATATTCATTAACTCGTAGAGTGATAGATTACTTTTATTTAACCCAATATATTTGTATTCATTAACTGGTAGAGTGTGAGATTACTTTTATTTATCCCAATATATTTATATTCATTAACTGGTAGAGTGATAGATTACTTTTATTTATCACAATATATTTATATTCCTTAACTGGTAGAGTGTTAGATTACATTTATTCATCACAATATATTTATATTCACCAACTGGTAGAGAGATAGATTACTTTTATTTATCACAATATATTTATTTTCATTAACTGGTAGAGCGATAGATTACTTTTATTTATCCCAATATATCTATGTTCATTAACTGGTAGAGTGATAGATTACCTTTCTTTATCTTGATACACTTATATTCATTAACTGGTAGAGTGATAGATTTCTTTTATTTATCCCAATATATTTATATTCATTAACGGGTAGAGTGAAAGATTACTTTTATTTATCACAATATATCTGTGTTCATTAACTGGTAGAGTGATAGATTACCTTTATTTATCCTGAAATATTTATATTCATTAACTGGTAGAGTGATAGATTACTTTTATTTATCCCAATATATTTATATTCATTAACTGGTAGAGTGTTATATTACTTTTATTTATCACAATATATTTATATTCATTAACTGGTTGAGTGAGAGATTACTTTTATTTAATTCACTCTATTTATATTCATTAACTGGTAGAGTGTTAGATTACTTTTATTTATCCCAATATATTTATATTCATTAAATGGTAGAGTGAAAGATTACTTTTATTTATCCCAATATATTTATATTCATTAACTGGTAGAGTGATAGATTACTTTTATTTATCCCAATGTATTTATATTCATTAACTGGTAGAGTGATAGATTACTTTTATTTATCCCTTTATATTTATATTCATTAACTGGTAGAGTGTTAGATTACTTTTATCTATCCGAATATATTTATATTCATTAACTGGTAGAGTGATATATTTCTTTCATTTATCACAATATATTTATATTCATTAACTGGTAGAGTGTTAGATTACTTTTATTTATCACAATATATTTATATTCATCAACTGGTAGAGTGATAGATTACTTTTATTTATCCTGATATATTTATATCCATTAACCATTAGAGATGTTAGATTACTTTTATTTATGTTGATATATTTATATTATATACCTGGCAGAGTGTGAAATTACTTTTATTTATCCCAATATATTTACACTGGTAGAGTGTTAGATTACTTTTATTTATCCCAATCTATTTATATTTATTAACTGGTAGGGTGATAGATTACTTTTATTTATCCTGATATATTTATATCCATTAACTATTAGAGTGTTAGATTACTTTTATTTATCTTGATATATTTATATTCATTAACTCGTAGAGTGATAGATTACTTTTATTTATCCCAATATATTTATATTCATTAACTGGTAGAGTGTTAGATTACTTTTATTTATCACAATATATTTATTTTCATTAACTGGTAGAGCGATAGATTACTTTTATTTATCCCAATATATCTATGTTCATTAACTGGTAGAGTGATAGATTACCTTTCTTTATCTTGATATACTTATATTCATTAACTGGTAGAGTGATAGATTTGTTTTATTTATCCCAATATATTTATATTCATTAACTGTAGAGTGATAGATTACTTTTATTTATTCTGATATATTTATATCCATTAACTATTAGACATAGATTACATTTATTTATCTTCATATATTTATATTTGGTAATGGCTAGAGTTTTAGATTACTTTTATTTATCCCAATATATTTATATTCAGTAACTATTATAGTGATAGATTACTTTTATTTATTCTTATATATTTATATTCATTAACTGGTAGAGTGTTAGTTTACTTTTATTGATCATGATATATTTATATTCATTAACTGGTAGAGGGTTAGTTCACTTTTATTTATCCCAATATATTTACATTCCTTAATGGCTAGAGTGATAGATTACTTTTATTTATCCTGATATATTTATATCCATTAACTATTAGAGTGATAGATTACTATAATTTATTCCAATTAATATATTTATATTCATTAACTGGTTGAGTGTAAGATTACTTTTATTTATCCCAATATATTTATATTCTTTAACTGGTAGAGTGATAGATTACTTTTATTTATCCCAATATATTTATATTCATTAACTGGTAGAGTGATAGATTACTTTTATTTATCCCAATATATTTATATTCATTAACTGGTAGAGTGATAGATTACTTTTATTTATCCAAATATATTTATATACGTTAGTGACTAGAGTGATAGGTTACTTTTATTTTTCCTGATATATTTATATTAATTATCTGGCAGAGTGATAGGTTACTTTTTTAATCCTGATATATTTATATCCATTAAATATTAGAGTGAGAGATTACTTTTATTAATCCTGATATATTTATATTCGTAAACTAGTAGAGTATTAGATTACTTTTATTTATCCCAATATATTTATATTCATTAACTGGTAGAGTGTTAGATTACTTTTATTTATCCAAATATATTTATATTCGTTAATGGCTAGAGTGATACATGACTTTTATTTTCCCAATATATTTATATTCATTAACTGGTAGAATGTTAGATTACTGTTATTTATCCCAATATATTTATATTCATTAACTGGTAGAGTGAGAGATTACTTTTATTTATCCAATGAGTAGAGTGACAGATTACTTTTATTTATCCTGATATATTTATATTAAATACCTGGCAGAGTGTGAGATTACTTTTATTTATCCCAATATATTTATACTCATTAACTAGTAGAGTGATAGATTACTTTTATTTATCCAGATATATTTATATTCATTAACTATTAGAGTGATATATTACTTTATTTATCCTGATATATTTATATTCAAATACTGGTAGAATGTTAGATTACTTTTATTTTTTCCAATATATTTATATTCAATAACTGGTAGAGTGTTAGATTACTTTCATTTATCCCAATGTGTTTATATTCATTAACTGGGAGGGTGATAGATTACTTTTATTTATCTTGATATATTTATATCCATTAACTATTAGAGTGTTAGATTACTTTTATTTATCTTGATATATTTATATTCATTAACTCGTAGAGTGATAGATTACTTTTATTTAACCCAATATATTTGTATTCATTAACTGGTAGAGTGTGAGATTACTTTTATTTATCCCAATATATTTATATTCATTAACTGGTAGAGCGATAGATTACTTTTATTTATCACAATATATTTATATTCCTTAACTGGTAGAGTGTTAGATTACATTTATTCATCACAATATATTTATATTCACCAACTGGTAGAGAGATAGATTACTTTTATTTATCACAATATATTTATTTTCATTAACTGGTAGAGCGATAGATTACTTTTATTTATCCCAATATATCTATGTTCATTAACTGGTAGAGTGATAGATTACCTTTCTTTATCTTGATACACTTATATTCATTAACTGGTAGAGTGATAGATTTCTTTTATTTATCCCAATATATTTATATTCATTAACGGGTAGAGTGAAAGATTACTTTTATTTATCACAATATATCTGTGTTCATTAACTGGTAGAGTGATAGATTACCTTTATTTATCCTGAAATATTTATATTCATTAACTGGTAGAGTGATAGATTACTTTTATTTATCCCAATATATTTATATTCATTAACTGGCAGAGTGTTATATTACTTTTATTTATCACAATATATTTATATTCATTAACTGGTTGAGTGAGAGATTACTTTTATTTAATTCACTCTATTTATATTCATTAACTGGTAGAGTGTTAGATTACTTTTATTTATCCCAATATATTTATATTCATTAAATGGTAGAGTGAAAGATTACTTTTATTTATCCCAATATATTTATATTCATTAACTGGTAGAGTGATAGATTACTTTTATTTATCCCAATGTATTTATATTCATTAACTGGTAGAGTGATAGATTACTTTTATTTATCCCTTTATATTTATATTCATTAACTGGTAGAGTGTTAGATTACTTTTATCTATCCGAATATATTTATATTCATTAACTGGTAGAGTGATAGATTTCTTTCATTTATCACAATATATTTATATTCATTAACTGGTAGAGTGTTAGATTACTTTTATTTATCACAATATATTTATATTCATCAACTGGTAGAGTGATAGATTACTTTTATTTATCCTGATATATTTATATCCATTAACCATTAGAGATGTTAGATTACTTTTATTTATGTTGATATATTTATATTAAATACCTGGCAGAGTGTGAAATTACTTTTATTTATCCCAATATATTTACACTGGTAGAGTGTTAGATTACTTTTATTTATCCCAATCTATTTATATTTATTAACTGGTAGGGTGATAGATTACTTTTATTTATCCTGATATATTTATATCCATTAACTATTAGAGTGTTAGATTACTTTTATTTATCTTGATATATTTATATTCATTAACTCGTAGAGTGATAGATTACTTTTATTTATCCCAATATATTTATATTCATTAACTGGTAGAGTGTTAGATTACTTTTATTTATCACAATATATTTATTTTCATTAACTGGTAGAGCGATAGATTACTTTTATTTATCCCAATATATCTATGTTCATTAACTGGTAGAGTGATAGATTACCTTTCTTTATCTTGATATACTTATATTCATTAACTGGTAGAGTGATAGATTTGTTTTATTTATCCCAATATCTTTATATTCATTAACTGTAGAGTGATAGATTACTTTTATTTATTCTGATATATTTATATCCATTAACTATTAGACATAGATTACATTTATTTATCTTCATATATTTATATTTGGTAATGGCTAGAGTTTTAGATTACTTTTATTTATCCCAATATATTTATATTCAGTAACTATTATAGTGATAGATTACTTTTATTTATTCTTATATATTTATATTCATTAACTGGTAGAGTGTTAGTTTACTTTTATTGATCATGATATATTTATATTCATTAACTGGTAGAGGGTTAGTTCACTTTTATTTATCCCAATATATTTACATTCCTTAATGGCTAGAGTGATAGATTACTTTTATTTATCCTGATATATTTATATCCATTAACTATTAGAGTGATAGATTACTATAATTTATTCCAATTAATATATTTATATTCATTAACTGGTTGAGTGTAAGATTACTTTTATTTATCCCAATATATTTATATTCTTTAACTGGTAGAGTGATAGATTACTTTTATTTATCCCAATATATTTATATTCATTAACTGGTAGAGTGATAGATTACTTTTATTTATCCCAATATATTTATATTCATTAACTGGTAGAGTGATAGATTACTTTTATTTATCCAAATATATTTATATACGTTAGTGACTAGAGTGATAGGTTACTTTTATTTTTCCTGATATATTTATATTAATTATCTGGCAGAGTGATAGGTTACTTTTTTAATCCTGATATATTTATATCCATTAAATATTAGAGTGAGAGATTACTTTTATTAATCCTGATATATTTATATTCGTAAACTAGTAGAGTATTAGATTACTTTTATTTATCCCAATATATTTATATTCATTAACTGGTAGAGTGTTAGATTACTTTTATTTATCCAAATATATTTATATTCGTTAATGGCTAGAGTGATACATGACTTTTATTTTCCCAATATATTTATATTCATTAACTGGTAGAATGTTAGATTACTGTTATTTATCCCAATATATTTATATTCATTAACTGGTAGAGTGAGAGATTACTTTTATTTATCCAATGAGTAGAGTGACAGATTACTTTTATTTATCCTGATATATTTATATTAAATACCTGGCAGAGTGTGAGATTACTTTTATTTATCCCAATATATTTATACTCATTAACTAGTAGAGTGATAGATTACTTTTATTTATCCAGATATATTTATATTCATTAACTATTAGAGTGATATATTACTTTATTTATCCTGATATATTTATATTCAAATACTGGTAGAATGTTAGATTACTTTTATTTTTTCCAATATATTTATATTCAATAACTGGTAGAGTGTTAGATTACTTTCATTTATCCCAATGTGTTTATATTCATTAACTGGGAGGGTGATAGATTACTTTTATTTATCTTGATATATTTATATCCATTAACTATTAGAGTGTTAGATTACTTTTATTTATCTTGATATATTTATATTCATTAACTCGTAGAGTGATAGATTACTTTTATTTAACCCAATATATTTGTATTCATTAACTGGTAGAGTGTGAGATTACTTTTATTTATCCCAATATATTTATATTCATTAACTGGTAGAGCGATAGATTACTTTTATTTATCACAATATATTTATATTCCTTAACTGGTAGAGTGTTAGATTACATTTATTCATCACAATATATTTATATTCCCCAACTGGTAGAGAGATAGATTACTTTTATTTATCACAATATATTTATTTTCATTAACTGGTAGAGCGATAGATTACTTTTATTTATCCCAATATATCTATGTTCATTAACAGGTAGAGTGATAGATTACCTTTCTTTATCTTGATACACTTATATTCATTAACTGGTAGAGTGATAGATTTCTTTTATTTATCCCAATATATTTATATTCATTAACGGGTAGAGTGAAAGATTACTTTTATTTATCACAATATATCTGTGTTCATTAACTGGTAGAGTGATAGATTACCTTTATTTATCCTGAAATATTTATATTCATTAACTGGTAGAGTGATAGATTACTTTTATTTATCCCAATATATTTATATTCATTAACTGGCAGAGTGTTATATTACTTTTATTTATCACAATATATTTATATTCATTAACTGGTTGAGTGAGAGATTACTTTTATTTAATTCACTCTATTTATATTCATTAACTGGTAGAGTGTTAGATTACTTTTATTTATCCCAATATATTTATATTCATTAAATGGTAGAGTGAAAGATTACTTTTATTTATCCCAATATATTTATATTCATTAACTGGTAGAGTGATAGATTACTTTTATTTATCCCAATGTATTTATATTCATTAACTGGTAGAGTGATAGATTACTTTTATTTATCCCTTTATATTTATATTCATTAACTGGTAGAGTGTTAGATTACTTTTATCTATCCGAATATATTTATATTCATTAACTGGTAGAGTGATAGATTTCTTTCATTTATCACAATATATTTATATTCATTAACTGGTAGAGTGTTAGATTACTTTTATTTATCACAATATATTTATATTCATCAACTGGTAGAGTGATAGATTACTTTTATTTATCCTGATATATTTATATCCATTAACCATTAGAGATGTTAGATTACTTTTATTTATGTTGATATATTTATATTAAATACCTGGCAGAGTGTGAAATTACTTTTATTTATCCCAATATATTTACACTGGTAGAGTGTTAGATTACTTTTATTTATCCCAATCTATTTATATTTATTAACTGGTAGGGTGATAGATTACTTTTATTTATCCTGATATATTTATATCCATTAACTATTAGAGTGTTAGATTACTTTTATTTATCTTGATATATTTATATTCATTAACTCGTAGAGTGATAGATTACTTTTATTTATCCCAATATATTTATATTCATTAACTGGTAGAGTGTTAGATTACTTTTATTTATCACAATATATTTATTTTCATTAACTGGTAGAGCGATAGATTACTTTTATTTATCCCAATATATCTATGTTCATTAACTGGTAGAGTGATAGATTACCTTTCTTTATCTTGATATACTTATATTCATTAACTGGTAGAGTGATAGATTTGTTTTATTTATCCCAATATCTTTATATTCATTAACTGTAGAGTGATAGATTACTTTTATTTATTCTGATATATTTATATCCATTAACTATTAGACATAGATTACATTTATTTATCTTCATATATTTATATTTGGTAATGGCTAGAGTTTTAGATTACTTTTATTTATCCCAATATATTTATATTCAGTAACTATTATAGTGATAGATTACTTTTATTTATTCTTATATATTTATATTCATTAACTGGTAGAGTGTTAGTTTACTTTTATTGATCATGATATATTTATATTCATTAACTGGTAGAGGGTTAGTTCACTTTTATTTATCCCAATATATTTACATTCCTTAATGGCTAGAGTGATAGATTACTTTTATTTATCCTGATATATTTATATCCATTAACTATTAGAGTGATAGATTACTATAATTTATTCCAATTAATATATTTATATTCATTAACTGGTTGAGTGTAAGATTACTTTTATTTATCCCAATATATTTATATTCTTTAACTGGTAGAGTGATAGATTACTTTTATTTATCCCAATATATTTATATTCATTAACTGGTAGAGTGATAGATTACTTTTATTTATCCCAATATATTTATATTCATTAACTGGTAGAGTGATAGATTACTTTTATTTATCCAAATATATTTATATACGTTAGTGACTAGAGTGATAGGTTACTTTTATTTTTCCTGATATATTTATATTAATTATCTGGCAGAGTGATAGGTTACTTTTTTAATCCTGATATATTTATATCCATTAAATATTAGAGTGAGAGATTACTTTTATTAATCCTGATATATTTATATTCGTAAACTAGTAGAGTATTAGATTACTTTTATTTATCCCAATATATTTATATTCATTAACTGGTAGAGTGTTAGATTACTTTTATTTATCCAAATATATTTATATTCGTTAATGGCTAGAGTGATACATGACTTTTATTTTCCCAATATATTTATATTCATTAACTGGTAGAATGTTAGATTACTGTTATTTATCCCAATATATTTATATTCATTAACTGGTAGAGTGAGAGATTACTTTTATTTATCCAATGAGTAGAGTGACAGATTACTTTTATTTATCCTGATATATTTATATTAAATACCTGGCAGAGTGTGAGATTACTTTTATTTATCCCAATATATTTATACTCATTAACTAGTAGAGTGATAGATTACTTTTATTTATCCAGATATATTTATATTCATTAACTATTAGAGTGATATATTACTTTATTTATCCTGATATATTTATATTCAAATACTGGTAGAATGTTAGATTACTTTTATTTTTTCCAATATATTTATATTCAATAACTGGTAGAGTGTTAGATTACTTTCATTTATCCCAATGTGTTTATATTCATTAACTGGGAGGGTGATAGATTACTTTTATTTATCTTGATATATTTATATCCATTAACTATTAGAGTGTTAGATTACTTTTATTTATCTTGATATATTTATATTCATTAACTCGTAGAGTGATAGATTACTTTTATTTAACCCAATATATTTGTATTCATTAACTGGTAGAGTGTGAGATTACTTTTATTTATCCCAATATATTTATATTCATTAACTGGTAGAGTGATAGATTACTTTTATTTATCACAATATATTTATATTCCTTAACTGGTAGAGTGTTAGATTACATTTATTCATCACAATATATTTATATTCACCAACTGGTAGAGAGATAGATTACTTTTATTTATCACAATATATTTATTTTCATTAACTGGTAGAGCGATAGATTACTTTTATTTATCCCAATATATCTATGTTCATTAACTGGTAGAGTGATAGATTACCTTTCTTTATCTTGATACACTTATATTCATTAACTGGTAGAGTGATAGATTTCTTTTATTTATCCCAATATATTTATATTCATAAACTGTAGAGTGATAGATTACTTTTATTTATTCTGATATATTTATATCCATTAACTATTAGAGATAGATTACATTTATTTATCTTCATATATTTATATTTGTTAATGGCTAGAGTTTTAGATTACTTTTATTTATCCCAATATATTTATATTCAGTAACTATTAGAGTGATAGATTACTTTTATTTATTCTGATATATTTATATTCATTAACTGGTAGAGTGTTAGTTTAC
This sequence comes from Pictodentalium vernedei, assembly GCA_031216915.1. Taxonomy (NCBI): domain Eukaryota; kingdom Metazoa; phylum Mollusca; class Scaphopoda; order Dentaliida; family Dentaliidae; genus Pictodentalium; species Pictodentalium vernedei. The sequence continues at coordinate 859,559,434 of CM062296.1, read as the reverse complement.
TTTTATTGATCCTGATATAATTATATTCATTAACTGGTAGAGTGTTAGTTCACTTTTATTTATCCCAATATATTTACATTCCTTAATGGCTAGAGTGATAGATTACTTTTATTTATCCTGATATATTTATATCCATTAACTATTAGAGTGATAGATTACTTTTATTTATTCCAATTAATACATTTATATTCATTAACTGGTTGAGTGTAAGATTACTTTTATTTATCCCATATATTTATATTCATTAACTGGTAGAGTGATAGATTATTTTTATTTATCCCAATATATTTATATTCATTAACTGGTAGAGTGATAGATTACTTTTATTTATCCAAATATATTTATGTACGTTAATGACTAGAGTGATAGGTTACTTTTATTTTTCCTGATATATTTATATTAAATATCTGGCAGAGTGACAGATTACTTTTTTTAATCCTGATATATTTATAACCATTAACTATTAGAGGGATAGAATACTTTTATTTATCCTGATATATTTATATTCATAAACTAGTAGAGTGTTAGATTACTTTTATTTATCCCAATATATTTATATTCATTAAATGGTAGAGTGATAGCTTACTTTTTGTTTATCCTGATATATTTATATCCATTAAGTATTAGAGTGACAGATTACTTCTATTTATTCCAATATATCTATATTCATTAACTGGTAGAGTGATAGATTACTTTTATTTATCAAAAGATATTTATATTTGTTAATGACTAGGGTGATAGATTACTTTTATTTATCCTGATATATTTATATTAAATACCTGGCAGAGTGTGAGATTACTTTTATTTATCCCAATATATTTATACTCATTAACTGGTAGAGTGATAGATTACTTTTATTTATCCTGATGTATTTATATTCATTAACTGGTGGAGTGATAGATTACTTTTATGAATCCTGATATATTTATATTCAAATACTGGTAGAGTGTTAGATTACTTTTATTTATCCCAATATATTTATATTCATTAACTGGTAGAGTGTTAGATTACTTTTATTTATCCAAATATATTTATATTCGTTAATGGCTAGAGTGATACATGACTTTTATTTTCCCAATATATTTATATTCATTAACTGGTAGGGTGTTAGATTACTTTTATTTATCCTAATATATTTATATTCATTAACAGGTAGAGTGAGAGATTACTTTTATTTATCCAATGACTAGAGTGATAGATTACTTTTATTTATCCTGATATATTTATATTCAATAACTGGTAGAGTGTTAGACTACTTTCATTTATCCCAATGTCTTTATATTCATTAACTGGGAGGGTGATAGATTACTTTTATTTATCTTGATATATTTATATCCATTAACTATTAGAGTGTTAGATTACTTTTATTTATCTTGATATATTTATATTCATTAAGTGTTAGAGTGTTAGATTACATTTATTTATCCCAATATACTTATATTCATTAACTGGTAGAGTGATAGATTACTTTTATTTATCCTGATATATTTATATTCATTAACTTGTAGAGTGATAGATTACTTTTATTTATCCCAATATATTTATATTCATTAACTGTTAGAGTGTTAGATTACATTTATTTATCCCAATATACTTATATTCATTAACTGGTAGAGTGATAGATTACTTTTATTTATCCTGATATATTTATATTCATTAACTCGTAGAGTGATAGATTACTTTTTTTTATCCTGATATATTTATATTCATTAACTCGTAGAGTGATAGATTACTTTTATTTATCACAATATATTTATATTCATTAACTGGTAGAGTGTTAGATTTCTTTTATTTATCCCAAAATATTTATATTCATTAACTGGTAGAGTGTTAGATTACATTTATTTATCCCAATATATTTATATTTGTTAATGACTAGAGGGATAGCTTACTTTTATTTATCCTGATATATTTATATTAAATACCTGGCAGAGTGTGAGAATACTTTTATTTATCCAAATATATTTATACTCATTAACTGGTAGAGTGATACATTACTTTTATTTATCCTGATGTATTTATATTCATTAACTATTAGAGTGATAGATTACTTTTATTTATCCTGATATATTTATATTCAAATACTGGTAGAGTGTTAGATTACTTTTATTTATTCCAATATATTTATATTCATTAACTGGTAGAGTGAGAGATTACATTTATTTATCCAAATATATATATATTCATTAGTGACTAGAATGATAGATTATATTTATTTATCCTGATATATTTATATTAAATATCTGGCAGCGTGATAGATTTCTTTTATTTATCCCAATATATTTATATTCATTAACTGGTAGAGTGATAGATTACTTTTATTTATCCTGATATATTTATATTCATTAACTGGTAGAGTGTTAGATTACATTTATTTAAACACATATATTTATATTCATTGACTGTAAAGTGATAGATTACTTTTAGTATTCTGATATATTTATACCCATTAACTATTAGAGAGATAGATTACATTTATTTATCTTCATATATTTATATTTGTTAATGGTTAGAGTTTTAGATTACTTTTATTTATCCCAATATGTTTATATTCATTAACTATTAGAGTGATAGATTACTTTTATTTATTCTGATATATTTATATTCATTAACTGGTAGAGTGTTAGTTTACTTTTAGTGATCCTGATATATTTAAATTCATTGACTGGGAGAGTGTTAGTTCACTTTTATTTATCCCAATATATTTATATTCATTAAATGGTTGAGTGATAGATTACTTTTTGTTTATCCTGATAAATTTATATCCATTAAGTATTAGAGTGATAGATTACTTTTATTTATCCCAATATATTTATATTCATTAACTGGTAGAGTATTAGATTACTTTTATTTATCCCAATATATTTATATTCATTATCTGGTAGAGTGATAGATTCCTTTTATTTATCACAATATATTTATATTCATTAACTGGTAGAGTGTTAGATTACATTTATTCATGTCAATATATTTATATTCATTAACTGGTAGAGTGATAGATTTCTTTTATTTATCAGAATATATTTATATTCATTAACTGGTAGAGTGTTCGATTACATTTGTTCATCACAATATATTTGAATTCATCAACTGGTAGAGAGATAGATTACTTTTATTTATCCCAATCTATTTATATTTATTAACTGGTAGGGTGATAGATTACTTTTATTTATCCTGATATATTTATATCCATTAACTATTAGAGTGTTAGATTACTTTTATTTATCTTGATATATTTATATTCATTAACTCGTAGAGTGATAGATTACTTTTATTTATCCCAATATATTTATATTCATTAACTGGTAGAGTGTTAGATTACTTTTATTTATCACAATATATTTATTTTCATTAACTGGTAGAGCGATAGATTACTTTTATTTATCCCAATATATCTATGTTCATTAACTGGTAGAGTGATAGATTACCTTTCTTTATCTTGATATACTTATATTCATTAACTGGTAGAGTGATAGATTTGTTTTATTTATCCCAATATATTTATATTCATTAACTGTAGAGTGATAGATTACTTTTATTTATTCTGATATATTTATATCCATTAACTATTAGACATAGATTACATTTATTTATCTTCATATATTTATATTTGGTAATGGCTAGAGTTTTAGATTACTTTTATTTATCCCAATATATTTATATTCAGTAACTATTATAGTGATAGATTACTTTTATTTATTCTTATATATTTATATTCATTAACTGGTAGAGTGTTAGTTTACTTTTATTGATCATGATATATTTATATTCATTAACTGGTAGAGGGTTAGTTCACTTTTATTTATCCCAATATATTTACATTCCTTAATGGCTAGAGCGATAGATTACTTTTATTTATCCTGATATATTTATATCCATTAACTATTAGAGTGATAGATTACTATAATTTATTCCAATTAATATATTTATATTCATTAACTGGTTGAGTGTAAGATTACTTTTATTTATCCCAATATATTTATATTCATTAACTGGTAGAGTGATAGATTACTTTTATTTATCCCAATATATTTATATTCATTAACTGGTAGAGTGATAGATTACTTTTATTTATCCCAATATATTTATATTCATTAACTGGTAGAGTGATAGATTACTTTTATTTATCCAAATATATTTATATACGTTAGTGACTAGAGTGATAGGTTACTTTTATTTTTCCTGATATATTTATATTAATTATCTGGCAGAGTGATAGGTTACTTTTTTAATCCTGATATATTTATATCCATTAAATATTAGAGTGAGAGATTACTTTTATTAATCCTGATATATTTATATTCGTAAACTAGTAGAGTATTAGATTACTTTTATTTATCCCAATATATTTATATTCATTAACTGGTAGAGTGTTAGATTACTTTTATTTATCCAAATATATTTATATTCGTTAATGGCTAGAGTGATACATGACTTTTATTTTCCCAATATATTTATATTCATTAACTGGTAGAATGTTAGATTACTGTTATTTATCCCAATATATTTATATTCATTAACTGGTAGAGTGAGAGATTACTTTTATTTATCCAATGAGTAGAGTGACAGATTACTTTTATTTATCCTGATATATTTATATTAAATACCTGGCAGAGTGTGAGATTACTTTTATTTATCCCAATATATTTATACTCATTAACTAGTAGAGTGATAGATTACTTTTATTTATCCAGATATATTTATATTCATTAACTATTAGAGTGAAATATTACTTTATTTATCCTGATATATTTATATTCAAATACTGGTAGAATGTTAGATTACTTTTATTTTTTCCAATATATTTATATTCAATAACTGGTAGAGTGTTAGATTACTTTCATTTATCCCAATGTGTTTATATTCATTAACTGGGAGGGTGATAGATTACTTTTATTTATCTTGATATATTTATATCCATTAACTATTAGAGTGTTAGATTACTTTTATTTATCTTGATATATTTATATTCATTAACTCGTAGAGTGATAGATTACTTTTATTTAACCCAATATATTTGTATTCATTAACTGGTAGAGTGTGAGATTACTTTTATTTATCCCAATATATTTATATTCATTAACTGGTAGAGTGATAGATTACTTTTATTTATCACAATATATTTATATTCCTTAACTGGTAGAGTGTTAGATTACATTTATTCATCACAATATATTTATATTCACCAACTGGTAGAGAGATAGATTACTTTTATTTATCACAATATATTTATTTTCATTAACTGGTAGAGCGATAGATTACTTTTATTTATCCCAATATATCTATGTTCATTAACTGGTAGAGTGATAGATTACCTTTCTTTATCTTGATACACTTATATTCATTAACTGGTAGAGTGATAGATTTCTTTTATTTATCCCAATATATTTATATTCATTAACGGGTAGAGTGAAAGATTACTTTTATTTATCACAATATATCTGTGTTCATTAACTGGTAGAGTGATAGATTACCTTTATTTATCCTGAAATATTTATATTCATTAACTGGTAGAGTGATAGATTACTTTTATTTATCCCAATATATTTATATTCATTAAGTAGAGTGTTATATTACTTTTATTTATCACAATATATTTATATTCATTAACTGGTTGAGTGAGAGATTACTTTTATTTAATTCACTCTATTTATATTCATTAACTGGTAGAGTGTTAGATTACTTTTATTTATCCCAATATATTTATATTCATTAAATGGTAGAGTGAAAGATTACTTTTATTTATCCCAATATATTTATATTCATTAACTGGTAGAGTGATAGATTACTTTTATTTATCCCAATGTATTTATATTCATTAACTGGTAGAGTGATAGATTACTTTTATTTATCCCTTTATATTTATATTCATTAACTGGTAGAGTGTTAGATTACTTTTATCTATCCGAATATATTTATATTCATTAACTGGTAGAGTGATAGATTTCTTTCATTTATCACAATATATTTATATTCATTAACTGGTAGAGTGTTAGATTACTTTTATTTATCACAATATATTTATATTCATCAACTGGTAGAGTGATAGATTACTTTTATTTATCCTGATATATTTATATCCATTAACCATTAGAGATGTTAGATTACTTTTATTTATGTTGATATATTTATATTAAATACCTGGCAGAGTGTGAAATTACTTTTATTTATCCCAATATATTTACACTGGTAGAGTGTTAGATTACTTTTATTTATCCCAATCTATTTATATTTATTAACTGGTAGGGTGATAGATTACTTTTATTTATCCTGATATATTTATATCCATTAACTATTAGTGTGTTAGATTACTTTTATTTATCTTGATATATTTATATTCATTAACTCGTAGAGTGATAGATTACTTTTATTTATCCCAATATATTTATATTCATTAACTGGTAGAGTGTTAGATTACTTTTATTTATCACAATATATTTATTTTCATTAACTGGTAGAGCGATAGATTACTTTTATTTATCCCAATATATCTATGTTCATTAACTGGTAGAGTGATAGATTACCTTTCTTTATCTTGATATACTTATATTCATTAACTGGTAGAGTGATAGATTTGTTTTATTTATCCCAATATATTTATATTCATTAACTGTAGAGTGATAGATTACTTTTATTTATTCTGATATATTTATATCCATTAACTATTAGACATAGATTACATTTATTTATCTTCATATATTTATATTTGGTAATGGCTAGAGTTTTAGATTACTTTTATTTATCCCAATATATTTATATTCAGTAACTATTATAGTGATAGATTACTTTTATTTATTCTTATATATTTATATTCATTAACTGGTAGAGTGTTAGTTTACTTTTATTGATCATGATATATTTATATTCATTAACTGGTAGAGGGTTAGTTCACTTTTATTTATCCCAATATATTTACATTCCTTAATGGCTAGAGTGATAGATTACTTTTATTTATCCTGATATATTTATATCCATTAACTATTAGAGTGATAGATTACTATAATTTATTCCAATTAATATATTTATATTCATTAACTGGTTGAGTGTAAGATTACTTTTATTTATCCCAATATATTTATATTCATTAACTGGTAGAGTGATAGATTACTTTTATTTATCCCAATATATTTATATTCATTAACTGGTAGAGTGATAGATTACTTTTATTTATCCCAATATATTTATATTCATTAACTGGTAGAGTGATAGATTACTTTTATTTATCCAAATATATTTATATACGTTAGTGACTAGAGTGATAGGTTACTTTTATTTTTCCTGATATATTTATATTAATTATCTGGCAGAGTGATAGGTTACTTTTTTAATCCTGATATATTTATATCCATTAAATATTAGAGTGAGAGATTACTTTTATTAATCCTGATATATTTATATTCGTAAACTAGTAGAGTATTAGATTACTTTTATTTATCCCAATATATTTATATTCATTAACTGGTAGAGTGTTAGATTACTTTTATTTATCCAAATATATTTATATTCGTTAATGGCTAGAGTGATACATGACTTTTATTTTCCCAATATATTTATATTCATTAACTGGTAGAATGTTAGATTACTGTTATTTATCCCAATATATTTATATTCATTAACTGGTAGAGTGAGAGATTACTTTTATTTATCCAATGAGTAGAGTGACAGATTACTTTTATTTATCCTGATATATTTATATTAAATACCTGGCAGAGTGTGAGATTACTTTTATTTATCCCAATATATTTATACTCATTAACTAGTAGAGTGATAGATTACTTTTATTTATCCAGATATATTTATATTCATTAACTATTAGAGAGATATATTACTTTATTTATCCTGATATATTTATATTCAAATACTGGTAGAATGTTAGATTACTTTTATTTTTTCCAATATATTTATATTCAATAACTGGTAGAGTGTTAGATTACTTTCATTTATCCCAATGTGTTTATATTCATTAACTGGGAGGGTGATAGATTACTTTTATTTATCTTGATATATTTATATCCATTAACTATTAGAGTGTTAGATTACTTTTATTTATCTTGATATATTTATATTCATTAACTCGTAGAGTGATAGATTACTTTTATTTAACCCAATATATTTGTATTCATTAACTGGTAGAGTGTGAGATTACTTTTATTTATCCCAATATATTTATATTCATTAACTGGTAGAGTGATAGATTACTTTTATTTATCACAATATATTTATATTCCTTAACTGGTAGAGTGTTAGATTACATTTATTCATCACAATATATTTATATTCACCAACTGGTAGAGAGATAGATTACTTTTATTTATCACAATATATTTATTTTCATTAACTGGTAGAGCGATAGATTACTTTTATTTATCCCAATATATCTATGTTCATTAACTGGTAGAGTGATAGATTACCTTTCTTTATCTTGATACACTTATATTCATTAACTGGTAGAGTGATAGATTTCTTTTATTTATCCCAATATATTTGTGTTCATAAACTGTAGAGTGATAGATTACTTTTATTTATTCTGATATATTTATATCCATTAACTATTAGAGATAGATTACATTTATTTATCTTCATATATTTATATTTGTTAATGGCTAGAGTTTTAGATTACTTTTATTTATCCCAATATATTTATATTCAGTAACTATTAGAGTGATAGATTACTTTTATTTATTCTGATATATTTATATTCATTAACTGGTAGAGTGTTAGTTTACTTTTATTGATCCTGATATAATTATATTCATTAACTGGTAGAGTGTTAGTTCACTTTTATTTATCCCAATATATTTACATTCCTTAATGGCTAGAGTGATAGATTACTTTTATTTATCCTGATATATTTATATCCATTAACTATTAGAGTGATAGATTACTTTTATTTATTCCAATTAATACATTTATATTCATTAACTGGTTGAGTGTAAGATTACTTTTATTTATCCCATATATTTATATTCATTAACTGGTAGAGTGATAGATTATTTTTATTTATCCCAATATATTTATATTCATTAACTGGTAGAGTGATAGATTACTTTTATTTATCCAAATATATTTATGTACGTTAATGACTAGAGTGATAGGTTACTTTTATTTTTCCTGATATATTTATATTAAATATCTGGCAGAGTGACAGATTACTTTTTTTAATCCTGATATATTTATAACCATTAACTATTAGAGGGATAGAATACTTTTATTTATCCTGATATATTTATATTCATAAACTAGTAGAGTGTTAGATTACTTTTATTTATCCCAATATATTTATATTCATTAAATGGTAGAGTGATAGCTTACTTTTTGTTTATCCTGATATATTTATATCCATTAAGTATTAGAGTGACAGATTACTTCTATTTATTCCAATATATCTATATTCATTAACTGGTAGAGTGATAGATTACTTTTATTTATCAAAAGATATTTATATTTGTTAATGACTAGGGTGATAGATTACTTTTATTTATCCTGATATATTTATATTAAATACCTGGCAGAGTGTGAGATTACTTTTATTTATCCCAATATATTTATACTCATTAACTGGTAGAGTGATAGATTACTTTTATTTATCCTGATGTATTTATATTCATTAACTGGTGGAGTGATAGATTACTTTTATGAATCCTGATATATTTATATTCAAATACTGGTAGAGTGTTAGATTACTTTTATTTATCCCAATATATTTATATTCATTAACTGGTAGAGTGTTAGATTACTTTTATTTATCCAAATATATTTATATTCGTTAATGGCTAGAGTGATACATGACTTTTATTTTCCCAATATATTTATATTCATTAACTGGTAGAGTGTTAGATTACTTTTATTTATCCTAATATATTTATATTCATTAACAGGTAGAGTGAGAGATTACTTTTATTTATCCAATGACTAGAGTGATAGATTACTTTTATTTATCCTGATATATTTATATTCAATAACTGGTAGAGTGTTAGACTACTTTCATTTATCCCAATGTCTTTATATTCATTAACTGGGAGGGTGATAGATTACTTTTATTTATCTTGATATATTTATATCCATTAACTATTAGAGTGTTAGATTACTTTTATTTATCTTGATATATTTATATTCATTAAGTGTTAGAGTGTTAGATTACATTTATTTATCCCAATATACTTATATTCATTAACTGGTAGAGTGATAGATTACTTTTATTTATCCTGATATATTTATATTCATTAACTTGTAGAGTGATAGATTACTTTTATTTATCCCAATATATTTATATTCATTAACTGTTAGAGTGTTAGATTACATTTATTTATCCCAATATACTTATATTCATTAACTCGTAGAGTGATAGATTACTTTTTTTTATCCTGATATATTTATATTCATTAACTCGTAGAGTGATAGATTACTTTTATTTATCACAATATATTTATATTCATTAACTGGTAGAGTGTTAGATTTCTTTTATTTATCCCAAAATATTTATATTCATTAACTGGTAGAGTGTTAGATTACATTTATTTATCCCAATATATTTATATTTGTTAATGACTAGAGGGATAGCTTACTTTTATTTATCCTGATATATTTATATTAAATACCTGGCAGAGTGTGAGAATACTTTTATTTATCCAAATATATTTATACTCATTAACTGGTAGAGTGATACATTACTTTTATTTATCCTGATGTATTTATATTCATTAACTATTAGAGTGATAGATTACTTTTATTTATCCTGATATATTTATATTCAAATACTGGTAGAGTGTTAGATTACTTTTATTTATTCCAATATATTTATATTCATTGACTGGTAGAGTGAGAGATTACATTTATTTATCCAAATATATATATATTCATTAGTGACTAGAATGATAGATTATATTTATTTATCCTGATATATTTATATTAAATATCTGGCAGCGTGATAGATTTCTTTTATTTATCCCAATATATTTATATTCATTAACTGGTAGAGTGATAGATTACTTTTATTTATCCTGATATATTTACATTCATTAACTGGTAGAGTGTTAGATTACATTTATTTAAACACATATATTTATATTCATTGACTGTAAAGTGATAGATTACTTTTAGTATTCTGATATATTTATACCCATTAACTATTAGAGAGATAGATTACATTTATTTATCTTCATATATTTATATTTGTTAATGGTTAGAGTTTTAGATTACTTTTATTTATCCCAATATGTTTATATTCATTAACTATTAGAGTGATAGATTACTTTTATTTATTCTGATATATTTATATTCATTAACTGGTAGAGTGTTAGTTTACTTTTAGTGATCCTGATATATTTAAATTCATTGACTGGGAGAGTGTTAGTTCACTTTTATTTATCCCAATATATTTATATTCATTAAATGGTTGAGTGATAGATTACTTTTTGTTTATCCTGATAAATTTATATCCATTAAGTATTAGAGTGATAGATTACTTTTATTTATCCCAATATATTTATATTCATTAACTGGTAGAGTATTAGATTACTTTTATTTATCCCAATATATTTATATTCATTATCTGGTAGAGTGATAGATTCCTTTTATTTATCACAATATATTTATATTCATTAACTGGTAGAGTGTTAGATTACATTTATTCATGTCAATATATTTATATTCATTAACTGGTAGAGTGATAGATTTCTTTTATTTATCAGAATATATTTATATTCATTAACTGGTAGAGTGTTCGATTACATTTGTTCATCACAATATATTTGAATTCATCAACTGGTAGAGAGATAGATTACTTTTATTTATCCCAATATATTTATATTCATTAACTGGTAGCGTGTTAGATTACTTTTATTTATCCCAATCTATTTATATTCATTAACTGGTAGGGTGATAGATTACTTTTATTTATCCTGATATATTTATATTCATTAACTTGTAGAGTGATAGATTATTTTTATTTATCCCAATATATTTATATTCATTAACTGGTAGAGTGATAGATTACTTTTATTTATCCCAATATATTTATATTCATTAACTGGTAGAGTGAAAGATTACTTTTATTTATCACAATATATCTCTGTTCATTAACTGGTAGAGTGATAGATTACCTTTATTTATCCTGAAATATTTATATTCATTAACTGGTAGAGTGATAGATTACTTTTATTTATCCCAATATATTTATATAATTAACTGGTATAGTGTTATATTACTTTTATTTATCACAATATATTTATATTCATTAACTGGTTGAGTGAGAGATTACTTTTATTTATCTAACTCTATTTATATTCATTAACTGGTAGAGTGTTAGATTACTTTTATTTATCCCAATATATTTATATTCATTAACTGGTAGAGTGAAAGATTACTTTTATTTATCTCAATATATTTATATTCATTAACTGGTAGAGTGATAGATTACTTTTATTTATCCCAATATATTTATATTCATTAACTGGTAGAGTGATAGATTACTTTTATTTATCCCTTTATATTTATATTCATTAACTGGTAGAGTGTTAGATTACTTTTATCTATCCGAATATATTTATATTCATTAACTGGTAGAGTGATAGATTTCTTTCATTTATCACAATATATTTACATTCATTAACTGGTAGAGTGTTAGATTACTTTTATTTATCACAATATATTTATATTCATCAACTGGTTGAGTGATAGATTACTTTTATTTATCTCACTATATTTATATGCATTAACTGGTAGAGGGTTAGATTACTTTTATTTATCCCAATATATTTATATTTATTAACTGGTAGAGTGATAGTTTACTTTTATTTATCCCAATATATTTATATGCATTAACAGGTAGAGTGTTAGATTACTTATATTTATCCCAATATATTTATATTGATTAACTGGTAGAGTGATAGATAACTTTTATTTATCACAATATATTTATATTCATTTACTGGTAGAGTGTTAGATTACATTTATTTATCCCAAGCTATTTATATTTATTAACTGGTAGGGTGATAGATTACTTTTATTCATCCTGATATATTTATATCCATTAACTATTAGAGTGTTAGATTACTTTTATTTATCTTGATATATTTATATTCATTAACTCGTAGAGTGATAGATTACTTTTATTTCCCCAATATATTTATATTCATTAACTGGTAGAGTGTTAGCTTACTTTTATTTATCACAATATATTTATTTTCATTAACTGGTAGAGCGATAGATTACTTTTATTTATCCCAATATATCTATGTTCATTAACTGGTAGAGTGATAGATTACCTTTCTTTATCTTGATATACTTATATTCATTAACTGGTAGAGTGACAGATTTGTTTTATTTATCCCAATATATTTATATTCATTAACTGTAGAGAGATAGATTACATTTATTTATCTTCATATATTTATATTTGGTAACGGCTAGAGTTTTAGATTACTTTTATTTATCCCAATATATTTATATTCAGTAACTATTATAGTGATAGATTACTTTTATTTATTCTGATATATTTATATTCATTAACTGGTAGAGTGATAGTTTACTTTTATTGATCATGATATATTAATATTCATTAACTGGTAGAGTGTTAGTTCACTTTTATTTATCCCAATATATTTACATTCCTTAATGGCTAGAGTGATAGATTACTTTTATTTATCCTGATATATTTATATCCATTAACTATTCGAGTGATAGATTACTATAATTTATTCCAATTAATATATTTATATTCATTAACCGGTTGAGTGTAAGATTACTTTTATTTATCCCAATATATTTATATTCATTAACTGGTAGAGTGATAGATTACTTTTATTTATCCCAATATATTTATATTCATTAACTGGTAGAGTGATAGATTACTTTTATTAATCCTGATATATTTATATTCAAATACTGGTAGAGTGTTAGATTACTTTTATTTATCCCAATATATTTATATTCATTAAATGGTAGAGTGATAGATTACTTTTATTTATCCTGATATATTTATATCCCTTAACTATTAGAGTGATAGATTACTTTTTTTTATCCTGATATATTTATATTCATAAACTAGTAGAGTGTTAGATTACTTTTATTTATCCCAATATATTTATATTCATAAACTAGTAGAGTGTTAGATTACTTTTATTTATCCCAATATATTTATATTCATTAAATAATAGAGTGATAGATTACTTTTTGTTTGTCCTGTATATTTATATCCATTAAGTATTAGAGTGACAGATTACTTTTATTTATCCCAATACATTTATAATCATTAACTGGTAGAGTGATAGATTACTTTTATTTACCAAAATATATTTATATTCGTTAATGACTAGAGTGATACATGACTTTTATTTTCCAAATATATTTATATTCATTAACTGGTAGAGTGTTAGATTACTTTTATTTATCCCAATATATTTATACTCATTAACTGGTAGAGTGTTAGATTAATTTTATTTATCCAAATATATTTATATTCGTTAATGGCTAGAGTGATACATGACTTTTATTATCCCAATATATTTATATCCATTTATTGGTAGAGTGATAGATTACTTTTATTTATCCAAATATATTTATTTTCGTTAATGACTGGAGTGATAGATTACTTTTATTTATCCTGATATATTTATATTAAATATCTGGCAGAGAGATAGATTTCTTTTTTTAATCCTGATATATTTATATCCATTAACTATTAGAGTGATAGATTACTTTTATTTATCTTGATATATTTATATTCATAAACTAGTAGAGTGTTAGATTACTTTTATTTATCCCAATATATTTATATTCATTAAATGGTAGAGTGATAGATTACTTTTTGTTTGTCCTGATATATTTATATCCTTTTAAGTATAAGAGTGACAGATTACTTTTATTTATACCAATATATTTATATTCATTAACTGGTAGAGTGTTAGATTACTTTTATTTATCGCAATATATTTATATTCATTAACTGGTAGAGTGAGAGATTACTGTTATTTATCCAAATATATTTATATTCGTTAATGACTAGAGTGATAGATTACTTTTATTTATTTTGATATATTTATATTAAATACCTGGCAGAGTGTGAGATTACATTTATTTATCCCAATATATTTATACTCATTAACTGGTAGAGTGTTAGATTACTTTAATTTATCCAAATATATTTATATTCGTTAATGGCTAGAGTGATACATGACTTTTATTTTCCCAATATATTTATATTCATTAACTGGTAGAGTGTTAGATTACTTTTACTTATCCCAATATATTTATATTCATTAACTGGTAGAGTGATAGATTACTTTTATTTATCCCAATATATTTATATTCATTAACTGGTAGAGTGAGAGATTACTTTTATTTATCCAAATATATTTATATTTGTTAATGACTAGAGTGATAGATTACTTTTATTTATCTTAATATATTTATATCCATTAACTATTAGAGTGATAGATTACTTTTATTTATCCCAATATATTTATATTCATTACCTGGTAGAGTGTAAGATTACTTTTATTTATCCCAATATATTTATATTCATTAACTGGTAGAGTGATAGATTACTTTTATTTATCCCAATATATTTATATTCATTAACTGGTAGAGTGAGAGATTACTTTTATTCATCCAAATATATTTATATTTGTTAATGACTAGAGTGATAGATTACTTTTATTTATCCAAATATTTTTATATTCGGTAATGACTAGAGTGATAGATTACTTTTATTTATCCTGATATATTTATATTAAATATCTGGCAGAGTGATAGATTACTTTTTTTAATCCTGATATATTTATATCCATTAACTATTAGAGTGATAGATTACTTTTATTTATCCTGATATATTTATATTCATAAACTAGTAGAGTGTTAGATTACTTTTATTTATCCCAATATATTTATACTCATTAACTGGTAGTGTGTTAGATTACTTTTATTTATCCAAATATATCTATATTCGTTAATGGCTAGAGTGATACATGACTTTTATTTATCCCAATATATTTATATTCATTAACTGGTAGAGTGAGAGATTACTTTTATTCATCCAAATATATTTATATTTGTTAATGACTAGAGTGATAGATTACTTTTATTTATCCAAATATTTTTATATTCGGTAATGACTAGAGTGATAGATTACTTTTATTTATCCTGATATATTTATATTAAATATCTGGCAGAGTGATAGATTACTTTTTTTAATCCTGATATATTTATATCCATTAACTATTAGAGTGATAGATTACTTTTATTTATCCTGATATATTTATATTCATAAACTAGTAGAGTGTTAGATTACTTTTATTTATCCCAATATATTTATACTCATTAACTGGTAGAGTGATAGATTACTTTTATTTATCCTGATATATTTATATTCATTAACTATTAGAGTGATATATTACTTTTATTTATCCTGATCTATTTATATTCAAATACTGGTTCATTACTTTCTTTTATCTTGATATATTTATATTCATTAACTGGTAGAGTGATAGATTACTTTTATTTATCCAAATATTTTTATATTCGTTAATGACTAGAGTGATAGATTACTTTTATTTATCCTGATATATTTATATTAAATATCTGGCAGAGTGATAGATTACTTTTTTTAATCCTGATATATTTATATCCATTAACTATTAGAGTGATAGATTACTTTTATTTATCCTGATATATTTATATTCATAAACTAGTAGAGTGTTAGATTACTTTTATTTATCCCAATATATTTATATTCATTAAATAATAGAGTGATAGATTACTTTTTGTTTGTCCTGTATATTTATATCCATTAAGTATTAAAGTGACAGATTACTTTTATTTATCCCAATATATTTATAATCATTAACTGGTAGAGTGATAGATTACTTTTATTTACCAAAATATATTTATATTTGTTAATGACTAGAGTGATACATGACTTTTATTTTCCAAATATATTTATATTCATTAACTGGTAGAGTGTTAGATTACTTTTATTTATCCCAATATATTTATATTCTTTAACTGGTAGAGTGAGAGATTACTTTTATTTATCCAAATATATTTATATTTGTTAATGACTAGAGTGATAGATTACTTTCATTTATCCAATGACTAGAGGGATAGATTACTTTTATTTATCCTGATATATTTATATTAAATACCTGGCAGAGTGTGAGATTACTTTTATTTATCCCAATATATTTATACTCATTAACTGGTAGATTGATAGATTACTTTTATTTATATTGATATATTTATATTCATCAACTATTAGAGTGATAAATTACTTTTATTTATCCTGATCTATTTATATTCAAATACTGGTTCATTACTTTTATTTATCTTGATATATTTATATTCATTAACTGGTAGAGTGAGAGATTACTTTTATTTATCCAAATATATTTATATTCATTAACTGGTAGAGTGAGAGATTACTTTTATTTATCCAAATATATTTATATTTGTTAATGACTAGAGTGATAGATTACTTTTATTTATCTTGATATATTCATATTAAATACCTGGCAGGGTGTGAGATTACTTTTATTTATCCCAATATATTTATACTCATTAACTGGTAGAGTGATAGATTACTTTTATTTATCCCAAAATATTTATATACATTAACTGGTATAGTGTTAGATTACGTTTTATGTATCCCGATATATTTATATCCATTAATGGCCAGAGTGATAGATTACTTTTATTTATCCTGATATATTCATATTCATTAACTGGTAGAATGTTAGATTACTTTTATTCATCCAAATATATTTATATTGATTAATGGCTAGAGAGAGAAAGATTACTTTTATTTATCCTGATATTTTAAAATTCATTAATGCCTAGAGTGATAGATTACTTTTATTCATCCCAATATGTTTAAGTTAATTAACTGGTAGGGTGATAGATTACCTTTATTTATCCTGATATATTTATATCCATTAACTATTAGAGTGTTAGATTACTTTTATTTATCTTGATATATTTATGTTCATTAACTGGTAGAGTGTTAGTTCACCTTTATTTATCCCAATATATTTACATTCCTTCATGGCTAGAGGGATAGATTACCTTTATTTATCCTGATATATTTATATCCATTAACTATTAGAGTGATAGATAACTTTTATTTATCCCAATATATTTATATTCATTAACTGGTAGAGTGATAGATTACTTTTATTTATCAAAATATTTTTTTATTCGTTAATGACTAGAGTGATAGATTACTTTTATTTATCCTGATATATTTATATTAAATATCTGGCAAAGTGATAGATTACTTTTTTTAATCCTGATATATTTATATCCATTAACTATTAGAGTGATAGATTACTTTTATTTATCCTGATATATTTATATTCATAAACTAGTAGAGTGTTAGATTACTTTTATTTATCCCAATGTATTTATATTCATTAAATGGTAGAGTGATAGATTACTTTTTGTTTGTCCTGATATATTTATATCCATTAAGTATTAGATTGACAGATTACTTTTATTTATCCCAATATATTTATATTCATTAACTGGTAGAGTGTTAGATTACTTTTATTTATCCCAATATATTTATAATCATTAACTGGTAGAGTGATAGATTACTTTTATTTATCAAAATATATTTATATTTGTTAATGACTAGAGTGATACATGACTTTTATTTTCCAAATATATTTATATTCATTAACTGGTAGAGTGTTAGATTACTTTTATTTATCCCAATATATTTATATTCATTAACTGGTAGAGCGATAGATTACTTTTATTTATCTCAATATATTTATATTCATTAACTGGTAGAGTGATAGATTACTTTTATTTATTCTGATATATTTATATTCATTAACTGGTAGAGTGTTAGATTACTTTTATTTATCCCAATATATTTATATTCATTAACTGGTAGAGCGATAGATTACTTTTATTTATCCCAATATATTTATATTCATTAACTGGTAGAGTGTTAGATTACTTTTATTTATCCCAATATATTATTTATATTCATTAACTGGTAGAGTGTTAGATTACTTTTATTTATCCCAATATATTTATATTCATTAACTGGTAGAGCGATAGATTACTTTTATTTATCCCAATATATTTATATTCATTAACTGGTAGAGTGTTAGATTACTTTTATTTATCCCAATATATTTATGTTCATTAACTGGTAGAGTGAGAGATTACTTTTATTTATCCAAATATATTTATATTTGTTAATGATTAGAGTGATAGATTACTTTTATTTAGCTTGATATATTTATATTAAATACCTGACGTTTGTTCTACTCTGTTTGGCGACCTCAGATCGAGAGGATACTCACTGCGCTTTTTGCGTACCTTAAAATCTCAGACTCTGAAAAAAGCTCGAAAGTCCAGCGGAAACTTACTGATTTCGAACCACTGAAGATTGAACACAACAGACCGTTGCAGAATGGCAGTGGCGCGGTAGTTAATTGCAAAAATTCTCGATGTAGATTGCATACTTTTATGCCTGTTCAGAAAGAGGAATGTTCCTCCGAACAAATGAAAAATCATTATCAGATCCGTAACCCCCTCCATTGTGATTCACCAAACATTATTTACCTTATCACATGTAAGCGCTGTCGGAAACAGTATGTTGGTCAAAGTCAAAATCCTTTCCGAGAACGTGCTAGTAAACACAGACAGGATATAAAAAATAATGCTGATGCCCTAGTAGCACAACATTTTAACCTTCCTGGCCATTCTTTGGACGATTTCGAAATCCATCCCATTGAACAACCACCAATTAAAGACAAATTAGAAGAAACGGATAAATTTAGCAAAAAACGTGAAGCTTTTTGGATCAATATGCTTCACACCCTCTGGCCATTTGGTATGAACATATCAAAGAGCGAATGCGAAAGGAGGTCCATCTTTCCTTTCACTTTAACGTACAACAGAATGAATATCGAAATAGCAAAAATGTTAAAAGATGAATTCAATTTTACCAATGCTAAATTAAATGAACCTTTGAATCTTCGACCTGTCATCGCCTATAAGAAAAACAAAAGCTTGCGTAACATCCTTGTAAGGACTAAATTAGAGCCCATCAATGAATAACATCAATTATTGCCAGTCAGTTTAACCAGTTCCTAAGCTCATCACTTAGTTTAAATCAATTTTATGTACTTTTTTGTCATGTTTGAAACCAATCAGGGTTCAGTAAATGAAAACAATTTTTCGGCGGCATATTAAAAGAAAAAAACGTTTCAGTAGGAAATGTCTGTGCCAGTGCGAATTTTTAACCTCAAACACACACACACACAGACATACAGACAGACAGACAGACAGACACACGCACGCACGCAGCACGCACGCACGCACGCACGCACGCACGCACGCACGCACGCACGCACGCACGCACGCACGCACGCACGCACGCACGCACGCACGCACGCACGCACACAACCCTGTGCCATTTTGCGTGACATGCGGGAGATCTGTTCCATAGTTGCTATTTGGGGAGGCTTGGCTGTTGTTTTCTCGTGAGATTTAAGAACATTAACAGCTGATCTGCTTACCAATACTAATTTTATAGGCGGGGGTTACCGGTCTGAACAATACCGGAATTCATTTATCTAAACACTTGAGACACATTGTGGTCTCATTTCGGTAATTCGTGTAAATTTTAGTCCGCCCAGCGGATTTTTTTCTCTTTCTGTCCACACAGCGTTAAAATGCCCAAAATCGACGTTGGTCCGTCTTATACACAATGCAATTGTGGGAGGGAAATATTTAAATTTACGATGGTACGACATTTCGCTATATTTGGTGAACAGGAAGAAACCTTTCTGATAATTTTCTTTGACATTGGTCTTCTTCTTTTCGTAGCAGACTTCATCAAGCCTTCTTTACGCCACTAATATAGTTTGGCGACAGTAAAATTATGTTTTCGTAAATATTCTATTGTGAGGACTGTAATGTAGATTTATGTGAATGTATTTTTGTTTTCAAATATAATTTTCCGCTTTTATGTTTTGTTCATCGTCATCAACCAAATAATAGTAGTTCGAATCGGTGGCGTATTAATCCCTTGCTGACCTTTACATCACATTGTACAGATTCTGATCTCAACAGCGCAACTGTGGACTGTATCTCGCAATTATCACATTGTCAGCTGAATATTTTCCTATGAATGCGTCGTGAGTTGTACATTATACCGCCTGCCAGATTCAAAAACAGCAGTGAAATGTTTTAAGATTTCAGATCGTGGGAAATCAAATCATTTCACAACTTTGTCAAAAAAACAAAACACGTGATCATAATAGACGTGTCGCCCGAACAGAATCAAGCGTTTGTGGTCATCTATTTTCCCCTGAGCGTTCTCACCACGTTGGTGATGAAATGATAAATATGCTTTCTCCGAGTATGGAGTGTGAACTCTTTTATTTACAACTCAGACATTCGAATTACGGATCTATTCCTTGTTAATCCTGACGTTATTTATGCGCCTGGCAATTTCTTTGTCATCAAAAGCAAAAATATTTTCTTAAATTTTCATAAAGTGGATAAATTCGGGTTTTGTCATTATTTTGGTATAAAATACGTCGTTATTCACCGCTTTAATTAGTATTTAGGGCATTCTGGAAATTTTCAAAAGAAATGCCCAAAGTTACGTTGGATGACCCCTTAATGACATGTTGTTGTTGTCCACCCAGCCGTATACAAATTTGCTACGGATTTCAAAATAGTACGTGCTACCGGCGAATGTCAAAGTGAATGGCTGACCGACGATTTCTTTGTGTTATGTTGTGCTGGAGAGCCTGGGTTATCGAGAAAATACGCTAGTTTTTGTCTTCCAACATTTCAAAAAAATCCCAAGATAAACCAAAAACCAGAGGTTGCGTGCCATTGGTATGCATGAGGCTGGGATACCTCCACATGAGCTAGCTGCTGAGTCCGGAGTCACTGTGGCCACTATTCCCGTCTCATTGGAAGGTATAGAACCACTGGATCGACTGCTGACCGATCGTGTTCAGGTTGACCAAGAGTTACGGCCCCTGCACAAGACCGGCACACCAGGACGTCTCACTTGCGGGATCGCTTCCTTCGAGGTCAGCAGCAATTACTCCAAGTAGAACTAACAATAGAATCAGTGAACAAAATGTCACAGCAGTCTCGCTGAACACGGCATCCGACGTATAGGTCCATACCGTGGATCAATCCTTACCCAACGTCATCGTACCGTCAGAAAGGAATGGGTACGACAGCGCATTTCCAGGGCTCATTAGCGTTGGAGCATAGTTCATTTTAGTGATGAATCACGATTTTGTGTAAAGCGCGCTGATCGTACGGCAAGAGTGTATCGCCGACGAGGAGAACCGTTTTCTGATGTTTGCGTGCGGGAATTCGACCCTTTCAGCGGAGGTAGTGCAATGGTTTGGGTAGAACTTTCCTTGCACCATCGAACGCAGTTAATCTTCATCGATGGTAATCTGAAAGTACAGCGATAAAGGACGGCATTCTTTAGGCTGTTGTTGTCCCGTTGTTCACCGCTAACGTGGCGGGTACCTGTCGTGACTTCTGAGAGAAGCAGAGCATCGAACTTCTTTCCTGGCCCCCACTTTCGCCAGATTCGTCGCCAATCGAGCATCTTTGGGATCAACTGGACCGGCTGGTACGACTTTATGATGTTCAGACTTTAGGCGATTTACGTAATGTTCTAAGGAAGGAGTGGAACGCAATACCACAGGGTGTCATCCAGAGACTTATCAGGTCCATGCGCCGTCGATGTTTTGCTCTCCGCGAGGCAAACGGTGGACATACACTCTTTTGGCTGCATGTGTGAACTTTTCATTTCACTTCATGTCTGAATTGCGACGTCCTGACGTGACGCTGGCAACAGAAAGAACATAAAATTATGCACATTCATGCAGCTAGACTCGAAATATGAATTTACAATAATTTGTTTGGGCTTAAAGTCGATGGCACACCATGTCTGAATTGCGACGTCCTGACGTGACGCTGGCAACAGAGAGAACATGAAATTTTGCACATTCATGCAGCTAGACTCGAAATATGAATTTACAATAATTTGTTTGGACTTAAAGTCGATGATACTACAAAAAATGTTCCTCAAAGTTTATTATACTTTCTTTGTTGACTCAGTATATTATTGGACATCAACTTCTTAACACCAGATGTGTTAATCCATGGTCTGACCTGGCCAGATGTTGAGGCAATCGAGTTCGAATCAAGATAACACGTGTTCTTAGTTAGTTTAAGGTCCATTCAGCATTCTCGTGATACTGCGATGGTTGGAAAGGTTTTTAATGAGTGGGCCTCGTCGTGAGATACACGCCACCAGGTAGAAGGCTCAACTGCACTTTCCCAACCATCGCAGGCGAGGCCTCTCATCAAAAAAGTGTCTTGCTTTACTGGGATAAGCATCCCCCACCCGTCCGTCGCCAAAATATAGACAGTGTATTTCAGGCATAGGCCCTCTCGGTTGAAAGCGCACAGAAGTTTTCAGAACGAGGACTTCCATTACAAGACGAGGACGACGTAGTGGAAACTAGGTCCACATCCAATCAAAGGTGGACAATTCAATGTACGCATATACCCCCCCCCCTCTCCCATACCATAAAAAACGAACCACGTATTACAAGAGAGAGCCCTCTCGTCAAAAGGGGATCGGCACAGTTTTGATGTGACTCCCATTCGAGAAATAGTGAAAAGTCCGATGGCGCCTTGTACGGCGGGGTTCCGTTAGGAGAAAACTCGCAGCTCATTGCAATACTATATTCTAAAATCAGCCGGGTTAAAAATTAACCCAAATCAACTGGGTTGAGTGAATATGACCCGAATGTGTCGGAAACCCATTCCCCCCCCCCCCCACCCCTCCCCTCCCTTCTTGCTGTAACGTGGACAGTGCAAAATAACCACCCTGTAACAGACCATGCATCTTCATTTATAATAATTTTTTTCTGCTATTGTAAAATATATAGTTTCATCCAGTATCATTAACCACACAGTAAGTTCTGGATTTACTGATTTTTGAAACTCTGTCACTCCTACACACATGTAAACGCGACTTTGTTTTGCTGGTGAACGAAGTCATTAATCATCCTAGTTGTCAAGGAATAAATGTCAATGAAACTGCTGAATTAGCATCGGTGCCTTCAGGTGTGCTTACATTTCTTAGTATTTTACGTGGTGGTGGCCAGTCGCATACTGAAGAAGAGTTTGATGAATGTGGAGTGCATGATCCTGAACAGATCAGAAAAAGATGCGTCCTTAGTATTGAACAAGACCTAGGTTTTGGAGCCTCCTCCCAAGCATGTTCGGTTTGGCTTGGACTGTCCTTGCATGAGGCCACTTGATCCAGACATCTTATAGACTTATTTCACAGGGTTGGGCATGTCATCGGTTATCAGCATATACTTCAGATACACACTAGTATGGCAGAGACAACACTACAGAGTATGGACTTAAAAACAGGCACAGTGGTGCCACCTAATTTGGTAGCTGGCTGATCTCTTCACTTCTCAGTTGATAACTTTGACATAAATGATAGCACATTGGATGGTAAAACACATTCCATGTCACCCAGATGGCAGCATGGCAGTGAGGACCTCCCAGGTGCAATATCCTTGACAATATTGAGGCATCTAATGATACAACACTACAAGTTCGAGACGTTATGGGCAAAGTTATTGAAGTGAAGTTTGCACCATCTAGTGCTGAGCCTCAGTTTGGAGATCTCAAACTGCAATGGTTTCGGGCAGAAGAGGATAGGACAACACAAGCTGACATTGAGGTTGTAGACACAGCATTTTTGTACTCACGCCAGAGTGCACAACTAAAGTCATCGTGGACAAGTTTTAATCAGACTCACGGTAAGATCAATCCACCGAGAACAACGACAGGGTACATGCCAATAATTCAAGCCCCAGCTCACGATCTTTAAACCGTGAATACTCCTGTTGTCAGAGCTCTCCATGTGGCAAAGTATCTGACCCATAAATATGTGGTTATAACTGTGGATTAAGCTCTATTCCCGCTGCTGATGGAATTAAAGTGGCGTGTTCCTGAGTATAACGACGTGCTCATACCTCGCTTGGGTGGCCCTCCACATTTCCATGAATTTTCTGAAAGTACTGGGCCAACACATGTCAGGATTCTGCACATTTGGAAAGAAAGTGGCCTTTTGGGTCCAAATTCTGCTGAAAAGGTTATGGATCGAAAATCGTGTGCCAAAGGAATTAGAATCCACAAGTTGGCATGGCATGCATTGTGGAGACTGTTGCTACCAAACATTCAATGCTATCTGGAGACAAAAGATCAGGACATGGCATATAGACGTTCAAAATCAGCAAAAGAACAAGATGTTGAGAGTCGAGTTACTGTACTTGGATGAGAAAGCTTTCTTAGCCAAATAAACCTTTTCTGAAGGCCAAAGACGATGAAGTCAATTTCAAGTTCTGGTGGCAATATCTACACATTGTGCCTATCTTGCTTAAGTTTACCAGAGCACAGCGCGAAGGTTTGTGGGATAAATACCTTGATGCATTTCGTGCCATGCTACCATACTTTCACAGATATGACTACATCAGCTATGCTAGGTGGGGTAGAGTCTACTTGTCATAGAAGAACAAACTACCAGAGGAAGTTGCCCATGAATTCCGCCAAGGGAACTTTGTGGTCAAAGGTTCTGACAACATTTTCAGCCAAGTAGATCCAGACCACAGTCTAGAATGGCTGAATGGAATTGGCAAGCAAGCAGGTGGAATAATAGGCATTACAAAAAAAAAATCTGCTCTATGTCGGTGGGCACTTTCCTACAATATGCGGGCATGCGTGGCATTTCAAACAAGAGAAATGATTGACCTCCATATTGACAATGACCTTTCTCCAAATGAAGCCACCCCCAGCCAGATGAAGCGAGATAATCTCGATGAAGGCCACATTTTTGAAGTTCTAGGAAGGTTTGGCGTCTTTGAAACTCACTTTAATTAGGTTGAGATAAGATAAGATATTTATTGTCTCAACATCAACAAAGATGAATGGCTGAAAACAAAAAAGTGTAACAAAATACAATTAGACAGAAAAACGAAAAAACAAAATGCACATCATATGAAATGAAAAATAACAAGAGTATATATTAAATAATGTGATACTTCTAGGATGTACAGGACCAACTAACAAATAGAGCTGGTCATTCAATGGGCCGTTGTACTAATAGTTTCCTACAGCCAAACGCTGCATTGATAAATCTGATCACCTCAGGGGTAGGTTCATAATCGAGTGTTTGAATGAAGTGAGTCATGAATGCTCCTGGTGGTAGATTTGAGTAGTCATTGCCACAAATGTCTCTTATTCGCTCGAAAAGTGCTATTCGCAACGGGGCGTACTCTTTGGTCTGCAGGTGGAAATGCGTTTCATCCTCTAAACCGCAGGAACAAACAGGACAGATACGGGTTTCGTTGGGTAGTTTACCCGCCCCCCCCCCCCACCCCCCTCCCTTATTGTAGCGTCCCGTCTCAATCATTAGAGGATGCGAGCTAATGCGAATTTGCGTTAGTTTTGCAAGTTCCATGGAGTCAAGCAGAATATATGGTTCAAACTAACAATCCTGCTTCATCTTCCAGCAGAAGACCAGTTTACTGTCAGATTGCAATTTGCCCTGCCACCATTGACAATAACTGCATTGCAGTTTAGATTTAATTGCATGTAGGAGACCCTTACGGGTGAGTGTGTATTGGTTTTCCCACACATATATAAACCGTATATGCGCTCCTATAGCTCGCATTTGCACACCCCAAAGCGATCCCTCACCAGTCCAGGCGTCCACCTGACATTTTTAAGCCAAATTATTTGGACTGAGTTCGAGAAGATGATGCCAGAATCTAACAGCTTGTACAATGACGTATATATCAAGTGGATACTCGCCAAGCCCTCCCCATGCTGCAATATTTGAGCCATATCCATTGCTGTGCAATGTTTTTTGCAGAAGCGAAGTGATAATTTCCATATGGTTGGGTATAGTAAAATTGCTCCAACGTTATATATATCACTTTTCAGATGGTTCGTATTTAGTGAAAGTGGGCCCGAAATCTCTGCTGCAAACGTGACAATAGGTTTAATGATGGCGTTGAACAAGTTCATATTTGTCTGGGCATTCATTTCAGACAGAGGTAGATGTTTTCGTAAACGTAGCTTCGTAAATAGGGCCTTCAGGCCTTTATTCGCCAGTTGGACAAGACTGAACTTACCAGATGATAATATATTTAGACCGAGATAGCGATATTCTTTAACTACTTCTAGCGGTTGGTTTTCAAAAACAAAATTATGTTTATTCAATAACTTGCCCGACTAATTGAATATCATGACTTTCGATTTCTCGGTGATTACTTGCAGACCCCATTTGCGGAAATATGGACCCAGCTGATAAAGCTCCTTTTGAAGACCATTCGCGCTTGCAGAAAGAATAACTTTGTCGTCAGCCTTAAACAATTGATACATGTATCATGCATGAGAATGGGGTCACTGGTATTACTTAACACTGGCGGCAAATCATAAATATATATATTAATTAATTTTGGGCTTAAAATACAGCCCTGTTTAACACCTGTTGCCGTACGTATTGCATCAGTCATTCCTTTTGGAAATGTTATATGGAAAGATATATCACTATGCATACTTTTTAGAACCGATAGGAAATTGCCTCCAAGTCCATACTCAGCGACCTTATGGAATACAGCAGCCCGCCAAACCATGTCAAATGACTTACAGAGATCAATAAAACATGCAAAGAGGTATTTATTTTCAAAGAGAATTTTATACACGATAGAGTGAATTGTGAATAGGTGGTCTGTCGTCCGACATGACTTTTTGGAATCCTATTTGGCATGGAGATATGATATTACGTGATGACAGGACAGATTCAAGTCGTATACCGAGATTTGTACAGAAGAATTTAATTAAACAGCTGGATATGGCTATGCCTCTATAATGATTAGGGGCCTCCGCCCCAACCCTCCCGTTGTGCAGATATATCATGGTGTTTTTTCTCAAAATGTCTGGGTATTGTCCAGCTGTCAATATCGAATTAAAAAGTTTAACATAGCATGGCAGCAACTCAACCATGGATGAATTTATAACCTCGTTAGAGACGAGGTCAATACCCGATACTTTTCCATTTTTCAACTGCTTGCCGGCAATAGTGACTTCTTCCTCTGAAATTGCGTAGTCAAGTGGAGACGGCATTATTGATTCCATTTCAGGACTTGTTTCGTTTATATCTGGCTTATACGAGTAGTTATCACAGATTAGTTTCTCTAGGTGAGATATCTAACCGTTAACAGATGAACCATGTTGTTCTGTTTATTAGGACGTGATTTTAAATCATCTAATGACTTCCCGAAAGCGGAAGGGTCCGTCATTTCAAGATTATTTAGCTGAGAGATTAGTTTACCGCTAAAATCTCTATGTTTACGTTGCAAAATGCGCTCATACGCCTTTTTAGCAGCATAAATTAGCTGGACTGTATTTTGTCTGCCATAATTGAGTCTCGCCAGTCTGACTTTTGACATCATTGTTTTCCTCAACCGGGCACAATCAGCATCGAACCATTTTTTGATAATGCGTTTAGTTCGCTTAATTTTTGTAGGACTAGAATGCAAGCCACATAGGTGTAGTGCCTTGTGGAATACATCCGCGAGGTGTTCGGCTAACACCGAGGGGTTCGTATTAACAGCAGCTGACTGGTCGTAATATTGTATTTTGTCGATTATGGGTGATGACCGGAAGGCTCTCTAAAACCCTGACGCCATAGACTTGCCTTTTAATACGTAGATCTTTCAGTACATCGAAGTTCTTTGACTGCAATGGTATGTTTTCCAATTTGTCATTATTATCTTCCACAAGATTTTCCATTTCATCTATACAGATTAATTTTGAGACTGGTGGAGAGCTTGGTTCTCACTCATAGTGTGCTTTTCACATATTTATATGGCACAGCTGAGTGCTTTTAGGTATAGCAAGAGTATCAACAACATAACATGTGTCACTGATCATGAACTTAACAATACATGTACCTAAATACCTTGTTTGTAAAGCATTGCTCTGGCCATAGGTTTAATAAAAGTACGAAATTTCGCAATTTCATCATACCAGATCCTCCTGTGACTCTGAGCTTTCCACATATGCCTACTTGCCATTTCTCATGGCCTGCGAAATTTTACTAGAAGAATGGGCACATAGTTTCAGGGGCTCGTCCTCGAGCCATTTCTTCTTCATAACATTAAGTGTCGGAACACTAATTTAAACAGCTGAACCCCATAGATCCATGTAGAGTCTCATCGACTGCAAATAAAAGAAGGTATACTCCTTCATCCTATCCTTCTCATTATTCCCCCATAGGCCTTTATCATCGTTTCCAATGTTTAATGGGAGCGTTCTAGAGGTGCTTCATTTTCGGGATGTTAGGCACTTGATGTGCGCTGTTTAATTTTGAGATCATAAATTATCTGTTGGAAAATACTGGACACAAAATTTTAGCCTTGGTCTGATTGCACTGTCCATGGTAGACCGAAATTCGTTACAACGCTTTTCAAGGCCTTATATCCAGTCAGGATAACATTCCTGTTCCAGAATTAAGAAAGTCCGAAAACGTCAGTTTTTTATAATATGTTTTTTCACATTATGCAACTATTGGATAATAATCACATACATGGTCACCAACTACTTCTTTCATTACAAAATCAAAAAGAAAAAGAAACAAACAGATTTTTCATCTACTTTAAATGGCCTATATAATAATAACCTCTCAAATCAGTGGCTCGATTTCTATCAGCAGCCACGTGATTGAACTCATAGCTACTGACTCGCTAATAGAAGTCGACAAAAATAATTCAATAGTCCCTGGTTGTTTGCTTCAACAAGTCAATTTCGGTGATTTTAAACCGCCTTTCGTGGTTTTCTAGACATTTTCGGGGTTTGAGTATTCCCAACTTCCAATAAAAGTTCATGTAAAACGGGCACCTTGCCTTGAGGTGCATTCATAAGCCATGGAGGACAGGATCTTTGGTGGTTAAGGGCCCAATATAGATCGACACACATAGGCTGACCTAAATATTTCTGGCGTCGTTACGCATTTGTATTCCGTATACCATCCTGTTAATGTAAAAAGTGATAATCGTCGATACCATTAAAGCTTCATCCGGGTACAAAATCATCTTGTGGAACATTATGCTTCTTTGATATCTAGATGTGGTGAAGGGGTCAAAACGCGGATATCAGTAAAATAAGTATTAGAGTCAGTTATAGAAATCTATAAAAAGTTTTGTTATACCGTAAATGAAAAGACAGAATAATATATGCTGTCCCAAATAGTTAATTATAGATAACTGTTTAAACTTACAGTTCTTGTAAATTGTGTAGTCCTTCGAATGCTCCCGATATATTCACTATCTTGTTATTGTACAAGTAACTGAAAAATGATAAAACAATGTGATTTGCTTGATCCCGACTAACATGAATATTAGTACCAATGTGACTATGTTCTATCATACATACAGTTACAAATTATATGTTTATAATGTAAAAAAAAAGTTGAAGCTGAAGGAGGAAAATGTTGGTAAAACTGGCTGTACTCCTTGAACTCAAGTAACCTACGACTTCTCTCAGTTGAAAAATGAACATGCTTCCAACATGCATTTCACAAAGTTATCCATTTTGTTGGTTGTTGAGAGAGCTTAAAGTACAGCCCTGTTTAACACCTGTTGCCGTACGTATTGCATTAGTCATTCCTTGTAGACATTGTATATGGAATGATATATAACTATACATACTTTTTGGAACCGATGGGAAATTGCCTCCAAGTCCATAGCTAGCGACTTTATGGAATACACCATCCCGCCTCACCATGTCAAATGACTTACAGAGATCAATAAAACATGCGAAGAGGTATTTATTTTCAGAGAGAATTTTATCCAAGATAGAGTGAATTGTGAATAGGTGGTCTGTCGTCCGACATGACTTTTTGGAATCCTATTTGCCATGGAGATATAATATTATGTGATGACAGGAAAGATTCAAGTCGTATGCCGAGAATTGTACAGAAGAATTTAATTAAACACCTGGATATGGCTATGCCTCTATAATGATTAGGGACCTCCGCCCCCGACCCTCCCTTTGTGCAGATATGTCATGGTGTTTTTTCTCAAAATGTCTGGGTATTGTCCAGCTGTCAATATCGAATTAAAAAGTTTAACACAGCATGGCAGCAACTCAACCATGGATGAATTTATAATCTCGTTAGAGACGAGGTCAGTACCCGATACTTTTCCATTTTTCAACTGCTTGCCGGCAATTGCGACTTTTTCCTCTGAAATTGCGTAGTCAAGTGGAGACGACATTATTGATTCCATTTCAGGACTTGTTTCGTTTATATCTGGCTTATACGAGTAGTTATCACAGATTAGTTTCTTTAGGTGAGATACCTAATCGTTAACAGATGAACCATTGAGGATGTTGTTCTGTTTATTAGGACGTGATTTTAAATCATCTAATGACTTCTAGAAAGCGGAAGGGTCCGTCATTTCAAGATTATTTAACTGAGAGATTAGCTTACCTCTAAAATCTCTATGTTTACGTTGCAAAATGCGCTCATACGCCTTTTTAGCAGCATAAATTTGCTGGACTGTATTTTGTCTGCCATAATTGAGTCTCGCCTGTTTGACTTTTGACATCATTGTTTTCCTCAACCGGGCACAATCAGAATCGAACCATTTTTTGATAATGCGTTTAGTTCGCTTAATTTTTGTAGGATTAGAACGCAAGCCATATAGGTGTAGTGCCTTGTGGAATACATCCGTGAGGTGTTCGGCTAACACCGAGGGGTTCGTATTAACAACAGCTGACTGGTCGTATTATTGTATTTTGTCGATTATGGGTGATGACCGGAAGGCTTTCTAAAACCCGGACTCCATAGACTTGCAATTTTAATACGTAGATCTTTCAGTACATCGAAGTTCTTTGACTGCAATGGTATGTTTTCCAATTTGTCATTATTATCTTCCACATGATTTTCCATCTCATCTATACAAATGAATTTTGAGACTGGTGGAGAGCTTGGTTCTCACTCATAGTGTGCTTTTCACATATTTATATGGCACAGCTGAGTGCTTTTAGGTATAGCAAGAGTATCAGCAACATAACATGTGTCACTGATCTTGAACTTAACAATACATGTACCTAAATACCTTGTTTGTAAAGCATTGCTCTGGCCATAGGTTTAATAAAAGTACGAAATTTCGCAATTTCATCATACCAGATCCTCCTGTGACTCTGAGCTTTCCACATATGCCTACTTGCCATTTCTCATGGCCTGCGAAATTTTACTAGAAGAATGGGCACATAGTTTCAGGAACTCTTCCTCCAGCCATTTCTTCTTCATAACATTAAGTGGACCCTCCCTGAGTGTTGGAACACTAATTTAAACAGCTGAACCCCATAGATCCATGCACAGCCTCATCGACTGCAAATAAAAGAAGGCATACTCCTTCATCCTATCCTTCTCATTATTCCCCCATAGGCCTTTATCATCGTTTCCAATGTTTAATGGGAGCGTTCTAGAGGTGCTTCATTTTCGGGATGTTAGGCACTTGATGTGTGCTGTTTAGTTTTGAGATCATAAATTATCTGTTGGAAAATATTTGACACAAAATTTGAGCCTTGGTCCTGGTAGACCGAAATTCGTTACAACGCTTTTCAAGGCCTTAACTAGAGTCTTAGTTTTAAAATTTCCAGATCTTGTTTTGGCAATGTGCCACACAATCAATAATAATTCGCCTAAATGGTTCCACAATAGTGGGGATTCGTTGAAGGGGGAAGGGGGAGGAATCTTCTGGTCAGATGTCTCTACAATTTGACAGGTGTGGCAGGTTTTACAACAAGCAAAACTCTGCAGAGCACTGGAGTAGATCCATTTGACTCTCAAGTGTCCAGCCACGGAGATTTAAGGAGCCAAGTTTATTATTTCCTTCCGGTATTTAGTGGGGACAATTATTTGATAAATGCACCCCCTCCCTCACTATTTCAGGGTACTTTTGGCCGTTGCCGTTTCCTCGTGAGAACATCATACTTTTTAAACAAAAGTCATGCGGCTTTCTGGCTTCATTCCCCGTTATTGGTGTTTAACGTGGCTCGGGATATATCCAGTCAGGATAACATTCCTGTTCCAGAATTAAGAAAGTCCGAAAACGTCAGTTCTTTTATTCTCTGTTTTTTCACATTATGTAACTATTGGATAATAATCACATACATGGTCAGCAACTACTTCTCTCATTACAAAATTAAAAAAAAAAAAACAAACACATTTTTCATCTACTTTAAATGGACTATATAATAATAACCTCTCAAATCAGTGGCTCGAGGTCTATAAGCAGACACGAGATTGAACTCATAGCTATTGACTCGCTAATAGAAGTCGACAAAAATAATTCAATAGTCCCTGGTTGTTGGCTTTAACAAGTCAATTTCGGTGATTTGAAACCGCCTTTCGTGTTTTTCTAGACATTTTAGGGGTTTGAGTATTCCCAACTTCCAATAAACGTTCATGTAAATCGGGCACCTTGCCTTGAGGTGCATTCAAATGCCATGGATCTTTGGTGGTTGAGGGCCCAATATAGATCGACAGGCATAGGCTGACCTAAATATTTCTGGCGTCGTCACGCATTTGTATACCGTATACCATCCTGTTAATGTAAAAAGTGATAATCGTCGATGCCATTAAAACTGCATCCGGGCACAAAATCATCTTGTGGAAGATTATGCTTGTTTGATTTCTAGATGTGGATGAAGGGATCAAACGAGGATGTCAGTAAAATAAGTATTAGAGTCAGTTATAAAAATCTTTAAAAAGATTTGTTATACCGTGAAAGAAAAGAGAGAATAATTTTTGATGTCTCAAATAGTTAATGATAGATAATTGTGTAAACTTACAGTTTTTGTAAATTGTGTGCCTATGGGAGAATCACGAGAAGGATAGGATGAAGGAATATACCTTCTTTTATTTGCAGTCGGTGAGACTGTGCATGGATCTATGGGGTTCAGCCTGTTTAAATTAGTTTTCCGACACTCAGGGAGGGTCCACTTAATGTTATGAAGAAGAAATTGCTCGAGGAAGAGCCCCGGAAACTATGTGCCCATTCTTCTAGTAAAATTTCGCAGGCCGTAAGAAATGGCAAGTAGGCATTTGCGGAAAGCTCAGAGTCATAGGAGGATCTGGTATGATGAAATTGCGAAATTTCGTACTTTTATTAAACCTATGGCCAGAGCAATGCTTTACAAACAAGGTATTTAGGTACACGTATTGTTAAGTTCATGATCAGTGACACATGTTATGTTGTTGATACTCTTGCTATACCTAAAAGCACTCAGCTGTGCCATATAAATATCTGAAAAGCACACTATGAGTGAGAACCAAGCTCTCCACCAGTCTCAAAATTAATCTGTATAGATGAGATGGAAAATCATGTGGAAGATAATAATGACAAATTCGACAACATACCATTGCAGTCAAAAAACTCCGATGTACTGAAAGATCTACGTATTAAAATGGCAATTCTATGGGGTAAAGGTTTAAGAGAGCCTTCCGGTCATCACCCATAATCGACAAAATACAATATTACGACCAGTCAGCTGTTGTTAATACGAACCCCTCTGTGTATTCACGGATGGATTCCACGAGACACTACACCTATGTGGCTTGCGTTCTAATCCTACAAAAAGTAAGCGAACTAAACGCATTATCAAAAAATGGTTCGATGCTGATTGTGCCAGTTATGGAAAACAATGATGTCAAAAGTCATACTGGTGAGACTCAATTGTGGCAGAAAAAATACAGTCCAGCAACTTTATGCTGCGAAAAAGGCGTATGAGCGCATTTAGCAACGTAAACATAAAGATTTTAGAGGTAAGCTAATCTCTCAGCTAAACAGTATGGAAAAGACGGATCCTTCCGCTTTCTGGATGTCATTAGATGATTTAAAATCAGGTCCTAATAAACAGAACAACAGCCTCAATTGTTTATCTGTTAACGATTAGGATTACATATCTCACCTAAAGAAACTAATCTGTGATAACTACTTGTATAAGCCAGATATAAACGAAACAAGTCCTGAGATGGAATCAATAATGTTGTCTCCACTTGACTACGCAATTTCAGAGGAAGAAGTAATAATTGCCTGCAAGCAGTTGAAAAATGGAAAAGTATCGGGTACTGACCTCGTATCTAACGAGATGATAAATTCATCCATGAATGAATTGCTGCCATTCTATGTAAAACTTTTTAATTCGATATTGACAGCTGGATAACTCCCAGACATTTTGCGAAAAAACACCATGAGATATCTGCACAAAGGGAGGGTTAGGGGGCAGGGGTCCCTAATAATGATACAGGCATAGCCATATCCAGCTGTTTAATTAAATTATACTGTAAAAGTCTCGATATACGACTTGAATCATTCCTGTCATCCCATAATATTATATCTCCATGCCAAATAGGATTCAAAAAAGTCATGTCATACGACAGACCACCTGTTCACAATTCACTCTATCGTGGATAAAATTCTCTCTGAAAATAAATACGTCTTTGCGTGTTTTATTGATCTCTGTAACTCATTTGACATGGTGTGGCGGGCTGGTGTATTCCATAAGGTCGCTAAGTATGGACTTGGAGGCAATTTCCTATCGATTCTAAAAAGTATGCATAGTGATATATCTTTCCATATAACATTTCCAAAAGGAATGACTGATGCAATACGTACGGCAATAACTGTTAAACAGGGCTGTATTTCAAGCCCAAAATACTTTAATTTATGTATTGATGATTTGCCGTCAGTGTTAAGTAATACCTGTGACCTCATTCTCATGCATGACACATGTATCAATTGTTTAATGCTGACGACATAGTTATTCTTTCTGCAAGCGCGAATGGTCTTCAAAAGGCGCTTAATCAGCTGGGTCCATATTTCCGCAAACAGTGTCTGCAAGTAAACACCGAGAAATCGGCAGTCATGATATTCAATAAGTCGGGCAAGTTATTGAATAAACATAATTTTGTTTTTGATAACCAACTGCCGCTAGAAGTAGTTAAAGAATATCGCTATATCAGTCTGAATATATTATCATCTGCTAAGTTCAGTTTTGTCCACCTGGCGAATAAAGGCCTGAAGGCCCTATTTACGAAGCTACGTTTACGAAAACATCTACCTCTGTCAGAAATGAATGCCCAGACCAACATGAAATTGTTCAACGCCATCATTAAACCTATTGTCACGTATGCGGCAGAGGTTTCGGGCCCACTTTCTCTAAATACGAACCGTCTGAAAAGTAATATATATAACATTGGAGCAACCAAATGGGAAATTATCACTTCTGCAAACAAACATTGCACAGCAATAGATATGGCTCAAATATTGCTGCACGGGGAGAGCTTGGCGAGTATCCATTTGATATCTTCGTCATTGTACAAACTGTTAGATTCTGGCATCATCTTCTCGAACTCAATCCGAATAATTTGGCTTAAAAATGTCATGTGGGCGTCTGGACTGGTGAGGGATCGCTTTGGGGTGTGTAAATGCGAGCTATACTAGCTCATATAGGGTTTATATATGTTTCGGAAAACCAATACACACTCAACTGTAAGGGTCTCCTACATGCAATTAAATCTAAACTGCAAAGTAGTTATTGTCAATGGTGGCAGGGCAGATTGCAATCTGACAGTAAAATGGCCTTTTACTGGAAGATGAAACAGGATTTTTAGTTTGAACCATATCTTCTGCTTGATTCCATGGAACTTGCAAAACTAACGCAAATTCGTATTAGCTCGCATCCTCTAATGATCGAGACTGGGCGCTACAATATGGGAGGGAGGGGGGGGGGTAAACTGGTCAACGAAACCCGTATCTGTCCTGTTTGTTCCTGCGGTGTGGAGGATGAAACGCATTTCCACCTGCAGTGCAAAGAGTACGCCCCGTTGCGAATAGCACTTTTCGAGCGACGAAGAGACATCTGTGGCAATGACTACTCAAATCTACCACCAGGAGCATTCATGACTCACTTCATTCAAACATTCGATTATGAAACTACCCCTGAGGTGATCAGATTTATCAATGCAGCGTTTAACTGTAGGAAACTGTTAGTACAACGACCCATTGCCTGACCCACTCCATGTTAGTAAAACTGGCAGTACTCTTTGAACTCAATTAACACACGACTTCTCTCAGCTGAAAAATGAATATGCTTCCACCATGCATTTTACATAGCTGTCCATTTTATTGGTTGTTGAGAGAGCAAATAAAATTTGCTTTTTCTGGTCAATAACTATAAATTTACGTGCCTTTGCCAAAAAGTAAAGTCACATAATTCCAGAAATGATTTTGCTTCGTCCTGCGCCCCATCTCGATCATTAGAGGATGCGAGCTAATGCGAACTTGTGTTAGTTTTGCAAATTCCTTGGAATCAAGCAGAAGATATGGTTCAAATTAAAAATCCTGTTTCGTCTTCCAGTGGAAGGCCAGTTTACTGTCAGATTGAAATCTGCCCTGTCACCATTGACAATAACTACATTGCAGTTTAGATTTAATTGCATGCAGGTGACCTTTACAGTTGAGTGTGGGTTGGCTTTCCCATGGCTTACGACATGACTTTTTGGAATCCTATTTGGCATGCAGATATAATATTATGGGATGACAGGAATGATTCAAGTCGTATATCGAGACTTTTAATTGAAATCTGCCCTGTCACCATTGACAATAACTACTTTGCAGTTTAGATTTAATTGCATGCAGGTGACCCTTACAGTTGAGCGTGGGTTGGCTTTCCCACACATAAACAACCCTATATGAGCTTGTATAGCTCGCATCTGCACACCCCAAACGGATCCCTCACCAGTCCTGGCGCCCACCTGATATTTTTTAGCAAAATTATTTAGATTGAGTTCGAGAAGATGATGCCAGAATTTAACAGCTTGTACAATGACGTAGAGTTCAAATGGATACTCGCCAAGCTCTCCCCGTGCAGCAATATTTGAGCCATATCGATTGTTGTGCAAGGTTTTTTGCAGAAGCGAAGTGATAATTTCCCATATGGTTGGGTATCGTAGAATTGCTCCAATGTTATATATATCACTTTTCAGACGGTCCGCATTCAATCAAAGTGGGCGCGAAACCTTTGCCAAATACGTGACAATAGGTTTAATGATGGTGTTGAACAATTTCATATTGGTCTGGGCATTCATTTTAGACAGAGATAGATGTTTTCGTCAACGTAGTGTCGTAAATAGGGCCTTCGGGTCTTTATTCGCCAGTTGGAAAAGACTGAACTTACCAGATGATAATATATTTAGACCGAGATAGCGATATTCATTAACTGCTTCTAGCGGTTGGTTATCAAAAACAAAATTATGTTTATTCAATAACTTGCTCGACTTATTGAATTTCATTACTTTCGATTTCTCGGTGTTTACTTGCAGACACCATTTGCGGAAATATTGACCCAGCTGATTATGCTGCTTTTGAAGACCTTTCACGCTTGCAGAAAGAATAACTATGTCGTCAACATTAAACAATTGATACATGTGTCATGCATGAGAATGGGGTGACAGGTATTCCTTAGCACTGACGGCAAATCATTAATATATAAATTAAAGAATTCTGGGCTTAAAATACAGCCCTGTTTAACACCTGTTGTCGTACGTATTGCATCAGGCATTCCTTGTAGACATTTTATATGGAACGATATATCACTATACATACGTTTTAGAACCGATAGGAAATTGCCTCCATGTCCATAGTTGGTGAGTTCATGGAATACACCATCCCGCCACACCATGTCAAATGACTTACGGAGATCAATAAAACATGCAGAGAGATATTTATTTTCAGAGAGAATTTTATCCACGATAAAGTGAATTGTGAATAGGTGGTCTGTCGTACGACATGACTTTTTGGAATCCTATTTGGCATGCAGATATAATATTATGGGATGACAGGAATGATTCAAGTCGTATATCGAGAATTTTACAGAAGAATTTACTTAAACAGCTGGACATGGCTATGCCTCTATAATTATTAGGAACCCCCCCCCCCTCCCCCTTTGTGCAGATATGTCATGGTGTTTTTTCTCAAAATGTCTGGGTATTGTCCAGCTGTCAATAACGAATTAAAAAGTTTAACATAGCATGGCAGCAACTCAACAATGGAAGAATTTATCATCTCGTTAGAGACGAGGTCAGCACCCGATACTTTTCCATTTTTCAACTGCTTGCGGGCAATTATGCCTTCTTCCTCTGAAATTGCGTAGTGAAGTGGAGACGGCATTATTGATTCCATCGCAGGACTTGTTTCGTTTATATCTGGCTTATACGAGTGGTTATCACAGATTAGTTTCTTCAGGTGAGATATCCAATCGTTAACAGATAAACCGTTGAGGATGTTGTTCTGTTTATTAGGACCTGATTTTAAATCATCTAATGACTTCCACAAAGCGGAAGGGTCCGTCTTTTCCAGAATGTTTAGCTGAAAGATTAGCTTACCTCTAAAATCTCTATGTTTACGTTGCAAAATGCGCTCATACACCTTTTTCGCACCGTAAAGTAGCTGGACTGTATTTTGTCTGCCACAATTGAGTCTCACCTGTCGGACTTTTGACATCATTGTTTTCCTTAACTGAGCACAATCAGCATCGAACCATTTTTGATAATGCGTTTAGTTTGCTTATTTTTTGTAGGATTAGTACGCAAGCCACATAGGTGTAGTGCATTGTGGAATACATCCCTGAGATACTCTCCTTACACAGAGGGGTTCGTATTAACAACACCTGACTGGTCGTAATATTGTATTTTGTCGGTTATGGGTGATGACCGGAAGGCTCTCTTAAACCCGGACTCCATTGACTCGGCATTTTAATACGTAGATCTTTTAGGACATCGGAGCTTTATGACTGCAATGGCATGTTTTCGACTTTGTTATTCATATCATCCAGATCATTTTCCATCTCATCTTTGCAGATGAATTTTGAAACTGGTGGAGAGCTAGGTTCTCACTCATAGTATGCTTTTATCATATTTATATGGCACAGCTGAGTACTTTTAGGTATAGCAAGAGTATCAACAACATAACCTGTGTGACTGATCTTGAGCTTAATAATACATGTACCTAAATACCTTGTTTGTAAAGCATTGCTCTGGCCATTGGTTTAAAAGTGCGAAATTTCGCAATTTCATCATACCAGGTCTTCCTATGACTCTGGGCGCTCTGCAAATGTTTACTTGCCATTTCCCAGGGCCTGCTAAAATTTACTAGAAGAATGGGCGCATAGTTTCAGGGGCTCTTCCTCGGGCCATTTCTTCTTCATAACATTAATTGGACCCTCCCTGAGTGTCGGAACACTAATTTAAGCAGGCTGAACCCCAGAGATCCCTGTACAGTTTCACAGACTGCAAATAAAAGAAGGTGTACTCCATCATCCTGTCCTTCTCATTATTCCCCATAGGCATTTATTATCGTTTCCAATGTTTAATGGGAGTGTTCTAGAGGTCATTCATTTTTGGGATGGTAGGCACTTGATGTGTACTGTTTAGTTTTGAGATCATAAAGTATCTGTTGGAATCTATTTGGCATAAATTTTGTGGCTTGGTCTGATTGCACTGTCCTTGTAGACCGAAAGTCGTTACAACGTTTTTCAAGGCCTTAACTAGAGTCTTAATTTTAATATTTCCAGATCTTGTCCTGGCAACGTTCCACACAATCAATAATAATTCGCCTAAGTGGTTCCACAATAGTGGTGATTCATTGAAGGGGGTCCGAGGAGGAATATTTGAATCTATAATTTGACAGGTGTGGCAGGTTTTACAAAATTCCACAACATCCTGTAGAAACCCGAACAAGCAAAACACTGCAGAGCACGGGAGTAGATCTATCTGACTCTCAAGTGTCGAGCCATGGGGATTTAAGGAGCCAAGTTTATTATTTCATTCCGGTATTTACTGGGGACAATTGTTTGATAAATGCACCCCTTCCCTCACTATTTTAGGGTATTTTTGGCCGACGCCGTTTCCTCGTGAGAACATCATACTTTTCAAATAAAAGTCATGCAGGTTTCTGGCTTCATTCCGCGTTGTTGCTTTTTAACGTGGCTCGGGATATATCCGGTCAGGATCACATTCCTGTTCCAGAATTAAGAAAGTTGCAAAACGTCCGTTTTTTTATTATACGTTTTTTTTCAAATTATGCAACTATTGGATAATAATCACATACATGGTTACCAACTACCTACATATCACAGATTAAATCTTTATAATCAGATTCTTTACCACGGAAATATGAGCGTAATTCAATTAATATTTTATCATAATTCGTGTATGCAAACCAACAATATCCAGTCTTTCTTTTATAATCCTTGTTAGTTAAAATTGTTTGAATCATAATACTTGAACCAGATATAACCCCTAGAACGATGGCTTTAAGACTTATAACACCTACAACAACACATGTACTGTTTATACCTATTGATGATATATTAAGAAGTATCATCCATCTTGAATAATACCTAACAGCCTGTGTATAACACGGGTAATTTTTATTAAAATGGCTATATATCAATTTTAAATGTTCTATATCTGATAATTTTAAATCTTTCATTACATAATTAGAAACAAAAAAAAAACAGATTTTTAATCCACATTAAATGGCTTATATGATAATAACCTCTCAAATCAGTGGCTCGAGTTCTATCAGCAGACACGTGATTGAACTCTTAGCTATTGACTCACTAATAGAAGTCGACAAAAATAATTCAATAAACCCTGGTTGTTGGCTTCCACAAGTCAATTTCGTTGATTTGAAGCCGCCTTTCGTGGTTTTCTAGACATTTTCGGGGTTTGAGTATTCCCAACTTCCAATAAAAGTTCATCTATAACGGGCAACTTGCCTTGGGGTGCATTCAGAGGCCATGGAGGGCAGGATCACTGGTGATTAAGGGCCGAAAATAGATCGACACACATAGGCTGACCTAAATATTTGTGGCGTCCATTCGCATTTGTATACCGTATACCATCATACCATCCTGTTAATGTAAAATGTGATAATCGTCGATACCATTAAAGCTTCATCCGGGTACAAAATCATCTTGTGGAACATTATGCTTGTTTAATTACTAGATGTGGATGAAGGGGTCAAAACGAGGATGGCAGTAAAATAAGTATTAGAGTCAGTTATGGAATCTTTAAAAAGGTGTATTATATCCTAAATGAAAAGAGAGAATAATATATGATGTCCCGAATATCTAATTATAGATAATTGTTTAAACTTACAGTTCTTGTAAATTGTGTAGTCCTTCGAATGCTCCCGATATATTCACTATGTTGTTTTTGTACAAGTGACTGAAAAATGATAAAACAATGTGATTTGTTTGATACCGACTAACGTGAATATTGATACCAATCTGACTATGTTATATCGTACATACAGTTACAAGTTATATGTTTATAATGTAAAAAAATATCAAAAACGTTGAATCTGAAGGAGGAAAATGTTGTTAAAACTGCAGTACTCCTTGAACTCAATTAACCCACGACTTCTCTCAGTTGAAAAATGAATATACTTCCAACATGCATTTTACATATTTTTCCATTTTGTTGGTTGTTGAGAGAGCAAATAAAATTTGATCTTTCAGGTCAATAACTATAAATTTACGTGCCTTTGGCAAAAGGTAAAGTCACATAATTCCTGAAATGATTTTTCTTATTGAATTGAGGGTCTTTTTGAACCAGCAATATTTTGTGTTTCGTTTCTTTTGATCGCTGGTGCATGTCGCTCAGTTTGCATAGCAATTCTGCTCTACTTTAGAAAACAAAGGCGAAATGTCCGTAATGGTCGCTCTGTAAATGACAACATTAGTGTCATATAGTGAATCGCTATCGCCTGATTAATTCAATCACAGTGATAAATGGAAAGTAGTAGGCAATGTGGAAATTGAGCCTGTTTTGGGGAGAGGAGGGGAGGGGCGAGGTACGTAAGGTAATTAACATTTTACGTAAAGTAATTAACATGACGTCATGTAATGAACGTAATATAATTAATGAATATTGTGTAATCACTGTACTTGATAATTGTTGTGTAATTAAGGTAATTAATGAATATTGTGTACTCACATTAATTAAGATAAGAGAAGATAAGATATTTATTGTCTCAACATCAACAAAGATGAATGGCAGAAAACAAAAAGGTGTAACAAAATATAATTAGACAGAGAAACGAAAGAACAAAATGCACATCATATGAAATGAAAAATAACAAGAGCATATAGTAAACAATGTGATACTTCTAGGATAAATAGGCCAACTAACAAACAGAGTGGGTCAGGCAATGGGTCGTTGCACTAACAGTTTCCTACAGTCAAACGCTGCATTGATAAATCTGATCACCTCAGGGGTAGTTTCATAATCGAGTGTTTCAATAAGTGAGTCATGAATGCTTCTGGTGGTAGATTTGAGTAGTCATTGCCACAGATGTCTTTTATTCGCTTGAAAAGTGCTATTCGCAGCGGGACGTGCTCTTTGGACTGAGACCATTACAGTTGAGTGTGGGTTGGTTTTTCCACACATATATAAAGCCTATATGAGCTAGTGTAGCTCGCATTTGCACACCCCAAACGGATACCTCACCAGTCCTGGCGTCCACCTGACATTTTTGAGCCAAATTATTTGGATTGAGTTGGAGAAGTTGATGCCATAATCTAACAGCTTGTGCAATAACGTAGATATCAAATGCATATTCGCCAAGCTCTCGACATGCGGCAATATTTGAGCCATATCTATTGCGGTGCAATGTTTGTTTGCAGAAGCGAAGTGATAATTTCCCATCTGGTGGGTTATCATAAAATGGCTCAAATGTTACATATATATCACTTTTCAGACGGATCGTATTTAGTGAAAGTCGGCCCGGAACCTCTGCTGCATACGTGGCAATAGGTTTAATGATGGTGTTGAACAATTTCATATTGGTCTGGGCATTAATTTCAGACAGAGGTAGATGTTTTCAAAACCGTAGTGTCGTAAATAGGGCTTTCAGGCCTTTATTCGCCAGTTGGCCAAGACTGAACCTACCAGATTATAATATATTTAGACAGAGATAGCGATATTCTTTAACTATTTCTAGCGGTTGGTTATCAGAAACAAAATTATGTTTATTTAATAACTTGCCCGACTAATTGAATATCATGCCTTTCGATTTCTCGGTGTTTACTTGCAGACACCATTTGCGGAAATATGGACCCAGCTGATTAAGCGCCTTTTGAAGACCGTTCGCTCTTGCAGAAAGCATAACGTTGTCCTCAGCATTAAATAATTGATACATGTGTCATGCATGAGAATGGGGTCACAGGTATTACTTAACACTTGCGGCAAATCATTAACATATAAATTAAAGAATTCTGCACTTAAAATACAGCCCTGTTTAATACCTGTTGTCGTACGTATTGCATCGGTCATTCCTTGTGGAAATTGTATATGGAACGATATATCACTATACATACTTTTTAGAACCGAT
Organism: Pictodentalium vernedei; assembly: GCA_031216915.1. Classification (NCBI taxonomy): domain Eukaryota; kingdom Metazoa; phylum Mollusca; class Scaphopoda; order Dentaliida; family Dentaliidae; genus Pictodentalium; species Pictodentalium vernedei. The sequence goes on along the minus strand of CM062296.1, from coordinate 859,514,867 downwards.
AGGAAATTGCCTCCAAGTCCATAGTTTATGGAATAGACCATCCCGCCACACCATGTCAAATGACTTACAGAGGTCAATAAAACATGGATAGAGGTATTCATTTTCAGAGAGAATTTTATCCACGATAAATTGAATTGTGAATAGGTGATCTGTAGTACAACATGACTTTTGGAATCCTATTTGGAATGGAGGTATAATATTATGGGATGACAGGAATGATTCAAGTGGTATATCGGGAATTTTACCGAAGAATTTACTTAAACAGCGGACATGGCTTTGCCGCCTCGATAATTATTAGGGACCCCCCCCCCCCCCCTCCCGTGCACATATGTCATGGTGTTTTTTCTCAAAAATGTCTGGGAATTGTCCAGCTGTCAATATCGAATTAAAAAGTTTAACATAGCATGGCAGCAACTCATTCATGGACGAATTTATCATCTCGTTAGAGACGAGGTCAGTACCCGATACTTTTCCATTTTTCAACTGCTTGCCAGCAATTATGCCTTCTTCCTCTGAAACTGCGTAGTGAAGTGGAGACGACATTATTGATTCCATCTCAGGACTTGTTTCGTTTATATCTGGCTTATACGAGTGGTTATCACAGATTAGTTTCTTCAGGTGAGATATCCAATCGTTAACAGATAAACCGTTGAGGATGTTGTTCTGTTTATTAGGACCTGATTTTAAATCATCTAATGACTTCCACAAAGCGGAAGGGTCCGTCTTTTCCAGAATGTTTAGCTGAAAGATTAGCTTACCTCTAAAATCTCTATGTTTACGTTGCAAAATGCGCTCATACACCTTTTTCGCACCGTAAAGTAGCTGGACTGTATTTTGTCTGCCACAATTGAGTCTCACCTGTCGGACTTTTGACATCATTGTTTTCCTTAACTGAGCACAATCAGCATCGAACCATTTTTGATAATGCGTTTAGTTTGCTTATTTTTTGTAGGATTAGTACGCAAGCCACATAGGTGTAGTGCATTGTGGAATACATCCCTGAGATACTCTCCTTACACAGAGGGGTTCGTATTAACAACACCTGACTGGTCGTAATATTGTATTTTGTCGGTTATGGGTGATGACCGGAAGGCTCTCTTAAACCCGGACTCCATTGACTCGGCATTTTAATACGTAGATCTTTTAGGACATCGGAGCTTTATGACTGCAATGGCATGTTTTCGACTTTGTTGTTCATATCATCCAGATCATTTTCCATCTCATCTTTGCAGATGAATTTTGAAACTGGTGGAGAGCTAGGTTCTCACTCATAGTATGCTTTTATCATATTTATATGGCACAGCTGAGTACTTTTAGGTATAGCAAGAGTATCAACAACATAACCTGTGTGACTGATCTTGAGCTTAATAATACATGTATCTAGATACCTTGTTTGTAAAGCATTGCTCTGGCCATTGGTTTAAAAGTGCGAAATTTCGCAATTTCATCATACCAGGTCTTCCTATGACTCTGGGCGCTCTGCAAATGTTTACTTGCCATTTCCCAGGGCCTGCTAAAATTTACTACAAGAATGGTCGCATAGTTTCAGGGGCTCTTCCTCGGGCCATTTCTTCTTCATAACATTAATTGGACCCTCCCTGAGTGTCGGAACACTAATTTAAGCAGGCTGAACCCCAGAGATCCCTGTACAGTTTCACAGACTGCAAATAAAAGAAGGTGTACTCCATCATCCTGTCCTTCTCATTATTCCCCATAGGCATTTATCATCGTTTCCAATGTTTAATGGGAGTGTTCTAGAGGTCATTCATTTTTGGGATGGTAGGCACTTGATGTGTACTGTTTAGTTTTGAGATCATAAAGTATCTGTTGGAATCTATTTGGCATAAATTTTGTGGCTTGGTCTGATTGCACTGTCCTTGTAGACCGAAAGTCGTTACAACGTTTTTCAAGGCCTTAACTAGAGTCTTAATTTTAATATTTCCAGATCTTGTCCTGGGCAACGTTCCACACAATCAATAATAATTCGCCTAAGTGGTTCCACAATAGTGGTGATTCATTGAAGGGGGTCCGAGGAGGAATATTTGAATCTATAATTTGACAGGTGTGGCAGGTTTCATAAAATTCCACAACATCCTGTAGAAACCCGAACAAGCAAAACACTGCAGAGCACGGGAGTAGATCTATCTGACTCTCAAGTGTCGAGCCATGGGGATTTAAGGAGCCAAGTTTATTATTTCATTCCGGTATTTACTGGGGACAATTGTTTGATAAATGCACCCCTTCCCTCACTATTTTAGGGTATTTTTGGCCGACGCCGTTTCCTCGTGAGAACATCATACTTTTCAAATAAAAGTCATGCAGGTTTCTGGCTTCATTCCGCGTTGTTGCTTTTTAACGTGGCTCGGGATATATCCGGTCAGGATCACATTCCTGTTCCAGAATTAAGAAAGTTGCAAAACGTCCGTTTTTTTATTATACGTTTTTTTTCAAATTATGCAACTATTGGATAATAATCACATACATGGTTACCAACTACCTACATATCACAGATTAAATCTTTATAATCAGATTCTTTACCACGGAAATATGAGCGTAATTCAATTAATATTTTATCATAATTCGTGTATGCAAACCAACAATATCCAGTCTTTCTTTTATAATCCTTGTTAGTTAAAATTGTTTGAATCATAATACTTGAACCAGATATAACCCCTAGAACGATGGCTTTAAGACTTATAACACCTACAACAACACATGTACTGTTTATACCTATTGATGATATATTAAGAAGTATCATCCATCTTGAATAATACCTAACAGCCTGTGTATAACACGGGTAATTTTTATTAAAATGGCTATATATCAATTTTAAATGTTCTATATCTGATAATTTTAAATCTTTCATTACATAATTAGAAACAAAAAAAAAACAGATTTTTAATCCACATAAAATGGCTTATATGATAATAACCTCTCAAATCAGTGGCTCGAGTTCTATCAGCAGACACGTGATTGAACTCTTAGCTATTGACTCACTAATAGAAGTGGACAAAAATAATTCAATAAACCCTGGTTGTTGGCTTCCACAAGTCAATTTCGTTGATTTGAAGCCGCCTTTCGTGGTTTTCTAGACATTTTCGGGGTTTGAGTATTCCCAACTTCCAATAAAAGTTCATCTATAACGGGCAACTTGCCTTGGGGTGCATTCAGAGGCCATGGAGGGCAGGGTCACTGGTGATTAAGGGCCGAAAATAGATCGACACACATAGGCTGACCTAAATATTTGTGGCGTCCATTCGCATTTGTATACCGTATACCATCATACCATCCTGTTAATGTAAAATGTGATAATCGTCGATACCATTAAAGCTTCATCCGGGTACAAAATCATCTTGTGGAACATTATGCTTGTTTAATTACTAGATGTGGATGAAGGGGTCAAAACGAGGATGGCAGTAAAATAAGTATTAGAGTCAGTTATGGAATCTTTAAAAAGGTGTATTATATCCCAAATGAAAAGAGAGAATAATATATGATGTCCCGAATATCTAATTATAGATAATTGTTTAAACTTACAGTTCTTGTAAATTGTGTAGTCCTTCGAATGCTCCCGATATATTCACTATGTTGTTTTTGTACAAGTGACTGAAAAATGATAAAACAATGTGATTTGTTTGATACCGACTAACGTGAATATTGATACCAATCTGACTATGTTATATCGTACATACAGTTACAAGTTATATGTTTATAATGTAAAAAAATATCAAAAACGTTGAATCTGAAGGAGGAAAATGTTGTTAAAACTGCAGTACTCCTTGAACTCAATTAACCCACGACTTCTCTCAGTTGAAAAATGAATATACTTCCAACATTCATTTTACATATTTTTCCATTTTGTTGGTTGTTGAGAGAGCAAATAAAATTTGATCTTTCTGGTCAATAACTATAAATTAACGTGCCTTTGGCAAAAGGTAAAGTCACATAATTCCTGAAATGATTTTTCTTATTGAATTGAGGGTCTTTTTGAACCAGCAATATTTTGTGTTTCGTTTCTTTTGATCACTGGTGCATGTCGCTCAGTTTGCATAGCAATTCTGCTCTACTTTAGAAAACAAAGGCGAAATGTCCGTAATGGTCGCTCTGTAAATGACAACATTAGTGTCATATAGTGAATCGCTATCGCCTGATTAATTCAATCACAGTGATAAATGGAGAGTAGTAGGCAATGTGGAAATTGAGCCTGTTTTGGGGAGAGGAGGGGAGGGGCGAGGTACGTAAGGTAATTAACATTTTACGTAAAGTAATTAACATGACGTCATGTAATGAACGTAATATAATTGATGAATATTGTGTAATCACTGTACTTGATAATTGTTGTGTAATTAAGGTAATTAATGAATATTGTGTACTCACATTAATTAAGATAAGAGAAGATAAGATATTTATTGTCTCAACATCAACAAAGATGAATGGCAGAAAACAAAAAGGTGTAACAAAATATAATTAGACAGAGAAACGAAAGAACAAAATGCACATCATATGAAATGAAAAATAACAAGAGCATATAGTAAACAATGTGATACTTCTAGGATAAATAGGCCAACTAACAAACAGAGTGGGTCAGGCAATGAGTCGTTGCACTAACAGTTTCCTACAGTCAAACGCTGCATTGATAAATCTGATCACCTCAGGGGTAGTTTCATAATCGAGTGTTTCAATAAGTGAGTCATGAATGCTTCTGGTGGTAGATTTGAGTAGTCATTGCCACAGATGTCTTTTATTCGCTTGAAAAGTGCTATTCGCAGCGGGACGTGCTCTTTGGACTGAGACCATTACAGTTGAGTGTGGGTTGGTTTTTCCACACATATATAAAGCCTATATGAGCTAGTGTAGCTCGCATTTGCACACCCCAAACGGATACCTCACCAGTCCTGGCGTCCACCTGACATTTTTGAGCCAAATTATTTGGATTGAGTTGGAGAAGTTGATGCCATAATCTAACAGCTTGTGCAATAACGTAGATATCAAATGCATATTCGCCAAGCTCTCGACATGCGGCAATATTTGAGCCATATCTATTGCGGTGCAATGTTTGTTTGCAGAAGCGAAGTGATAATTTCCCATCTGGTGGGTTATCATAAAATGGCTCAAATGTTACATATATATCACTTTTCAGACGGATCGTATTTAGTGAAAGTCGGCCCGAAACCTCTGCTGCATACGTGGCAATAGGTTTAATGATGGTGTTGAACAATTTCATATTGGTCTGGGCATTAATTTCAGACAGAGGTAGATGTTTTCAAAACCGTAGTGTCGTAAATAGGGCTTTCAGGCCTTTATTCGCCAGTTGGCCAAGACTGAACCTACCAGATTATAATATATTTAGACAGAGATAGCGATATTCTTTAACTATTTCTAGCGGTTGGTTATCAGAAACAAAATTATGTTTATTTAATAACTTGCCCGACTAATTGAATATCATGCCTTTCGATTTCTCGGTGTTTACTTGCAGACACCATTTGCGGAAATATGGACCCAGCTGATTAAGCGCCTTTTGAAGACCGTTCGCTCTTGCAGAAAGCATAACGTTGTCCTCAGCATTAAATAATTGATACATGTGTCATGCATGAGAATGGGGTCACAGGTACTACTTAACACTTGCGGCAAATCATTAACATATAAATTAAAGAATTCTGCACTTAAAATACAGCCCTGTTTAATACCTGTTGTCGTACGTATTGCATCGGTCATTCCTTGTGGAAATTGTATATGGAACGATATATCACTATACATACTTTTTAGAACCGATAGGAAATTGCCTCCAAGTCCATAGTTTATGGAATAGACCATCCCGCCACACCATGTCAAATGACTTACAGAGGTCAATAAAACATGGATAGAGGTATTCATTTTCAGAGAGAATTTTATCCACGATAAATTGAATTGTGAATAGGTGGTCTGTAGTACAACATGACTTTTGGAATCCTATTTGGAATGGAGGTATAATATTATGGGATGACAGGAATGATTCAAGTGGTATATCGGGAATTTTACCGAAGAATTTACTTAAACAGCGGACATGGCTTTGCCGCCTCGATAATTATTAGGGACCTCCCCCCCCCCCCTCCCGTGCACATATGTCATGGTGTTTTTTCTCAAAAATGTCTGGGAATTGTCCAGCTGTCAATATCGAATTAAAAAGTTTAACATAGCATGGCAGCAACTCATTCATGGACGAATTTATCATCTCGTTAGAGACGAGGTCAGTACCCGATACTTTTCCATTTTTCAACTGCTTGCAGGCAATTATGACTTCTTCTTCTGAAATTGCGTAGTCAAGTGGAGACGACATTCTTGATTCCATCTCAGGACTTGTTTCGTTTATATCTGGCTTATACGAGTGGTTATCACAGATTAGTTTCTGTAGGTGAGATATCTAATCGTTAACAGAAAAACAATTGAGGATGTTGTTCTGTTTATTAGGACGTGATTTTGAATCATCTAATGACTTCCAGAAAACGGAAGGGTCAGACTTTTCCAGATTGTTGAGCTGAGAGAATAGCTTACCTCTAAAATCTCTATGTTTACGTTGCAAAATGCGCTCATACGACTTTTTTCGCGGCATAAGGTTGCAAAACACTGCAGAGCACGCGGTTAGATCTATTTGACTCTCAAGTGTCCAGCAATGGGGATTTAAGGAGCCAAGTTTATTATTTCATTCCAGTATTTAGTGGAGACAAGTATTTGACAAATGACCACCTCCTCCCCCCACCCCTCACTATTTTAGGGCACTTTTGGCCGTCGAGAACATCATACTATCTAATTAAAGTCATGCGGGTTTCTGGCTCCATTCCCCGTTGTTGCTTTTTAACGTGGCTCGTGGTATATCCGGTCAGATCACATTCCTGTTCTAGAATTAAGGAAGTTAGAAAACGTCAGTTTGTTTTATTATACGTCTATTCAAATTATGTAACTATTGGATAATAATCACATACATGGTCACCAACTACCTTTATCTCACAGATTAAATCTTTATAATCATTATTTTTACCACGGAAATATGAGAGTCATTCAATTAATATTTTATCATAATTCGTGTATGCAAACAGTCAATATTCAGTCTTTCTTTTATAATCCTTGATAGTTAAAATTGTTTGAAGCATAATACTCGAACCAGATATAACCCCGAGAACGATGGGTTTAACACTTATAACACCTACAACAACACATGTACTGTTTATACCTATTGATGATATATTAAGAAGTATCATCCATCTTGAATAATACTTAAAAGTTTTTACGTAACACGGGTACTTTTTATTATAATGACTATATATCAATTTTAAATGTTCTATATCTGATAATTTTAAATCTTTCATTACAAAATTAAATACAAAAAACAGATTTTTAGCTGCGATTAGCAGCTCTATAAGTGGCAATGTCGGTCTGTAGGTCTGTCTGTCGGTCGGTCGGTCGGTCGGTCGGTCTGTCGGTCGGTCGGTCGGTCTGTTTGTCCGTCTGTCTGTCGGTCGGTCTGTCGGTCGGTCTGTCGGTCGGTCTGTCGGTCGGTCTGTCTGTGACCAACAAGTTTGTCTGTGACCAACGAGTTTCAAAACTCAATAACTTTTGAAATACTTGATGGAATGACTTTATATTTGGCATGTAAGTGTATCTTATCGATGTCTAGCACACGGTCAATGCATGTGTTGTTCCAAATATTTTTCTTGGAGACATGGCCCTTGATAAACTTAGAATTTTGTGAGATCGCACCACCCGTCGCAGCTACGGCGTCGATGTCGCGATTTTTAATCTACATTAAATGGCTTATATAATAATAACCTCTCAAATCAGTGGCTCGAGGTCTATCAGCAGACTCGTGATTGAACTCTTAGCTATTGACTAGCTAACAGAAGTCGACAAAAATAATTCAATAAACCCTGGTTGTTGGTTTCCACAAGTCAAGTTCGGTGATCTGAAGCCGCCTTTCGTGGTTTTCTTGACATTTTCGGGGTTTGAGTATTCCCCACTTCCAATAAAAGTTCAAGTAAAACGGGCACCTTGCCTTGAGGTGCACTCAAAGGCCATAGAGGACAGGATCACTGGTGGTTGAGGGCCCAATATAGATCGACACACATAGGCTGACCTAAATATTTCTGACGTTGATTCGCATTTGTATACCGTATACCATCCTGTTAATGTAAAAAGTGATAATCTTCGATACCATTAAAGCTTCATCCGGGTACAAAATCAGCTTGTGGCACATTATGCTTGTTTGATTACTAGATGTGGATGAAGGGGTTAAAAGGAGGATGGCAGTAAAATAAGTATTAGAGTCAGTTATAGAAATCTTTAACAAGTTTTGTTATACCGTAAATGAAAAGAGAGAATAATATATACTGTCCCAAATAGTTTATTACAGATAATTGTTTAAACTTACAGTTTTTGTAAATTGTGTAGTCCTTTGAATACTCCCGATATATTCACTATGTTGTTATTGTGTAAGTCACTGAAAAATGATATAACAATGTGATTTGTTTGATCCCGACAGACATGAATATTGATACCAATCTGACTATGTTATGTCATACATACAGTTACAAGTTACTTGTTTATAATGTGAAAAATAAAAACAAAGTTGAATCTGAAGGAGGAAAATGTTGTTAAAACTGGCAGTACTCTTTGAACACAATTAACCCACGACTTCTCTCAGTTAAAACATGAATATGCTTCCAACATGCATTTCACATAGTTATCCATTTGGTGGTTGTTGATAGAGCAAATAAAATTTGATTTTTCTTGTCAATAACTATAAATTTACGTGCCTTTGCCAAAAGGTAAAGTCACATAATTCCAGAAATGATTTTGCTTAATGAATTGAGGGTCGTTTCGAACCAGCAATATTCTGTATCTCGCTTCTTTTGATCGCTGGTGCATGTTGCTCAGTTTGCCTAGCACTTCTGCTCTTCTTTAGAAAACAAAAGCGAAATGTCCATAATGGTCCCTCTGTAAATGACAACATTAGTGCCGTACAGTGAATCGCTATCGCCTGATTAATTCCATCACAGTGATAAATGGAAAGTACTAGTCAATGTGGAATTTGAGCCTGTTTTAGGGGAGGGGGTGGACGAAGGGTGGGGAGGGTGGAATACGTAATATAATTAACATGTTACGTAAAGTAATTAACATGACGTCATGTAATGAACGTTATACAAATAATGAATATTGTGTAATCACTGTACTTGATAATTGTTGTGTAATTAAGGTAATTAATGAATATTGTGTACGCACTTTAATTATGATAAGATAAGATAAGATATTTATTGTCTCAACATCAACAAAGATGAATGACAGAAAACAAAAAGGTGTAACAAAATATAATTAGACAGAGAAACGAAAGAACAAAATGCACATCATATGAAATGAAAAATAACAAGAGCATACATAAAACAATGTGATACTTCTAGGATATATAGGCCCAACTAACAAATAGAGTGGGTCAGGCAATGGGTCGTTGCACTAACAGTTTCCTACAGTCAAACGCTGCATTGATAAATCTGATCACCTCAGGGGTTCATAATCGAGTGTTTCAATGAAGTGAGTCATGAATGCTTCTGGTGGTAGATTTGAGTAGTCATTGCCACAGATGTCTCTTATTCGCTCGAAAAGTGCTATTCGCAGCGGGACGTGCGCTTTGCACTGCTGGTGGAAATCAGTTTCATCCTCCACACCGCAGGACCAAACAGGACAGATACGGGTTTCGTTGGGTAGTTTATCCCCTCCCCCTTTCCTTATTGTAACGCCCCGTCTCGATCATTAGAGGATGCGAGCTAATGCGAATTTGCGTTAGTTTTGCAAGTTCCATGGAATCAAGCAGAAGACATGGTTCAAATTAAAAATACCGTTTCATCTTCCAGTAGAAGGCCAGTTTACTGTCTGATTGCAATGTGCCCTGCCACCTTTGACAATAACTACTTTGATTTAATTGCATGTAGGAGAGCCTTACAATTGAGTGTGGGTTGGTTTTCCCACACATATATAAACTCTATATGAGCTAGTATAGCTCGCATTTGCACACCCCAAAGGGATCCCTCACCAGTCGTGGCGTCCACCAGACATTTTGTAGCCAAATTATTTGGATTGAGTTGGAGAAGATGATGCCAGAATGTAACAGCTTGTACAGTGACGTAGATATCAAGTGCATATTCGCCAAGCTCTCCCCGTGCGGCAATATTTGAGCCATATCTATTGCTGTGCAATGTTTGTTTGCAGAAGCGAAGTGATAATTTCCCATATGGTGGGTTGTCGTAAAATTGCTCCAATGTTATATATATCACTTTTCAGACGGATCGTATTTAGTAATATTTATTTATTTATTGATGTTTAAGGTCACATATTTATGCACAATGGCTAATCATGACCGTGACAGTTTTACGGGTGGAGGAAACCGGAGTACCCGAAGAGAACCACCGAGCAACGACGAGCAGCTGCCAGCTCCCCAACAGGGTAACTCCACACTGCAGCACAGGCAGGGTTAGATTGGTTGAAGACATGCGTACCATCGACGTGCAGTACGCCTTAGGACACGGCGTCATCGTGCCCCCACATGGGCAATGGGGGTGAAGTGTCTTGCCCAAGGACACAACGCGGTTGCCGCAGGTGGGATTCGAACCGAGGACCTCTCGGCTTGCAGCCTGCACCTCTGCCTACTGAGCCACCGCGCCCCGACGTATTTAGTAAAAGTCGGCCCGAAATCTCTGCTGCATACGTGGTAATAGGTTTAATGATGGTGTTGAACAATTTCATATTGGTCTGGGCATTCATTTCAGACAGAGGTAGATGTTTTCGAAAACGCAGTGTCGTAAATAGGGCTTTCAGGCCTTTATACGCCAGTTGGACAAGACTGAACCTACCAGATTATAATATATTTAGACCGAGATAGCGATATTCTTTAACTACTTCTAACGGTTGGTGATCCAAAAAAAAAAATTATGTTTATTCAATAACTTGATCGACTAATTGAATATCATGACTTTCGATTTCTCGGTTTTTACTTGCAGACACCATTTGCGGAAATATGGACCCAGCTGATTAAGCGCCTCTTGAAGACCATTCGCGCTTGCAGAAAGAATAACTATGTCGTCAGCATTAAACAATTGATACATGTGTCGTGCATGAGAATGGGGTCACTGGTATTACCTAACACTGGCGGCAAATCATTACTATATAAATTAAAGAATTCTGGGCTTAAAATACAGCCCTGTTTAACACCTGTTATCGTACGTACTGCATCGGTCATTCCTTTTTGAAATTTTATATGGAACGATATATCACTATACATACTTTTTAGAACCGATAGGAAATTGCCTCCAAGTCCATAGTTAGCGAGTTTATGGAATAAGCCATCCCGCCACACCATGTCAAATGAGTTACAGAGGTCAATAAAACATGGATAGAGGTATTTATTTTCAGAGAGAATTTTATCCACGATAAATTGAATTGCGAATATGTGGTCTGTCGCACGACATGACTTTTTGGAATCCTATTTGGAATGCAGACATAATATTATGGGATGACAGGAATGATTCAAGTCGTATATCGAGACTTTTACAGAGGGATTTACTTAAACAGCTGGACATGGCTATGCCTCTACAATTATTAGGGACCCCCCCCCCCCCCCCACCCCCTTGTGCAGATATGTCATGGTGTTTTTCTCCAAAATGTCTGGGAATTGTCCGGCTGTCAATATCGAATTAAAAAGTTTAACATAGCATGGCAGCAACTCAACCATGGATGAATTTATCATCTCGTTAGAGACGAGGTCAGTACCCGATGCTTTTCCATTTTTCAACTGCTTGCAGGCCATTATGACTTCTTCTTCTGAAATTGCGTAGTCAAGTGGAGACGACATTATTGATTCCATATCAGGACTTGTTTCGTTTATATCTGGCTTATGCGAGTGGTTATCACAGATTAGTTTCTTTAGGTGAGATACCTAATCGTTAACAGAAAAAACATTGAGGATGTTGTTCTCTTTATGAGGACGTGATTTTAAATCATCCAATGACTTCCAGAAAGCGGAATGGTCCGTCTTTTCTAGATTGTTGAGCTGAGAGATTAGCTTACCTGTAAAATCTCTATATTTACGTTGCAAAATGCGCTCATACACCTTTTTCGCACCGTAAAGTAGCTGGACTGTATTTTGTCTGCCCCAATTGAGTCTCACCTGTCTGGCTTTTGACATCATTGCTTTCGTTAACTGAGCACAATCAGCATCGAACCATTTTTTGATAATGCGTTTAGTTCGCTTATTTTTTGTAGGATTAGTACTCAAGCCACATAGGTGTAGTGCATTGTAGAATACATCCCTGAGATACTCTCCTTACACTAGTGCCTTATGGAATACATCCGTGAAATCTTCTTACACAGTGGGGTTCGTATTAACAACAGCTGACTGGTCGTAATATTGTATTTTGTACGTTATGGGTGATGGCCGGAAGGCTCTCTTAAACCCGGACTCCATAGACTTGCTATTTTAATAAGTAGATATTTCAGTACATCGGAGCTTTATGACTGCAATGGCATGTTTTCGAGTTTGTTATTCATATCATCCAGATCTTTTTCCATCTCATCTGTACAGAGGAATTTTGAGACTGGTGGAGAGCTTGGTTCTCACTCATAGTATGCTTTCAACATATTTATATGGCACAGCTGAGTACTTTTAGGTATAGCAAGAGTATCAACAACATAACCTGTGTGACTGATCTTGAGCTTAATAATACATGTACCTAAATACCTTGTTTGTAAAGCATTGCTCTGGCCATAGGTTTAAAAGTGCGAAATTTCGCAATTTCATCATTCCAGATCCTCCTGTGACTCTAGGCTTTCCGCAAATGTCTACTTGCCATTTCTCAGGGCCTGCTGAAGTTTACTAGAATAATGGGCACATAGTTTCAGGGGCTCTTCCTCGAGCCATTTCTTCTTCATAACATTAAGTGAACCCTCCCTGAGTGGCGGAACATTAATTTAAACAGGCTGAACCCCATAGATCCATGCACAGTCTCACCGACTGCAAACAAAAGAAGGTATACTCCTTCATCCTATCCTTCTCATTATTCCCCCATAGGCCTTTAACATCGTTTTCAATGTTTAATGGGAGCGTTCTAGATGTCCTTCATTTTCGGGATGCTAGGCACTTGATGTGTACTGTTTAGTTTTGAGATCCTAAATTATCTGTTGGAAAATATTTGACATAAAATTTGAACCTTGGTCTGATTGCACTTTCCTTGGTAGACCGAAAGTCGTTACAACGTTTTTCAAGGCCTTAACTAGTGTCTTAGTTTTAATATTTCCAGATCTTGTTCTGGGCAATGTGCCACACAATCAATAATAATTCGCCTAAATGGTTCCTCAATAGCGGGGATTCGTTGAAGGGGGAAGGAGGAGGAATCTTCTGGTCAGATGTCTGTACAATTTGACAGGTCGTCGTGTGAGAACCATAAGGTTCTATCTTCCACTGGAAGATAGAACCTTATGGTTCTCACACGACGAGGTGTGGCAGGTTTTACAAAATTCCACAACATCCTGTAGAAACCTGAACAAGCAAAACACTGCAAAGCACGGGGGTAGATTTATTTGACTCTCAAGTGTCCAGCCATGGGAATTTAAGGAGCCAAGTTTATTATTATTTCATTCCGGTATTTAGTGGGGACAATTATTTGATAAATGCCTCCCCCCCCCCCCCCTCACTATTTTAGGGTACTTTTGGACGTCGTCGTTTCCTCGTAAGAACATCATACTATCTAAATAAAAGTCATGCACGTTTCTGGCTTCATTCCCCGTTGTTGCTTTTTAACGTGGCTCGGGATATATCAGGTCAGGATCACATTCCTATTCCAGAATTAAGAAAGTTGCAAAACGTCAGTTTTTTTATTGTACGTTTTTTTCAAATTATGCAACTATTGTATAATAATCACATACATGGTTACCAACTACCTTTATATCACAGATTAAATCTTTATAATCAGATTCTTTACCACGGAAATATGAGAGTCATTCAATTAATATTTTATCATAATTCGTGTATGCAAACCGACAATATTCAGTCTTTCTTTTATAATCCTTGTTAGTTAAAATTGTTTGAATCATAATACTCGAACCAGATATAACCCCTAGAACGATGGCTTTAAGACTTATAACACATACAACAACACATGTACTGTTTATACCTATTGATGATATATTAAGAAGTATCATACGTCTTGAATAATACTTAAAAGTCTGTGTTAACACGGGTACTTTTTTATAAAATTACTATATATCGATTTTAAATGTTCTATATCTGATAATTTTAAATCATTCATTACAAAATTAAAAACAAAAACAAAACAGATTTTTAATGTACATTAAATGGCTTATATAATAATGACCTCTCAAATCAGTGGCTCGAGGTCTATCAGCAGACACTTGATTGATTTCTTAGCTATTGACTCGCTAATAGAAGCCGAAAAAAATAATTCAATAAACTCTGGTTGTTGGCTTCGACGAATCAATTTCGGTGATTTGAAGCCGCCTTTCGTGGTTTTCTAGACATTTTCGCGGTTTGAGTATTCCCAACGTCCAATAAAAGTTCATGTAAAACGGGCACCTTGCCTTGAGGTGCATTCAGAGGCCACGGAGGACAGGATCCTTGGTGGTTGAGGGCCCAATATAGATCGACACACATAGGCTGACCTAAATATTTCTGGCGTCGTTACGCATTTGTATACCGTATACAATCCTGTTAATGTAAAAAGTGATAATCTTCGATACCATTAAAGCTGCATCCGGGTACAAAATCATCTTGTGGAACATTATGCTTGTTTGATTTCTAGATGTGGTGAAGGGGTCAAAACGAAGATGGCAGTAAAATAAGTATTAGAGTCAGTTATAGAAATCTTTAAAAAGGTTTGTTATACCGTAAATGAAAAGAGAGAATAATATATACTGTCCCAAATAGTTAATTATAGATAACTGTTTAAACTTACAGTTTTTGTAAATTGTGTAGTCCTTCGAATGCTCCCGATATATTCACTATGTTGTTATTGTACAAGTCACTGAAAAATGGTAAAACAATGTGATTTGTTTGATCCCGACTAACATGAATATTGATACCAATCTGACTATGTTACATCATAGATATAGTTAGATATAGTTACAAGTTACTTGTTTATAATGTGAAAAATAAAAACAAAGTTGAATCTGAAGGAGGAAAATGTTGTTAAAACTGGCAGTACTCTTTGAACTCAATTAACCCACGACTTCTCTCAGTTGAAAAATGAATATGCTTCCAACATGCATTTTACATAGTTATCTATTTTGATGGTTGTTGAGAGAGCAAATAAAATTTGATTTTTCGTATCAATAACTATAAATTTACGTGCCTTTGCCAAAAAGGTAAAGTCGCATAATTCCAGAAATGATTTTGTTTATTGAATTGAGGGTCGTTTCGAACCAGCATTATTCTGTATTTTGCTTCTTTTGATCGCTGGTGCATGTTGCTCAGTTTGCCTAACACTTCTGTTCTACTTTAGAAAACAAAAGCGAAATGTCCATAATGGTCCCTCTGTAAATGACAACATTAGTGCCGTACAGTGAATCGCTATCGCCTGATTAATTCCACCACAGTGATAAATGGAAAGTAGCAGGCAATGTGGAAATTGAGCCTGTTTTGGGGGAGGGGTGAGGGAGAGGTAGATTACGTAATGTAATTAACATGTTACGTAAAGTAAATAACATGACGTCATGTAATGAACGTTATATAATTAATGAATATTGTGTACTCACTTTAATTAAGATAAGATAGGATAAGATATTTATTGTCTCAACATCAACAAAGATGAATGGCAGAAAACAAAAAGGTGTAACAAAACACAATTATACAGAGAAACGAAAAAACAAAATGCACATCATATGAAATGAAAAATAACAAGAGCATATATTAAACAATGTGATACTCCAAGGATATATAGGCCCAACTAACAAACAGAGAGTGGGTCTTGCAATGGGTCGTTGTACTAAAAGTTTCCTACCGTCAAACGCTGTATTGATAAATCTGATCACCTCAGGGGTAGTTTCATAATCGAGTGTTTCAATGGAGTGAGTCATGAATGCTCCTGGTGGTAGATTTGCGTAGTCATTGCCACAGATGTCTCTTATTCGCTCGAAAAGTGCTATTCGCATTGGAGCGTGCTCTTTGCATTGCTGGTGGAAATGAGTTTCATCCTCCACACCGCAGGAACAAACAGGACAGATACAGGTTTCTTTGGGTTGTTTATCCCCCCCCCCCTTTATTGTAGTGCCCCGTCTCAATCATTAGAGGATGTGAGCTAATGCGAATTTGCATTAGTTTTGCAAGTTCCATGGAATCATGTAGAAGACATGGTTCAAATTAAAAATCCTGCTTCATCTTCAGGTAGAAGGCCAGTATGCTGTCAGATTGCAATCTGCCCTGCCACCATTGACAATGACTACTTTGCAGTTTAGATTTAATTGCATGCAGAAGACCCTTACAGTTGAGTGTGGATTGGTTTTCCCACACATAAAAAACACTATATGAGGTAGTATAGCTCACATTTGCACACCCCAAAGGGATCCCTCAACAGTCCTGGCGTCCACCTGACATTTTTTAGCCAAATTATTTGGATTGAGTTCGAGAAGATGATGTCAGAATCTAACAGCTTGTACAATGACGTAGATATCAAGTGCATATTCGCCAAGCTCTCCCCGTGCGGCAATATTTGAGCCATATCTATTGCTGTGCAATGTTTGTTTGCAGAAGCGAAGTGATAATTTCCCATATGGCTGGGTATCGTAAAATTGCTCCAATGTTATATATATCACTTTTCAGACGGAACGTATTTAGTGAAAGTGTGCCCGAAACCTCTGCTGCATACCTGACAATAGGTTTAATGATGGTGTTGAACAATTTCATATTGGTCTGGGCATTCATTCCAGACAGAGGTAGATGTTTTCGAAAACGCAGTGTCGTAAATAGGGCCTTCAGGCCTTTATTCGCCAGTTGGACAAGACTGAACTTACCAAATGATAATATATTTAGACCGAGATAGCGATATTATTTAACTACTTCTAGCGGTTGGTTATCAAAAACAAAATTATGTTTATTCAATAACTTGCCCGACTAATTGAATATCATGACTTTCAATTTCTCGGTGTTTACTTGCAGAGACCATTTGCGGAAATATGGACCCAGCTGATTAATTGCCTTTTGAAGACCATTCGTGCTTGCAGAAAGAGCGGTTGGTTTATCATCTCGTTAGATACGAAGTCAGTACCCGATACTTTTCAATTTTTCAACTGCTTGCCGGCAATATTGACTCTTTCCTCTGAAATTGAGTAGTCAAGTGGAAACGACATTCTTGATTCCATCTCAGGGCTTGTTTCGTTTATATCTGCCTTATACGAGTGGTTATCACAGAGTAGTTTCTTCAGGTGAGATATCCCATTGTTAACAGATAAACCATTGAGGATATTGTTCTGTTTATTAGGACCTGATTTTAAATCATCTAATGACTTCCAGAACGCAGAAGGGGCCGTCTTTTCCGAATTGTTTAGCTGGGAGATTAGCATACCTTTAAAATCTTTATGTTAACGTTGAACAATGCGCTCGTACACCTTTTTCGCAGCACAAAGTTTTGTCTGCCCCAATTGAGTATCACCTGTCTGACTTTTGACATCATTGTTTTCCTTTACTGGACACAATCAGCATCGAACCATTTTTTGGTAATGCATTTAGTTTGCTTACTTTTTGTAAGGTTAGTACGCAAGCCACATAGGTGTAGTGCCTTGTGGAATACATCCGTGAGATGTTCTGGTAACACAGAGGGTTTGGTATTAACAGCAGCTGACTGGTCGTAATATTGTATTTTGTTGGTTATGGCTAATGACAGGAAAGCTCTCTTAAACCCGGGCTCCATAAACTTGCTCCATTTAAATGAAGCAGGGAGAGGTAAAAGTTTGTCATAAACTTCAAGCTGACATTAATAGTTGCAAGCAGTAGTGAGCTGAACTATAATAGGGCAATGGACAGAACAGAGGTGAAAATCATCAACTGTGAAATTAAGAATATTTGGCAGAATTTCATTTTGAGCGAGACAACAGTCGACCGTGGAGGAGCCATTGTACTTATGGCAAGTGAAACATCCTCGTGTGTTCCCCGCTGTGCATCCATTCAGTATTCACATACCAGCAGTGATGCAAGTATCGATAATTTTCTGGCCTTGACCGTTCGTCTTAGATTGGTCGTCCGATAGTTGTTTTAAGGATGTAGCGTCCACATAGTAGGAACTTGGGAGTGTAGTGTACCTATCGTCATGATTGGGAATGTAATCAAGACTACTTGGATGGATACTACCGTTAAGATCGCCGAGAAGTATCACATTGCCCGATTTTTGGCAATTTGTTCCAATAGTTTCAATGTTATCAAACGGACTGTTTACACCAGACCGAGAGTCATTAACAGAAAAAGAAGAGTTTGCAGGCGGAATATATTATAAACACGTCCTTCTCAGTTTTAAAGAATTTCTTACATAATTTGAACGAAATGACCTCTGGATTGTCTAGGGGGCTGAACTGGATACCAGGAGTGATTTCGTTTCTTATTAATACAACCAACCCACGCCTATTACATCACTTTTGACTTGTCTTATGAACAATTGCTCCTTAAATTTGTTGACACGTTCTCTGCCGTCTCTAGTAAACAGACCGTTGATATTGTAATATGTAACAGACAATTTATACATTTGTACCAAGTTCACATGTAAACTGAGCACGTGGATCATAAAGTTAGACTCAAGGACAAGATCTTTGGTAAATAAACAAAAGCATGATATGATAATGAATATCCTAACTCGGAAAGGATAGGGCAATTGACCTAATTATGCAGGGCAAATTGCAACTGTTCCTCATCTAACAATTTGGGGGCCATGAGAAAAATATAACCCGTTTAGGTGGGCGTCTGAGAGCCACGAGAAGATCCGCTGACAGTCCCACGAGTGGATGTCCGTGAGTTACGTCGCCAGGTCAAGATGGAGGCATACGCCTCTCACACCTCCGTAACCAAATGTAGACGGCGACGGTGGCTGTGTGTCGGGTTGTAGTCACTCATGGGTGCCGAGTCTGTCCAATAACAGTAAAGAATCGTTGCGGTAGGTCAATATAAGGCCAAGGGACACGACGTTTCAACGTTGGTTCGCAACTTACACTCACGCGACGTCAACGTCGATTGCAGTGGCTGGGGGAACATGCACCAACTCGGTTTCAATAGGCCCACCGGAAACGTGCTTTATTTGCTGATGATTCTTGGTTAACGCTTCAGAGGACAGATCGAAGATAACGTTACTATCGATGTCAATGTAAGCGGTATTCTGACGCGTGCATTAAGGAAAACGGCAGATTCAGGGGAGGGTCTGTTATGGGTTGGTGGATTTCTCATGGCGTGAAAAACCCTCCTGTGGTCGCCGATATCAGGATCAGGTGCCCCTTGCCTCATGTCATTCCACTTATTCGTGTGCCTAACCCTTTGCTGCCGTAGGGTAATGCGAGGCTGCAAGTTGCGAGGGTTTGCCATTACTTCCTCAACCAAAGCAATGTCCCACTTCCGATTGTACACCCTACAGTCCAGATTTGTCCCCGATCGATCATTAGTGGGACGACCAGGACGATCTGGGTCAAGATGCGGTCAACGTCCAAAACAACGCCGCTCATCTAAATAGGTCCTTCTTTCGGGGTTCAATAGCAACCCACAATGGACCATTAACAACTTGATGGGATCAACAGTATGATGATTTAGAGGAGCGGCGGAAGCCCGGGTGGACTCATTCGCTATTGGTGTTCATCAGGAAATGGCGTAGAGCACCCACTATTGAACGTCTATGTTGAGACTACAAAACTCATTAACATTTAATAAGTAATGAAAAAATAACATCACAACAATAAAATAACTCTCAATAACACATTTGAAATATTTTACACAGAAAAAAAAGTTGCTTTTTTCCGCTGGTATACTTCTTAAATTTATTTTATGAAGTGGGTCACTTAAAAAGCCATAATCAATACCGGAAACTAGCACTTGTGCTCCTATACCACTTTCTTCCGAAAACGACAAAATGCATTCTGACATTAAAAACTCTAAGTAGTCCCCTGCGTCTCTCGGTATTTTTATTGGCAAGGCGTGGTGCTTATCTGCGTGAGGGGAAACATCGCCTTCAAAAATGAATTGATTATAATTTTCTAAACCATTTTGCTTTATTGCATTATGTGCACGACATGAAAGACATGCTAGTGCATTCTATGAACAAGGGGACTCATTTTCGTTTTTTAACACCTGGCCAATCAGAAAATAAATGCCCTGCCTTTTCAAAATAATTACAAGTTTTAATTGAACTGTTTGGTCACAATGATGCGGGCTGGCATTGGAAAACTTCTTCACTCTAGATTTTGTTTATTAAATCTGCGCTGTGAAAGGTGTGAGGGATTGGAAGGATGCTTTTTGTATCTGAATATGGTCTAGGCCTACTTTGGGAAGAATTCTTGTGGGGCCAAACATGTGAGGAGATACGACTCATTTTAGAAGTTACGGCGTAGTAATCTGCTAACACTGCTGCTTCGTTTAAGGTGTCAATTTTTTTGGTACTCCAGGTAGACGTTTATATCTGAACGTATATTTCCATTAAACTCTTAAATCAGCACCATTTCCTTTAATTTTGAGAAATCTTTCGCTATTTCTTTGGAATAGCTTCATCTGTCAAATAAATCTTTCGAATACACAAATGTGTACAGATCTAAAAAATCTTCATTAGAATATCTAATAAATTCTTAGCTGCTTATATAATAAATTAACTTGTCCTATAATCATAATCTTATAAATAAAAAAAAGAGTTTTAAGAAAATAGTAATTGCTTGTAATTATTAACTAAGTACTTATCAATGTTTATATTATAAAAGCAGGCATACAGTCTGAATGGTCGAAAAAGTAAAATCTTATTGAGAAAGCGGACTGTATCCGACTGACTTCGAACTATGTAGTTCATGGGATGGTCTAGAAGTCAGGAAACAAAGTGATATCAGGAATCATAACTGGACTCTACAATGTATCCTCAATAGTCCCCACTAATTACAACCTGTCCACCACAAGCCTCGATTTGTACCCAAGCCACCACTGTTTCCGGCCCAAAATACCGAGATGAGGACATGAGCCATACTACATTGTACCTCATTAAAGAATTTCCGCGTGGCATCATGACCCTATACGACAGGGTAGATTCTACAATATAATATGGAAGAGGTTCCGAAGGGCGTGACACCGAACCTGGCAGCTATATGCCCAAATGAAAATATGAACAATGATAGATTATACCTGCTTGAGGGATTTACTCATGGCGCGCCAAACCCCTTACGATAATAATGAGATGCTCAAGGGTACTGGGAATGGGGTGCCAACGGGCATGGCAGTGGAATACCAAGATGAGGATATGACGAATGATAGATAATACCTCACTGGATATTTTCACAAGGTACTCATATGATGGAAATAGGACGCCAAAGCTCAGTGTTCGTTTGGAGGGGATGGTCAAACTGATGTGTCATGGGGCGTGGTGGCCCAGTATTCAGATGGGGGAAAGGGGCGGTGGCTCAGAAAACTGTTGGACTTCTATGCAAAAGGTCCCTAGTTCGATCCCCGTCCGGGACGACCCGCGTTGTATCCTTGGCCAAGGCACTTTATCCAATTGCCTACATTGGGGGCACGATGACGGCGTGTACTAAGGCGTACTGCACGTCGATTGTGCACATGTCTTCAACCGCTGTAACCCTGCTTGAGCGGAGTTTGAACTGAGTTAGAATGTTGAGGAGCTGACAGTTGCTCGTCGTTGCTCGGTGGTTCTCTTCGGGTACTCCGGATTCCTCCACCCGTAAAACTGTCACGGTCACGATTAGCAATTGTGCATAAGTATGTGACCTTAAATCCCAATAAAAAAATAAATAAACGAGATGGGGATTAGAGGGACAACAGCTTATGCCTCAATGAGGGAATATATTCTGGACTTGATGCCCGCATATGACAAAAGGTGAACGACTTTGTCCAAATGCAGAATGTGGTTATAGTGGGTGCTGAATAAACTAAGTGGGACACACTGTTTAGTATGTTTGTTGCAGAAAAGTACTCTGATTGAACAAGCGTATTAACAAAATAGGGTTTATGCTGTTCAAAACAAGAACAAAAATGTCCTCAGCAGGTTTATAATGGTCAGACTATACCAAAACGGTTACAAATAGTAACAATATGTTAAAACTGGACTAACTGAAATGTTCCATGTTGTGAGAGTATTAACCTGAAGAAACGAATATGGCTCGCTGGAGAGAAATAATAACACAGTTGATAGATATTAGCGGAGGATTATGAAAAAATCAGAACTAGTGAAACTAGTTGTTTGGTGGTTTGCGGTAATCAGATTATACAATTAAACGCAGTTTTTGTGTCCCTTATAACCGTATATCATTACGAGTTACTTTTGTAAACCTCGGATGGTTGCTTCCACGTGTCAGTTTCGGTGATTTGGAACCGCTTTTCGTGGTTGTCCGACATTTTCGAGGTTTTAGGATGCTATAGTTTCATTCAATCGAACACACCCACCCAACCTACCTGCGTCCTTTAGGGTTTGGGGTTACATAGCAACCACTTACCTCCATATAAAGCAAGATTGCGGCCTCTAGAAAACAAAATGGACGACGGAAACAATTGTAACACGATCAAAACACACAGTGCTTGCACCATTATTCTGCAAATATTGCGCGCCTGACTGTGTTCACTGCTACTGATGATTCCAATATTTTAGTGAAATTTCAGTGAAATATTGTTGAAATTCCAGTGAATTTTTTTACTGAAATTTTAATGACATTTCACGATAATTTTTATGAAACTTTTCATGAAAATTTTGTTGAAATTCCAGTATAATTTCACTATAATTTTGGCTAAACTTTTCAATAAAACTTAACTGAAATTTGGTGAAAATTCACTATAGATTCGACTAAACATTTCATGAAAATGTTCATGGATTTCAGTCATCTGTATAATGCAATATATACATTTCAAAACTAATTTATATAAACCTCATGAAACGTGGAAGTAGCTAACCAACAGGGAAATTTTCAATTAAAGCTAGATATGCTGTTCCGAGATCTCTTATATTTTGAATGCTAAAGTCAGTCTCAAGATTTGTTCACGCCGTTTTGTCTTGTTACAATGTATGCAGGGTTGGCCTATTTAAATCAGTTGATTTAAATCATTGATTTAAATTATGATTTAAATCAATGATTTTTTGGAAAAATTCATGGTTTAAATAAAAAAATTATAAATGTTCAGAAATATTTTCAAAACAATTTGGAAATGAGCTGATACAAGATGGAATGCATTTTAACTGATGAAATACAATTGTTATCCATTGTTTATGGCAGTTGGAACTTGGAACTAATCTATGGAGTGGGAATTTACATCTCACTGTGTTTATACTGCTGGAACGTGCTGTAGGGAATTTAAATATTCCCGAAAGTGAGAAAAACTATCCTCTAGTGAGTAATTCATAGTAAGGAAATAGAAATGAAATGAATCGATCAAAATGAGAAAAAAAAAAAACAAATAAAAAATCGAATTTTTATATTTTAAAAAAAAAATAAAAAAAATAACCAACCACTAATTTATGGGAGAGTACTTATAGGCACTCCCATAAATTATACAATGCAAATCAATGGAGTAGAAGTAATTTTACTTCCAAGATAATAAGAAGGAAATCTACAAAATATGAAGTCAGAAAGTTTAGGTACCTACAGTTCAGGATATAGCCTGAACGTGGAGTTCCGGCACTCTACCAGTTAACCAGCCTTTCTTGCGTCTTACAAATGTATAGAATTTTGAATACTTGTTAATGATAAAAAGCAGTTTTCCGCGAATTCTTACATAGCTGAGAGTTCGGTTAGCCATCTTCAAGCCACTTGAGCGGTCACTCGGTTAGAGTCATGTTTGATATCTTGCACCCTGGTTCAAATCAGACCATCAGTTCAGCAAATATATATTTTAGCTCTTGTACCTCCCATTACAAAGGCAAATGTTGCTCCACAAGGTTTGAACAAATCTGACCCTACACATCAAAATGAAGCTATATGCCAAACACCGAACGGTCCATGAGAAGAGTATTTTAAAAACATTTGGGGGGATTTCCCCGCACTCCTCCCTACGGGGCTGGGAAAATAGATTTGAAAACGGACAAAATATGACGTCAGAACAACCGATCACCTCAGATTTAACTGAATTTGGTTCAGTGGTTTAGGAGGACAGGTGCAAGCACCATGCTAATGGACGACATACGATAGACGGTGAGTGATCACTATAGCTCATTCTGACTTTCAGTCAGGTGAGTTAACAAGAGGCCCTTCGGGGCATGAAGCGCTCATCTTGAACAGAACATGAAAAGAACCAAGAGTCCAAGAATGAATCTACATTAAGAAATCTACATAGGATCCACTATCAACCCTTGAAACCCCTTAGGAGTGACTAAAATAACCCAAGCGTCAACCGTTTCTTCAGTTAATCATAATGTAAAAAGTGGAGTTCCCCTATGGAGCCCCTTGATACAACATACGTGGATTAATCTTAGTTACACACATCTAGAGGGTACCTAATAAACAAGAGACCTCAGGGGGCCTGCGAGCGCTTACCTGATATGGTAGCCTAAAAACCAACCCAGGGAATTGATTTGAACAAGTTGCATTTGCCCCTCTAAGAAAATATTATTATCAAATATCGAAAGGTTCTGACCGGCGGATCTGAAAAATAAAGATTTTAAAGGAATATTCCTACATTGAACGAAGTTATAACTCATGCTCCTAAAGGGAGCCCAAATATGATACCAGGGACTTGGCTTGAACAAACCTGCATCTTACCTCCCTAAAGATGTTGTATAGCAAATATCAAAACATTGTGACTACTGAATCTGAAGAAAAATATTTTTAAATAATATTTCTCATATTGAACTAAGTTATAATTCGGTTTCCCACAGGAAACCCTAATATGTACCCAGGAACTTGGCTTCAACAAACGTGAATTTCAGCCCCTAAGGATGCTGCATGCCAAATATCAAAAGATTCTGATTGATTGATCGGAAGAAAAAGATTTTTAAAGAATATTACTCATATTTAACTAATTTGAACATTTGGGCCCACATAAAGAGCCCAAATATGAACCATAGGAATCGATTTCAGCAAATATGTGAATCATTCTTCCAAAGATGTTATAAATGAAATATGAAAGCTTTTGGAGCAGTGGTTTGGGAGATGATTCGTTAGTGTTTTTTCCATTACCAACAGTATTAAATATGATGACTCAGCACTTTTTCAAAGTCCCGGAAAAGTACCCTGTGATAAAACAGATGACAGGTGTCTTGGACCATTCCTTTCTGCTGGTCCTAAGGAAGCTTCACACCAAATAAACGTTCTTCTCCCTCTCATAACGACGGCAAATATAGCCCATAGAACTTTTTTGAACAAATCTGAGTCTATACCACAAAGTCATTGACACTTTCATTTAAGATTTGGTAACACATTTTGAGCGTGACCCTACTCAAGGGCGGGGCAGCTATATTTGAACAAAATCAAAATGCGATGCCATAATAAACAATCATCTCAAATTTCCCTCAATCGGTTCACAGATAAACTGTTCACGGACGACGAACAAAGAGTGATCACTAAAGCTCACCCTGTCTTTCAGTCAGGTGAGCTAAACATTTCTAATTCTTCAGCTACCATAGCTAGCCATAGGTAGCCCAAATATTAACCCAGCCACTCGATTTCCCCACTATTATGCATAATAGAAAACAGTCCGACGGGAGGATCTGAAGAAGATTTTTAAAGCAATTTCCTATAATCTAACTATGGTAAAATTTGGGCTACCACAGTGAGCCCAAGTATTAACCCAGGGATCCGATTTAAACAAACTTGGATCTGCCTCCCTTAGATATGTTGTGAACCAAATATGAAAGGATTCTGCTGGTGAATCTGAAGAAGATGATATTTGAAGAAATTCCTTTATATTGCACTAAGACTAAATTAAAATTCGCGTTCCCACGGGAAGTCCAAATATTAACCCAGGCACTCAATTTGAACAAAGTTGAGTCTGACGTTCATATAGATACCGTAAACCAAATATGAAAGCATTCTGACTGGTTGATCTGATGACAATTTTTGAAAAAACTTCCTCATATTGCACGTAGTCAAACGTTGGTCCCAAATATTAACACAGGCACTCGATTTGAACAAGAGATGTAGTTTACCAAATATCAAAGAATTCTGACTGTTGGATCTGAAGAACCAATTTTTTAAGACACTTCCTCATATTGCACTTTGCATATTGCAGGCCTTACAATAGGAAGCCCAACTATTAACCCAGGGAATGATTTGAACAATGTTGAATCTCATATCAATGACGTATGCCAAACATTAAAAGATTCTGACTGGTTGGTTCTGAAAAAAATGTTTCTAAAGGTTATTCCCCATCTTGCCATAAGTGGAAAATCCGGGCTCCTATATTGAGCCCAAATATGAACCAGGGAGGGGGCTTCGTTTAAAAATAAACTTGTGGCTGATCCCCCAGGGATGCTGTAAACAAAATATCAAAAGATTCTGTCCATTGGATCTAGACACAGCATTTTTGTAGATGCCCAGCACCCTACAGAAGAACCTAACAAAACCGATGGCAATATTTTTACCATTCAGTTATACTGGTCCTGAGGGTGCTTCATGCCAAACTAACAGTTCTTTATAAACTGTCAATACATCAGTTGTAATTTCTTCTTATACAACAGGGTCGTCAGTTGCAAGAAGCGATGTATCTGGATTGAAGATAATGCTGAACATGTTATTTGCTGATTCTTTGTTATGTATCTTATGAAGGTTGTGGAGCGCATTCTCCTTCAAATGCTCGGCACATAATATGTGTGTTGAGTTTGGAAACCAGGCTTTGATTGCAATTGCCGACAGCCACAAAGAGAAAACATTAACAAGTGTCAATGAGATTAACAATTCACACTGTCGCGGCCCACCGTGAATACCAATTACTAGCCTACCTACCGAATACCGAGGGGAAGAATTTTCAGCGAACGCTATTACTTTAGCGCCCATAATTCTCAAATATGGCATTAAAACCATGCACATACTGCTTAAATTTATTTTTGTACTAAACATACACAACCCCATACCCTTTTCAGAGTTTTCAACCTCATTCCCACCCCTATGTTCCCTCACCTCGGTATCCCTCGGTATACTTCTGGATCCCTCGGTATTTAGTATGACCGTACCAGTTACATATGAAATCTGAAACAAGATCAAGTGATTGATACGGCCTATAGTTTGTGAAAATGGAACTTGTTGACAATTTATATGCTCAATCTAAGACGACCACTGACGGCCATGTTTTTCAACGAAATCCGGATAAAATGATAGAGTCCATGTAGACATTGCCCCAAAGCAACAGATGAAATTGGAAGCCCTAAAAATGTTGGATTGCAAATAATATTATGTCACACTGGAAAGGCAATTATAGTTAATTAATCAAATCATAGCTCATTTCTAATTGGTCTATGGTGAGGAATTTTATTCACTGCTGCAACCACACGTATATCATTGTCAGATTTGGTTCGTTTTAGGAAGAATTATTTATTAATTATATCCATTCAGATTCCATGAATGTCTGAATGAAATTTCACAGAAGTTTTATTGAAATGTGTTAGGTAAGGTTTCACTAAAATTAAAAAAAAAAATTTCAGTGAAATTTCACTCAATGTCATCAAAATTGTGAAATGCCGCCAAATTTCACATTTTCACGAAAATCCACTGAAACTTTACTGAAGTTTCACTGAAAAATTAGTGACATTTTCTCTAGGATACCCACCACGATCAATGCCTCTCACCTGGCATTGCAGAGTACTCAATCCCTGAACTATTATTGATCAAATCACATCACAGATTGAACGAAGTGACTGGAGCATATGTTTGTTTTTCGTTGTATACATTTTTTTTATAAAACGCCTATTCCACTTACGTAACTATTGGATAATAATCACATACATGGTCATCAGCCACCTTTAACTCACAGATTAAATCTTTATAATCATTATCTTTACCACGGAAATATGAGCGTAATTCAATTAATATATTATCATAATCCGTGCATTCACAACAACAATATTCAGTCTTTCTTTTATAATCCTTGATAGTTAAAATTGTTTGAATCATAATTCTCGAACCAGATATAACCCCGAGAACGATGGGTTTAAGACTTATAACACCTACAACAACACATGTACTGTTTATACCTGTTGATGATATATTAAGAAGTATCATCCATCTTGAATAATAATAATTAAAAGTCTTTGCATTACACGAGTACTTTTTATTATAATGACTTTTTTATCAATTTTAATTGTTCTATATATGATTATTTTAAATCTTTCATTACAAAAATAAAAACAAAAAATAGTTTTTTTAATCTACATTAAATGGCTTGTAAAATAGTAACCTCTCAAATCCGTGGATCGAGGTCTATCAGCAGACACGTGATTGAACACAACGCTATTTACTCGCTAATAGAAGTCAAACAATTCATTCTCTCAACCCTGTATGTTGGCTTCCACGAGTCAGTTTCGGTGATTTGAAACCGCCTTTGGTGGTTTTTCTTGACATTTTCGGGGTTTGCGTGTGCTAATTAGATATAATCCCACACAATTGAACACTACCACCAAACCAAACTGCATCCTATAGGATTTTGGGTTACATATCAACCACTTGCCACCATAGAAATCTACATAGCAGCCTCTAGTAAACAAAATGGATGAAGAAAACATTTGTAACACAAGCAAAACAAACAGTTTGCGCAGCAGC
This sequence comes from Pictodentalium vernedei, assembly GCA_031216915.1. Classification (NCBI taxonomy): domain Eukaryota; kingdom Metazoa; phylum Mollusca; class Scaphopoda; order Dentaliida; family Dentaliidae; genus Pictodentalium; species Pictodentalium vernedei. The sequence goes on along the minus strand of CM062296.1, from coordinate 859,485,923 downwards.
GACAAGCACACCATCTTAATAATGACGTCACCATATAGCCTTTTACACGGATTGCGGTAACAACCCAACATGACGTTACCCGGACCGGTTCGGATCCAGAATGATCACGTCACTTTCGAGTTTTTGCACAGCGGCTTGCAAATATTGCGCGTCCAAGTACGTTCACTGCTAGTGATGTTTCCAAATTTTTTCTGGACACAATAAATTTCTGGGGACATTTCTTTAATACCCGGGCCGGTATACCCCACCAAGATCAACCCCTCTCACCTGACCATCAATGCATTACAAAGTATTTAACCACTGAACTATTATTGATCGAATCCCATCACTTAAAAGGAGTAACCTGACCCCCCCCCCCCCCCACTGTTCTACTGGGAGATAGGAGCGCGGGCCGCTTCAAGTGAAAGACTCCTCCCGATTCCTAATGCTGTCTTTAATGATGGTACTGGAATATTCCATTGTTATCTGTTTTATCTAACACAAAAAGCGTAATTTAAAAAGTTGACATTAACATTTTCTTGTTCCTTCGGCCACATTCTGAAAAAATAATTCCAACATTCGAATAAGCTCATTGAGTTTGTAGCAATAAAGAGACAATAACCAATACAAACACCAATGATTACTCGTTCTTCCGTCCGTGGTATGGGGATGATTAGTCACTTTAAGTAACATTAAGGGATTTAAATGACGATATGCTTAGATGGAGGTTTGATTTGATAACAGTGATTAGGGGAAAGGTAAATTAATAACACCGTAACTATGTGACATAAATATATTATATTAAACATGGATCCATGCATGCGGTTCGAAAGGCTTCTGGACACTTGAACTCGGTTCTGTTTAGCAGCTTTGAGATATGACATCCGAGAGGCGGTAGACTGCCAAAAAAGGACGAAACAAGGTCGTCACCCTTGATTCCTTGAAAATCAGAATTAGGTAATTGGAATTAAATTACCATTAAATAGAAGTCGAGTGTAGACAATGAGAATAGGGAGGTGGGACCCGTTGCTTCGTATAATGTATAAAGAACCCCAACATTTTATTCTCCAGAAAACGTCTTTGGTGGAGTCAAATTCTTGATAAATAAAATCCTCCAACTCTGTCCAGCACACAGAAGCATGATAGCTCCATTTTATTGTCCAATAATTACAGCCAAATCATTAAAAGTTAACTAGAAATATCCATCCGGTGTAAGAACCGCTACCAACAAAAAGTGTATAATGTATCAGCTTTTAATCTCAAATATAGAAAAACAAGACTTCATAGTGTAATGATCTAAACAAATCACTAACATGATTATTGTCACTCCATTTAACTTCGAACCCAATAAGGAAGGTCTAATCACATTTCAGCTTTATACAAAAATGGTTTGGACATTCGCTTCCCACACAATAATGCCTATAAGGGAGATGTGGAGTTGATCAATCCCCTTCGACCCATTATTAGTTCGAAGGACTATTAGATGTGCATAAAGGTGTCAAAATGAGGATGGCAGTAAAATAAGTATTAGATTCAGTCATCAAAATCATTAAAAGGTTTTGTTAAACCGTGAATGAAAGGGGTGAACAATCATCATAATAACAATACAAAGAATTAGATTATGTCCCAATTAGTTAGTTATAGATAATTGTTTAAACTTACAGTTTTTGTAAATTGTGTAGTCCTTCGAATGCTCCCGATGTGTTTACTATCTTGTTATTAGATACATACAGTTACAAGTTATATGCTTATAATGTGGAGAATAAAACAAGTTGAATTTGAAGGGGAAAATATATTTAAAACTGACAGTACTCTTTGAACTTACGACCTCTCTCTTTTGAGAAGGGAATATGTTTCCTACATACATTTTAGATATTTATCTATTTTGTTGGTTGTTGGGAGACAAAATAAAACTTTATTTTTCTGGTCCATAACTATAAATTTGCCGAAAGGTAAAGTCACATAATTCAAAAAATGATTAGAGTTTTGCTTATTGAACTGAGGGTTGTTTCGTACCAGCAATATTCTGTGTTTCGTTTCTTTTGATCTTTGGTGCATGCTGCACAATTGCCTGTCACCTGTACGTTAGAAAACAAAAGCGAAAGGTCCGTAATGATCATTCTGTAAAGTACAACATTAGTGTCATATGACTAATTTCATCACAATGATCAATGGAATTACTGATGCGAAGAATGAATAAAAGATTAAAAGTTATGGTGTTTTATCTCGCCTGTCTTCTATTGGACTTTGAATAATGAACTGACGTTTAGTTGACAACAGTTTAAGATATGATGAAATTATTTTGTCGTTTCAAAGAGGTGGACCATATCAAAGTACACTAGGAATTCCAAGTCGTTTTTTGAAGTGCAAAATATAAACTCTTTTGATATCAGACGAAATGTTTGTGGTTACAAAACGCACAGACTATATAAAAACGTGTTAAATTTTGAATATCATAACACCATATTAGACATTACACAACGGAAATTATTTTTTATTGGTGCTTAACGTCATATGATTAACTATGAATCTCTTGTAGTGAGAAAATACACGATAGGCTGGTAAAAACAATTGATTGTTCTAAATGAATAGAAGATGATTCAAATCAGGAAACCTGAAAAAAATACTTGGAACAGAATGTAGGATATACCTTTGTACAGAATAATTGACATAACTTTGAACAGAAGGCACAACATATCATTGAGGAGAACGCACGGTATATCTTTTAACAAAATACATAACGTGTCTGTGAGTGGACATTCATCCAGATTATTATTTATTATGCCCCAACACACTTAGGAGGTTCAGTGGGTATTTAACCAAGATTACCGTCCGTACATCCCTCCTTACAAACATTTTGTATTATAACTCTGGCATCGATTGTCAGATTTTGAGTCTATGGTATACTGATTGCCCAGCGTGGGTGACATGATATCAATATATCTTAGGTTTCGTCCGTACCTTCCTACATGGGTTATGGCACTTATTTCATTTAGGAAACTCTCTGTACGAACTCTTTCCTCTATAACTCAGTCAGTTGTGTGTTGGATGCGAGGAGACATCCATTTAATGTGGGTTTCGTCCATGCAGGCAGACGAGGTTTATGACCCTTTTACACTTATGGAAGTTTTTGCATAATAACTCCAATATTGGTTGTTGGCTTTTTATGTCCTTTGGTGTGGTTATAGAACATTCTGGGGAAAGGATATCCACATATTCTGGGTTACTTTTATTGCCCCTTTCTACTGCGTCTGACTTTAAAACAAACTTAAGGGGAGCAACAAGATAAATTTCTGCTCGCCCGAATATGTGGGCCAACAGGTACATACATAGTTTCTCAGTTAACGTGTGCAACATAAAGTTGCATTAGGGAGATGTATTCCATGTACATCTAATTTAACTGAATTGTTTATGTTTTGCATTTATAAAGTGTTGTGTTTTGTGCCTTTACTTGTTTATACGCGTTTATTGGTATAATGCCAATTAAACTATGTACATTAGTGCAGTACAATTAAGTCTGTAACACAGAACATGATGAACCTTACATCTGTTTTGCATCCCTGGTAGATGATATGTTAGATGTCCTCATAATATAATAATTCGTAAAGAGTAGATTATCTCAAAACGTGACAATGTACTATGCTGGGTAGTCGTCCTCTAAGCAGAAATGCGTCAATTTAAAACACACATTCACAGAATATAGTGGCTTTAAACATGATAACAAAACAGAGCTCATACCCTAGGTTTCCAATAGTTCATAAGTTACTGGTTTGGAAACACCGCGATAAAAGATCGGTGGTGAGGGGAGGGGGAGTTCCGAAGATAAAATTTCAAGTAAATATAGCTGCAACGTGAGTGGTCAATAATAGAAATAATCATATGTACTCACAGAATTTGTAGTGTATCTAGACCTTGGAATGCATCTAATATGTCTGTTATCTGGTTGTACTGAAGGTAACTGCAAATAACAAAAAAGAATTTAAAAAATATTTTCATGTCATCAAACATGCACAGCTAATTGTTTTTTCCTTTCGTTTCAAGCGAGGGGCGAAGGAAGGATATACTGTAAACCTATGATTCAGAAATTATTTATTTTGTAAAAACGTATGATCAAAAACAGCTCATTACAGAAATATTGTTCAGTACGGTTCGTATCTGAAGTAGAACTGAATAAATCGTCTCTTATATTTCATCAACCCTTTACCTGATACAAATAACCCAGGACAATTAAATAAAAAGAAAATTCCGAAAGTCCGCGAATTACGAAACAATTTTGTTTTTTCCTCTGAACATAGACTATGAACCTTCGATGGGACGAGTTCGACAAACTCGTTCCGCTGGGCTGTCATAAGCTATGTTTTCTAGGGAAATTGTTGAAAATAAAAACAATTGTTCAGTGATTTTTGTGATTAGTGATTGTTAGTTTAGTTGTTAGATGAATTAAGAGTTAAATTATACATTATGTGATAAAAACAATATCAAATACGTCGTTATTTGATATAAAAGTTATGAGCCTTGTTAACTAAAATCGATTTGATCATCTGTAAACTTCAACACGGGTCTAAAGTCCGAGTCAACACGGTATAGATTTTCCATACGAAGTGGCGACCCATTAGAGACGATCTATATTCATTGAGAGTTTTAATTCATGGAAGAAACATGAAAACGCACTTGATGAAGAAAACATCAAAACACACTTGTCGAACCCAACATCACAACAGACTTACTTGATGAACCCAACATCAAAACACACTTGATGAACCCAACATCAACACACACGTGATGAAGGCAACATCAAAACACACTAGATGAACCCAACATCAAAACACACTTGATGGACCCAACAGCAAACCACACTAGATTAACCCAACATCAAAACACACGTGATGAAAGCAATATCAAAACAAACTGGATGAACCCAACATCAAAACACACTTGATGGACCCAACATCAAAACACACTTGAGGAAGGCAACATCAAAACACACTTGATGAACCCAACATCAAAACACACTTGATGAAGGCAACAGCAAACACGCTAGATGAACCCAACATCAAACACACTCGATGAAGCCAACATCAAAACACACTTGAAGAAGTCAACATCAAAACACACTTGATGAAGCAAACATCAAAACACAATTGATGAAGGCACCATCACAGCACCCATGACAAACCCAGCATCAAAACACACACGATGAAGGCAACACCAAACCACCTTTGATGAAAGCAACATCAAGAACACTTAATGAATGCAACATCAAAGTACACCAAAACACATTTGATAAAGGCAACACCAAAACACACTTGATGAAGGCAACGTCAAAACACACTTGATGAACCAACACCAAAACACACTTGATGAAGGCAACATCAAAACACACTTGATGAAGGCAACATCAAAACACACTTAATGAAGACAACATCAAAGGACACTTGATGAACCCAACATCAAAGCACACGAGGAAATTACAGGATGAGTTGAGGGTTTAATGCTAGATCTTATAACAATATTTTATGAGGGTCCAACGCCTGTTGGATGTGACAAAGACAGAAATAAAAACTGTCCCTACACCAGCAATGAATATCAATAAAACTAGTAATATCTCTATGAAATGCTATTGTTTAGATGCAGTGTTCATATGAGAAGAACTGTAATACTCCATGTGTTCCCAATTGTCGCCTCTTTCTGTCCTCTCCTGTTTCTCCGAAAAAAACTCTTAATCCTATTGGATACTTTCAAACTTCAGATGCCACCAACCCTTCTCACCGTCTCGAGATATCGTTCCTCCAAGCTCCAGCGATCTCGAGCTTATTCTGAACAGATATTACCATTCGAAGGTATCATCCAGTAACTTCTCAAGTACAGAACTCCCCTAAGCACACAGCTCGCCCAAATACCTGCGAGTACTAACTTGGCCCATTCCCGCCAATTTCAATAACAACCTTTCGCGGTCCTCTACCAAAGAGAGTCGTTTATCCGGAGCTATTCCCCTCCAAGATTAGAAATCTCTATTGGTTAGTTTTTCATTAACTACCTAACTTGCCCTTGATCCTCACCCTCATCCCATACGGCTGCTTCAACTGCTACTGAATTACTGTTATCCATTTCAAGCCATCGTTCTACATAGCTTTATAACTCTTCACAACTATATAGTTTTGAGGGATTACTTCCGTCCCATATGTTAAAGGATCTATCAATTAATAGGTTATCTCCACCTAATTTCACGCACTCTTCTACGCTGTGGAGACTGATATGAATTACTTCCGGTTGGTATGCGAAATTCTTTATTTCTAAATGTTCGTTTGTTTACATCGTGATTCAGTTAAATAACATTGTCAAATCTGCGATCATATTAAAGCAAAAAGTCTACCGCGTAACTGTGTGTCATAATTAAAGTGCACTCGTCGTTATTCAGTACTTAAATTTTTGATGATTATTCCTGTAATTAGTGTTTGGAATCTAATATCATTACGTCCGTGGAAATACTGCCCACTTTGTGGAAGGTTACCAGTCCACGGCGGCCGTACTGCACAACAACAATTTCAAAGGTCATGTCGTTGATTTGTGTGATGTGCAGCGTACGAGCCGATGTTGGATGTGATGTCATATTTATTGCTAAAAAACGTTTTGCCTAGGAGTGAACACGTCGGGACCCCACTCCATCAACTCATTCCCCGTTGGGGTGAGTTGATGTCGGGGCTCTCAGGATATTCCGTGGTGTTCATCCCTACGCGAAATTTGACTATGCGCTTTCAATCCAAGTCGTAATGTCTACAAAACCACAAATACTAACTGGTAATATTTAGTGCAAGAAAAATAACTCACATTCTGATAGACGATATACTTAGTACACCTAACAGCCTTAAATTGTATTCCCCACAAAAAAAACTTACTAAAGTTATTCCACGCCACACTTTCAGCTCGTTTTGAAAATGTTTATCCTTTGTAATCAGTTTCCTTATGTGAAGGGGCATTGCGACAAGGGTGAGTGTCTCTACTCCCACATCAATATTCGCCAAACTGACATCAGTTGGAAATTCGAGCCTCTCAACTAGAAACAGAAGGAAGGTTCCGACAGGGCGTTGGTGTCCTGTTTTACAACACATCTAGAATTTGTGAATGAATGAATGAATGAATGAATGAATGAATGAATGAATGAATGAATGAATGAATGAATGAATGAATGAATGAATGAATGAATGAATCTTTATTCAGCAATATACAGCAATGTAAATATACACATAACTACATACAATACACAACGAGATTATATATGCATGTATACCACAAGGAGACGGCATAGCCAGATTGGCTGTCTACCTGTCGACTCCTGGAGATTAAATCATGCAACACTGGAATCGGACTGTCAGATGACCATTCAACTATTCTTGGTCGCTGGTGGCCTAGTGTAACTGGCATACCTACAAAATGTACCTGCCCCCGCTCTGGCAACTCGTGCAAAGTGACTGGTGAGATGGAAATTCCCTGATTGTGGATTTATAATTGTAGTTTGAAGAGTTTGGTCCAATGAGAAAAAAATTGTATTTGGATCGTTTACGTGGGTTTGATGAGTCTCCTTCTGATATGTTTAATATCTTTAACATTTTCAGTAAAAAAAAATTAGATTTCTATCGGTCGGGAGAATAGGGCCAAGCGATTTATTCTTAATTTTTTCTACTTTGGTCCTATTGCTACGAGCTGATGCAATGTGTTGAAGTCATTAACAAGGATAGAGTATAAATAAAGCTCTCATGTGGTTATCCCACACCACACAACCGCCGGTGCCTTGCTTGGAAAGTGCAATAATGGTATAATCTTGTAAGTTTGTACCTATTCTATCACTCTGAAAGTATATGCCTATTGTTAAGTAGCACAATCAGTACAGTACGGATTGTCACAGTCAATGATAGCCGAGTATTGGGACAGTAATTTTAAGGTTAATTGTTTTTTGAAAATATTTCTGTTACTTATATTTCGTAAAACAAAGTCTAAATCATTCTACATTTTGGGTATATATGTGTTGGAAAATGCTCGAGAGACTTTGTCCTTGTTCTTTCAATTTGGAGAAGATCTCTCCTTCTGCTAGATCTACCCGTAGTGTTAACTACAGGGTGAAAATAATTTCTAAAGGACACTGGCAGGTTATTGTGATACCAGTCAAATACAAACGGGCATGCGTAGAGTTTGAAGAGATCATTTACTTTAAGAATCTATATTTTCCCGAAAGAGGGGATTAGTATGTGCATTGTATTTCTTGTTATTTATTATGCGAATGGAACGTTTCTGTAGGAACATTATCTTTTTGATTGTTCTAGCATTTCCCCATATATTTATTCCATACACTAAATGTGAATGTATCAGGGCATAATAAAGTGTTTTCATAGCTTGACGGGGGATTGTAGTCTTCACTCTATTTAGTGCGAAATTTGCCCGAGCAATCTTCGAAGAAAGTTGAGATATATGGTGCTTGTATGAGAGGCTGTCATCGACATATATTCCTAAAAATTTGAGAGATTTCTCTGTATCATTTGAACCTACTTTACTTATTGTTTGACCATTTATTGAGATATCACGTTGAATTGTTGTCGTTTTCTGCTGATGGATTCATTAAAACGTATTTTGTTTTTGTGGAATTTAAGACAAGCTGATTCGCGCAGCACCATTCAAATATTTTTTCAAGCTCTTTATTTAGAATTGGGACTAGTTGATTTCGGTCTGGACCAGAGGAATGTCCCGTAGTGTCGTCATCAAAAGACAGGAGATTTAGGGATGTGGCATGATAAATGTCGCTAACATATATTAAGAAAAGTGTCGGACCAAGTATCGAGCCTTGTGCAAATCCGTGTGTACTTTTTTCCCTGTCAGAAATATGGTCACTATATAAACATACTGTGACCTATCAGATAGATATCTTTTAAACCAGTCATTACCTAATCCTCTAATACCATATCTATACAATTTATTTATTAGAATATCGTGGTCTATTGTATCAAATGCCTTCGAAAAGTCCAGAAATATCGCCAGTGTGCTATTTTTACTTATTTTGTTATTTTCTTCTGATATGGCTTTCAACAGTCGCATGATGGGGTGCACCGTACTGTGATTTTTCCTAAAGCCGTATTGATTTGGGTGTAAGATACTAAAGCGATTTAAGTATTTTAGAAGTCTTACGGACATCAGGTTTTCTAAGACTTTTGAGAAGGTCGGTAGTAAGCTAATAGGTCTGTAATTTGTAAAGTTATGTTGGTCGCCTGCTTTGAATATAGGAATAACTTTAGCGGTTTTCATTTTATCCGGAACAGTGCCACGTGTAAACGAACAGTTGAAAATGTGTGTTAATGGGGTAACAATGGGGTCTATAGTTTGCTTAAGTAGTTTTGAACTAATATCATCACAATCTTTGCTTCCTTTTGATTTTAGAGATTTTACAGTGTTCATGATTTCGAACTCACATGTTGGGTTTATGTAAAAATTATTGTTAAGATTTGCGTCCATGAAGTCATGAAATGATTTGTTGGTACTAGGTATTGTATCACTAGTTCGTTTTCCTATATTTGCAAAATAGTCATTGAATTCTCTGGCTACTTCAGTCGGATCATTTATTTCTTTGTTATTATGGATTAAGAATTTAGGTTAGTCAGATGATCCGTTAGACTTTTTGATGGCGTCATTTAGTATTTGTCATGTTTTACGCATGTTATATTTGTGTTCGTCCAAGATATTTTTGAAATAGTTTGCTTTGCATTGCTTTTTTACTTTATTGAATATCTTACTGTAAAGTTTACAGTTTTTAATGTTGAATTCGGTTGGGTTTATTAATTTATTTTTATAAAATTTGCTTTTGTTATTCGATGAAACTATTAGCCCTTTTGTCATCCACGGTTGTCTTTTTAGGAATTTTTTATAAGTACAAACACGTATTCGGGGAAAAGCCACATCAAATAACTCCAGATATATATGTAAAAATTGTTGTAAGCTGTGTTTGGGTTGTCCGAACCCATAATTATGGAAAAATCACATTGTGCGAGAAGTAATTTAAAGGCTTCTATGGTTTCCGCATTTATCTTTCGTATTCATGAGTCTGGCTCTCTGCTAGTTTTTTGGGGAATGATTTCTGCATAGAAGTACCAAAGTGATCGGAAACATCAGTTATTATTATTTTTACTATGAACTTAAACTATTGCCAATCATATTCTCCAACATGTCAGTAATTCTCCCACGAGTCCCATAAGGTTGGCCGACCCTTGGGGACACACGGTATTGTGACACTCGTGTAGACGTAATACCAAACACCAGAATCCACACAAATCCCACCAAACATCTCAACTCTTCAGCTTATGCTTATTTCTGGGTATTCCAGATTATCTCACATTGTACATTCACCTTGTAATTATTTACAACTTCTTCAAATCCTCATCTTTTCTAGATTATCGCCAGAAAATGAAAAAAATTTACATAGACACATAATCCGACAACTCTACCGCCCATTGGGCACACCTAACACAAATCTTGTCTACTGGATAAACGGCATCGGCATTGATGGATCCCATCGCGGCACTTCAAGTTTAACATTGTCTGTTTGTTTTCATCGATGGCCATTTCGCTAGAGCAGTACCGTGCAGCGGTGGGATCTTTCAATGCTGCTCGCGAGCCCAGAAGACGCTTGATAGTAAAGCACATATTTTCTAACCTCTCCATCAGAATATCCCCATCGTACCAGTTTCTAATTTTCTTGCTGATACTGTTATGTAGCAATGACATCGAACTAAACCCGGGACCCACACCACGTGCACACGTTGAAGACAATAAGGCCCTCTCCATCTTCCATTATAATATTCGTAGCCTACGCTCAAAACTTCATAAAATAGAGGAAATTGTTGAGGAGTTTGATGTGGTATGTTTCACTGAAACGCATTTGCACCCAACCTTTAGCTCGGACAATATAATGTTACAAAATTGTTGTACCCCAATCAGGAAAGACAGAGATTCGTTTGGTGGAGGAATCGCTGTTTATATATCAAACCGAATCCACTTTCGTCGTAGAACGGAATTGGAATTTGACGATTCAATAATATGGTTCGAAATCTTATCTAAAGCTAGAAAATACATCGTTGCACTTTCCTACAGATCACAACAATTTGCCTCCCCTGAATATTGGGAACTATTGGATAATTCCATTGAATTGGCCCTAGATATAAACCGGAATATGATTCTTCTAGGCGACCTGAATTCTGACCTCTTGAACCCAAGTTCGAAAATACACGACGTTTTACAACATTACAATCTTCATAATATCATTCAAACCCCCACGAGAGTAACCCCCAATTCTTCGACATTACTGGACCCCATAATTGTTACCGATTCTATTCCTATTATAGAAGCCGATACCATTGATCTCGAAGTGTCTGACCACTTTGCAGTTTATGCCTATGTTGACTTTGACGCTGCACCCATGGAAACATATTATAGAACTATCCGTAACTACAAAAATGCTGATTTCGACATGGCCAATAAATTAATTTCAGAAGCTGATTGGACTCCCATAACTGATGACAACACAGATATGAATGCAACCCAAGTCACATTTTGTAAAAAGTACCTTGAAATAATAGACAAAACCATTCCGCAATCCAAAATTATCGTACGCCCCCGAGATAAACATTGGTTTACTAGTGAGCTCAGATCACAACTGAGACACAGAGATCGTTTAAGAAAAAAAGCCCTAAAATCAAACACAGATGCAGATTGGAATACCTATAGGTCCGCTAGAAATAAAGCAAATAACATGAAAAAGTACGCAAAACAAAAGTATCTCGACAACCTTGAGGAAAGTCTCAATAGTTCATCCTCCCCTAAGATGTTTTGGCATGTTATTAAGGAGCTTCTCCACAAAACCGCAAAAACCTCAATACCACCCTTATATGACGGCAATGGGCTAAACCCCGATAACCTAATCGTAAATGATGAAGATAAGGCTGAACTTCTGAACGGGACATTTATCAAAAATAGTACAATTAATGACCGAAATAGAAAACTGCCAGTGTTTCTTTCTAAAACTGACGCGTGCTTATCGACCATTAACATTGAAGTAAATGATATCACCGATGCGATTAAATCCCTCCAGTCTAACAAAGCCCACGGACATGACGATATTAGTGTTAAAATGCTTAAGGGTACTGCCGAGACCATACCAGTTCCTTTAAAAACACTTTTTCAGAATTGCTTAGATCACGCAGTTTTTCCAGATGAATGGAAAAAAGCTAACGTCATTCCAATCTTTAAACAGAAAGATCCATCAAATTGTAAAAATTATAGGCCCATATCATTACTCCCGATATTAGGAAAAGTCTTCGAAAAAGTCGTATTGAAGTATGTCTTCACCCATTTTCATGAGAATAATCTAATATATAAATATCAATCTGGTTTTCTACCTGGACATAGTACAACTTTCCAACTACTTGAATTATACCACACCCTCTGTCAATCGCTTGACTCCCGTCTTGCTGCGTGCGCCATTTTTTGCGATATATCAAAAGCTTTCGAAAAAGTTTGGCACAGAGGTCTTATTTACAAACTTCTTCAACATGGCGTCTGTGGCACACTTTTAAAGTGGTTCGAAAACTACCTAACTGATAGGAAACAGAGAGTACTAGTGAATAATACATTCTCCAATTATTCATTGATGACAGCTGGTGTTCCGCAAGGATCTGTTCTTGGACCCTTCCTGTTCTTGATTTATATTAACGATATTGTGGAATTCCTCGACTCAGTTGCTCGTTTGTTTGCGGATGATAGTTGCTTAACAAATAGTAAACCCAGCTGCTCTGATGTAGCTTCCTCACTAAACCAAGATCTCCAAGTTATCCACAGCTGGTCTCAGAAATGGCTGGTGACTTTTAATCCCGAAAAAACTGAAGCTATTCAGTTTACATACGACCGGTCAACTAACTTTAATGAAACCCTACTTCTTGATAGTGTCCCCATCACTACTGTGAAATGCCATAAACATCTTGGTATACATCTCCAATCAAATCTAAGTTGGGATCGCCACATAGCAGAGGCATGTAAGAAGGTTACAGCCCGACTTTCTCAGCTTCGGAAACTCAAATTCATGCTCCCCCGAAAAGCACTTACACAAATATATTTGTCATATATACTACCACTTCTAGACTATGGTGACATCTTATGGGACTCAGCGCCAAAATATCTCCTAAATAGAGTTGATAGATTACAGCAAGATGCTGCGAGAATTATAACGGGTCTCACGCGCTCCACACCGTCTGAAAACCTTCTGCTCGAGCTTGGATGGAGAAAATTGAGCGACCGTAGACAGTTTCATAAACTATGTACACTATATAAAATTATTAATCATGAAGCCCCGGATTTCCTAACAGAACTCCTACCACGGCGAATTGGGGATAACGCAGCCTACAACTTCAGAAATCCTTCCAAATATAAATTATACCAATGCCGAACAGAAAATTTCAAAAAATCTTTCTTCCCTTCCACAATAGAGCTATGGAACAAACTCCCCCGAGAAACCCAGAATGCACCCACCCTACTTGAATTCAAGCAATTAATCTCGAGCAACGATCCTTCACCTAGACCGCCAAGTTATTTCTGTGCTGGAAATAGGAATGCGAATATATTACATTGTAGGCTTCGAAATGGTTGCAGTGATCTATCCCACGACAAGTTCCTCAACTTTATCTCTTCGACCCCCCAATGTACATGTGGCCACCCACTCGAGAATGCAGCCCATTTCTTTTTTGAATGTCCAAAATTTAATACTCAGAGAAGAGAACTACTGAACGGTCTTAACTTTTGCAATATCACGTCAGTTGATGATTTATTGTATGGAATCCAAGATCTCCCTGTAAAACTTAATTTCTCACTCTTCTTGAAAGTCCAAAGGTTTATCACGTCTAGTGGACGTTTCAGTTAAATCAACAGACAACCCCGCTAATTAAGATTATGTGACATGCGATGGTCCACCATCGGTCACCGTGAGGATGCCTAACCAGCTCATGTATTGTGTGGGACATCAAAAATTCGCATCGTGACAGGGGCCGAGGGTCTGTAGGGGTGCGTGCACTATAACCCCACCTCGCAATTTTGGTTCGAATATTTCAGATAAGGAAACGACCCCTTTATCCAGATCACATGTCGAAATTTGTCTATTGTCATCGACGAGGTGCACCCCGCTCCGACCAACGACACTCTGAATTACCCTAATTAGTGATGTCGTGGCTGAAACGGGGTGCACGTCGTCGGTATTAACGTCGTCGGTATTAACCTCCTTAAATATCGAATAACAACGCCAAATTCTCAAGACGAGAGTGTGTTCGTGACGGCCTATGTTATGTAGCGTTACTATGGGTCCCTGGTACCAAAATATAATATTCTGTGGAAGCAAATGTACCCCATCACCTGCTATCTATTCGACAATAACATCCAAATACTCTGACGATAATCTAGCCAACTATTGTATTATAAATTTCCTAACTTGTCTTTCCAGTTACAATATTTTCAAATTTTTTTGATCCATGGAATTTACCGTTGTAGTTTACCTGATTCATATGTATTGTCATGCCGCGATGTCAAATTTCTGTAATGTATCTAGGGAAAGGAGATTAACTAAGTTTTGTAACTTGTTCTCCAATCCTTTTTGTACTTTATGACAAATAAAATATGTTTAGACTATTATTATGCCAGATATTGCAGCAGATACAATATTGTTGGTAAATATGTGGTCGATGAGACTGGCTGAGTGAGTAGTTAAGCGAGTGGGGATTTTGTAATGACAGGCAAAAATCCTTGGCTAAACATTAGGTTAATATAACTATCTGTTTTGGCGTGGGAATCACATTTAAGAAGGTCAATATTAATGTCACCCATTATGTAGGAAGATACATTTTCCTGATTTAACTTGTCAGTTATTTCGTTTAATTTATCTAAGAAAATGTCGATGTCCGCTTTCGGTGGTGTGTTTGGTCTGTATATTACCCCAATAATTCTTCGTGATTTATTTACATTTATTTCGATGAAAAGAGATTCTATGATATGAGGAATGAAAACTGATAGGTCCTGGCGAATTTTAAAATCAATATTCTCTTTAATGAAGAACCCCGCTCCACCTCTACTGTCATCGCCGTCAGGGCGGTTATGTTTTATAAGGTTATGGTAGCCGTCGAGACAATATGATATGTTTGAGGGGACATGAAAAATTTCTGTTAGGCCAATGATATCAAAGTTATTATCGGTTCCTTGCAGGTTAAAGAGAAGGTCGTGTAAAGTGAGCATTAATACTTTGACAGTTAGTATGAAAAAGCAAGAAAGATTGCGTTTAGTTATTAATAGTCGGTCGAAAATTTTCTGGCAGATAATATTTACATTTAAGTTTATGTCCTTGAAATGGGGAATCCTCAATATCATCGGGCGAGAAAGATTTATTGTTATAGTGGGCTACGAAATCGTATTCCAAGCCAGTCTGGACCTCGTCTAAATTTATGTTACCCGCCATACTGATTAGCTGTACTATTGTCCCCAGGTTCAGCATGTGTGCTTAATGACAGTATTAAGACATTTGAGATGCATTTGACAGCCCGATCCCATGTGCTCATACAAAATTTGATGGGAGAAGAAAAAAAATAAAAACAAAGAAAAAGTAATTGAGATAAGTGCGAGACAAACTAACAGTTTCATTATTATATATAATAATGAATAAAGATGGGGCTCACGAGTCATAGTGCATAAGGATATTTCTAGTTATTAGTGTGTGTTACACAATTATTTTCTAAGTAATGAGGAGGAGTATATAATATTTTAGGAGTTTCCCACTTATTTTCTAAGTGATATGGAGGAGTATACAGCATTCTAGGGGCTTCCCTGGTAGAGGATTTGAAATCAATTGGGGTTAGCCGGTTTATCTATCGTCATAATGTCCATTCAAGCGCCCTCCCACACACCAACTCGGCCACCCAACCACCCACCCACTCCCACATTTGCTGATCGCGACAATAGACAAATAACTTTGCTCGAGGCAACCCAGTGAATGGATTTGCAAAACATGGAAAGGTAGATCAAAATCCGCAACATCGTCATCCAACCATCAAACACTCATCCGTTCAATCACTCACTCATCCATTCGAATGGATGAATGGATGAACGGATGGATGAATGGATAAATGGATGAATGTACGAATGGATAAATGGATGAATGAAACAATGAAGAAAAAAAGAAAGAAATGGAGGATTGAAAGATGGAGGGCAGAAGAACAGGGTGGATAGCTTACATGTAATGAGCGAAGTATCCGAAAACTAGCATTTCAAAATTCAGTCAGTGTAAATTACCCGTGGAATCTGAGATGTTTCTATTAGTATCTGGTAAAGCACACAGCAACCCATTCAAATGCATGTCGCCCCCCCCCCCACACACACACTCCCTAAAGAAACGAGTAGATGATTGAGTGAGTAAGTGAATGAAAGAATGAGTAATGAATAAAAGGAGGAATGAAAGGGAATTTGATCTTGATTTGTTTATTTGTCAGTATCTGGTCAAACGGCCATTCATCTAACCGTCAATCACTCCTCCACTCATTTATCGAATGGATGAATGGATACATGAATGAAACCATGAATGATCGAATGGATGAATGGAAGAAGAAGAAAGGATTGGAAGAATGAAGTGTAAATTACTCGTTGAATTTATGTTTTTTTTTTTGTTAGTATTCTGGTCAAGCACACAGCTACCCATTCAACTGCATGGCCCTCTTTCGTCCCCCACTCCCTAAAATAACGAGTGGATGATTGAGTGAGTAAGTGAATGAATGAATAAATGAGTGATAAATAAAATGAAGAATAGAAGGAAATTTGATCTTGATTTGTTTATTTGTCAGTATCTGGTCAACACAGCCATTCGTCCAACGGTCAAACAATCCTCTGTTCAACCACTCACTCATTTATCGAATGGATGAATGGATGAATGGGTGAGTGAACGAATGGATGAATCAACGAATGATCGAATGGATGAATGAAAATGAAAAGAAAGGAATATAGGAATGTAAGATGGAGGAAGGAAGAACAGAGCGGCTACCTTAATGAGTGAAGCATCCGAAAACTAACATTTCAAAATTCAATCACAGTATAAGATTCCCGTGGAATTTGATATGTTTATTTATTAGTATGTGGTCAAGCACACAGCTACCGATCCAACTGCATTTCCCTTTGTCATCCCCTGACTCCCCGAATGAACGACTGGATTATTGAACAAGAGAGTGAGTGATAGAGTAAGTGAATGTAGAGTCAAAGGATGTGTTTTCAAATGGATTACTTCAACTTAAAACCTGTAATCCAAGTGAGAGTGGAGAGCGGGGGAGAGGAGGTGATAATGTAATTCACCACTTGGTGGAAATTACATAGTGGTAGTTCTTGGATTTTTTCAAGCTGTGAGGAAATCAGTTGGAGAAGTGGAGAAGTGGACACGTTTTATGGTTTGTTTGGTTGATGGTTCTTTTAGTTAAGTTTATGTTGACCCTAGGATATTCATAGCTACCTGTGTCTCCTACACTGAACAGTTGAAGAAGAAAACAAATTATATAAAAAGTTGTGAAAATTGAACTTTTAAAAAAAATTAAAGTTTGAAAAAAAATTGCCAAATTTCACATAATAATAATAAAGAATATGCATAATATTATATGTATTATAAACTGATCTTTATAATATTTAAAATAAACACAGAAACGTATCATTTTAATAAAACTCTTTAGCTCAAATGAAACGTTAAGTCAAGAATCTCGGCATTGCAAAATCGTTGACTCGCTGAAGCAAACCTCCAATAATAAGTTTCATACGTGCTGAGACCACAGAGAAATAACAACCAAAATTATGATGAAATCATGTGGGATGGGTTTGAAAAGAGTACTGCTGCAAAATAAATTTGAGTTAATATAATCGGTGCTTTGACTGGGAGGAGGAGGAGGATGGGTGGAAGGGGCAGGTACAGGAGAGGAAAGAAATGAGGAGAAGATGGAGGGATAATCAAAACCGAAAAGTAAAAAATTTCAAACATTTGAAAAGAAGAAGATGGAGATGAAACACAATGTATATAATATGATTAAATCAACAAAAGCGGAAAAGAAGTAAACATTTGTAGAAGGAGGTGAAATAAGGGACAGTATAAAAGCAGTCATTACCAAACTCAAAAAAGGTGGCGATGATGACATAAAAGAAGTCCTAGCTAAGTCATACGTAAATCTGTATTACACTCACCCGTAGCATGAAAACATGACATCAATATATTATTTTCAAAACCTTTGACATCGAAGTCAGAAGACGTTTCAGCAAAAAACTTCAACAAAAGAGATAACATCTAGCGTGTTGGATTTATTTCATCAGCAACTAGGCGTGTTTGTCAAAATAAAAATGGCGTTAATGTGTAGAGTGTATAAGATTGATCCAAAAACTGGAAAAGTTGTTTTAAATGGCTTATTTTCAATCGTGCATGGTGACCGTGACCAAAATCTCTTCAATGTTTAGTATTTCCAATGGCATGATACAGAAGATATTATAATTTTTAGCAGAGAATCAACACGAAGGTATCAATTAGTGATACAGTGATTTGAGGACATTGTGAATCTGAAAATTCACACCAAAAAGTAATGGTCGACTGTGGATGTCATCATATATAAGAGTGTCTGATTTCATAGGAAAGAGAAATGCGGTGATCATGGTGTAAAATAAAGAGCAAGCCAATGTTTCAATTTAGATTTTAGATTGGTTGGGAATAAATTGTCTGACATTACTATGCAACATCGATCATTTCGGATATTGAAATCCCACCATCGTGGTGACATTATTGTGATATGACGATCCGAAAAAAAACTCTAAGGTTATGTTCACACATAAATGACAAGAGAAACAACATCAATCTATGCTGATGTCATAAGACGACAATCAGTATTATAATGGGATCACCAACAAGAGTCGACTAGGGTTAGTACAGACGAGCAGTCGGGACAGATAGACAGTTGTTTCTATCTCCTCTATCGGAATTCCTTCCACAGCAAAAATTCGTTAAAAAGTCACGATGAATATTGCAAGGCAAAGCAATGCGTCACCGTCGACATGCCAAAACCTCACACTCGCATCAAATTTATACATCTCAACAGAAGAGTGCCTTTCGGGGTTTTGATGTTTTCAAAAGATTCACCGTGAAAATGTATTTGTGCCAACCCATCTATTGTGAGACTTGCACCCCAAAATATCACAAGCGTGTGCCGTCGGCATATTGTTATGACACGAATCTTCTGTCAACGATCCACATTCTTTGGGTCCGAAAACCCACACGAAACAGCAGGCAGCCATGATATTTGTCTCAAAAGTTCGTAGAAGATTTGGAATATCGAGTGAAAGTTTTGTAAGAAAAAAACAAAGCTGCCAAGAATATGACGAAGAATATAAGAGTGCTACAGAATACATCCAGAGACTCAGACTAACGTTCATCGAACATTAGAAAAATCTAAATACTAGAACGTGAGAGATAACGATCACTGCATGGGTAGATTTGTAGATTTTGTGGTGCCATGTGCAGAAATTGCAATGTGAAGTTTTGGTTGCCAAGTTCTTTCCAGTGATTTTCCACAATCCGTTGGGATACACTAGTTATCTGCTTGTGAAGTTTCTCGGCTCTAGTTGCATCATGGACAGAGAAGGGAAACACATTTCTTTGTGAAACAGCTTATCGATGACAAGCATAAAACAGTAGATGGAGAGATACTGAAAATAAAAGAAGTCGATATCAAGACAGAAATGCGTTTCATAGACAATTCTAAATTCATGTCTACCAGTCTTAAGAAACTTGGCAATTTTAGGGAAGTATAAATTTATAATAATGGCTGAACTCTTTCGAGAAGACCGAGAATTAGTGTATTCCATTTTTTTTAGATTATATGATGACATGATGCTCACATTTCCGACATCCATTCCAAGCTAGCTCGAAAAGTGAGGAAATTGTTTGACATGCAATACATGAGAGACTATCACGATCTGACCTGAAAAATTACGTTATTCTCCCTGATGATGTCTTCAAAAGTTTTTGACACGTCTGCTGTGCGCATCACTATCTGGATGCTGCATTGCATTCCAGAGCTCCCAAGCAGGTTTGGGATGCTCTCTTGAGGATTTCAGGCATGCACTCTTGAAGATTTCATCCATCCGATGCAGACATGTTGCACATGCCCGAACAAGGTGTGCTAGGGAGGGCGTCAATTATATGTCACATATATGCGAAAACAAACAATGGCTTCATGGTATGATTCAATTCGCAAAAACTGAGAAAATACATAAGATCTATGTACATGTTATTAATTTATAAGAGTGGGCCATGGTTCATCTGTTGCTGACAAAATACTTCAAATGGGTGACAAAATGCAAGAAGATGGAAATCTCAAGACACTGTCCCTGTTGTTTAGAAGTGGATCTAAAATATCCTGAAACATTACATGATCGACACAATGATTTTCACCTGGCACCCAAATGCTTCGAAGTGAACAAAGTCGAGAAACTCATTCCAAATTTAAACAACAAACATAAATACGTGGTGTACTGTGAACACCTGTAATTCTAGTTATATTATGGCATGAAATTAGTCGACATCTATCTTATCAGCAGACTCAGTGGGAGTCCGTGTATACAGATGTACATAGATCTCAACACAAATTTAAGGAGACGCGGACCTGGACCCAATTTGAGGGCTATCTTTTCAAACTCATGAGCACATGCATGTACGGGATATCAAATGGAAAATATTAGAAAGAGGACGGATATACGTCTCGTCACGTCAGTGGAGGAGATGTGCTAGAAAATACCTTTCTGAACCAAATACAAACTCGAATCATTAACGTCTTTCTGTATGCGGAGGCGGGGGAAGGGTGTGGGCTAAGATTGTAAGGTGTCAAATTAAGTTGCCTGAATGTTGTATTTATCTTCATGGTTCCCATCATGACAATCTAATAAAAAAAACAACTGGAATAGGAATCTTTACATTAAGGATGTAACCAAAGATTTTCTTGTATGATTTGTCTCTTGTATAACATTTAAGTCGAAAATGGGAAAGAGTTATAACAAATCTCTGAAGCAGTACAAAATAAATATTTTCTAAAGTATGGAGCCATAAATGCTTTTCCTAATGCATTGGCGGGTTAGACTCCCAGATATCTTGGTGAATTGTATTCCTACTATGAATATTTGATTATTTAATTAATAAAGTTGTTGTAACAAAAGGTTTTAATTTCATTTTATAAACTTCATATCAAAACATTCATTAACTGGTAGAGTGTTAGATTACATTTATTAATCACAATACATTTATATTCATTAACTGGTAGAGTGATAGAATACTTTTATTTATCCCAATATATTTATATTCATTAACTGGTAGAGTGTTAGATTTCGTTAATTCATCCCAATATATTTATATTCATTAACTGGTAGAGTGTTAGATTACTTTTATTTATCCCAATATATTTAAATTCATTAACTGGTAGAGTGATAGATTACTTTTATTTATCCCAATATATTTAAATTCATTAACTGGTAGAGTGTTAGATTACTTTTATTTATCCCAATATATTTAAATTCATTAACTGGTACAGTGTTAGATTACTTTTATTTATCCCAATATATTTAAATTCATTAACTGGTAGAGTGTTAGATTTCTTTAATTCATCCCAATATATTTATATTCATTAACTGGTAGAGTGTTAGATTACTTTTATTTATACCAATATATTTATATTCATTAACTGGTAGAGTGATAGATTACTTTTATTTATCCTGATATATTTATATTCATTAACTGGTAGAGTGTTAGATTTCTTTAATTCATCCCAATATATTTATATTCATTAACTGGTACAGTGTTAGATTACTTTTATTTATACCAATATATTCATTAACTGGTAGAGTGATAGATTACTTTTATTTATCCTGATATATTTATATTCATTAACTGGTAGAGTGATAGATTACTTTTACTGATCCCAATATATTCATATTCATTACCTGGTAGAGTGTTAGATTACTTGTATTTATCCCAATATATTTATATTCATTAACTGGTAGAGTGTTAGATTACCTTTTTGTTCCAAGTTATTTATATTCATTAACTGGTAGAGTGTGAGGTTACTTTTCTTTCCAGTATATTTATATTCATCAATTGGTAGAGCGCTAGATTACTTTTATTTTTCCAAATATATTTATATTCTTTAACTGGTAGAGTGTTAGACCTCTTTTCATTATCACAATATATTTATATTCATTAACTGGTAGAGTGTTAGATTACTTTTATTTATCCCAATATATTTATTTTCATTAACTGGTAGCATGTTAGTTTACCTTTTTATCGCAATATATTTATATCATCAACTCATAGATTGTTAGATTACTTGTATTTATTCCAATTTATTTATAAATATTTGATTGTTTTGTTATAGTGTATTGGATAGTGCATAAAGACATTTCCCATTACATTGGAGCAAGTCAAATTAATATCAACGAAATACCTTCAAGTGAATCTAAAGCACATTCAGAGAATACGCGATTTTAAAGGATAGTGGGGACAGTTTTCAATAGAACTCAATACTGGCTTAAAATTGTAGAGAACTTTGATATACAGTGATATTAAATAATAATAATAATAATAATATAGTACTTTATCAAGTGCTTAATCCCTGAAAAAGGCTCTAAGCGCTTTACCATTCCAGACCATTTACTCACTAACCTCTCACACACATTCAATGAAACACACGTCATGCACATAGATGTTTATTCTAAAACTGATGGGTCATCAAGTCAGTATTTCTTGAAAAGATATGTTTTAAGCTCGGTTTTGAAAATATTATATGATTTGGCTCCCCTCACTGAATGAGGAAGTGAGTTCCAAATGTATGGGCCGTAGAATGTGAATGCTCTCTGAACAATTTTTTTAGTTTAAACCTGGGTACGGTGAGCAGGTTCAGGTCTTGGGACCTCAAGTGACGAGGCGGGGTGTAATTATGTAAGAGGCGTGGTAGATAAGGTGGCAAGGTTGAATCCAGGCTACGGTAGCATAAGGATGCAATCTTGTACTCAATCCTATGCCTGTACTAGTAGCCAATGAAGGGTTCTTAACATCGGTGTTATATGGTCGCGCCTTGGCTTGCATAGGACAAGTCTAGCGGTGTTGTTTTGAATGCATTGCAAACTATTTATCTGTTCTATCGGTAGACCGCTCAGAAGCAAATTGCAATAGTCCAACCTAGATAGGACGAAGGAACTAACCGGCTTTTTTCGCGGCCTCCTGAGTAAGATAAGGTCGGAAATGGGAAATCCTTCTCAATTCAAGAAACAAACTTTTCCTGATGTTCTTGACTTGGACAGTCATGGACAGATTTGAGTCTAGATAAACACCTAGGTTTTTGGCTGTATTCGTAAAACCTATGTCGCTGCCGCAAATGCAGAGATGGTCGAGACTGGTGTTCTTAATTTTTGTATCGGTAGAAATTAGAATGATCTCGGTCTTGTCATCATTAAATTTTAATTTGTTTGTTTCCATCCAGTGCTTGACGGACTCTATGCAGGTTTGGATGTCTGTTGCCGTTTGTGTTAACTGCCTCGGTAAGGATGGGGAGAATATTTGAGTATCGTCAGCATACATATGATAGCTCAGATCTTGCTTTGATATTACACCACCAATGGGCTGTGTATACATGCAATATAGTGCAGGTCCCCAAACGGAGCCCTGTGGGACACCATAAATGAGTGAGCTGCTTTTTGAGAGGGCTTCACCAATGTGAACAGATTGGGTTCTGTAAGATAGGTAAGACTTAAACCAGTCCAGTACCATTCCTGACAAGCCGAAGGTGATATTGAGGCGTTTAATTAAGATGTCATGGTCAAGGGTGTCAAATGCGGCTGACAGGTCTAAAAGTTACAAGATGGAGATCTTGCCACTATCAGCAGCATTTAGGAGATCCGTCACAATATGAAGCAATGCAGTTTCTGTGCTGTGATTGCTCCTATATGCAGACTGAAACGTCTCAGTAAGTTGATTCGCGGAGAGGTGGTCCTTTAATTGTTGGAGTACGATTTTCTCTGCAATCTTTGACAGGAATGGCAGATTGGAGACTGGCCGGTAGTTCTTAATATTATTGGGGTCAAGGATGGCCTTTTTTTAGTAAAGGTGTAACAATTGCCTCCTTGAAGGTACGAGGCACAGTACACTGCAAAAGAGAAGTGTTAATAATATTTGTGATTGGTTCTATAAGATCATCAATATGTTCACGAAGAAGGCTAGTAGGTATAGGGTCAAGTGGACATGATTTAGATGGAGATGACAGAATGACCCTGCGAACAGTGTCACATGATACCGGTCTAAATGATACAAAGGGGTTTCCTGTAAATTCTGTGAACTCGGGTTCATTGTTCGTGCGGTCCAGTTGAAGTCTTATTTTGGACACCTTCTCGCTGAAATATGAACCGAACTTGTCTGGTGGATCTGACAGTGTGATGTTGTTGGGAAGGACGGATGTTTTAGCTTTTCCAGACAGACTGTTTGTGAAAAAATGCCGAAATACAACCAGAAATATAATTTAAAAACACAAATGACGCCATAACTGAACGATAATATATAAGCATATATACTCACAGGTGTGTAAGGTTATATAGTCCTTGGAATGCACCGTCTATGTCTGTTAACTGATTATCATACAACCAGCTGAAAAAAGCCAAAACAGATATGACACGAAGATATTCAAACTTTCGAATAGGGTCTTATCAAATATAAATATTTGTGTAAAGAAAAGTAAATCATAGTCGAAATGAATTTTACATTTTACAGTGAGCATCGTTTATAACCTGATGCGGATGGGATGGATGTATTTACTTCAAATTGTTTTTAAAATAACAAAAATGACATCCACAAACTCAACAGATACATATCGTGGCATCGAGAATTTTATTGAATCATAAAATACACAATTTACGATATTAAAGTTTTTGCTCATATAGTTATGTTCTTAAAATCATCTGTACTTCTTTTCTGCCGGTGTACGGAGAATATCTGCTCGGACACCAGAACAATTCATCACAAATTCATGCTACTGTCATTCGTCCTCAAAGGCTGGCCAATATTTTGAAAATTGGAATGTTTTTAAACATTTTAATTAAAATTAAATCTAATCTACATGTTTTTGAAATGACCTGCCTCATACAGGGAATACTAGCAGCTAGCATACCATAGACGACAAACGTAACATGTCTGATGCAGACAATACTTGCTCATGACAGTCAATCAACAAGTGTACCATACGCGACAGACTTATTTGCATGATATACATAATACTTGTTTGTGATGGTCATTGAACTAACGTACCATAAGCGACGGACATTACCTGCCTGATACAGACAATAATTGCTCAAGATGTTCAAACAACTAGCACAGAACAAGCTACATGTTTTATTGGTCACATACAGAGAATACTTGATCACGATGGTCAAACATCTTGTGTACGGTAAACGGTAGACTTTACTTGCCTTATACAAATAATTCATCTCCGTGGCGGTCATACGATTGGCGTACCATAACCGACCGATTTTTATTTGCCTGATACAGACATGACTTGCTCATGGTGGTCATGCAGCTAGAACGCCATAGGCGATAATCATTATTTGCTCATGTTTTTTGAGTGGGCTTCACCAATGTGAACAGATTGGGTTCTGTCAGATGGGTAAAACTTAAACCAGTCCAGTACCATTCCTGACAAGCCGAAGGTGATATTGAGGCGTTTAATTAAGATGACATGGTCAAGGGTGTCAAATGCGGCTGACAGGTCTAAAAGTGACAAGATGGAGATCTTGCCACTATCAGCAGCATTTAGGAGATCCGTCACAATATGAAGCAATGCAGTTTCTGTGCTGTGATTGCTCCTATATGCAGACTGAAACGTCTCAGTAAGTTGATTCGCGGAGAGGTGGTCCTTTAATTGTTGGAGTACGATTTTCTCTGCAATCTTTGACAGGAATGGCAGATTGGAGACTGGCCGGTAGTTCTTAATATTATTGGGGTCAACGTTGGCCTTTTTTTTTAGTAAAGGTGTAACAATTGCCTCCTTGAAGGTAAGAGGCACAGTACCCTGCAAAAGAGAAGTGTTAATAATATTTGTGATTGGTTCTATAAGATCATCAATATGTTCACGAAGAAGGCAAGTAGGTATAGGGTCAAGTGGACATGATTTAGATGGAGATGACAGAATGACCCTGCGAACAGTGTCACATGATACCGGTCTAAATGATACAAAGGGGTTTCCTGTAAATTCTGTGAACTCGGGTTCATTGTTCGTGCGGTCCAGTTGAAGTCTTATTTTGGACACCTTCTCGCTGAAATATGAACCGAACTTGTCTGGTAGATCTGACAGTGTGATGTTGTTGGGAAGGACGGATGTTTTAGCTTTTCCAGACAGACTGTTTGTGAAAAAATGCCGAAATACCACCAGAAATATAATTTAAAAACACAAATGACGCCATAACTGAACGATAATATATAAGCATATATACTCACAGGTGTGTAAGGTTATATAGTCCTTGGAATGCACCGTCTATGTCTGTTAACTGATTATCATACAACCAGCTGAAAAAAGCCAAAACAGATATGACACGAAGATATTCAAACTTTCGAATAGGGTCTTATCAAATATAAATATTTGTGTAAAGAAAAGTAAATCATAGTCGAAATGAATTTTACATTTTACAGTGAGCATCGTTTATAACCTGATGCGGATGGGATGGATGTATTTACTTCAAATTGTTTTTAAAATAACAAAAATGACATCCACAAACTCAACAGATACATATCGTGGCATCGAGAATTTTATTGAATCATAACATACACAATTTACGATATTAAAGTTTTTGCTCATATAGTTATGTTCTTAAAATCATCTGTACTTCTTTTCTGCCGGTGTACGGAGAATATCAGCTCGGACACCAGAACAATTCATCACAAATTCATGCTACTGTCATTCGTCCTCAAAGGCTGG
Source organism: Pictodentalium vernedei (assembly GCA_031216915.1). Taxonomy (NCBI): domain Eukaryota; kingdom Metazoa; phylum Mollusca; class Scaphopoda; order Dentaliida; family Dentaliidae; genus Pictodentalium; species Pictodentalium vernedei. The sequence goes on along the minus strand of CM062296.1, from coordinate 859,458,867 downwards.
CCAATATTTTGAAAATTGGAATGTTTTTAAACATTTTAATTAAAATTAAATCTAATCTACATGTTTTTGAAATGACCTGCCTCATACAGGGAATACTAGCAGCTAGCACACCATAGACGACAAACGTAACATGTCTGATGCAGACAATACTTGCTCATGACAGTCAATCAACAAGTGTACCATACGCGACAGACTTATTTGCATGATATACACAATACTTGTTTGTGATGGTCATTGAACTAACGTACCATAAGCGACGGACATTACCTGCCTGATACAGACAATAATTGCTCAAGATGTTCAAACAACTAGCACAGAATAAGCTACATGTTTTATTGGTCACATACAGAGAATACTTGATCACGATGGTCAAACATCTTGTGTACGGTAAACGGTTGACTTTACTTGCCTTATACAAATAATTCATCTCCGTGGCGGTCATACGATTGGCGTACCATAACCGACCGATTTTTATTTGCCTGATACAGACATGACTTGCTCATGGTGGTCATGCAGCTAGAACGCCATAGGCGATAATCATTATATGCTCATGTTAACCAAACAGCTCGCGTACAATAAGCAAAAAACTTTTTATTTGCCCGATAGAGACAATACTTGCTCATGGTGATCAAAGAGCTAGAACATAAAAGGCGATAGCCATTATAGTGTACCATAAGCGATGGACTTTACCTGTCTGATAGACACTACTTGTTCATGATGATCAACAACGAACGCACCTTTAGCGATAGACATTATTTGCCTGATACAGAGAATACTTGTCCATGGTGGTCAAACAACTAGGGTACCTTAAGCGACAGACTTTACCTGCCTGGTACAGACAATTCTTGCGCATGCTGGCGAAACAATACACGCAGCACATGAGACAGACCTTATTTACCTATACAGAGAATACAATCATGATGGTCAAGCAGCTAGAACACCACATGGGACATATGCGACAGACATTAATAACAATAATAATAATAATTTTTACGACTAGAATCCACACACTCAAGGATCAAGCGTGTGCCGTCGGCATATTGTTATGACATGAATCTTCTGTCAACGATCCACATTCTTTGGGTCCGAAAACCCACACGAAACAGTAGGGCGGCGATGACACTTGTCTCAAAAGTTGGTAGAAGATTTGGAATATCGAGTGAAAGTTTTGTAAGAAAAAAACAAAGCTGCCAAGAATATGACGAAGAATATAAGAGTGCTACAGAATACATCCAGAGACTCAGACTAACGTTCATCGAACATTAGAAAAATCTAAATACTAGAACGTGAGAGATAACGACCACTGCATGGGTAGATTTGTAGATTTTGTGGCGCCATGTGCAGAAATTGCAATGTGAAGTTTTGGTTGGGATACACTAGTTATTTGGTTGTGAAGGTTCTCGGCCCTAGTTGCATCACGGACAAAGAAGGAAAACACATTTCTTTGTGAAACAGCTTATCGATGATAAGAAGAAAACAGTAGATGGAGAGATATTGAAAATAAAAGAAGTCGATATCAAGAGAGAAATGCGTTTCATAGACAATTCTAAATTCATGTCCAACAGTCTCAAGAAACTTGCAATTTTTGGGGAGTACAAAATTATAATAATGGCTGAACTCTTTCGAGAAGACCGAGAATTAGTGTATTCCATTTTTTTTTAAATTATACGATGACACGATGCTCACATTTCCGACATCCATTCCAAGCTCGCTCAAAAAGTGTGGAAATTGTTCGACATGAAATACATGAGAGACTATCACGATCTGATCTGAAAACTGACATTATTCTCCTAGATGATGTCTTCAAAAGTTTTTGACACGTCTGCTGTGCGCATCACTATCTGGATCCTGCATTACATTCCAGAGCCCCCAAACAGGTTTGGGATGCTCTCTTGAGAATTTCAGGCATGTTCTCTTCAAGATTTCATCCATCCGATGCAGACATGTTGCGCATGCCCGAACAAGGTGTGCAAGGGAGGGCGTCAATTATATGTCACATATATGCAAAAACAAACAATGGCTACATGGTATGATTCAATTCGCAAAAACCGAGTAAATACATAAGCTTTACGTCCATGTTATTAATTTATAAGGGTGGGCAATGGTTCATCTGTTGCCGACAAAATATTTCAAATGAGTGACAAAATGCAAAAAGATGGAAATCTCAAGACACTGTCCCTGTTGTTTAGAAGTGGATCTAAAATATTCTGAAACATTACATGATCGACACAATGATTTTCAGCTGGCACCCAAATGATTCGAAGTGAACAAAGTTGAGAAACTCATTCCAAATTTAAACAACAAACATAAATACGTGGTGTACTGTGAACACCTGTAATTCTAGTTATATTATGGCATGAAATTAGTCGACATCTATCTTATCAGCAGACTCAGTGGGAGTCCGTGTATACAGATGTACATAGATCTCAACACAGATTTAAAGAGACGCGGACCTGGCCCTAATTTGAGGGCTATCTTTTCAAACTCATGAGCACATGCATGTACGGGATATCAAATGGAAAATATTAGAAAGAGGATGGATATTCGTCTCGCCACGTCAGTGGAGGAGATGTGCTAGAAAATACCTTTCTGAACCAAATACAAACTCGAATCATTAACATGTGTGAGTATGCGGGGGGGGGGGGGGGAGGGTGTGGGCTGAGATTGTAAGGTGTCAAATTAGGTTGCCTGAATGTTGTATTTATCTTCCTTGTTCCCATCGTTACAATCTGATAAAAAAAACAACTGGAATTAGAATCTTTACATTAAGGATGTAACCAAAGATTTTCTTGTATGGTTTATCTCTTTTATAACATTTACGTCGAAAATGGGAAAGAGTTATTTAACAAATCTCTGAAACAGTACAAAATAAATATTTTCTAAAGTATGGAGCCATAAATGTTTTTCCTAATGCAGTGGCGGGTTAGACTCCCAGATATCTTGGTGAATTGTATTCCTACTATGAATATTTGATTATTTAATTAATAAAGTTGTTGTAACAAAAGGTTTTAATTTCATTTTATAAACTTCAGATCAAAACATTCATTAAATGGTAGAGATGTAGGTTACTTTTATTTATCTCAATATAATTATATTAATTCACTGGTAGAGAGGTAGATTACTTTTATTTATCCAAACATATTTATATTCATTAACTGGTAGAGAGGTAGATTACTTTTATTTATCCCAATATATTTATGTTCATTAACTGATAGAGTGATAGATTACTTTTATTTATCCTGATATATTTATCTTCATTAACTGGTAGAGTGTTGGATTACTTTAATTCGTCACAATATATTTATATTCATTAACTGGTCGAGTGTTAGATTACTTTTATTTATCCTGATATATCTATATTCATTAACTGGCATATTGTTAGATTACTTTTATTTATCACAATATATTTATATTTGATAACTGGTAGAGTGATAGATTACTTTTATTTATCCAAATATATTTATCTTCATCAACTGGTAGAGTGTTAGATAACGTTTATTTATCCTGATATATTTATATTCATTAACTGGTAGAGTGATAGATTACTTTTACTGATCCCAATATATTCATATTCATTACCTGGTAGAGTGTTAGATTACTTGTATTTATCCCAATATATTTATATTCATTAACTGGTAGAGTGTTAGATTACCTTTTTATCCCAAGATATTTATATTCATTAACTGTTAGAGTGTGAGGTTACTTTTCTTTCTAGTATATTTATATTCATCAACTGATAGAGCGCTAGATTACTTTAATTTTTCTGAATATATTTATATTCATTAACTGGTAGAGTGTTAGACCTTTTTCATTATCACCATATATTTATATTCATTAACTGGTAGAGTGTTGGATTACTTTTATTTATCTCAATATATTTATATTCATTAACTGGTAGCGTGTTAGTTCACCTTTTTGTCGCATTATATTGATATCATCAACCCGTAGATTGTTAGATTACTTGTATTTATCCCAATATATTTATAAATATTTGATTGTTTTGTTATAGTGTATTGGATAGTGCATAAAGACATTACCCATTACATTGGAGCAAGTCAAATTAATATCAACGAAATACCTTCAAGTGAATCTAAAGCACATTCAGAGAATACGCGATTTTAAAGGATAGTGGGGACAGTTTTCAATAGAACTCAATACTGGCTTAAAATTGTAGAAAACTTTGATATACAGTGATATTAAATAATAATAATAATAATAATAATAATAATAATAATAATAATAGTAATAATAATAATAATAATAATAATAACAATAATAATAATATAGTACATTTATCAAGCGCTTAATCCCTGAAAAGGGCTCTAAGCACTTTACAATTCCAGACCATTTACTCACTAAGCTCTCACACACATTCAATGAAACACACGTCATTCGCACAGATGTTTATGCTAAAACTGATGGGTCATCAAGTCAGTATTTCTTGAAAAGATATGTTTTAAGCTCGGTTTTGAAAATATTATATGATTTGGCTCTCCTGACTGAATGAGGAAGTGAGTTCCAAATGTATGGGCCATAGAATGTGAATGCTCTCTGACCAAATTTTTTTAGTTTAAACCTGGGTACGGTGAGCAGGTTCAGGTCTTGGGACCTTAAGTGACGAGGCGGGGTGTAATTATGTAAGAGGCATGATAGATAGGGTGGCAAGGTTGTATCCAGGCTACAGTAGCATAAGGATGCAATCTTGTACTCAATCCGTGCCTGTACTGGTAGCCAATGAAGGGTTTTTAACATCGGTGTTATATGGTCGCGCCTTGGCTTGCATAGGACAAGTCTAGCGGTGTTGTTTTGAATGCGTTGCAAACTATTTATCTTTTCTATCGGTAGAACGCTCAGAAGCGAATTGCAATAGTCCAACCTAGATAGGATGAATGAAGTAACCAGCTTTTTCGCGTCCTCCTGAGTAAGATAAGGTCGGAAATGGGAAATCCTTCTCAATTCAAGAAACAAACGTTTCCTGATGTTCTTGACTTGGACAGTCATGGACAGATTTGAGTCTACATAAACACCTAGGTTTTTGGCTGTATTCGAAAAACCTATGTCGGTGCCGCAAATGCAGAGATGGTCGAGACTGGTGTTCTTAATTTTTGCATCGGTAGAAATTAGAATGATCTCAGTCTTGTCATCATTAAATTTTAATTTGTTTGTTTCCATCCAGTGCTTGACGGACTCTATGCAGGTTTGGATGTATGTTGCCGTTTGTGTTAACTGCCTGGGTAAGGATGGGGAGTAGATTTGAGTATCGTCAGCATACATATGATAGCTCAGATCTTGCTTTGATATTACACCACCAATGGGCTGTGTATACATGCAATATAGTACATGTCCCAAAACGGAGCCCTGTGGGACACCATACACGAGTAAGCTGCTTTTTGAGTGGGCTTCAGCAATGTGAACAGACTGGGTTCTGTCAGATAGGTAAGACTTAAGCCAGTCCAGTACCATTCCTGACAAGCCGAAGGTGATATTGAGGCGTTTAATTAAGATGACATGGTCAAGGGTGTCAAATGCGGCTGACAAGTCTAACAGTGACAAGATGGAGATCTTGCCACTATCAGCAGCATTTAGGAGATCCGTCACAATACGAAGCAATGCAGTTTCTTTGCTGTGATTGCTCCTATATACAGACTGAAACGTCTCAGTAAGTTGATTCGCGGAGAGGTGGTCCTTTAATTGTTGGAGTACGATTTTCTCTGCAATCTTTGACCGGAATGACAGATTGGAGACTGACCGGTAGTTCTTAAGATTATTGGGGGAAGGTTGGCCTTTTTTAGTAAAGGTGTAACAATTGCCTCCTTGAAGGTACGAGGCACAGTACCCTGCAAAAGAGAAGTGTTAATAATATTTGTGATTGGTTCTATAAGATCATCAATATGTTCACGAAGAAGGCTAGTAGGTATAGGGTCAAGTGGGCATGATTTAGATGGCGATGACAGAATGACCCTGCGAACAGTGTCACATGATACCGGTCTAAATGATACAAAGGGGTATCCTGTAAATTCTGTGAACTCGGGTTCATTGTTCGTGCGGTCCAGTTGAAGTCTTATTTTGGACACCTTCTCGCTGAAATATAAACCGAACTTGTCTGGTAGATCTGACAGTGTGATGTTGTGGGGAAGGACGGATGTTTTAGCTTTTCCAGACAGACTGTTTGTGAAAAAATGCCGAAATCCCACCAGAAATATAATTTAAAAACACAAATGACGCCATAACTCAACGATAATATATAAGCATATATACTCACAGGTGTGTAAGGTTATATAGTCCTTGGAATGCACCGTCTATGTCTGTTAACTGATTATCATACAACCAGCTGAAAAAAGCCAAAACAGATATGACACGAAGATATTCAAACTTTCGAATAGGGTCTTATCAAATATAAATATTTGTGTAAAGAAAAGTAAATCATAGTCGAAATGAATTTTACATTTTACAGTGAGCATCGTTTATAACCTGATGCGGATGGGATGGATGTATTTACTTCAAATTGTTTTTAAAATAACAAAAATGACATCCACAAACTCAACAGATACATATCGTGGCACCGAGAATTTTATTGAATCATAACATACACAATTTACGATATTAAAGTTTTTGCTCATATAGTTATGTTCTTAAAATCATCTGTACTTCTTTTCTGCCGGTGTACGGAGAATATCAGCTCGGACACCAGAACAATTCATCACAAATTCATGCTACTGTCATTCGTCCTCAAAGGCTGGCCAATATTTTGAAAATTGGAATGTTTTTAAAAATTTTTATTAAAATTAAATCTATTCTACATGTTTTTGAAATGACCTGCCTCATAAGGGAATACTAGCAGCTAGCATACCATAGACGACAAACGTAACTTGTCTGATGCAGACAATACTTGCTCATGATAGTCAATCAACAAGTGTACCATACGCGACAGACTTATTTGCATGATATACACAATACTTGTTTGTGATGGTCATTGAACTAACGTACCATAAGCGACGAACATTACCTGCCTGATACAGACAATAATTGCTCAAGATGATCAAACAACTAGCACAGAATAAGCTACATGCTTTATTGGTCACATACATAGAATACTTGTTCACGATGGTCAAACATCTAGTGTATGGTAAACGGTAGACTTTACTTGCCTTATACAGATAATTCACCTCCGTGGCGGTCATACGATTGGCTTACCATAAGCGACAGACTTTTTATTTGCCTGATACAGACATGACGTTCTCATGGTGGTCATGCAGCTAGACGCCTAGAACGCCATAGGCGATAATCATTATTTGCTCATGTTAACCAAACAGCTCGGGTACAATAAGCAACAAACTTTTTATTTGCCCGATAGAGACAATACTTGCTCATGGTGATCAAGGAGATAGAACACAAAAGGCGATAGCCATTATAGTGCACCATAAGCGATGGACTTTACCTGTCTGATAGACACTACTTGTTCATGATGATCAACAACTAACGCACCAATAGCAACAGACATTATTTGCCTGATACAGAGAATACTTGTTCATGGTTGTCAAACAACTAGGGTACCTTAAGCGACAGACTTTACCTGCCTGGTACAGACAATTCTTGCGCATAATGGCGAAACAATACACGCAGCACAAGAGACAGACCTTATTTACCTTATACAGAGAATACATGATGGTCAAGCAGCTGGAACACCACATGGGACATATGCGACAGACATTAATAACAATAATAATAATAATTTTTAAGACTAGAATCCACACCACACACTCAAGGCTCAAGCGTGTGCCGTCGGCATTTTGTTATGACACGAATCTTCTATCAACGATCCACATTCTTTGGGTCCGAAAACCCACACGAAACAGTAGGGCGGCGATGACACTTGTCTCAAAAGTTCGTAGAAGATTTGGAATATCGAGTGAAAGTTTTGTAAGAAAAAAACAAAGCTGCCAAGAATATGACGAAGAATATAAGAGTGCTACAGAATACATCCAGAGACTCAGACTAACGTTCATCGAACATTAGAAAAATCTAAATACTAGAACGTGAGAGATAACGATCACTGCATGGGTAGATTTGTAGATTTTGTGGTGCCATGTGCAGAAATTGCAATGTGAAGTTTTGGTTGTCAAGTTCTTTCCAGTGATTTTCCACAATCCGTTGCGATACACTAGTTATTTGGTTGTGAAGTTTCCCGGCCCTAGTTGCATCACGGACAGAGAAGAAAAACACATTTCTTTGTGAAATAGCTTATCGATGATAAGAAGAAAACAGTAGATGGAGAGATATTGAAAATAAAAGAAGTCGATATCAAGAGAGAAATGCGTTTCATAGACAATTCTAAATTCATGTCCAACAGTCTCAAGAAACTTGCAATTTTCGGGGAGTACAAAATTATAATAATGGCTGAACTCTTTCGAGAAAAACGAGAATTAGTGTATTCCATTTTTTTTTAAATTATACGATGACACGATGCTGCGCATGCCCGAACAAGGTGTGCAAGGGAGGGCGTCAATTATATGTCACATATGTGCAAAAACGAACAATCGCTACACAGTATGATTCAATTCGCAAAAACCGAGTAAATACATAAGCTTTACGTCCATGTTATTAATTTATAAGGGTGGGTCATGGTTCATCTGTTGCCGACAAAATAATTCAAATGAGTGACAAAATGCAAGAAGATGGAAATCTCAAGACACTGTCCCTGTTGTTTAGAAGTGGATCTAAAATATCCTGAAACATTACATGATCGACACAATGATTTTCAGCTGGCACCCAAATGATTCGAAGTGAACAAAGTTGAGAAACTCATTCCAAATTTAAACAACAAACATAAATACGTGGTGTACTGTGAACACCTGTAATTCTAGTTATATTATGGCATGAAATTAGTCGACATCTATCTTATCAGCAGACTCAGTGGGAGTCCGTGTATACAGATGTACATAGATCTCAACACAGATTTAAAGAGACGCGGACCTGGTCCTAATTTGAGGGCTATCTTTTCAAACTCATGAGCACATGCATGTACGGGATATCAAATGGAAAATATTAGAAAGAGGATGGATATTCGTCTCGCCACGTCAGTGGAGGAGATGTGCTAGAAAATACCTTTCGGAACCAAATACAAACTCGAATCATTAACATCTGTGTGTATGCGGAGGCGGGGGAAGGGTGTGGGCTGAGATTGTAAGGTGTCAAATTAAGTTCCTGAATGTTGTATTTATCTTCCTTGTTCCCATCATTTCAGTCTGATAAAAAAAAACAACTGGAATTGGAATCTTTACATTAAGGATGTAACCAAAGATTTTATTGTATGACTTGTCTCTTGTATAACGTTTATGTCGAAAATGGTAAAGAGTTATAACAAATCTCTGAAGCAGTACAAAATAAATATTTTCTAAAGTATGGAGCCATAAATGTTTTTCCTAATGCATTGGCGGGTTAGACTCCCAGATATCTTGGTGAATTGCATTCCTACTATGAATATTTGATTATTTAATTAATAAAGTTGTTGTAACAAAAGGTTTTAATTTCATTTTATAAACTTCATATCAAAACATTCATTAACTGGTAGAGATGTAGGTTACTTTTATTTATCCCAATATAATTATATTCATTAACTGGTAGAGTGATAGATTAGTTTTATTTATCTCAATATATTTATATTCATTAACTGGTAGAGTGTTAGATTACTTTTATTTATCCCAATATATTTGTATTCATTAACTGGTAGAGTGTTTGATTACTTTTATTTATCCCAATATATTTATATTCATTAACTGGTAGAGTGATAGATTACTTTTATTTATCCCAATATATTTATTTTCATTAACTGGTAGAGTGATAGATTACTTTTATTTATCCTGATATATTTATACTCATTAACTGGTAGAGTGATAGATTACTTTTATTTGCCCCAATATATTTATATTCATTAACTGGTAGAGTGATAGATTACTTTTATTTATCCTGATATATTTATACTCATTAACTGGTAGAGTGATAGATTACTTTTATTTGCCCCAATATATTTATATTCATTAACTGGTAGAGTGTTTGATTACTTTTATTTATCACAATATATTTATATTCATTAACTGGTAGAGTGTTTGATTACTTTTATTTATCCCAATATATTTATATTTATTAAATGGTAGAATGTTAGATTATTTTTATTGATCCCAATATATTTATATTCATTAACTGGTAGAGTGATAGGTTACCTTTATTTGTCCTGATATATTTATATTCATTATCTGGTAGGGTGATAGATTACTTTTCTTTATCCTGATATATTTATATTCATTAACTGGTAGAGTGATAGATTACCTTTTTATCCCAGTATATTTATATTCATTAACTAGTAGAGAGATAGATTACTTTTACTTATCCTGATATATTCATTAACTGGTAGAATGTTAGATTTCTTTTATTTATTCCAAAATATTTATATTCATTAAGTGGTAGAGCATTAGATTACCTTTTTATCTCAATATATTTATATTCATTAACTGGTAGAGTAATAGATTACTTTTATTTACCCCAATATATTTATATTCATTAACTGTTAGAGCGTTAGCTTACCTTTTTATCCCAATATATTTATATTCATTAACTGGTAGAGTGTTAGATTACTTTTATTTATTCCTATATATTTATATTCATTAACTGGTGGAGTGTTATCTTACCTGTTTATCCTAATATATTTCTATTCAGTGCAGTGGAGACGCGGACAGAGTTGAATGCATGCAAATACCTCCCATCCCCTCAACCCATAAAAAACGAACCACGCATTACAGGGGAGGACCCTGCCATCAAAGGCGGATCGATACTGTTCTAACTTCCCTCCCTCTCGACAAATAGTGCAGTGTCCGAAAGCGTTTTGTAAGACGCGATTCCGTTAGCTAAAAACTCACGGGTCATTGCAAAATTACACTCTAAAATCAGTTGGGTTAAAAATTAACCCAAAATCAACTGTGTTGAGTGAATAGGGCGCGTTTCTGTTCGACATCCCTCTTCCTGATGTAACGTGGACAATGTTAACTAACCACCCTGTACCCGAACAGATTTCTTCATTTATTATAAATTTATTTCTCTGTTTCTTATTGTAAAATAAAAAGTTTCGTCCAATATCATTAAGTAAAATAATTTCTTCATTTCTTAAGGTAAACATGGAAAAAGGTTGGTGTGTTGAGTGAGGGTATGTGTATGCTTGGGCGGGTGGGGGGGGGGGGGGTATCTGTCGGTTCATAAACGTATACTGTCTGTAAGTGTAGATGTGAATTCACACTCTCTTCACTGAGTGGTGTATCCTCGACGCGGTATTGGGCACATTGACCAGATGAAATCCACTCGCCGACCAGTCTGCCAACTTAATCCCAAATCAATGTGTGAGCTGGTTCCCCGGCAGGTACTTTGACAGGTGTCTGTACTTATTGGTTATATTGTGGGAAATATTTCGAGCACCACCTATCTTTAGCCATATTTTTCATGATTCTACTTTCAGTAGGAATTAATGAAGAGATGATAGCTTACGTTTGCTAAACTGCATAAAATATGTTTTTGCCCTTTTACTTTGCCCTAGCACCACATCCCATCTCTATTTGTTAGTGGATTGTTAGTTCATACTACTTTTTAACTTAACTTGACAATGTCAAGATAAGCTATTGCCACCACGCGCACGGAAGTCAGTCTGTCTGTTCAGATTTTCTTTAGCACAGGCACCAACTCGTAGTTCTTGTCCGATCATCACGAAATTTCATATGCGGGTTCACGGTCATGTCTGGAAGAGACTTTTTCCTTTTGATTGAGATCAGTCAGACTTGACAAATGCCCGAGCCTGAAACCCGTAAACGTTTAGTACAGTCTAAAGATCGTATTTATGAAGAGATTTCACCGTAACTCTGTAAAAAAACTCCATGTAATGTCTTGACGAGAATGTCCGATTTTGGTCGCGATCGATCAACCATGACGGCTTCGCGGGTCCGCAGCCCGAAAACCTTCAACATAGTCTAAAGGTTATATTTATGAAGGGGTTTTGTTGAATCTTTTAGGATGACTTCGTATAATTTCTAGAAGAGAACGCGCCCTTGTGGTCGCGATCGGTCTACCGTGATGGCTACGCGGGCCCGAAGCCCGAAAATCTTTACCACACTCTACGGGTTTATTTATGAAGGGATTTGATTTTAACATCGTAGGATGACTATATAATAACTGGATGAGAAGGTCATTTTTGGTTGGGTTCAGTCAACCGTGACAGTCGCAGGGGCGCATTACCTAGATTCCTTTAGCCCAGTCAGATTGCATTTATGAAGAAATTTTCGATGCGAAATTGTGGAATGACTCAGTATAATCTCTGGATGAGAACATCCTACTTTGGCTGTGATCGATCAGCCGTGACGGCACACAGGCCTATGGCGTAGATTTGTTTAGCACAGCCTACAGTTCATATTTAAGAAGCGATTTCATTTTAACTTGGACGGATAACTCGGTATAATGGTTACATGAGTCTGCTCTGTTTTGGTCAGGATCGTTCAGCCGTTATCGCCGCCTAATCACTTGATCTAGATTCCTTTAGTACTGCCTACAGGTTGTTTTTATGAAGGCATTCCACTGCAAGTTGGTAGGATAACATGGTACGATCTCTTAGTAAGACGTTCCTATTTTGGTCATGATCGTCCAACCATGACCACCGTGCTGTCGTGTGAACTAGGTTCCTTTAGCAACGTCTTCGAGTTATATTTAAAAAGGGATTACATTGCAACTTGGTAAGATGGCTTGTTTTGGAATAAGTTTACTGAAACTTGGAAAGTTTGGTAGCCATACATTAACTGTGAGTGCCACATTAACCCAGGCCCCACATCTTTAGTGCAGTCTAAACTACAAATTATTCTTATTGAAAACATAGCAAACAGGGAACAGAAATTAAAATATTCTCAATTATCAAACTTCTTGTATTCCATAATCCTTTCATAGAGATTGAACCTTATCCACTTCACAAAACACAGCACACAGTCTGGTTATGCTAAAGTGTCAGTGACGCTTTCATTTGAACCATTGGCACACATACATACATGCATACAAATGCGACTATTTTACTGTTTAACGCAGCCAGAGAAAACAACCGAGCTGCGACAAGTAACTATTAGACTTCCCAACTTTTAACCCGTTGGATACCGGGTTGACAGCGTCAGAAGCCAGTATACCCCCGTGAACTGTTCTGTCGTGCTGAGTGCATCAGTGTGCAATGGTACCACATAGTATATGGGAAAATGATTCCAAGAACCTTGTCTAAGGACTCACGGATGGCAGATGATCAATGAGGATCATCAGTGAACTGTCACCTTGGTCTTTCAATTTTAAAATCACTCTGCGCATCAATGGACCATTGCGCTTCTCAAACTCGACACTGATATTCCATGTGTGACAGATATTCAAGATTCTGATCCACTTCGTACTTTGGAAAAACAAATCCTGGTAGCCTGGATGTAGACTATTTAATTTTGATAAAATACAAAACGTTGCGAGAATGGCGTTCATTTAGAAAACGAACATATATATAACGTTGCCAAAATGACTCCAATATGATAAAAATATTTATTACACATCCAATCAACTTTAAATCCCCGTATTTAACGGATTGGCCGCCATGGCATAAATGATTATGTATTCAGTGGGTGGTGTACAAGCCGGAACTTTTTTCCACGGCACCGTTCATGGCAGTTCCTTTCCCGTCGAGTCATTTGTTACGCTTCGAAAAGTTCCCAAATGTTGTCATACAATTATTATCGACAGTCTGTCGCATAGTGTTAAAATGAAAACGTCCAAAGCAAAATTAAGTCGGTTCACAAAAAAATTAGTTAACAAAAAATTAGATAATGAAAAAAAAAACCCAAAACCAAGCATTTCCAACCAGAACATTAACCCAGTCCAGTGGCCGTCTGGTTTTGTGGATCCGTTATATCTAAATTGGTCAACTTAATTTCGGTAAATCCTCGTACATCTTGACATGCTTCGAACTTCTTTTAAAAATGTTTCTCCCAGCTGTTTTGCAAATCTGCACAAATTTGTACTTATATTTTTACTAGCAGTAATAGCCACCAAATGGTTAGGCGTGAATGGGCACAAACCGAAGAGAAACAGCGATACGATTTTCAACAAACACTGGTTCCGAAAAGGTTTTTTGGATTTGTTATCGATCCTTTTGATTAGTACAGCTTCAGCCAAAACAAACAGATTCATCACCTTTGGGTTTAAAATTAAAATTTGTTTATTTAAATTAATTTTAAAGTATGGGTTGTGTAATAAACACAGAACGCGATGTGTGTTTGAATCAGTGGGTGTTTAACATAACGACGCATGAGTGCGATAATGTTCTATCTGCACTTTGGCGCGAAAATAAGATATTGGTGTCATCATATTGGCCACTCCATTCTGCGTCGGCTGATGAAAAAATATCTTGGGTTTATTGGTTCGTATTCACGCAAAACGCTATTCAAAATTATTCTATCTCCAAGAATGGCAAAATCCTGCGTGCTTAATTTTTTTATGTGCTTGCCAAAGCTAACGAATGGCGTATGCGAATTTACGGAACGAAAGATAAATATTATTAAGATCTCAAATCGGTAATATTTCGCGCCCAGTATTCACACAATGTAAGCAAGTTGCTCCACAAGTGTATAGATTATATCGTTTTCTTCTAATTTAGATATATATATATAAATGTTAAATTTTCTGTAAAACATTTATTTTGAGGCAGCATGGAGATAGAACATTTTAGCATGAACAAAATTACTAACTGCCATACACCCGTGTGCCATATTCTGCAGATAGAACAGTCTAGTATTGAAGACTACAGTATTTGTTTTACAAACTCGATATGTAGTTGGAACGCATCTGTTCGTAACTTCAAATATGGAGAATCTGATCGCTTGTAATTCTATAAGGAAATTTCGAATGCATGGTTACGGATTCAAAATTGACGTGATGGTGGGACAATAACGGCTCATACGACATTGGCAACACACAGGATCTCTGTTTGTCTACATGGGATAGGTATTATCCTCGATATTACACAGACATCCACTACCCAGGCATCCGACGCCTAAGTTTTATCGTGGATAATACTATACCCTCTTGTCCTGGAGCTTGAAAAGTGGAGTTGAAAAGGAGGGGACCGCATAGGGTGTTTACCAGCTGAATCCGCCCGTACAAAATCTGCCAATTTTGATGGACTGTGTCGATGCGCTATGGGAGATTGGGCTTGCTCTAAATGTCCTAATCTTGTGTTTCAAGTAGGTTTTAGTCGATACCCCCCCCCCCCCCCCCCCCCCCGCCACGGCGAGAACCATGGTAGGTGAAGCAGTACTCTTTATTGTGGTAAACAAGTTCCGCTTCACTGGTAAAATAATCCGGTAACTATTGCCTGTGATGGATGTCCTCTAAAATGGATGGAATGTGTTTATATTTACTTATCGGAGCAGATATGAATAATTGTGGCCACAAGAGAAGATTTAAAGTCAGGTTTTTCCAATCGTTTATACCCCTGTTGCCCATTTTAAAGGACTCCCCCCCCCCCCCCCCCCACCGACACTGGCTACCGGTTAACATTTTACCGGTAAAAGAGAACTTTTTAACCACAGTAAACAAGCGCCGCTTTACTTTACTTCAAAGTAACCTTAATACAGATAAATAGATAAATAGTCGAAATTTTAGTCGCTAAATGCACGGTGACGTACTTTGCGGTCCGGGCAATACAGGGATTCATTATTTTGTCGAACAACTTTTACTTAAAAACGCCGGATCAATTGATGGATTTAACTTTAGATACTATAGAGCCGAAGTTTTCAACTGCTGGGCAGTCGTGTGTGCAACTCCCACAACCAGAATGCTTTATATGTCTCTGAAATTTTCAGCCCAGTTGGTTTGGTCCTTGGACTCACTACTGTGAGACCTGATCATACCAGAGTCATGCAACTAAAAGAGAAGGATTTCATGTTTTTCCAGAAGGCTGCGTGTCAAATGAAATTCACGAAAGTCCTAATTACACAAATAAAACATTTGGTGCTCGAGAAGGGAAAACCATTTCACTGTTCGTTCAAAACCTGCTTTGCTTCAGCAGAGTTCATGGAAGTTTTCCTGATACGCGAAAAGCAACGACCAGACAATGTGTGGCCGCGTGGTTTGCCAGGTGTCACTGTGATCGGTAGACGCCCAATTCTGCCTAAGAATAAGACAGCGGACATTAGGCCCATGTTTATGCCGTTACTGGATAGGTAGTTCGATAAAGCAATCTTCGCGTCCATAAGCTGAAAAAGTGATATCACTAGGCCCTTTTCCTTTTTTGGACGCGAAGATTGCTTCCATGGTACTGACATGGCAATAGTGTCATTAAGGTTACAGATGTCACACAGTTAGAATTCGTGAAGATGATCAACGAAAATGTGTTTACCAACATCTTTTCCACACATTTTTTTTAAATAAATGATTTCCGTTGTCCATCTACGCGATTTCTATTAGGCAAAAAGTTGAAATATCTCTTGTGTTCGTTTGGGGACAAAGGCGAAATTCCTTTGTTTTTTTTGGTTTTTTTTTGTTCATTTTCAATTAGTGACCTGAACTTTGAGAAGACATAGGTTTAGCCTTCAACTTTTGTTTATTTTCCTTTTTATGAGCATGGTTGTTAGTTCATTTTTGGTTTGATACATGTTAAAATTCAATTTTAGTGAGCATGGTTTTCGCCTTCAGAGTTGCGTTCAGTTAAACGACAAATATTCGCCGTCAGGTGAACCGACAGCCTTAGAAATTCGCCACGGCCATCGGCAATGCGATGGTAAGAGCCGTGGCTGGATGCCAGACCTCTCACCATGGCATTGCCGATTTTCATGGCGAATTTCTAGGACTGAACCTTCACGCTAAAAACTAAAGTGTGAAAAACTACACTTGAAGTGCTGTATTTAACACTTACTAAGTGCTGAACTAGCACTTTGTTCAAGTGTAGATATCCCAGAACTTGACAGGTGTTACAATAATACCACTTGACAAGTGTAATGTCGCGACACTTGAAAAGAAACAACGCAGATGGCGCGAATCAGGCTCGAAGTCTCGAGCCTGATCCGCGTCATCTGCGTTGTGTCCTTTTAATTATGTACCCACCAACCGCAAATCAAATTATGGACGATTCTGGAAGAACCACCAATGCTAGACACATGGGAAGTGCCATCCATTCAAGTTTCAGATGTCTGACGATTGTAATGTCTAAGTGCTTAAAGCATTGCACTTTGAGTTTTAAAATCAAACCCTAAGAGTTAGAATGGGTTTAACACCTTGAAAGTGTCAGTTTTAACACTTTAGTTTTTAGGGTGCTGTTCATAATTTTGTTACATTTAGTGTGCATGTGTTAGCATTCTAAGCAAATGAACGTTTTTTAATATGCTAAACTTCAGGTGAAGATGTTTTATGCCCTCCATGTATTCGTTTAACTCCATAGTTACAGGGACTCTTCCTCGAGCCATATCTACTTCATAACATTAAGTGGACCCTCCTTGAGTGCCGGGGCACTAATTTAAACAGGCTGAACCCCAGCGATTCCTGCACAGTCTCACCGATTGCAATTAAAAGAAGATGTACTCCTTCGCATTATTCCCCTATAGGCATTTATCGTGGTTTTCAATGTTTAATGGAAGCGTTCTAGAGGTCCTTCACTTTCGGGATGGTAGGCACTTGATGTGTACTGTTTAGATTTGAGATCATAAATTATCTGTTGGAAAATATTTGACATAAAATTTAAGCCTTGGTCTGATTGCACTGTCCTTGGTAGACCGAAGGTCGTGACAACGTTTTGCAAGGCCTTAACTAGAGTCTTAATTTTAATATTTCCAGATCTTGTTCTGGGCAATGTGCCACACAATCAATAATAACTCGCCTAAATGGTTCCTCAATAGTGGGGATTCGTTGAAGGACGAAGGAGGAGGAATCTTCTGGCCAGACGTCTCTACCATTTGGCAGGTGGGACCGGTTTTACAAAATTCCACAACATCCTGTAGAAACCCGAACAAGCAAAACACTGCAGAGCACAGGAGTTGATTTATTTGACTCTCATGTGTCCAGCCACGGGAATTTAAGGAGCCAAGTTTATTATGTCATTCAGGTATTTAGTGGGGACAATTATTTGATAAATGCACCCCTTCCCTCACTATTTTGGGGTACTTTTGGTCGTCGCCGTTTCCTAGTGAGAACATCACACTTTTTAAATAAAAGTCATGCGGGTTTCTGGTTCGGGATATATCCGGTCAGGATCACATTTCTGTTCCTGAATTAAGAAAGTCCGGGAACGTCAGTTTTTTTTATTATACGTTTTTTCAAATTATGCAACTATTGAATAATAATCACATACATGGTCACCATCTACCTTTATATCACAGATTAAATATTTATAATCATTATCTTTACCACGGAAATATGAGCGTAATTCAATTAATATTTTATCATAATTCGTGTATGCAAAACAACAATATTCAGTCTTTCTTGATAGTTAAAATTATTTGAATCATAATACTCGAACCAGATATAACCCCTAGAACGATGGGTTTAAGACTTATAACAACTACAACAACACATGTACTGTTTATACCTATTGATGATATATTAAAAAGTATCATTCATCTTGAATAATACTTAAAAGTCTTTGTATAACATGGGTACTTTTTCTTATAATGACTATATATCAATTTTAATTGTTCTATATCTGATAATTTTAAATATTTCATTACAAAATTAAAAACAAAAAAAACAAAAAACAGATTTTTAATCTACATTAAATGGCTTATATAATAATAACCTCTCAAATCAGAGGCTCGAGGTCTATCAGCAGACACGTGATTGAACTATTTTCGCTAATAGAAGTCGACAAAACTAATTCTATAAACCCTGGATGTTGGCTTCCACAAGTCAATTTCGGTGATTTGAACCCGCCTTTCGTGGTTTTCTAGACATTTTCGGGGTTTGAGTATTCCCAACTTCTAATACAAGTTCATGTAAAACGGGCACCTTGCCTTGAGGTGCATTCAGAGGCCACGGAGGACAGGTTCCATGGTGGTTGAGGGCCCAATATAGATCGACACACATAGGCTGACCTAAATATTTCTGGCGGCGTTACGCATTTATAAACCGTAAACCATCCTGTTAATGTAAAAAGTGATAATCTTCGATACCATTAAAGCTTCATCCGAGTACAAAATCATCTTGTGGAACATAATGCTTGTTTGATTACTGGATGTGGATGAAGGGGCCAAAACGAGGATGGCAGTAAAATAAGTATTAGAGTCAGTTATAGAAATCTTTAAAAAGTTTTGTGTTATACTGTAAATGAAAAGAGAGAATAATATATGATGTCTCGAATAGTTAATAATAGATAATTGTTTAAACTTACAGGAATTGTAAATTGTGTAATCCTTCGAATGCTCCTGATATATTCACTATCTTGTTATGGAACAAGTAACTGAAAAATGATAAAACAATGTGATTTGTTTGATCCCGACTAACATGAATATTGATACCAATCTGACTATGTTACATCATAGATATAGTTAGATATAGTTACAAGTTATATGTTTATAATGTGAAAGGAGGAAAATGTTGTTAAAACTGGCAGTACTCTTTGAACTCAATTAACCTACGACTTCTCTCAGTTGAAAAATGAATATGCTTCCAACATGCATTTTACATAGTGATCCATTTTGTTGGTTGTTGAGAGAGCAAATAAAATTTGATTTTTCTGGTCAATAACTATAACTTGACGTGCCTTTGCCAAAAGGTAAAGTCAAATAATTCAAGAAATGATTTTGCTTATTGAACTGAGGGTCGTTTCGAACCAGCAATATTCTGTGTTACGTTTCTTTTGATCGCTGTTGCATGTTGCTCAGTTTGACTAACAATTCTGCTCTACTTTAGAAAACACAGTGATAAATGGAAAGTAGTAGGCAATGTGGAAATTGAGCCTGTTTTGGAGGAGGGGGTGGTGGAGTGGATGAGAGGGGTGGATTACATAATGTAATTAACATGGTACGTAAAGTAAATAACGTGACGTCATGAACGTTATATAATTATGAATATTGTGTAATCACTTTACATAATAACGGTTATGTAATTCATGTAATTAATGAATATTGTGTAATCACTTTAATTAAGATACGATATTTATTATCTCAACATCAACAAAGATGAATGGCAGAAAACAAAAAGGTGTAACAAAATACAATTAGACAGAGAAACGAAAGAACAAAACACACTTCATATGATGTGAAAAATATCAAGAGAATATATTAAACAATGTGATACTCCTAGGATATATAGGCCCAACTAACAAATAGAGTGGGTCAGGTAATGGGTCTTTCTACTAACAGTTTCCTACAGTCAAACGCTGCATTGATAAATCTGATCACCTCAGGAGTAGTTTCATAATCGAGTGTTTGAATGATGTGAGTCATGAATGCTCCTGGTGGTATATTTGGGTAGTCATTGCCACAGATGTCTCTTATTCTCTCAAAAAGTGCTATTCGCGGCGGGGTGTACTCTTTGCACTGAAGGTGGAAATGCGTTTCATCCTCCACACTATGGGAACAAACAGGACAGATATGGGTTTCTTTGGGTAGTTCACCCACTTATTTTAGCACGCCGTCACGATTATTAGAGGATGCGAGCTAATGCAAATTTGCGTTAATTTTGCAAGTTCCATGGAATCAAGCAGAAGACATGGTTCAAACTAAAAATCCTGTTTTATCTTCCAGTAGAAGGCCAGTTTACTGTCAGATTGCAATCTGCCCTGCCACCATTGACAATAACTATTTTGTAATTTGATTTAATTCCATGTAGGTGACCCCTACAGTTGAGTGTGGATTGGTTTTCGCACACATGTATAGACCCTATATGAGCTAGTATATCTCTCATTTGCACACCCCAAAGGGATCCTTGACCAGTCCTGGTTTCTACCAGACATTTTTTAGCCAAATTATCTGGACTGAGTTCGAGAAGATGAAGCCAGACGCTAACAGCTTGTACAATGACGTAGATATCAAGTGGATGTTCACCAAGCTCTCCCCGTGCAGCAATATTTGAGCCATATCTATTGCTGTGCAATGTTTGTTTGCAGAAGCGAAGTGGTAATTTCTCACATGGTTGGGTATCACAAAGGTGCTCCAATATTATATATATTACTTTTCAGACGGTCCGTATTCAGTGAAAGTGGGCCCGAAACCTCTGCTGCATACGTGACAATAGGTTTAATGATTGTGTTGAACAATTTCGTATTGATCTGGGCATTGATTTCAGACAGAGGTAGATGTTTTCGTAAATGTAGTTTCGTAAATAGGGTCTTCAGGCCTTTATTCGCCAGTTGGACAAGACTGAACTTACCAGATGATAATATATTTAGACCGAGATAGCGATATTCTTTAACTACTTCTAGCGGTTGGTTATCAAAACAAAATTATGTTTATTCAATAACTTGCCCGACTTATTGAATATCAAGACTTTCGATTTCTAGGTGTTTCCTTGCAGACACCATTTGGGAAATATGGACCCAGCTGATTAAGCGAATTTGGAAGACCACACGCGCTTACAGAAAGAATAACTATTTTGTCAGCATTAAACAATTGATACATGTGTCATGCATGAGAATGGGGTCACCTGTATTACTAAACACTAACGACAAATCATTAATATATAAATTAAAGAATTCTGGGCTTAAAATACAGCCCTGTTTAACACCTGTTGTCGTACGCATTGCATCAGTCGTTCCTTTTGGAAATTTTATATGGAACGATATATCACTATACTTACTTTTCAGAACCGATAGGAAATTGCCTCCAAGTCCATAGTTACGAGTTTATCGAATACATCTCCCGCCACACCATGCTAAACCCTTGACAGAGGTCAATAAAACATGGATAGAGGTATTTATTTTCAGAGAGAATTTTATCCACGATAGAGTGAATTGTGAATAGGCGGTCTGTCGTACGACATGACTTTTTGGAATCCTATTTGGCATGCAGAAATAATATTATGGGATGACAGGAATGATTCAAGTCGTATATCGAGAATTTTGCAGAAGAATTTGCTTAAACAGCTGGCTACCGCTATGCCTCTATAATTATTAGGGACCCCACCCCCCTTTGCAGATATGTCATGGTGTTTTTTCTCAAAATGTCTGGGAATTGTCCAGCTGTCAATATCGAATTAAAAAGTTTAACATAGAATGGCAGCAACTCATTCATGGATGAATTTATCATCTCGTTAGATACGAGGTCAGTACGCGATACTTTTCCATTTTTCAACTGCTTGCCGGCAATTATTACTTCTTCCTCTTAAATTGCGTATTCAAGTGGAGACGACATTATTGATTCCATCTCAGGACTTGTTTCGTTTATATCTGGCTTATATAAGTAGTTATCACAGGTTAGTTTCTTCAGGTGAGATATCCAATCGTTAAGAGATAAACCATTGAGGATGTTGTTCTGTTTATTAGGACCTGATTTTAAATCATCTAATGACTTCCAGAAAGCGGAAGGGTCCGTCTTTTCCAGATTGTTTAGCTGAGAGATTACCTTACCTCTAAAATCTCTGTGTTTACGTTGCACAATGCGCTTATACGCCTTTTTCGCAGCAGAAAGTTGCTGGACTGTATCTTGTCTGCCCCAGTTGAGTCTCACCTGTCGTGCTTTTGACATCATTGTTTTCCCTAACTGGGCACAATCAGCATCGAACCACTTTTTGGTAATGCGTTTAATTTGCTTATTTTTTGTAGGATTAGTACACAAGCCACATAGGTGTGGTGTCTTGTGGAATACATCCGTGAGATGTTCTGCTAACACAGAAGGATTCATATTAACAGCAGCTGACTGGTAGTAATAATGTATTTTGTCGGTTATGGTGATGACCAGAAGGCTCTCTTAAACCCGGGCTCCATAGACTTGCTCCATTTAAATGAAGCAGGAGGAGGTAAAAGTTTGTCATAAACTTCAAGCTGACATTAATGGTTGTAAGCAGTAGTGAGCTGAACTGTAATGGGGCAATGGTCAGAATAGTGGTGAAAATCATCAACTGTGAAATTAAGAATATTTGGCGGAATTTCATTTTGAGCGAGGCACCAGTCGACCGTGGAGGAGCCATTGTACTTGTGAAACGTCCTCGTGTGTCCCCCACTGTGCGTCTGTTCGCTATTCACAAACCAGCAGCGATGCTAGTATCGATAATTTTCTGGCCTTGACCGTTCGTCTTAGATTGGTCGTCCGATAGTTGTTTTAAGGACGTAGAGTCTACATCGTAGGAACTCGGGAGTGTAGTGTACCTATCGGCATCATTGGGAATGTAATCAAGACTATGGACACGACCGTTAAGATCGCCAGAGGTATCACACTGCCCGATTTTTGGCAATTTGTTCCAATAGTTTCAATGTTATCAAACGGACTGTTTACACCAGACCGAGAGTAATTAACAGAAAATGAAGAGTTTGCAGGTGGAATATATTATAAACAGGTCCTTCTCAATTTTAAAGAATGTCTTACATAATTTGAACGAAATGACCTCTGGATTGTCTAGGGGGCTGAACTGGATACCAGAAGTGATTTCTTTTCTTATTAATACAGCTCCCTTTGATATACGAGGACGGCACACAGCTGTTGAGTTATAACCAGCTAAGTCGATACAAGATGACACGGAGTCTTGACAGTGTGTGTCTGCCAGGCATATTACATTTATAACCAGCTAAGTCGATACAAGATGCCACGGAGTCATGAGAGTGTGTTACTGCCAGGCATATTATATCACTTTTAACCAGCTAAGTCGATACAAGATGCCACGCAGTCATCACAGTGTGTTTCTGCCAGGCATATTATATTTATAACCAGCTAAGTCGATACAAGATGCCACGGAGTCATCACAGTGTGTTACTGCCAGGCATATTATGTCACTCTTGAGTTGTCTTATGACCGATTGCTTCCTTAATTTGTTGACATGTTCTCTGTCGTCTCTAGTAAACAGACCGTTGATACTGTAATATGTAACAGATAATTTATACATTTGTACCAAGTTCACATGTAAAGTGAGTCAGTGGACCATGAAGTTACACTCGAGAACAAGATCATTGGTAAATAAACAAAAGATAGCGAATATCCTAAATTGGAAAGGATAGGGCAATTGCCCTAATTATGCAGGGCAAATTGCAACCTTTCCTCGTCCTACAATTGGGGGCCATGAGAAAAATATAACACGTTTAGTTGGGCGTCTGAGAGCCACGAGAAATTTCGCTGACAGTCCCAGGAGTGGATGTCCGTGAGTTACGTCGCCAGGTCAAGATGGAGGCATACGTCTCTCACACCTCCGTAACCGAATGCAGACGGAGACGGTGACTGCCGGCCAGGTCGTAGTCACGCATGGACGCCGAGTTTGTCCCATAACAGTAAGGAATCGGTTGCGGGAGGTCAATATTAGGCCAAGGGCCTCGATGTTTCAACGTTGGTTCCCAACTTATACTCAGGCGACGTCAACGTCGATTGCAGTGGCTGAATGCGCATGCACCAACTCGGTTTGAATAGGCCCACAGGAAACGTACTTTATTAGCTGACGATTCTCGGTTCACGCTTCAGAGGTCAAATGGACAACAACGTTACTATCGACGTCAATGTGAGCGATATTCAGACGCGTGCGTTAAGGAAAACGGCAGATTCGGGAGGAGGGTCTGTTATGGGGTGGTGGATTTCTCATGGCGTGGAAACCCCTCCCGTGGTCGTCGATATCAGGATCAGGTGCCCCTTGCCTCATGTCCTTCCACTTATTCGTGTGCCTAACCCTATGTTGCCGCAGGGTAATGCGATGATGCAAGTTGCTATGGTTTGTCGTGACTTCCTCAACCAAAGCAATGTCCCACTTCCGATTGTATCCCCTACATTCCAGATTTGTCCCCGATCGATCATTTGTGGGACGACCAGGACGACGTGGGTCAAGATGCGGGTCAACGTCCTAAACAACGTCGCTCATTTAAACAGGTCCTTCTTTCGGGGTTCAATAGCAACCCACAATGGACTATTAACAACTTGATGGGATCAATAGTATGATGATTTAGAGGAGCGGCGGAAGCCCGGGTGGACTCATTCGCTATGGATGTTCATCCGGAAATGACGTAGAGCACCCACTATTGAACGTCTCTGTTGAGACTACAAAACTTATTAACATTTAATAAGTAATGAAGAAATAACATCACAACAATGAAATAACTCTCAATAACACATTTGAAATATTTTTCACAGAAAAAAAAAAAAACCTTTCTTTTTTCCGCTGGTATACTTCTTAAAATTATTTTATGAAGTGGGTCATTTAAAAAGCCAGAATCAATACCGGACACTAGCACTTGTGCTCCTATACCACTTTCTTCCTAAAACGACAAAATGGAGTCTAATATTAAAAACTGAGTAGCCCTCTGTGTCTCTCGGTATTTGTATTGGTAAGGCGTGGTGCGTATCCCCGTGAGGGGAAACAACGCCTTCAAAAAATATTGCTTATAATTTTCTAAACCATTTTGCTTTATTTCATTATTTCCACGACATGCAACACAGGCTAGTGAATTCTATGAACAAGGGGGCTCATTTTCGTTTTTAACACCCGGCCAATCAGAAAATAAATGCCCTGCTTTTTCAAAATAATTACAAGATTTAATTGAACTGTTTGGTCACAATGATGTGGGCTGGCATTGGAAAACTTCTTCACTCTAGATTTTGTTTATTAAATTTGCGCTATGAAAGGTGTGAGGGATTGGAAGGATGCTTTTTTATCTGAATATGGTCTAGGCCTACTTTGGGAAGAATTCTTGGGGGGCCAAACATGTGAGGAGTTACGACTCATTTTAGGAGTTACGGCGTAGTAATCTGCTAACACTGCTGCTTCGTTTAAGGTATCAACGTTTTGCTACTCCAGGTAGACGTTTATATCTGAATGTATATTTCCACTAAACTCTTAAATCAGCACCATCTCCTTTAATTTTGAGAAATCTTTCGCTATTTCTTTGGAATAGTTTCATCTGTCAAATAAATCTTTCCAATACACAAATATGTACAGATCTAAAAAAATCTTCATTAGAATATCTAATAAATCCTTAGCTGCTTGTATAATAAATTAACTTGTCCTATAATAATAATCTTATAAATAAAAAAAAGAGTTTTAAGAAAATATTAATTGCTTATAATTATTAACTGAGTACTTATCAATGGTTATATTATAAAAGCAGGCATACAGTCTGTATGGTCGAACAATTGAAATCTTATTGAGAAAGCGGACTGTATTCGACTGACTTCCAACTATGTAGTTCATGGGATGGTCTAGAAGTCAGGAAACAAATTGATATCAGGAATCATAACTAGACTCTACAATGTATCCTCAATAGTCCCCACCAATCACAACCTGTCCACCACAAGCCTCGATTTGTACCCAAGCCACCACTGTTTCCGGGCCAAAATACCGAGATGAGGACATGAGCCATACTACATTGTACCTCATTAAAGAATTTCCGCGTGGCATCATGACCCTATACGACGTGGTAGATTCTACAACATAATATGGAAGGGGTTCCGAAGTGCGTGACACCGAACCTGGCAGCTATATGTCCAAATGGAAATATGAACAATGATAGATTATACCTGCTTGAGGGATTTACTCAGAGCGCGCCAAGCCCCTTACGATAATAATGAGATGCCCAAGGGTACTGGGAATGGGGTGCCAACGGGCATGGCAGTGGAATACCAAGATGAGGATATGACGAATGATAGATAATATCTCACTGGATATTTTCACAAGGTACTCATATGATGGAAATAGGACGCCAAAGCTCAGTGTTCGTTTGGAGGGGATGGTCAAACTGAGGTGTCATGGGGCGTGGTGGCCCAGTATTCAGATGGGGGAAAGGGGCGGTGGCTCAGTGGTAGACTGTTGGACTTCTATGCAAAAGGTCCCGAGTTCGATGACGTCCGGGATGACCCGCGTTGTATCCTTGGCCAATGCACTTTATCCCGATTGCCTACATGGGGGCACGATGACAGCGTGTACTAAGGCGTACTGCACGTCGATGGTGCACATGTCTTCAACCGCTGTAACCCTGCTTGAGCGGAGTTTGAACAGAGTTAGAATGTTAAGGAGCTGACAGCTGCTCGTCGTTGCTCGGTGGCTCTCCCCCGGTACTCCGGCTTCCTCCACCCGTAAAACTGTCACAGTCACGAGCCATTGTGCATAAGTACGTGACCATAAATCCCAATAAATAAGTAAATAGATAAATAATCGAGATGGGGGATTAGAGGGGCAACAGATTATACCTCAATGAGGAAATTTATCCTCGACTTGATGCCCGCATATGACAAAAGGTGAACGACTTTGTCCAAATACAGAATGTGGTTATAGTGGGTGCTGAATAAACGAAATGGGACAAACTGTCCAGTGCGTTTGTTGCAGAAAAGTACTCTGATTGAATAACCGTATTAACAAATATGGTTTAGGCTGTTCATAACAACAACAGAAATGTCCTCATCAGGGTTACAATAGTCAAACTATACCAAAACGGTTACAAATAGTAACAATATGTTAAAACTGGACTAACTAAAATGTTCCATGTTGTGGGAGTATTCCCCTGAAGAAACGAATATGGCTCTCTAGAGGGAAATAATAACATAGCTGATAGATATTAGAGGAGGATTATGAAAAAATCAGAGCTAGTGAAAATAGTTGTTAGGTGGTTTGTAGTAATCGGATTATACAATTGAACGCAGTTTTTATGTCCTATATAACCGAATATCATTACGAGTTACTTTTGTAAACCTCGGATGGTTGCTTCCACATGTCAGTTTCGGTGATTGGAAACCGCTTTTCGTGGTTCTCCATTTTCAGGGTTTTAGGATGCTATAGTTCCATTCAATCGAACACACCCACTCGACCTACCTGTGTCATGTAGGGTTTGGTGCTACATAGCAACCACGTACCTCCATATAAACCCAAGATAGCGGCCTCTAGCAAACAAAATGGACGACGAAAGCAAATTGTAACACAAGCAAAACGCATAGTGCTTGCACCAGTATCCTGCAAATATTGCTCTTCTCCTGACTACGTTCACTGCTACTGATGATTCCAATATTTTAGTGAAATTTCAGAGAAATATTGTTAAAATTCCAATGAATTTTTTTACTGAAATTTTAATGACATTTCATTATAATTTTGATGTATCTTTTCATGAAAATGTTGTTGACATTTCAGTACATTTTTATTGAAATTTCAGTACAATTTCACTATAATTTTGGCTAACATTTTCAATGAAATTTATCGGAAATTTAGTGAAAATTCACTATAAATTCGACTAATCATTTCATGAAAATGTTCATAAATTTCAGTCATCTGTATAATGCATTATATACATTTCAAAACTAATTTATATAAACCTCATGAAACGTGGAAGTAGCTGACCAACAAGGGAATTTTCAAGGTGAAGCTAGATATACTATTCCGAGATCTCTGATATTTTGAATTGTAAAGTCAGAGGAACTTAATTTGTAGAGTGCTAAATTTTTTCTCAGTCTCAAGATTTGTTCACACAGTTTTGTCTTGTTACAATGTTTGGCCTATTTAAATCAATTGATTTAAATCATTGATTTAAATTATGATTTAAATCAATGATTTTTTTTTTAAACTTCATGGTTTAAATAAATGAAAGTTTCAATGACACTGTAGCTCAACTTGACAAACTTGAACTTGGAAAGTTATAAATGAAATGGGAAAATTGAAGATCATTGGTACCAATGTTATTTGATGAAATTTCAACATAACAGCATTGTGTGTGAACAACGTCAGAATATCCCAAGCAGTGTTAAATGTAAACTGTAAGACTGGCTTTATATTCATTAACTGGTAGAGATATAGATTACTTTTATTTATCCTGATATATTTATATTCATTAACTGAAAGAGTGATAGATTACTTTTATTTATCCTGATATATTTATATTCATTAACTGGTAGAGTGTTGGATTACTTTTATTTATCCTGATATATTTATATTCATTAACTGGTAGAGTGATAGATTACCTTTATTTATGCTGATATATTTATATTCATTAACTGGTAGAGTGATAGATTACTTTTATTTATCACAATATATTTATACTCATTAACTGGTAGAGTGTTAGATTACCTTTATTTATCCTGATATATTTATATTCATTAACTGGTAGAGTGTTAGATTACTTTTATTTATCCTGATATATTTATATCCATTAACTATTAGAGTGATAGATTACTTTTATTTATCCCAATATATTTATATTCATTAACTGGTAGAGTGATAGATTACTTTTATTTATCCTGATATATTTATATTCATTAATTGGTAGAGTGTTAGATTACTTTTATTTATCCTGATATATTTATATTCATTAACTGGTACAGTGATAGATTACTTTTATTTATCCTGATATATTTATATTCATTAACTGGTAGAGAGATAGATTACTTTTATTTATCCCAATATATTTATATTCATTAACTGGTAGAGTGTTAGATTACATTTATTTATCCCAATATATTTATATTCATCAACTGGTAGAGTGTTAGATTACATTTATTTATCCCAATATATTTATATTCATCAACTGTTAGAGTGTTAGATTACTTTATTTATCCCAGTATATTTATATTCATTAACTAGTAGAGTGATAGTTTACTTTTATTTATCCTGATATATTTTTTTTCATTAACTGGTAGAGTGCTAGATTACTTTTATTTATCCCAATATATTTATATTCATCAACTGGTAGAGTGTTAGATTACTTTATTTATCCCAGTATATTTATATTCATTAACTAGTAGAGTGATAGTTTACTTTTATTTATCCTGATATATTTTTTTTCATTAACTGGTAGAGTGCTAGATTACTTTTATTTACCCTGATATATTTATATTCATTAACTGGTAGAGTGATAGATTACTTTTATTTATCCCAATATATTTATATTCATTAACTGGTAGCTTGTTAGATTACTTTTATTTTCGCAATATATTTATAAGTATTTGATTGTTTTGTTATAGTTTATTATATATTGGCTGTAGACATTACCCACTACATTAGAGCAAGTCAAATTAATATCAACAAAATACTTTCAAGTGAATCTAAAGCACATTTTGAGAATATGCCATTTTCAAAGGTAGTAGGGACAGTTTTGAATAGAACTCAATACTGGCTTAAAATAGTAGAGAACTTTGATATACTGTGATATTAGATGGCGAAATACCACCAGAAATATAATTTAAAAACACAAATGACTCAATAACTCAACGATAATATATAAGCATATATACTCACAGGTGTGTAAGGTTATGTAGTCCTTGGAATGCACCGTCTATGTCTGTTAACTGATTTCCGTTCAACGAGCTGAAAATAGTGAAAACAGATATAACTCGACGATATTCAATCCTTCGAACAAGGTTCGTTCAAATTGTTTTTAAAATAACAAAAATGACATCCACAAACTCAACAGATATATGTCGTGGTATCGAGAATTTTATTGAATCATAACATATACAATTTACGATATTGAGGATTTTGCTCATATATTTGTATTCTTAAAATCATGTGTACTTCTTTTCTCCCGGTGTACGGAGAATATCAGCTCCGACACCAGAACAATTCATCACAAATTCATGCTACTGTCATTCGTCCTCAAAGGCTGGCCAATATTTTGAAAATTGGAAGGTTTTTAAACATTTTAATTAAAATTAAATCTAATCTACATGTTTTTGAAATGACCTGCCTCATACAGGGAATACTAGCAGCTAGCATACCATAAACGACAAACGTACCTTGTCTGATGCAGACAATACTTGCTCATGATAGTCAATCAACAAGTGTACCATACACGAGAGACTTATTTGCATGATATACACAATACTTGTTTGTGATGGTCATTGAACTAACGTGCCATAAGCTTCGGACATTACCTGCCGGATACAGACAATAATTGCTCAAGATGTCCAAACAACTAGCACGCAATAAGCTACAAGCTTTATTGGTCGCATACGAGATTACTTGATCACGATGGTCAAACATCTAGCGTACGGTAAACGGTAGACTTTACTTGCCTTATACAGATAATTCATCTCTGTGGCTGTCACGCGATTGGCGTACCATAAGCGACATACTTTTTATTTGCCTCATACAGACATGACTTGCTCATGGTGGACATGCAGCTAGAACGCCACAGGCGATAATCATTATTTGCTCATGTTAACCAAACAGCTCGCGTACAATAAGCAACAAACTTTTTATTTGCGTGATACAGACAATACTTACTCATGGTGGTCAAGCAGCTAGAACCCAAAAGGCGATAGCCATTATAGTGTACCATAAACGATGGACTTTACCTGTCTGATAGACACTACTTGGTCAACAACTAACGCAGCATTAGCGACAGATATTATTTGCCTGATACAGAGAATACTTGTTCATGGTGGTAAAACAACTAGGGTACCTTAAGCGACAGACTTTACCTGCCTGGTACAGACAATTCTTGCGCATGATGGTGAAACAACACACGCAGCACAAGAGACAGACCTTATTTACCTTATACAGAGAATACATGATGGTCAAGCAGCTGGAACACCATATGGGAAATATGCGACAGACATTAATAACAATAATAATAATTTTAAAGCCTAGAATCCACACATGGTGCTCAAGGTTGTGCAATAATTGCATACATACATATACACCCATGCACTTACATTCTCTCGCAGATGTATTGATGCATGGATCACTATTATCATTTATTGGTGATGTCCGTTTATATATGTATAACAAAAACTAAAATGAGGGAAATTCCTTACAAAAAGGTAAGTTTTAATATCAGACTTGCAAGTGATTTACTATTTTTTATGTCGATTGGAAGAGAATTCCAGAGCCTTGGGCCAGCAACCCAAAGGCCCAATCGCCAGCACTAGTAAATTTAGATGCGAACTGAACGTGACTGAGTTAACCCGATGACCCAAGAGACCTCTGTGGTTTGTGAATGGTAAGCAGGTCGGACAGGTAGGATGGTGCAGATCCCGAGATACATTTAAACATCAAAAGGACAATTTTAAATTGAATTCTTTGCTTGACGGGTAGCCAGTATAACTCAAAGAATACTGGTGTTCTATGCAGTAATTATGAGGTCTGATTATGACCCGTGTAGCACATTCAATTTTGGATATCTTGTAGTTTTTCAAGAAAAGATGTTTTAGAGCCATTCAGAAGAGTGTTGCAGTAGTCGATTCGACTGGTAACAAAGGCGCGGATATTTTAAGTTATCTCCGCCAACATGTATGGTATATGGAGATTTAATACCTAGATGTCGGTTTAAATGAGACATCCAGGTATTAAATCTCAATATACCACGCATGTTGACGGAGATAACGTTTTTTAATAGTGGAGAAAGATTTGTGGACGCGTTTCTGACGCTCCGTAATCAGTGGGGCCAAATTCGTGAATAACGGTTTTGTTTTTACAAACGCAGAAGACAACACATAGAGTTACATCCACTGGGTCATTAAGAGAACGAGTAAACTCAGTCCCAATGTGTTCTACGTGCCTACTGGCACTCGGTGGGAGGGGGTGGGGTAGGGGGCGATATTTGCTCTTAATTTTATTTTTCTGAAGTTGTTTCATTTGATTATTCGACTATTTGACATGCTCGAATTGTCTGATAATAGATGTGGCTATTTTCAAGTTTCTTGGTTCGATTTTTATAACAAGGCGATCGGAAGCGAAAGGCTTTTTAAACCATATACTCCAGATGTTTCGCGTGCACTTATACCCTGGATGTTTTAAGCTCTCATACATTGGATGTTGGATGCACCCTTTGCCATGGCTGTTTGTCCAAGGCATTCTGACCAATCAAAAGACAAAATTTATCGGGATATAGGGACTAGCTGTTCTGACGTCTGATTATCAATGAAGGGAGAAATTTTGCGAATATTTGTAAGAAGAAAATGCATTGCGGCAGACATGTTTGATATGTTCATCAGCGGCTAAATTTTTATCCAGGAAATAACCTAAGTCTCGAACACATCTACTGGGTTTTATCGTAGAACCTCCAATATTGAGGGACAGTTTTGGATATCACTGAAAGTTGATGAGGTAGACGTTTTATGTTACTTAAGAAAGTGTTTTGTCATCCATGCACTGATGTCTGAATTACAAAGTTCAGTATTACTGCATGCTTCAGACTCAGTAAAACTAATATACAGCTGTGTGTCATCTGCATAAAAATGAAAATCAAGGCCACGACTTCGGATAATGTCACCGAGAGGTAAGACATAGACAGTGTACAGTAGGGAACCCACCACTGACCACTGAGGTACGACAAACCCCAGTGTTGCCTGATACAGACAATGCTTGCTCATGATAACCAAACAACAAGTACCATTAGCGACAGACATAATTTCCCTAATGCTGACAAAACTTTCTCATGATGGTCAAGCAACTAGCGTGCCATAAGCGGCAGACATTTATTTGCCTAATGCAGACAATAATTGTTGTACCCTCATGCAGACAATACTCGTCCAATAACGAGCGCAGCATGATGACAGGCATGAGTTGCCAATTACAGAGAATATTTTTTCATGATGGTCAAATCACTAGCGTATCACAAGCGATAGACTTTACTTGCCTTTTACAGAAAATACTCGTCCAACTTGCTGGTGATGGTCAAATAACTAGCGCGCCATAAGCGGCATACATTCTTTCAGATTCAGAAAATACTTGCCCATGATGATAAAAAAAACAAGCATGCCATAAGCGACGGACTTTATCTGTCTGATAAAAACAATACTCGCTCCTGATGGGCAAACACCTAACACACGATTAACGGCAAACATTATTTGCCTGAGAGAGAGAGAGAGAGAGAGAGAGAGAGAGAGAGAGAGAGAGAGAGAGAGAGATAGAGAGAGAGAATACTTGTTCATGGTCGCCAAACATTTAGCGTACCATAAGATGTATTCTTTACTTGCCTGAAACAGACAATACTTGCTTATAATGGTCGAGAAACTAGTGCACCAAATGCGGCTGACTTTACTTGTTCACGATAATCAAACAACTAGCAGTGTACCATAAACGACATGCTTTACTTGCCTTATACAGACAATGCTTACACATGATTGTTAAACAAGTAGCGTACCTCAATAGTCTGATATTACCTGCCCGGTTAGACATGACATGAAGAATCACTCAAATCCCAATGTGAGGGAGTGGAGGTGGTGGGGCAAATACCATTTCGGCACTACACAAAAATGTTTTGGAACACAGAGAAAGGCCTAATGCAGTAACTCGCAAGAGTAAGGCGCGTGCGTCAGCATGCAGTTGATCCACTCCATCCGGCGCCATAAACAATTTCAATGGCAGAACAGGTTAAAGAGTCCTCCTGCGAGATAAGTCAAAGTTACCATCTGGTTCCATAAAAAACGCGGAATTTTAAACACAGCAACCAACCCACCAGCTCCCTATTGTAACCTTATCATGTAGACGTTACCCCCGAACGAGAATGTATACGAACTGGTGTTGTAGACCGGGAGTCTACACTCCACACTCTAGCCGGAATATAAATATCTCACGGTATTTCCTTATATGACCACACGCAAGGCGAAAAAAGAACCCCAAAGTATGCAACATATTGAAATATTTCATTACGCAACCATTACCCAGAAAACATTTTATGCAATCGAATCCATGCAATTGTTTAATTACAGCCAAAAATATACATATCACAGCACTAAATATTTTCCCATTATAACGTGATATTTTTGTTAACAACCTTTTCAGAACCTTAAACAGGGAGGGGGGGGGGGGGGTGGGGGGCCTTCATATGAGAGAAAAAAAAAACTACAGAAAGGGAAGTGCCAGTCACATGTACATATTTCTCAGGGAATTCCCAACCAAAACGCAAATGAATTTTTAGGTCCAAAAAGTCCTCAAATCAGCGTCATTATTCATTAGGAAAATTCAACAGTAATGAAAGATTTCAGTAGAATGCTTCAAATGTTTATTGAAACAATATATTTTCCCAAGACTGCTTAGTTTTAGGGATTACATAATTTCCGAGTGCAACTTTTCAAGGCAGGTACATGTGACTGTAATTACGTCAGTTATACCTATTATCGGGGCCGCAGGGGCGTTGCGGTGACCGGTTCTCGTCAGATCACCTAAGTTAAGCAAAGTCGAGCCCAGTTAATCATTGGTTGGGTGACCGTCTGAGTGATCCATTCGGACTCCCATGTTGTGTCCTTGGGCAAGGCACTTAATCCCGACTGTCCACATGGGGGCACGATGACGCCGTGTACTAAGGCGTTCTGCACGTCGATGGTGGCATGTCTTCAACCAATCTGACCCTACCTGTGCTGCAGAGCGGAGTTATGATGCTGGGGAGCTGGCATCTGCTCGTCGTTGCTCGGTGGTTCTCTCCGGGTACTCCGGCTTCCTCCACCCGTAAAACTGCCACGGTAGTAGTAGGGAATATGTTTTTGAGGCCTGTTCTGCCAGAGAGGGGGGAGAGGGGTGGATGACGTCATCATAATTAAAATGTTACGTAAGGTAATTAACGTTACTTAATGATTTTTTTTTTGTTTTTTGTTTTTTAATCACTTTAATAATTGTTGCTTAATTATTGTAATTAATGTAATTAATGAGTGTAATTAGGGTTGATTATAATAATTAGTATATTAATAAATGAATTAATAATGACGTACTGGACATATATATGAATGCTATCGACTTACTGACCCGCAAAGGTGAACAGTTCATTGCGTGTCTGGGTGTAATTAAATCGATTTTTTCTTTTCAAACGCCAACTACTGACAGATGTTGAAGCAATTAAATCTATTGTCACACTTTAATGACCGGTCATAAATATCGTTAGACTGGACATGCTATCATGTATTTAAAAATCAATGATGATATCACGTGACAAGATGTGTCTTGCTTTTAACTGAAGACTGTGAACGACTCCATTGTGGCTATTTTTATAGGTGTAATTAGATTTAATAACTTGGCATGATTCTTACATATTAATACTGCAAGTTTATTCTTCTCGTTTTTATGGCTGTCGAAAAACTCTCATAGACCAAGGTATTCTGATTTTATGCCTCACGCGATAAAGTAATTTTTTAACGGTCCGATTTCTACGTTTTGACTGATTCTCAAGAAAAATCACAAAAGAAATCGCCATGAGACTACTGTACACGGGGGAGAGGCTATACATGGCTGTACTTTATGCCCCAATACTTTGATGAATTAACGGATTATCTGAAATCCCACCAAGAAGGTGCTTTGAACTGTCAATTTTGTGTTTCAGTAGCAAATTCAACAAAAGAGAGATGCGGTGAACATCGAAAAGACGGCGATGTCAAGATGTTCAAGTGGACGTTCTGTCTGAAATCTTATAGTAGGAAAGATACATTAGAAAAAAAAAACATGGAGAAATGTTAAAACTCGACATTTAACTGCGCGACTTGCGGGTTTCAGCTGATTCAATTTGACCATCATCGTGCCACAAGTTGCAGAGATGCACAACTCGATTGACCGGTGGAGACGCACCTCATCAAATAAGGGGGGGGGGGGGGGTCAACCGAGGTTATGCGGTCATATGTTTAAAATTTTAATAACCTTAATTGCTATGACGTAATCCCCTTAATAAATAGCGTATATTCATTTAATATAATATATTAATAATTTTCGTTAAATAATTCATTTTTTATTCCACACCCCTGTATCCCCTCACAGTACCTAAAACTTTCATGAACTCCCCTCCTCCAGGTCATCTAATACTAAAAAACTTTTGGAAACCGCTCTCCCCCTCTCCCCCGCCCCACCATAATCTTAAAAAGAATTGCTTTGTCACAAACACACACTTTTTTAACCAAATAGACACCTCCATTATCCCACACCCTCACCGTCACACCCCTGTATCCCCTCACAGTACCTAAAACATTCCTGAACTCCCTCCTCCAGGTCATCCAATACTAAAAAAACTTTTGGAAACCTCTCTCCCTCTCCTCCCAGCCCTCACAATAGCTAAATTATCTCGAACCCCAGTTCAGTTCTCTAAATGTAATGGACATGTCAGGCCCCCGAATATGCCTTCCCCACAATTCTAAGCGATCAAATTACCGCGATTAGTCTCCTCTCATAACTTACCACACTCTTAACCCGTATTTACTATGAGATTGTCCCCCTAATAAATAGCGTATGTTCATTTAATATAATATATTAATAATTTTCGTTAAATAATTCATTCCACAAGACACTTGTCGAAAAAACAAAATGGTGGATCAGTTTGACAGAAATACGCGTATTGATTTATTCAGGAATGTCTGTCGGTTGTGTCCTTGGGCAAGATACTTCATCCCTATTGACCATGTGGGGGCATGGTGACGCTGTGCACTAAGGCGTACTGCACGTCGATGGAACATCTGTCTTCAACCAATGCAGACCCTGTGTAGAATCTTGACAGTTGCTTGCCGTTGCTCGGTGGCTCTCTCCGGCTTCCCCCACCCGTAAATCTGTCGTGGTCATGATTAGTCATTGTGCAGACCTTAAACACCAATAAATAAATATAAATAAATAGTCGGTTATCAAAACAGCCCTTAAGTGTTTAACAGTTAATTGTGGACCAGTGCGTTTAAAAATGAAAAAAATTGGGTGATCGCACTATGGACTGTGTTTAATCATAGAAAAATCACACCCGAGCTATTACTAACCCGTATGATTTATTTTTAAACATTCACTGAAGAATAACCCACCCATCTAAGTAAAAGCATGAAAGAGCTAATATTATCTAATTACCTATGTGGGGGTGGGGTGGCCGGTAACGTTGTGAACTAGGGCATACTACCTACCGCCAATGATAACCCTGTGTAGAACTTTGACAGTTGTTTGTCTCTACACGATAGTTCTTTCCGGATTGCTCCAACTGTCATTAAATAAATGAAAAGAAAAACTACAATTCCATAATAACAGGCCAAGCCCCCTTCGTTTTGTCAGGGGGAAAATCAACAATACTTTCACCCCCCCCTCATTTTAATACTTGAAAAGCGCTGTTACTCGATCAAAAAAAATGGTAAAAGGATATGCGACTCTGTATTAGCCTCCCAAATTTGCGAGACTTGGGAAATATAACCCACCTAGAGCTGCACCAAAGCTACGTACACTATTCGAACTCCCGCATTGTGTCCTTAGGCAAGTTAATTTACCCCGATTATCCCCATGGGAGCATGATGACGGCGTGTAATAAGCTGTACTACACGTCGGTGATACGCATATTTTAGAACAATCTAACCCTGCTTGTGCGGATTTCCGACGTTGGTGAGATGACAGTGCGAGTCAGTCAGTCGATAGCATTCATATATATGTCCAGTACGTCATTATTAATTCATTTATTAATATACTAATTAGTATAATCAACCCTAATTACACTCATTAATTACATTAATTACATTAATTAAGCAACAATTATTAAAGTGATTAAAAAACAAACAAAAAAAATCAGTAAGTAATGTTAATTACCTTACGTAACATTTAATTATGATGACGTCATCCACTCCTCTCCCCCTCTCCCCCACCCTGCTCCCCAGAACCGGGTTGAAAACCATATTCCCTACTACTCACGGTCATGATTAGCCATTGTGCAAAAGTATATGACCTTAAACACCAATAAATAAATAAATAAATAAATAAATAAATAAATAAATAAATAAATAAATAAATATATCTATGATCAGACCCAACCCTACCAAAGATACATTTATCTCTTTCATGTAATGAAAGACTCATTTCTGCAATGGAATTCAACTTTTGCCATCTGCGTAGTCAAAAGCACGGGGAATTTGTTCTTTTGAAGAAAAGTGTCCATTCTGTGTCAAATGGGCTTGAAAACTGGAATTGCTTCCAACAGAATTCCAACTCTGTTGCCTCATGAGTAAGCTGGGAGGGATAAGAATTCACAGCTTTCTTTGAAAATTACGATAATCCCAAAAGAAAACTAAAATCTGCATCAGCACACAATACCTTTTGACAAAATCTGTCTTAATTGACCATACGAGATAAATAGTGTCCCACCCCCATGAAGCAACATGGCATTTTTTTTTTTCAAAATTGGAGTTGCGCAGGGCAACTAATTTCTCTCAATTTTGGAGAATCTATTTGGATTCTTGCAAAAATCGTTGTGAGAATCCACATCTGCTATGAGTGACACAGGATCTCATGTAGTCAGTATGGTTGAACCCTTGTTGTATACTGATAACACATGTTAACCCTTTACCCAATAAAGCTTTTTAATTTTTAAAACACCAACTCTTGATTTTTTTTAAAATAAAAGACCCCCACCTGACAAAGTGGTTCAGAGAAGGGTTTTGGATCACATTCAGTTAGTCATGATTCATCAACACTACGTAGGAATAATGTTATGAAATTATTCATAACTCTAGTGTCCATGTCAAATGATTATTAGCATAGGTCTTCCTGCCCGCTTCCTGTTCTATCAGCTGTAGACAAGCACTGCTAAACTTCCAAGGGTTGTTACGTCAAAGCAGCTTGAAAGGCAAATTTATGGAAAACCAGAAGCTCAAGTGAGCCTAAAACGCTCACCTGGCTCAAGTTGTCAAAAGTGTTGAGTGTATCTGTAAGTGATCAGCAGTATGAACAATTTTTTTGATTTGCTATGACACAACCAAAGGCAACTTTTTTGGCTATCCATTTCTGCTTGTCCTAGGAAAGCGTACTAGCAAGCTCTGTTCTGTGACATGTTTAAAAAAAACTGTTGCCCCCCCGAATCCCCCCCGACCCCCCCCCCCCCCCCCCACACACACTTCTGGCATAAATGAAATAGCTATGGCCTAGTTAGATATTACATGTCAAATTTGGGTCAGATCTGCCCAAAGGATCTGAAAATAGAGATGGTAGGCCAAATTTGGGAGCCCAAAATTTGACTTACTGAGTTTCTTTGATAAACAATGAATCTGCATCACTAACTTAAATGCCAAACAAGCAATCTAAGCATTATTGCGCTTAGCTTATACAAAGAGGATTTTGAATCATTTTAGGTTTATTGAGCATTAACCTCCCATTCCATGGGATATAGTAATTTGGGGGAGGGGTCAGAAGAGTAAAATCCACCAGCCTGATGAAGGCAGAAGTTTCATTTGAACAAAGGAGAAAGGGTTTATGCCTAAGCTGGTCTGTGCCATAAATGAATAAATTTAGCCAGTGGTTTGAAAGAAAAAAATCCAAGTTTGTGCGAAAATGGTTAAAGCGTCAAAA
Organism: Pictodentalium vernedei; assembly: GCA_031216915.1. Taxonomy (NCBI): domain Eukaryota; kingdom Metazoa; phylum Mollusca; class Scaphopoda; order Dentaliida; family Dentaliidae; genus Pictodentalium; species Pictodentalium vernedei. The sequence continues at coordinate 859,418,508 of CM062296.1, read as the reverse complement.
ATAAACAAAATAGAAAGAGAATTTATGGAAGCTTATTTTTGGGGGTAGAATATTTTTAAACCAGAAACAAACATATATGTGCACAGAAAAGTTTGGTCAAGGCATCAATAAAGTCTTTGAAACCCTCATTGAAGATTCGAGAGGCTTAAATTAAAGATATTCATACAGGAATCAGATAAATTTTTCTCTGCCACTTATGGAAGTCTTGAGAGGGTTAAAAGGCCTTTTCATTCCCAGAAGCTAAAGTAAACAAAACAACGTGTGTGTTTAGCAAGTTGATGTTCACAACATGTGATTGAAGAGATAATACTGGAAACTTTAACAATTTGTGTAGGGAAATCTTACTGATAAAATGCTGACTTATCATTTTTTCAATACCCTTTAACTAGTGGCACGTTTTTAGCCAATCCATTCCATTGGTCATAAGGATGTTTCACACCAAATAACAGTTCTCTGTTCCGTGTGCTTCGGGAAATATCGGGCTTTGGAATTTCTTCTGTTTTTAGCCCTGGGGTTGCCACAGGGATGTGAAAAAAAATCGGGCATCAGTCAATTACTTGGAACCTACTTATACTACATGACAACTTTGGTTGAAAGTGGCCCATCGGTTCTTGAAATGAAAATTTTGGGTTGATCCCAAGATAGAGATTATCCCACAGAGAGCCCAAATATTGGCTTACCAACTTCCCTTGAACAGACTTTAATCTTCAAAACGAAAGGTTGTTCCATACCAAATATCAAGGCATTAACTCTGGTGTTTCGTGAGAAGAAGACTTTTTAAAGAGTTTTAAGATTTGGGGGTATTAACCAGATCCCGAATATGGCAGCCGCTTCACTTGCACAAATGGAAATGATATACTCCATAGATGGTCTGTGCAATGTATGTTTGAATTTGGTCTAGTCGTTGGGGAGAAGAAGTCAAGTTTGCAAAAATAAACGGACAACGGACGACCGACGCCGAACGCCAAGTGATGGCAATAGCTCCCATTAACATGCTGTCAGGTGAGCTAAAAAGGAGTAGATTTGAACCATTATTAAACAACCTTGATCCCCCTCCCCTCCCCCTCTTTCCCCCAACCCACCCATTGAAAGCGCAAATATTAAGCCAGGGACTTGAAATGAACAAACTCGAATTTGCTCCCCCAAAGATATAAAATATGAAAGGATATTGACTGGCGAATCTGAAGACGACGATTTTTATAGAAATCTCCTCCTATTGTATTAACTTATACTTCAGATCCGATTGAGAGCTCAAATATTAACCCAAGGACCCGATTTGAAGAAACTGCAGTTTTATCCCACTTGAGATGTTGTATACCAAGTATGAAAGCATCGTGAATTGTAGATCTGAAGAAGTTTTATTATGAAATCTTATCACATTGCACTAAGTTAAAATTCGGGCTCTCAAAGGGAACCCAAATATAGAACCAGGAATTCGACTTGAACAAACGTGAAACTGACCCCTCTAGAGATGTTGTATACCAAAATATTATAATTGATTGTTCTAGAGAACACTTGTAAAGAAATTCCCTCCTCATATTGCAGCAATTTAAAATAATAACACAGGGACTCGATTTGAACAAACTTGAAAGTGAATGTGACCACATATCACCACCCCTAACCACACCCTTACGCTACTCGAGAGAGATGTTGTACACCAAATATGAAAGCAGTCTGACTGGTGGGTTTAAAGATTTTTAAAGAAATCCCCTCAATTCATTTTGCACTAAGTTGAACTTTGGGTTTCAATAGAGACCCCAAATATTAACCAAGGGACACAATTTGAACAAGAAATTTTCCCGTAGGGTGCCCAAATGTTAACTAAGGGACTCGATTTGAACAATTTGAATCTGTCCGTCCCCATCCCATAGAGGGTACTATCAGAGAGATGACTCTTTTGGAGCCCCTTGTGCGCGTGGCAACTTTATTTGTCCCAACTGGAATTCAAACACGTTGTTTATGAGAAGTGGTTGATAATGTAAAGTTCACGTCGATAGATAGAAAGTGATCTCTTAAGCTCCCCCAACTCTCAGTCGGTTGCGCTAAAAATAAACAATATTCACCAATAAATCTTTGCAATTATGGGCGTTACTGGAACTGGATGAGTGTACAGTAGGTGACAGCAATATTTATACAAATTTCATTGACAGTGTCACAATATTTCTGATCATGTTAATTTAGCGTTGTATTGGTCATTTTGATGCCTTTGTGTTAGGTAAAGGGTTGAAAAGGGCCAATTTATCTTAACAAATGATGTCAATTTTTCTTTGGCACGGTGAAGGGGTAAATTATAACCCTGGATGTGCCCCAATGCCCCACCCCCAGTATGCCCTTTTCCTTAAAAATATGTGATATTAATTTATAAATTAATTGATGTTGACACATATTTAATTCCCATTTTTATTTAATCACATGGGGGCGCGGTGGCCCAGTAGGTATGGGTGCAGGCTGCAATTGCGTCCTTGGACAAGACACTACACCCCCATTGCCCATATGGGGGACTGTGATGTTGTGTACTCGGTACTGCATGTCGATGGTGCTCATGACTTCAGCCATTGCTAACCCTGCTTGTGCGGATTTAGTATGCTGGGGAGCTGACAGTTGCTTGGTGGTTCTCTCCAGGTAATCAGGCTTCCAGTAAAACTGCTGTGGCCATGATTAGTTATTGTGCGGAAATATGTGACGTTAAAACACCAATAAGTAAATAAATATTTAACCACATTCTGAATTCTGAAGACATTTCACCCTGTGTTTTATGAATATTTTGCAATCTTTGTAAGAAAAAGCCTCATTTTTTCTCAGTTAAGGTTACTAGAGTCACAAAACAGCGATTTTTTTCCAACAGAATGACCTGTACCTGTAGCTCTAGTGACTCTCTTAAAATTTCTAAAGCCACCAAATATTGAGTAGGCGGTGTTGTGCTTGTGCTGCAAGTATCCATAAGTGCACTTTCACAACTTTGGTTTTAATCCCCGCAGACACCCACTCTGTTAAAAGGAGTGCAATTATACAAAATATGTTCCCAAAGAGGACGAATCAGTTACAGTACAGTACAGTTGAAGCTGAGTGGTTAAAATACACGTATAGGCAGTGATGTCCACTATGCGTTTACAAGGTAATAAAAATCATCATCAGTAAAATTATAAATTTATTAAGCATCGGGTTGTACCCGGAGCTTCGTTATCTAACGTTTTTATGATTATTCTTATATTTGGTGCTTGGCATCAAATGTTATTGTGTCCCTAGAATTATTTCCCAACCCTGGAAAGTTATTAGTACACGGCAACTGTGCTGATTTGTTTCAAGTATAAAATACTTTTTGATGTTTAATATATTTGTGTATGTGTGTGGGGGCGGTTGGAAGGTGAAAAATAGCTGCTAATTGTTTGACATGTAGAGCCAGCCGGATAAAAAGCAAAGAAATATTTCACCCGAAGGACTGACAACCAGACTGACAGACATGCAGTCACACATTTTGGAAGTCTACATAAAAGTAGTGACGGACATATAATGATAAATATAGAAAGAAGAGCCAAGGCGTTGTTGTCAAACAGAAAAAAAAAACTCAGTGGACAATGAGTGCCGCAGTCCCAAAGCAAACCATAAGAAACTGAGAGTGTATGCTGTTAACTTCAGTCTTCAAAACATGCTGAACAGTCTTGTCTAAATGCTTCTCATCAGCTGAGGGGTGATGTTTGGTTGGGCGAAAATCTTGATTCAAGGAGGGAAGAAATGTATTACCGTTGTTTTGTTCTGTAACAAGGGAATCTTGCAAGCACTTGTACTAAATTACTATATTGGTATCTATGCAGAAATGTCATTCATTAACATTAGTCACTTAATTATGTTTTCATGGTGGCCTCCCTCACTCCCTCTCGAAATGTAAACGGCATACGGAGCCCAAATATCAACCCAAGACCTCGATTTGAACAACCGTCAATCTGACACCCATAGATATGTCACACATTCAATATGAAAAGATTCTAACTGGTGGATCTGAAGAAGAAGATTTTTCAAAACATTTTCTCACATTGCACTGAGTAAAACTATGGGCCCCAATAAGGAGCCCAAATATTAACCAAAAGAGCCTTACACCCCAACTCCCCACTCCACCTAGATAGGTTGTTTACTAAACATAAACAGATTCTGACTGGTGAATGTAAAAAAAAACACTTTTTTAAAGATATTCCCTCATATGGTACTATGTTACAATTCGGGCTCCCACAGACAGCATAGATATTATCACAGGTACTTGAGTTGAACACAATTGAATCTAACTCCCATAGAGATGTTGTGTACCAAATATCAAAAGCATTTGACGGGTGGGTCCGAAGAACAAGATTTATAAAGATTATTCTACATATTGCACTAAGTTAAAATTAGGATTCCCATGGAGAGCCCAAATATTGTTGTATACCAAATATGAAAAGATTCTCACTGAAGGGTCTGAAGAAGATTTTAAAAGAAATATTTTCTCATATTGCACTATGTTTACCTTTGAGCTCGTATAAAGAGCCCAAATATCAATTCAGGAATCCGATTTGAACAAACATGAATCTGACCGCCCTGGAGATGTTGTATACCAAATATCAAAATAATCTGACGGGTGGATCTGAAGAAGATGTTTAAAGTTTATTCCCCATATTGCACAGTGTTAAAATTCGGACTCTCATCATGGGCCAAAATATTGAACCACAAACTCGATTTGAACAAAGTTGAATCTCAACCCCCTCCCCACCCCCAGTCCACCCCCCCCCCCCTTTCACCCCTAGAGATGTTGTATACCAAATATGGGCCGTTAGGTGAGAAAAAGGACTTTTGGTGTCCTACAATTAAATTTAGGTTAATTTCTCATCTCTAATCTCCGGAAAACATACTTTTCCTCAAAGTGTATTTCAGGATTATCTGGCAATTAGAAATGCAACAAAATAGGGTCTAAACTGGGATGTCAAAGAGATCAATAAGTTGAATTGACCGTTTGACGTTTTAGCGTAATGCCATCGAAATGCGTATGTACGACATTATCGATTTTGAAAACGAAAACAAGAACCAATACCCAAATACAGACTATTGACGTTTACTGACAGTACCAAGTTGTTTCTTTTAGACAAGTAAATTATCAGTGAACACAGACCACACAGATCACCATATGAGCTTTCACTGTATATATATATTTCTTGGTGTAAGAAGAGTAATCTCGAATGCAATTGGATAACAATTTTTTTTTTAAAATTTTCATCAGTAGAGAAATATTTCACTAGGCCCCATACAGACACCACCATAAAATGTACTAAAAAAGGAAATAAAAAAACAAAACAAAACAACTAACTGACGGTTTCCTTGTTTCGTATGTTATGATATATGGACGTTTCAGAAAATTATGGATTAAAAAATCTCAGACGGCAGCAGTAGAAACTTAATGAAACATTTTGTCGGAATTAAAAAAAAACAGTTACACCATACACACGTCTACCACCCAAGACTCTGTTCAGATATAGGCACAGGGTGGGGAGTGAGGTTATTGGAGCGGGGGGGGGGGGGGGGGGGGGGGGGGGGGCATCACCTATCCCAATCTTTCGTTTACGTTTGGTATCCAAACATAAGTTCTGATAAAACAGGAGTGTTTCCGCTAGCTGGTGTCCAAACCCACATAGTTAGCGAGAAATGTTTGATGGAAAATTTAATGACTGAAGATGCATGAATTTTTCAATAAGAGATTTGTAAACTTCACATAATCAAAACAACACCCGAGTCCAACCCAGCCTGTATCGAAGGTGTTTTTATGATCAAGTCTATTTCACACAAATAATAAAAGTTCCTTTGTTCATTTTTTCAAAAATAATTCCAGGCAAACTTATCCAGATATATAACTGCTATTGCAGCACCACCCCCTTCCCCATCACCACCATCCAGCGGGAAGTTCTGGATCCTGTAAGTCTATGCCTGGAGTTTACTTTAACATAATCGACCAGTAAGGCCTGAAATAGTCGATGGATTTTGACGCGTCGAATCTTATGTATTAAAGCTAGGGTTACACTACAGTCCGACACATTTTATCAATTCTGCCGCATGCGTATTTTTATGCGATTCATGTAGTTGTGTGGTCTCATTTATGCACGCTTCCACAGCGTCAAAGCTGTACGCATGGAGCACGACCAAAAAAGAATATTTGTTGATATCAGTGTGAGAAGGCTAGGTCTGTGTGCAAACCTGTCGTAGTTTGAGACACTAGTACAACCAGCCAGTGAGGGACCACGTGCGCATTCAAAATTTCCTGGCCCTAGATGATCTCATGTTGTTCGGACACCGGTGCCGGACCCACTTCCGGGGTCCAGCACCGCTGTCCGAAAAACATGAGGTAAAAAGCCCCTGACATACTACTGTAATGCCCTAAAACATTGAAGCAAAATAGAAGCAAGGAAATTTTTAATCTGAATGCACATGAAGAGTTTGAGTTTTTTTGGTTTTTTTTTTTTGGTTTTTTATGGGAGGGGTGGAAAGGGGGTTGTTTTTGTGTGTAGGCTAAGGTTTAGCAAATGATTATTTTGAAATATTACAAAATAGACGCACAACAGTTTTAGCATGATTGCAGTTCTGCCTGAATATGTTGCAAGATAGCCATTCAAACCTTCTATTTGTTTATTTATTGGTGTTTAAGGTCACATACTTATGCACATAGGCTTCTCGTGACCATGGCAGTTTTACGGTGGAGGAAGCCGGAGTACCCGACGAGAATCATCGCGCATCGACGAGCAACTGTCAGCTCTTCCACATTCCAACTCTGTTCAAGCTCCACTCCAGCAGGGTTATAGCGGTTGAAGACACGTGAACCATCGATGTGCAGTACGCCTTAGTGCACAGTGTCATCGAGGACGCAACGCGGGCTCTTCCGGACGAGGATGGAACACGGGAGCTCTAGGATAGAAGTCCAGCAGTCTACCAATAAGCGCCCCACCCCCATTCAAACCTTCTATTGCCTGTTTCTTGAATAATAGGTCTAATACCAACTTTAGACATTACAGCGCAGAAAATTTCAAGTATTTTAAATAAATGATGCCAGACATGCAGATATACTACTCAAAGTTTGCGAAGCACCACATATTTGATACATCATTGTCAAATTTGCTTGTGACATATTTGCGATATATTTGGTGGATCTGATTGAGGATTGAATGTATTGAGAAGGTCCCCAGTGTTTACATTAGCTCTCTTGACAGACCGACTTTTCGTGGCACTCATGTAAAGCATGTACCCCTTGATTTTCATGATGTTTTCCTGTACTGTCTACATGTGTAGGGTATTCATTCTTCATTTTAACACAAACCCTTGTGATTTAATGATTGAATATGGCGAATGCAAATGTAAGAATACATTTGTCTGAAGTAGAAATTTGGCGGGCTGTTGGAATGGTGGAGCAAGGGGCTACCCACCGTCAGGTTCGTGAAACCCTTGGTGTCACTTACGCTGATAACCAGAGCCTGAGGAAGATTTCGGCAGGATGGCACACCAGTAAGACGGCATGGTGGTGGCCAAGACAGAGCAGCATCAGCAGCCGAAGACCGGATTTTGATCATTCAGGCCCGCAGAAACCGCTTTGCAACAGCAACCCAGCTTCGCAGTGACCTTTAGAATGCATCCGGGGTAAATGTTTCGACACAGACTATCCGGGCAAAGTGGCGCGAAGGAAATATTCGATCGAGAAGACCAGGTATTCGCATTCCGCTGTCCGAGAACCACCATCAGACAAATGAATGGGCCATGGACCATGTTGGATGTACCAGAGAAGATTAGCGACCTGTCCTTTTTACAGACGAGTCAAGGTACTGCCTAAACAACACAGATAGGCGTTAGTAGTATGTATCGGGATTTTCAGGTCATATTTGGGGAACCCGGTGGGGACCCCGGAAGTGACGTCATGTCACGTGACCTGGTGGCGCCATGTTGTGTTGCTGTGGTAACCCGCGTGAGCGGTCATGTTGTGACGTCATCTCCATAGTGATACGTGGTGTGAGTGCGCATGCACAGCACGTGTTGTTAGGGTGATACGTGTTTCTGTCGTCCATTTTGTATACTACAGGCCGCCATCTTGATTTCTATGGTAGCACGTGGTTGCTATGTTACCCAATTTTTCTGCAACAAGATGGGGGTATGTTCGGAAGGTATGTTCCTTTGTAGAAGAGTAAATCTAAGTACTACAAACAACCCGAAAATCCCTCCAAATCACCAAAAGCTACCCCAAAATCGCCGGAATTGACTTTATTTGATACGGATTTCCCATGTTATTGGTTTTATTGACTTGGCACGTAGTGCTATAGTACTAAGGGGGTACAAGGGGGTGCGTTCGATTGAACAGGAGTAATGTTCTGGCTTAGAATTCTCCCATAATCCCTTTTTGGATCCCTATCCCATGACGTTTTTCCCGTTAAAAGACACGTTCCTTTGGTCATTACCCAGAATCCTCTGTTTCTATCTGTATAAGCAATAGTTTTCGTCTGTCTGACCCTGTTCCTTTGTTCTAGAGTATACTCCAGTAGCGTAGAAGAGCCTATTAACTGGAACAACTTTGCTTATTATTAATATATTTAGCTATTCTAGTCTATTCTTGTTAGTTCTGTCCCTATTTCGTGTACCCTTGTTTTTTCATTTATCTAGATCATTTATATAAATTATAACTAACCAATCAGAGTGCTTGATTTCCCAGAACCCGTACTTAATCGTATAGAGTTATCTCCCCTCTGTATAATAAAAACCTATCTCAATGGCAATATCCCCGGGCACCCTAATTTCGGCACCTCTTTTTTTAAAAAACATATGACCTTCGGCACCCCTTTTTTGTCACATGTGCTTATGTGAAAAGCACAATGTGACACAATGTTCCCAAGCACAAAGGCACATGCTTTATGTGCCGATATGTGCTTATGTGAAAAAGCACAATGTGACACAATGTGCCCTAGCACATAGGCACATACGGGTATTTGAGGATACCTATGGCCTGGTATTGTATTATTTGAGGATACCTACTTTTCACATAAGCACACATCGGCACATAAAGCATGTGCCTTTGTGCTAGCGCACATTGTGCCAAATTGTGCTTTTTCACATAAGCACATATGATAAAAAAGGGATTCACCAGTAGGTATCCTCAAACAATACAATACCAGGACTATGTGCTAGGGAACATACCCTCCGAACACATCCCCGTCTTGTTGCAGAAAAATTGGGTAACATAGCAACCACGTGCTACCAAAGAAACCAAGATGGCGGCCTCCAGTATACAAAATGGAACACGGAAACACGTATCACCCTAACAACACGCGCTGCGCATGCGCACTCACACCACTTATCACTATGAAGATGACGTCACAACATGACCGCTCACGCGGGTTACCATAACAACACAACATGGCGCCACTAGGTCACGTGACATGACGTCACTTTCGGGGTCTCCCACCGGGGTCCCCCAAATATGACCTGAAAAGCCCGAGACATACTACTGGCGTTCTAGGGTATGGAGAAGTCCAGGAAAGCGATTCCATGAAGCCAACATTGCTGGACATGACCGCTATGGTGAAGAGCCAATGGTCTGGGGCGGCATCAGCTGGAGTGGACGTACATAGCTCTGTGTCCTTGACCGTAGCGGTATATTAATGAGATCCTGGATGCCCACGTTAGATTGTATGCAGGCCTACCCGGTGATAGATTCATTCTGATGGACGATTATGCCACTCCTCATGTTGCCCATGCTGTCGGGGAGTACCGACAGAGGGAGTAGATTGAGCGTATGGACTGTCCAGCAAGATCTCCTGACCTCAATCAAATCGAACATGTCTGGAAGGAGTTGCAGCGTGCAATTTCAGACCGTCCAGTCCAGCTAAGAAGTGTTCAGGAGCTTGGTGCCATGCTGGACCACGAAAGGACCAACATACCCCCAAGAATAACCAAGAACCTCATTGGGAGTATGAGAAGGCGTTGTCAAGCTGTAATTAACAGTAATGGGTCTCATATTCGATATTGAACCCATACCATTTCGCTCCACAACTTTTTGCCAAATTTGAAAAAAAATTCACCTTTTAACAATAATATCCACTTTCTATGGTTATCGTATTCAAAAGCTAAAAAATAATGTCAAACACAAACAAAATCATAATTTATGTGCTTAAATCATTAAAGATATAATTCAATAAAAAAATATACTCTTTTTATTACAATATTTCAACTAAAATGTAAAACAGGTAGTTGGATACACTTGGTGCTTAGCAAACTTTGAGTAGTATACATGTATTATTAATAAGACAAATGCTGAAGGCAATTGCAACCTTTTGAGGTTATCTTAGAAACTATTCTAGCCCATACAGTAATCTGATGTTCTGAAAAAAAATATTGGTTCCAACAGGTACCCAAAGTAATTGGCTATCAAAAGAATATTAGACACACTTATTGTGATATGATGATCTGAAAAAACTCTAAGGTTATGTTCACACATAAATGACAAGAGAAACAACATCAATCTATTGTTGATGTCATAAGACGACAATCAGCATTATTACTGGATCACCAACAAGAGTCGACTAGGGTTAGTACAGACGAGCAGTCACGACAGATAGATAGTTCTTTCTATCTCCACTATCCGAATTCCTTCCACAGCAAAACATCTTCAAAAAGTCACGATGAATACTGCAAGGCAAAACAATGTGTCACCGTCGACATGCCAAAACATCACACTCACATCAAATTTATACATCTCAACAGAAGATTGAGAGTGCCTTTCGGGGTTTTGCTGTTTTCGAACGATTCACCGTGAAAATGTGTTCGTGCCAACCCATCTATCGTGAAACTCACACCCCAAAATATCACAAGCGTGTGCCGTCGGCATATTGTTATTACATGAATCTTCTGTCAACGATCCACATTCTTTGGGTCCGAAAACCCACACGAAACAGTAGGGCGGCGATGACACTTGTCTCAAAAGTTCGTAGAAGATTTGGAATATCGAGTGAAAGTTTTGTAAGAAAAAAACAAAGCTGCCAAGAATATGACGAAAAATATAAGAGTGCTACAGAATACATCCAGAGACTCAGACTAACGTTCATCGAACATTGGAAAAATCTAAATACTAGAACGTGAGAGATAACGATCACTGCATGGGTAGATTTGTAGATTTTGTGGTGCCATGTGCAGAAATTGCAATGTGAAGTTTTGGTTGGGATACACTAGTTATCTGGTTGTGAAGGTTCTCGGCCCTAGTTGCATCACGAACAAAGAAGGAAAACACATTTCTTTGTGAAACAGCTTATCGATGACAAGAAGAAAACAATAGATTGAGATATATTGAAAATAAAAGAAGACGATATCAAGAGAGAAATGCGTTTCTTAGACAATTCTAAATTCATGTGCACCAGTCTCAAGAAACTTGGCAATTTTAGGGAAGTATAAATTTATAATAATGGCTGAACTCTTTCGAGAGGAGCGAGAATTAGATATTGTATTCCATTTTTTTTTTCAAATTATACGACGACACGATGCTCAGATTTCCGATGTCCATTCCAAGCTCGCACAAAAAGTGTTGAAATTGTTCGACATGAAATACATGAGAGACTATCACGATCTGATCTGAAAACTGACGTTATTCTCCTAGATGATGTCTTCAAAAGTTTTTTACACGTCTGTTATGAGCATCACTATCTGGATCCTGTATTGCATTTCAGAGCTTCCGAGCAGGTTTGGAATGCTCTCTTGAGGATTTCAGGCATGCTATCTTGAAGGTTTCATCCATCCGATGCTGACATGTTGCACATGCCCGAACAAGGTGTGTGTCAATTATATGTCACATATATGCAAAAACAAACAATGGCTACATGGTATGATTCAATTCGCGAAAAAAAAATACATAAGCTTTACGTACATGTTATTAATATATAAGAGTGGGTCATGGTTCATCTGTTGCTGACAAAATATTTCAAATGGGTGACAAAATGCAAGAAGATAGAAAACTCAAGACACTGTCCCTGTCGTTTAGAAGGGGATCTAACATTACATGATCAACACAATGATTTTCACCTGGCACCCAAATGATTCGAAGTGAACAAAGTTGAGAAACTCATTCCAATTTTAAACAACAAACGTAAATACGTAGTGTACTGTGAACAACTGTAGCTCTAGTTATATTATGGCATGAAATTAGTAGACATCTATCGTATCATCCGACGCAATGGAAGTCCATGAATATAGATGTACATAGATCTCAACACAGATTTAAGGAGACATGGACCTGGACCTAATTTGAGGGCTATCTTTTCAAACTCATGAGCACATGTATGTACGGGATATCAAATGGAAAATATTAGAAAGAGGACGGACATTCGTCTCGTCACATCAGTGGAGGAGATGTACTAGAAAATACCTTTCTGAACCAAATACAAACTTGAATCATTAACGTCTGTGTGTATGCAGAGGCGGGGGGGGGGCGGCGGGGGGGGGGGGGGGGGGGGTGAGTGGTATGAGATTGTAAGGTGTCAAATTAAGTTGCCTGAATGTTGTATTTATCTTCCCTGTTCCCATCATTACAATCTAATTGTATAATTTTCCTTAGGTTCTCAAATTTTCCACTCAAATTCACTGAAGAAATTCAAAACCACTGATGATTTATGAATTTTAATTGCATGAACGTATTTACACATGTACAAAATGAATGTCTATTGTTGGCACTTTCGGGTCACCATACATACTAAATTCCCAAATTCACCAACATGGGGCATCTAGGTAGCAAGGGTGCTATATTTATTTCACAGTTCTAAGTCTATTGTCCTACTGGGGGTAAAATTGGGTTTTTGATTGTGGCGCATTTGAAGATAATTATTATTTATGCAATGACGTCATACGTTTTATCAAATTACCAGGCCTGGATTTTACGCGACTTGTCTCTCGAGCTCGTTACACACTCTCAACTTGTAATTTGAATTTTCAGCATCTAATTCTCAATTCTCGAATCTCGAAAATATCTCAAAGAAAACTGTGCATTCCATATAGAATTCGGTGACTGGTACTCCGCATCAATATTTGAATGCCATCGACTCGAAACTCATAAAGATCATCAATTTTACAAACATCAGAGTATCGTTCTCATAGACCTTAAATGTAAATCGGTGATAGTATGTTGCGTCATCAAACAGATGAATAGAGTCAGTAACGCTCGGTTGACCACGAAAAACTATTGTGTATCGATAGCTGAATTCCGCTCTGATGGCGACAAATAATAACATGTATACCTGTCCTTCGGCACACTCTAGTAACACCACTTGTACACATATCAGACGAATTGTATATGGAGTGTATGCATCAAAGTCTCAAATGTTCAGTATACTTATCAGCTTGTTGCCGCATAACTCGAAGCTCAGACATTTTACATTTCAAAACTGACTTATTAACTGGTGTCATCAGCTGTCCATCGCGTCAACTTCAGTTATTTTTCACCTGACCAAATTACACACCTTTGATTAAAAGCGCCACCTACGCCACAATCACATGTAACTTTCTGATCTTAAGACATTAACCCTTTTTAGTTTCAGGCAAAATTAAAATAAAAGTAAATTTAGATTTTATTAGTTCTGCTTAACCCTCAAATTTGAATAAATTTAATAAAGTATTATTCAATTAAAAAAGTAAATGCCAGCATAATTCCCATTAACCAATCTAACCGAACAATTAATTCCAAGGTATTACACAACATACTCCCCTCTGAAAATTGACATATGTCAGATTTTCACAAAACTACTTAATGTAAGCAAAGTTATAACTCCAAGTAACTATAAGGTTCAACAACTAGAATCACACGAGACCTCAACTCAATCACGTATACTGTCTGTACCTTCTACAATATGTAACCTTTGTATTGGCCTTCTTATTAAACCTTTTGCTGTTTTTAATGTCACCGATCTAACTAACCCATCTCTACCAGGATGTACTTCTATTACCCGACCCAATGACCAATCTTGCTTTCTTATATTGTGATATTAATACTACATCATCTACCTTAATATTATCTTTGATTTCACGCCACTTTTTTAGGCTATTCAATTCAATTAAATATTCCCTACTCCAGCGTTTCCAAAATTGTTTGGATAAACGTTGACGGTAATTCCATCTCTTACCTAATGACGTTTGCTTTGTACTCGACTCAACGTCTGGTAGTACTTGCAAATGTCTACCCATTACTAAGTAACCTGGGGTTAATGGTAATGGGTCATTCTTATCTGCAGAAACATCAGTGAGCGGCCTTGAATTGATCTGGGCCTCCACATCTGTTAGAACAGTTTCCATTTCTGAATATGTAAGTTTGGCTCTTCCTAAAATTTTCTTTAAAGGAGTTTTTACACTACGTACCATACGCTCGTAAAACCCACCGTGCCATGGTGCATGTTCCGTAATGAACCGCCATTCAATTCCTTTTTTAGAAAACTTACTATCAATAATCTTTTTATTTTCAAGTTTATATAACTGTAACAATACAGCTGATGCCTTCTTAAACGTCTTAGCATTGTCGGAGTACATAACAGAACAAGTGCCACGGCGATTAACCATTCTTTCAAATGACTTCAAAAATTCTATCGCTGTCATGTCTTCTACTAATTCCAGGTGTACAGCTCTCGTGACCATACATGTAAACAAGGCTATAGAGACTTTAAATCATTGTTCATTTTAATGTACAAAGGGCCTGCAAAATCTACTCCCACATGCATAAACGGTGGCACCTCTATAACTCTTTCAGCAGGAAGTGCAGCCATCTTTTGCTGTTTTGCTGGACTAATATTTCTACACTTTAAGCATTTATTTAGGACTCGTCGGATCTCTTGACGTCCATGTATTAACCAAAATCGTGTTCTCAAATTGGCTAGAGGCTGCACGATACCAGTGTGACAATTTATGACATGATGATGCATTGTCAGCATTTCAATAAGTCGATTGTGACTTGGGACAATGATTGGATTTTTCACCTCTTCTGGTAAATTTGCATTATGTAATCTACTCCCTACTCGGAGCAACTGATTCTCATCATCTAAAAATGGATCTAAGCAAGTTAACTTGCTTCCTTTTGGCAAAGGTAACCCTTCCTTTAAAGCATTTATCTCATCCTTGAAATGCAGCATTTGAGCCCACTTTAGCCAGAATATTTCCTCGTCACGCCGAAAAGAAAGGTGCATTGGATCTTGTATATTTTCGCCCGTGCTCCCCTCATTCCGGGCCCTATACCTTTTAACCCAACTTCTTACACGTGTGAATACACCAACAAATTTGTTGTATGTTTCATACCGTTCAACATATTGCGTCAAATTGTCATCCTTCAACTTACTCGTCACAAAAGCAACCTGTATTGCTTTGCATTTCTGTTTTCTATTTGCTACTGTACGAACAGAATCAGACAAATCCCTGTCTTGTTTTGGCCATTGTTCTTGAGTTTCAAGCAAAAAGTCTGGACCATCCCACCAAAGCTTAGAATCTACTAAACAAGAAGCACTGCAACCTCTTGAACATAAATATGCTGGATTCTGTTTTCCAGCTACATGTCTCCACTGACTTGGTTCCACCAATCCATGTATTTCCGCTACACGATTGGCAACATATACCTGCCACGTGTAGGATGGTTTGCTAATCCACTCCAAGGCAACCCTAGAATCAGTCCAACAAAAAATCGACTGTATTGGCAAGTTTATTTCCTTCTCTACATATTTGACAAGTCTGGCAGCAATAAGGCTGGCAGTAAGTTCAAGTTCTGGAACACTTTTTCTATTCTTTAAAGGAGCTAATCGTGTTTTAGAACACAAATTTATAGTTTTAACAGAACTACTGATGGAGTCTTCAACCCTTATATACACTACTGCACCATATGAAGCCTCACAAGCGTCGCCAAATGCATGCAATGTATACCGTGGTTGATGAAATTGATTTGGAACAAAACATCTCGCTATTTCAATCTGATCTAATACTTGAACCTCAGATTTCCACGAAAGCCATTTTTCAGTTACTTCCCTTGGAAGTGGATCATCCCAACCACTCACTAAAGTCCATGTTTGCTGAAACAACTGTTTCGCCCTAATTAAAAATGGAGATAATAAACCCATAGGGTCGTACATACGATGAAGCTGTTTCAACACATTTCGTCGTGTTTCTTCAACAGTGCCCTCCAATTTCTCATAAAAACTAAACATCAGGACATCTTTATTTGGTATGTATTTAACCCCTAAAGCTTTAGTAGAGATATCACTTTCGGCTACTGTCTTTATATGCTGAGTGGCTAAATCCTTTTCCTCAAGATTTTCTAATGCCTTTGGGTCATTTGATAAGAATTTTCTCAGTGGGAAACCTCCCGAAGCCAATATTTGTTTCAAACCTACAGATAAATCTGCAGCTTTTTGTGCATCATCGGCTCCTGTCAGAATGTCATCAACAAACATGTTTTCCTCTATCTCGCTAGCAGCTAGAGGAAACTTTTCTTTCTCGGACTCAACATGATCAAATATTGTCTGTATATTGCAAAAGGGCGAGCATTTTATTCCAAATGTAACGGTAGTGAGTTTATACTCGTCCGGTGTTTTAGATGTGTCTAAACCTCTCCATAAGAATTGTTGCTGATCTTGATCATTTGTATTCATGCCAATTTGTAGAAACATTTTTCCCACATCAGCAACAATTGCTACTCTGTGCCTTCTAAATCGAAGGAGTACACCCACCAAATCAGGTTGTAATGCTGGACCGGGTAGAAGCGTGTCGTTCAGCGAAATGCCTTCGACACCCTTAGCCGACCATCAAATACAACCCGTACTTTTGTTGTTGACTTATCCATCATTATTACAGGTTGGTGTGGCAAATACCATTTATATGCATTGTCAGAATTTGTATTAAATTTGACCTTTACAGCACGGCCACTTTCAACCAGCTCTTGGAGCTGATTTGCATACATAACTGCTAATTCAGGATCACTTTGAAGACTTTTCTCAAGTGCTATTAACCGATGAATAGCCATATTCCTCTTAGATTTTAAAGTCCGATTTTTCCAATCAGGGTGACGTATGAGACCAGTCCCATACTTACGACCTACTCGTTTGGTTTTCTCTTTAAACTGACTTACAGCTTCTCTCTCTAAATTTGTCATTGGTTTGCATTCACTGGGAAGTATACCAATATGTTCCAGTTCCCAGTGTTTTAATGCTAAATCTGTCTCGTTTTGAAGTTCAAATGACACCCTGTTGATTTGATAGTGTATTTTGTCTATACTATGCGTTGAACACACCCCTGATAATATCCAACCCAAGTGTGTCTTTTGAGCAACTGGCATGCCTTTGGGACCATGTACCTTCTCCCCCAACTGAATATTTAACGTGTCTTCTAAACCAAGCATAATATCCACCTCTGCACTACCGAACCGTGGGTACGTATCTGCCAATGGCAAATTTTTCAAATAGGACATTTTCGACAAGTCAACCGCAACTTCCTTTAAGTCAACACTAGGCTTGTCTATGATGTATGCCTCTATCTCAAAAACCTCACCATCCCAATTTGGAATTGCAGATGATAAATAGAATTTTACAGCTTGGGACTGCAAATGCATAGTGGAACCACCAGCTAATGAAAACTCACCCTCGACATTATAACCCTTTAAATTAAGTTTCTTTGCCATTTTTTTACTTATAAATGATACTCCACTGCCACTATCAAACAGTACTCTAGCTTTTGCTATACAATTATTTGATTCCACTTGAGCTATTCCACTTTGCATTAATACATGTTTTGGCCCACTCACTCCTCTAATTAGACCAGCCGTCGATTGGATTATCTCCCCTTGTTTATTATCTGCTTCCACATTGGAATCATTCACATTAATTTGGGTATCCTCCCTTTTAGGGTATTCATTTTTATTTTGTCGATTGTCAATATGCAACAATGTATTGTGTTTTCGCCCACATTTATTACATGGTTTAGACTTACAGTCGGTGACAAAATGATTTGCCCTCAAACAATTAAAGCATACCCTTGCTGCTTTTACTTTATCAGTTCTTTCAGGTATGGTCATTTCCTTAACAGAAAAACATTTGATTGATGAATGGCTGTTGCCACAAAATAAGCATTTGTCATTTTTGTTAATTCTGCTACTGAAATGGCCCTTAGTAATATTCAAAGCATAATTACTTGGTTTGTGTCTCTCATGAGTTTTACTATTTTCAGTTTTTCTAAATCTATTTTTCTCAGGTTTGAACTCAACATCTGTACGTCTAGCTACTTGTAATGCTTCTCTAAGTTTGAGTAATAATTTATCAAACTTAATGGGCAACTTTACACGAGGAGTTTCTTTATTGTGTTCAGTCTTAATTCTCTCCCTGTCCTACCTACGTACTAAACTTTTGGGAATTTTGGGTCTTACCAATGCAGTTAATACCCAACTACTGTTGACAAATGACTGGTCGTTATCGGTTTTACGTAATAAATAATTCCAGCAAGTAATTAACTTTGAATACAATGGTTCCAGCTCTTTAGCACTAGTTGATGTAGTTACATTTACATTAGCAATTTCAGTTACTACTTCTTGAATTCTTACTAAAGTGTCACCATATTTATTTTCAAGTACATGCAACATCTCATGATAGCTTGGGTTTTTTAGGGCTAAAACTATTTTTAAAGCCTCGCCCTCAAGAACACTCAATACATAATGAGACTTTTCTGCTTCAGAATAACCGGGCTTAGAAAGTTCGGCTTCCACCAATTCCCTCCATTGATCAAATAATTCAGACTCCCCTTTAAACTTTGGTACATTTAGTTCTCGTTTACGTTTAGTTAAAGTTGTTACAATTTGAGACAGTTGTTCATCTGTTAAACCCGTATTAATCGATTTAAAGGCTTCCGTTAAACTGTCGGTTAGTTGCTTACTATCTATTTGGCCTGACCTATTACTGTCACGTGATATGTCACTTGCATTCGAACCACGCCTACTGTGACCTTTTGATATAGACAACCATTTACTCTCAAGGCTTTGAACCTGTGCGCTTAAAGACATGAACGTGTCAACATAGTTTTGTTCACTACTTTCTTCTTTTTGTCTGTTTTCATCACTCAATTTTTCTAATCTATCAACATTATCCGGGTTAAAATCTATTTCATTTTGAGCGTCTTGTAAATCATTAAAACTTTTACGAAGCCGTTGCATATCATTCACAGTAGTCCGTACAGACAGTTCTAATTTATCTGCTGAAGCCGCATCCAATTTTAGTTGCTCAAAATTCTCCAAATGACGTAACACAGATTTCTCAGCTTTTGTAAAACGAATACGACAAATACGCCGCTTCTCAATTAAGCTGTCTAAACTCATTTCTGACATAGCCATATCAACTGCTAAACAGTACTATCCCCAATTTATGAAAATAAATTGAAATTGAAAGTACAAAATTTACAATTTATAAGCCACCAGTTACCTATGTACTCAGAGGGTTAAACAAGGTCAACGTCAGTATAAACACCACTATTTGACTCTGATTTCAACAAGGGTCTTGAATTCACATTATATCGAAGTTCGATGTGAAGTCAGTCATCACCCGCACCACTTATCGAGATACGGGTAAACACTAACTACAATCCGAACATTCGTTTCTCTCGATTTATCTAATAAAATCGATTAATATTTACTAAATTCAGCTAACATCCGGCTCGAGGGACCAAAATGTATAATTTTCCTTAGGTTCTCAAATTTTCCACTCAAATTCACTGAAGAAATTCAAAACCACTGATGATTTATGAATTTTAATTGCATGAACGTATTTACACATGTACAAAATGAATGTCTATTGTTGGCACTTTCGGGTCACCATACATACTAAATTCCCAAATTCACCAACATGGGGCATCTAGGTAGCAAGGGTGCTATATTTATTTCACAGTTCTAAGTCTATTGTCCTACTGGGGGTAAAATTGGGTTTTTGATTGTGGCGCATTTGAAGATAATTATTATTTATGCAATGACGTCATACGTTTTATCAAATTACCTGGCCTGGATTTTACGCGACTTGTCTCTCGAGCTCGTTACACACTCTCAACTTGTAATTTGAATGTTTCAGCATCTAATTCTCAATTCTCGAATCTCGAAAATATCTCAAAGAAAACTATGCATTCCATATAGAATTCGGTGACTGGTGCTCCGCATCAATATTTGAATGCCATCGACTCGAAACTCATAAAGATCATCAATTTTACAAACATCAGAGTATCGTGCTCATAGACCTTAAATGTAAATCGGTGATAGTATGTTGCGTCATCAAACAGACGAATAGAGTCAGTAATGCTCGGTTGACCACGAAAAACTATTGTGTATCGACAGCTGAAGTCCGCTCTGATGGCGACAAATAATAACCTGTATACCTGTCCTTCGGCACACTCCAGTAACACCACTTGCAGACATATCAGACGAATTGTATATGGAGTGTATGCATCAAAGTCTCAAATGTTCAGTATACTTATCAGCTTGTTGCCGCATAACTCGAAGCTCAGACATTTTACATTTCAAAACTGACTTATTAACTGGTGTCATCAGCTGTCCATCGCATCAACTTCAGTTATTTTTCACCTGACCAAATTACACACCTTTGATTAAAAGCGCCACCTACGCCACAATCACATGTAACTTTCTGATCTTAAGACATTAACCCTTTTTAGTTTCAGGCAAAATTAAAATAAAAGTAAATTTAGATTTTATTAGTCCTGCTTAACCCTCAAATTTGAATAACTTTAATAAAGTATTATTCAATTAAAAAAGTAAATGCCAGCATAATTCCCATTAACCAATCTAACCGAACAATTAATTCAAAGGTATTACACAACACTAATAAAAAACAACTGGAATTGGAATCTTAACATTAAGGATGTAACCAAAGATTTTCTTGTATGATTTGTCTCTTGTATAACATTTAAGTCGAAAATGGGAAAGAGTTATTTAACAAATCTCTGAACCAGTCCAAAATAATTATTTTCTAAAGTATGGAGCCATAAATGGTTTCCTAATGCAGTGTCGGGTTAGACTCCCAGATATGTTTGCGAATTGTATATTTGATTATTGAATTAATAAAGTTGTTGTAACAAAAGGTTTTAATTTCATTTTACAAAACTTCAGATCAAAATATTCATTAACTGGTAGAGAGAGAGGTTGGTTACTCTTATTTATCCGAATATATTTATTTCCATTAACTGGTAGAGACTTTACTTTATCCCAATATATTTATATTCATTAACTGGTAGAGTGATAGATTACTTTTATTTATCCTGTTATATTTATATCCATTAACTGAAAAAGTGATAGATTACTTTTATTTATTCTGATATATTTATATTCATTAACTGGTAGAGTGATAGATTACTTTTATTTATCTCAATATATTTATATTCATTAACTGGTAGAGTGTTAGATTACTTTTATTTATACTGATATATTTATATCCATTAACTGGTAGAGTGTTAGATTACTTTTATTTATCCCAATATATTTATATTCATTAACTGGTAGAGTGATAGATTACTTGTATTTATCCCAATATATTTATATTCATTAACTGGTAGAGGGATAGATTACTTTTATTTATCCTGATATATTTATATCCATTAACTGGTAGAGTGTTAGATTACTTTTATTTATCTCAATATATTTATATTCATTAACTGGTAGAGTGATAGATTACTTTTATTTATCCCAATATATTTATATTCATTAACTGGTAGAGGGATAGATTACTTTTATTTAACCTGATATATTTATATTCATTAACTGGAATCGAGTTAGATTACTTTTAGTCATATCAATATATTTATATTCATTAACTGGTAGAGAGTTAGATTACTTTTATTTATAGCAATATATTTATATTCATTGACTGGTAGAGTGATAGATTACTTTTATTTATCCTGATATATTTATATTCATTAACTCGTAGAGTGGTAGATTACTTTTATTTATCCCAATATATTTATATTCATTAACTGGTAGAGTGATAGATTACTTTTATTTATACCAATTTATTTATATTAATTAACTGGTATAGTATTAGATTACTTTTATTTATCCCAATATATTTATATTCATTAACTGGTGGAGTGATAGATTACTTTTATTTATACCAATTTATTTATATTAATTAACTGGTATAGTATTAGATTACTTTTATTTATCCCAATATATTTATATTCATTAACTGGTAGAGTGTTCGATTACTTTTATTTATCCTGATATATTATATTTGTTTACTCGTAGCATGCTAAATTACTTTTTTTATTTATCACAATATATTTATATATATTTTGTTGTTTTATTAAAGTTAATTATAATTGGCTAAAGACATTAGCCACTGCATTAGAGCAAGTAAAATTAATATCAACGACATTTTTATTAGGATAAAAGGGACAATTTTCAACAGAACTTAAATCTGGCTTAATATAATAGAGAACTTTGATATAATGTGATAGTAGATGAGGAAATACCTCTAGAAATATAATTTAAAAACACAAATCACGCCATAACTGCAAGATAATATATAAGTGTATATACTCACAGGTGTGTAAGGTTATATAGTCCTTGGAATGTACCGTCTAAGTCTGTTAACTGATTGCTGCCCAAAAAGCTGAAAACAGTGAAAACAGATATAACAGGAAGATATTCAAACCTTCGAACGAGGCCTTATAGCATAAAATATATTTCGGTAATGAAAATATAATCACCTGTGAACTGAATTTTAATTTTATAAGGAGCATCCTATATAACCCGAAGGTACGATGCGATGATTTGTTTCAAATTGTTTTTAAAATAACAAAAATGACATTCCCAACCTCAATAGATACAAGCCGTGTCGTCGGGAATTATATTGAAACAGAACTTTACGAAATTGAGGGCTTTTCTAATATATCTGAATACTTAAAATCACGTATAATTTTTCATTTCCTGGTGTATGGAGACAATCAGCTCCTACGCCAAAACAATTCATCACAAATCCAAGCTACCGTCATTCAGCCTCGAACGCTGTCAAAGTTTTGGAAAATAGGAATGTTCTTAAACATTTAAAATAAAATTAAATCTAATCTGCATGTTTTTGAAGTACACTCAAGGAGTAGGTGGATGAATAGACGTTTTTTGTAGGCCCCAGGGGACGGCCCACCACCCTCGCCGGCCCGAGAGGCCATCAACCTACATTGGGGGACACCATCGTTGATTCACTTTCACTACACCAAACGCGCCCAGCGTAGATAAAGGGGACAGTTTGGAGGAGTACTGTAAGGTACATTTGGTCAAACTGCGAAATGGATCGTGTACAAAGTCTTGCCGTATTTGTGGCGTGAGGATTACGAGCAAGTATCGCTCTGCCTGAGGTGTGGTTACAAGAATGAACAAATGAAACTACTGCACCGAGGGCAGAGGGCCACGGCAAGGGAATTTACCCGGCTGGCGGCTATGGAAATTCCCATTTAGAAATGTGGTGGTAATAGGCTTACTCAGTACACAACACGGCAAGTATGGACGAATACATCAATCAGCTATTGGATGAAATGCAAACACCGGAGCCTCTCCAAGATGTTGTCAAGAACATCCGGGGTGATGCCATTCCAAAAAACAATAAAGAGGCGGTTGCTTAGGACTCTACTTTCAGGTGCTGCACGACCTCCATCTCCACCTCGAAGGACGAGTGAGAGAAAAAGGAAGGCAATTTTTTAAGAGTTTGACCCAGCCAAACAACGGCGACTATTCGATGTCCCACACCCAGTGAGGCTGCCAGATGATGAACCATGGGTCGATCTTGTGAACGACGCCAAAGACGAGTTTAAAGTTGATGCCGCCGCGAACTTCTGCACATGGTGGGTAGAAGCAAAGGGTCCCTTTCACATCGTCGACGTTGAGATAGCCGATGGTATGCATGCATGTGCCGGCAGAGTGACACTGGCTGCCCGCCTGACGGATGAGAGGTCAGCACGACTGCAAGCACCCCTTCCAGGGGGTGCGTTCATCCTGAAAATCAAGCTCTCGTGGGAGCGGAACGAAGGCGACTGTGTCGCCGAAGATGAGTTCGACGCTATCCGTGCGGAGAGGAAAAAGGGGCGGGGCATCGTTGAGATCCTTCAAGAAACTAAAACGGGCACGCTGAACGGGGTCGACCAGGTGTTCTACCAGAATACTTACCCTGCACCGCGGTCGTTTACGGGCTCTACCCTATCAGAGACCCAGACCCTGCCAACTTGGAACCAATGCTTAACGGCGATCTCAACTCTTTCGCGTAGAGAGTGGTGGAGCACTTCGAAGGTACCTTGAGAGGCCAAGGGTTAACCAGAGGTGGGAAGATAGAGTCGAAGATATGTACAGCAGTGGCAAATATGGGAGAGGGAAAAATGGCAAACATCGCCCCATAGAAGTCATCTGCCCTAACGGACACGCCTGGGCCGAAGATCAGCATTTCCCCCAGTGTAGATAGGTGCACATGTACGAGGGTGACGTCTGGGAAGCCATTATACAGGCCACCCAAAATCAGCCAATCGCTGTCTGGCTACTCGGAGGTTGCCAGAATAGACAGCTCAACGCCGACCGGTTCGTCCTACAAGACGGCCGCATCTACAGGTCACAGGAGTCCCATTACCCCCCCCCCCCCCCCCAACAAGCATGCACCCATCTAGGCGGCATGCACCCATCTAGGCAACTTTGTTTGCAGCTTGCTGCCATTCTTGGTATTCCAGAATCCTTTGGACCTCTAAAAGCCATATTGGAGGAGTCTTATAATGATAATATACAAGTATGTACGTGAAAATATCCGACGTTTAAACCGTGGACCTACCAAGGGCGCTCCTTGCCGGAAAGTAATTTGAATTGCTGAAGTAACCTATTTCCCTCTTTGGTAAAACATTAGCTCGTGGCTAGGTAACAATTATATTCGCGTCGTGAATGAGAAAAATGACCCCGTTGAGTGGAAGATAAAGACGCCAGATGGCTATTACAATGTGTGTGAGCTGAATGTTGAGATGTTTAGTCAGCTTGGGGCTATACTGGATCTTCACAAACCTTCGTGTCGACTGCGACTCAAGACTGACAACTGAAACTGGGAAAGTTGGCACGCAACTTGGGATTTGCAGCAACCAAAATCCCTGAGGGAGGGAAGCCGATGAGGAGAGAGTTACCTGAATTTCCGCCCACCATGAGCTCTACGTTCATCTGACAGAAGTCAGCACTACGGACAATGTTTACAAAGGGCAACCCAGCACACTATTCAGAACAGCAACTGTGGCAAATGAAAAATCTGCCAGTGTTAGAACAGTAGCTTCCCCTTATTTGCAATGCAAAGGGCTTGTCCCAGGCCCTATGGGCATTGTTACAGTCCACGTTTTAGATAGCAGGAGTGGCCCTATTGAAATGCAGCACCTATCCGTAACATTACGTAGCGTTACATATTTACAAGTGTAAAGACATGTGAATAGCGGAGGACCAGGAGCACATGATGCATTGCCTTGCACGACCCTGCACCTGGCTGATCTAGGGGACACGCAGGGTTATGGAGAACCAGGGATGATGAACAAATTGTATGTACTTCAGCTCTCCGAGGAGCACTACAAGAGAAAAGAACTGCCCGTTTCGAATGAACAACCGCAACAAACTGCATGTACCGAGCTGCGTGGTTTGAACCTGGAAGGCTCCGTGGAGGAGCTACGAACTTATCCAGAATGACTCCAGTCAGTGGTCTCTGTATAGGCACCCTGTTCGCGGTGGGTGGCGACTTGACTTCAGGTTCATCCAACCCCACATCCAATTTGGCCGCGGCCACAGGCTCCATAAACTCCAGAACAGTGTCCGCATGTTGGCTTCTTATATCCCGAAAGGTGATATTTATGTTCATGAAAGCAATGTCGGGTATGTGCTGGGGGGGCAAAAGGTTCGTTGATGAAGCTCTTTTGGGAGTGTGATCGTCTTACTCCCTGGCAAGGTTACTACCACAGTTGTACAGATTGCCCTGTGTACACCACCCAGCGACTTCGTACCAGTGCTACATGGACTTGCCCTAAAATGGGGTCGGCGGCATAATGGCAAAGAACGTGTCATCATTATCCGTGGTAAAGATATGTTGCTCTCGTTAAGTGGTGTCGAATACAAGGTCACAGATGCTAAGTTTCCAACCGACACATTCAATCTACATCTTGGCCCAGCTAAGCTCAAGCGCCTGCGGTTTACCAGGCAGACACTTACGGACGACGATTTAAGAACACTAGAAAACGATGCATAATACCAATGAGAATGGGCTTGTATCCAGAACCAAATATTAGCGAAGCGAAAACTTTTCTTAACTAGGATGTCGGTGAAGTAAGAGTCCGTCTCATGGCCGAACGAGACCGCGGGCGTTCTCGCGGCAAGAACTACCAGCGAGAGTTCGATATCGCAGATGGCATCGAAACATTTCTGTCCGTGACCGGTGTAGGGATCGGCGTTGATGGAATTGAGCTTTTCTATGGCTTTGCCAAACGTAGCCGCAATTCTTGTGGTTATAGCTCTAGAAGTTGCAGCGGAGGCCTGTGGTTAAGCCGGTGAGTTAGAAAAGTTTGTAAGCTAAAGGCTCACAATGAGGGCAAAAAAGCACAACACCATTGTCACCTTAGCGGAGGCTAAGCTTTCGAGCATCGCAGATCTACTCGAATGCTGGTGGAGATAAACAGATATCCAAGGAGAAAATCAGTCGCGTGCTCACGGAGGGAGAGAAATACAACCAACTCCGGCTTGATATCCACATGGCATCTCGCCGCAGGGCACAAAAAAACGAGATATTGCTGATGATACGCCAAGAACTCACCGGGCTGAGACAGGGGCTCGGTGTTCTTCCTTAGAAACGGCTGAGACCACAGCTCGCCGCACCCGCCAATCTACAGTTGCAGGACAACTCTCGTTGGCTTTTAGGATTACTTGACAGCATAGCTAGGTGACAACTTCCGTCAGCGTTTTACCACCCCCCCCCCCCCCCACAAAAAAACAACAACAAAAAAAAAAACACAAACAAACAAAAACAAAACAAACTTTTTTTATTGTAAAAACCATAAGCTTAATGAATCACTGTAAAAGTCGAGTTGCGGTTCTGGGAAAATACTGTTTAAACTGTTCCCAGTTACCTGTGTATACTCGCGAATCGCAGCATCGACATCCTAAAATGTGCGCAAGGCATGGCTTTAGCGACTTAGTTCTTCGTTGATCCATTCGATGCGTTCTGTTCGCTTACTGGAACATGCTGTCTGGGTGGCCTGAAGCTTTTCTATGGCTTTGCCATGTCGCACACGTTCCACACCAGCATCGTTATCCCGAAGCCTGGAGAAGAGGTAGCTGCTGCCAGAAAAGGCCACTGCGTTCACAAAGGCCTCCCCAACTAGCATTGCGATGGAGGCCATCTTGTTATTTCATAATATCTGCTGGAATGATCCCCTGTTTAATTAGCATGTCTTTGGTTGTTGCCGTCGCCAGCCCTACGTCAAAGAATACCATCCCGACGTCATAGCCGCTGCAGTCAAGTTTAGGGGTGGCTCTCTTCATTGCCATCTTACCTAAGCGGGCATACCTTCTAGCGAGGGCAAAGACCAGGGTGATGTGATAGGCGGCATTGACCAGCATCTTTCCATCGGCTGAAGACTTTGTGTACACCACCCAGCGACTTCGTACCAGTGCTACATGGACTTGCCCTAAAATGGGGTCGGCGGCATAATGGCAAAGAACGTGTCATCATTATCCGTGGTAAAGGTATGTTGCTCTCGTTAAGTGGTGTCGAATACAAGGTCACAGATGCTAAGTTTCCAACCGACACATTCAGTCTACATCTTGGCCCAGCTAAGCTCAAGCGCCTGCGGTTTACCAGGCAGACACTTACGGACGACGATTTAAGAGCACTAGAAAACGATGCATAATACCAATGAGAATGGGCTTGTATCCAGAACCAAATATTAGCGAAGCGAAAACTTTTCGCAACTAGGATGTCGGTGAAGTAAGAGTCCGTCTCATGGCCGAACGAGACCGCGGGCGTTCTCGCGGCAAGAAATACCAGCGAGAGGTCGATATCGCAGATGGCATCGAAGCATTTCTGTCCGTGACCGGTGTAGGGATCGGCGTTGGTGGAATTGGGCTGTTGCCAAACGTAGCCGCAATTCTTGTGGTTATAGCTCTAGAAGTTGCAGCGGAGGCCTGTGGTTAAGCCGGTGAGTTAGAAAAGTTTGTAAGCTAAAGGCTCACAATGAGGGCAAAAAAGCACAACACCATTGTCACCTTAGCGGAGGCTAAGCTTTCGAGCATCGCAGATCTACTCGAATGCTGGTGGAGATAAACAGATATCCAAGGAGAAAATCAGTCGCGTGCTCACGGAGGGAGAGAAATACAACCAACTCCGGCTTAATATCCACAAGGCATCTCGCCGCTGGACACAAAAAAACGAGATATTGCTGATGATACGCCAAGAACTCACCGGGCTGAGACAGGGGCTCGGTGTTCTTCCTTAGAAACGGCTGAGACCATTGCCCGCCGCACCCGCCAATCTACAGTTGCAGTACAACTCTCATTGGCTTTTAGGATTACTTGACAGCATAGCTAGGTGAAACCTTCCGTCAGCGTTTTACCACCCCCCCCGCCCCCCCCCCCCCCCAAAAAAAACAAACCAAAAAAAAAACACAAACAAACAAAAACAAAACAAACTTTTTTTTATTGTAAAAACCATAAGCTTAATGAATCACTGTAAAAGTCTAATTGCGGTTCTGGGAAAATACTGTTTAAACTGTTCCCAGTTACCTGTGCATACTCGCGAATGACAGCATCGACATCCTAAAATGTGCGCAGGGCATGGCTTTAGCGACTTAGTTCTTCGTTGATCCATTCGATGCGTTCTGTTCGCTTACTAGAACATGCTGCCTGGGTGGCCTGAAGCTTTTCTATGGCTTTGCCATGTCGCACACGTTCCACACCAGCATCGTTATCCCGAAGCCTGGAAAAGAGGTAGCTGCTGCCAGAAAAGGCCACTGCGTTAACAAAGACCTCCCCAACTAGCATTGCGATGGAGGCCATCTTGTTATTTCATAATATCTGCTGGAATGATCCCCTGTTTAATTAGCATATCTTTGGTTGTTGCCGTCGCCAGCCCTACGTCAAAGACTACCATCCCGACGTCATAGCCGCTGCAGTCAAGTTTAGGGGTGGCTCTCTTCATTGCCATCTTACCTAAGCGGGCATACCTTCTTGCGAGGGCAAATACCAGGGTGATGTGATAGGTGGCATTGACCAGCATCTTTCCATCGGCTGAAGACTTTGTGTACACCACCCAGCGACTTCGTACCAGTGCTACATGGACTTGCCCTAAAATGGGGTCGGCGGCATAATGGCAATGAACGTGTCATCATTATCCGCGGTAAAGATATGTTGCTCTCGTTAAGTGGTGTCGAATACAAGGGTCACAGATGCTAAGTTTCCAACCGACACATTCAATCTACATCTTGGCCCAGCTAAGCTCAAGCGCCTGCGGTTTACCAGGCAGACACTTACGGACGACGATTTAAGAGCACTAGAAAACGATGCATAATACCAATGAGAATGGGTTTGTATCCAGAACCAAATATTAGCGAAGCGAAAACTTTTCGCAACTAGGATGTCGGTGAAGTAAGAGTCCGTCTCATGGCCGAACGAGACCGCGGGCGTTCTCGCGGCAAGAAATACCAGCGAGAGGTCGATATCGCAGATGGCATCGAAACATTTCTGTCCGTGACCGGTGTTGGGATCGGCGTTGGTGGAATTGGGCTGTTGCCAAACGTAGCCGCAATTCTTGTGGTTATAGCTCTAGAAGTTGCAGCGGAGGCCTGCGGTTAAGCCGGTGAGTTAGAAAAGTATGTAAGCTAAAGGCTCACAATGAGGGCAAAAAAGCACAACACCATTGTCACCTTAGCGGAGGCTAAGCTTTCGAGCATCGCAGATCTACTCGAATGCTGGTGGAGATAAACAGATATCCAAGGAGGAAATCAGTCGCGTGCTCACGGAAGGAGAGAAATACAACCAACTCCGGCTTGATATCCACAAGGCATCTCGCCGCAGGGCACAAAAAAACAAGATATTGCTGATGATACGCCAAGAACTCACCGGGCTGAGACAGGGGCTCGGTGTTCTTCCTTAGAAACGGCAAAGACCACAGCCCGCCGCACCCGCCAATCTACAGTTGCAGTACAACTCTCATTGGCTTTTAGGATTACTTGACAGCATAGCTAGGTGACAACTTCCGTCAGCGTTTTACCCCCCCCCCCCCCCCAAAAAAAAAAAAAACAACAAAAAAACACAAACAATCAAAAACAAAACAAACTTTTTTTTATTGTAAAAACCATAAGCTTAATGAATCACTGTAAAAGTCTAGTTGCGGTTCTGGGAAAATACTGTTTAAACTGTTCCCAGTTACCTGTGCATACTCGCGAATCGCAGCATCGACATCCTAAAATGTGCGCAAGGCATGGCTTTAGCGACTTAGTTCTTCGTTGATCCATTCGATGCGTTCTGTTCGCTTACTGGAACATGCTGCCTGGGTGGCCTGAAGCTTTTCTATGACTTTGCCATGTCGCACACGTTCCACACCAGCATCGTTATCCCGAAGCCTGGAGAAAAGGTAGCTGCTGCCAGAAAAAAGGCCACTGCGTTAACAAAGGCCTCCCCAACTAGCATTGCGATGGTGGCCATCTTGTTATTTCATAATATCTGCTGGAATGATCCCCTGTTTAATTAACATGTCTTTGGTTGTTGCCGTCGCCAGCCCTACGTCAAAGACTACCATCCCGACGTCATAGCCGCTGCAGTCAAGTTTAGGGGTGGCTCTCTTCATTGCCATCTTACCTAAGCGGGCATACCTTCTTGCGAGGGCAAAGACCAGGGTGATGTGATAGGCGGCATTGACCAGCATCTTTCCATCGGCTGAAGACTTTGTATATATATATACAACTCCATATAGAATGGGTTTAAATGCTTGTTCGGAGGTACCGAGCTGCGGTTGACCGGATCAACAAAAGCAGCACCAAACGGTGTCATTAGATTGGCCGCCGACTTATTGTTGTTCCTGTTCCTTTGGAAAGACTGCAAAAAACATAATGCCAAACTAGCCAACCCAACCGGCCGAGCAATCCATGGGGACCAGTTATCTGATGTACTGCGTTCGTGATGCATTGCTTTCGAGACCCCTTGCTGTTGTCCATGTTGTTCCCGTTGTTCCTTCGGATCGGGACCAATGGGTCCGTCAGCCACTTGGGTTGCTACTGCGCTGTTTACGAC
This sequence comes from Pictodentalium vernedei, assembly GCA_031216915.1. NCBI lineage: Eukaryota > Metazoa > Mollusca > Scaphopoda > Dentaliida > Dentaliidae > Pictodentalium > Pictodentalium vernedei. The sequence goes on along the minus strand of CM062296.1, from coordinate 859,387,202 downwards.
CATTCTCTGGAGATTGGCCTCCTTTTCTTGCAATGGACCAATGCATTTGGTTGTTTTGCATTCCGGGCGGCAGGTCGTGCCGGTCCGGCGGACACTTTTGTAGGGTCTTCCTGTCGCTATTTCTGTTGGCACAGCTGTCGCTCTCTCCGCCTGTTGCGCCGTAACTATCGGCAGGTTTGACTCTGTCATCGATGACGTCGTCTTGATTTGTTAAAGGGGAGGTGTCTCCAAATCGGAAATGTTTAGCAGTGTCTAGCATCGTGGACAGCGGTGCTAAGTACATGCAATATCGATGATATAGCTCGCACGCGGTACTGCTGAGCACGTGCCCAACAAATGGAACTGCCTCAAGATACGAAACCAACTTTTGTTGGTTTTTCGGGGCTATGGGAAGAAACACAGTGACTACCCATGTGTAGAGTTGTAGTGCTGCGGTCCCCAGTCATCACTGCTTCAAGCCGTGCCTCATATCTGGCATAAAATTTATCGATTTCCTTATCGGTCATGGCATCAGCATGGTCAAGTGTGAGGTTTCCCCCGAAGTACAGCTTAGCCTGCTCACCGGAAGATAACGCAGCTAGCCTTTCACGTTTGCCCCATCGGACTGTTCTGACGGGGCAGTAGGATCTACTGCCGTCTGCCTTCTGTATTGCCTTCCAGCAGTTGGTCAATGATGGTCTGTACATCCGTTATGGTGATACGCCGTCTGAGACTAATATACGAGTGCTTTATAAGTGCTTGCTTGGTCTGTTTTTAAAACAAGCCGGGCATGCTTGCTCCCCGCCAATGCCTGGCGAAATGTTTCACGTTCCTCACGCCTACCAATCACAGCATTCTCTTGTAGACAGTCCTCGAAGCGGTCTCTGTCCTTACAGTGGAACAGACAAGCACAGCGGGTCTGCCCGCGGAGATCCTTTAAGACAGTTATACATTTGAGTCAAAACCCAAACACTCTGCTGCGCATGACGACCCTACAAGGCTAGCTCAGACAGAATGTCTTTCTTTTGTGTCAAAGCTTTCATAGCCGAGCAGTCATCGATAATGTACAAGGTTGGCTCCCCCTGGAACACCTGATAGAAGGCCTGTAGATATGAGTGGAGCCGTTCACTAGGATTTACTATGTACAGATCGGGGTCATCTCAAATCAACTAACGATCATATGTTTTGTTTTATTTGATTGTGAAACACAGCACCACAATATGCCGCAACACGCCCCGGTGAGGACCTTCCAGAGAGTCCAGAGCGAAAACAGCCTGTTTGACCGCAAATAATGGCTGCGTGTGGCTCCGGAGAAAAAAGTAATTAATAAAGTGTGTTGGTGAACCGGCAATCTTCAATGTTAAGCTGAGCATCCCTGAGAACATTCAGATATACGTTCAATGAACCACTCGCCACTTCTGTCTTTTTGATCTGGATAGTGATACCTTCACTGGCGTTTTCTATACGCCAGCCACTGCCGTGTAGCCCGTCATCATCCGTGGTCTGCAGGTCAAGCCATAGTACATACTTCTTGGTCAAGAACTCTCCCAGGGTGATAGCCAGAGATAGCTCTATTGCGACCAGAGCCACCTCAGGATACAATTTGGTGCTAAGGAAAACTCCAAAGTGCCGAGTGACTTCATTCCATTGTTGGAAGGCACGCAATCCCTGGGAGTACAGCTGGTTGGGCACTCCGATGATAACCTCAGCGTTGGTGATCTTGGGGTTATAAAAAACCTCGGGCTTCCTACCGAAAGCTGCACCAGCCGTAGCAGAGTCGCCCTTGTCTTGGTCGTTTTGCGGTGGCGAAGGACGCGGTCGTAGAGGCTGGTGAGATGACCAACATTCTTCTTGCGGACCATGCGAGCAAGTTCAGATTGGGTGATCATTCCATATTCCAGTCCGTTATTTTCAATGGTGTAACTGGCATTGGCATCGCCTGTGGCGAGGACCACTCGACTGTAATCATTGAATTTCAGCTCGTATTCGAGCCGATCCCCAAGCGCTCTCTAGTAGAAAGGCATATGAGCCTCGAGGAGTTTAAATTCCAGCGGGGTACAGAACCGATTGCCATTGGCATCAGCGATAGCCTTGTCTACAACAACAGTGTCAACCTTGTCTTCTGCGCCGACCCGCAGCTTTGTAGCATTTCTTTGCGCGGAGGTATCAATGCCTTGGCAGTGTGCATTTTTGCGCTCGGAGGCTGTCTTCCAGAGTCAAGGTAGCAGTGGTACACGTCTGCATCCTCGACCGGCATCACCTTGTTCCTTGTTTCTTGACGATGACACGGCCAATATTCTGAACGACTCACCTGTTATCATCTGTTGTATTCAGGGTGACTGCATAGGCTAGGCGCACTGTCCCTGGTACGATAAGGTCATAGGACCCGAGGGTTAGGAACCAGACATTGAGCTGTTGGTTTGGGCCAATCGTACTAGGATTGTGCGTGGTAACAATCAACCGCGGAATTCCCTTTACCCCAAGAGGCTCTGGTAGTCTGCGGTATGGGTTAAGCTTTCGTCCATATTGGTGAGAAGACATGTTGAACATAATGAATATGCCTCGGATAAGTCTTTAATACAGTGGCAGGCTTTGATGTCATCGACTATCCCGATGAGCAGGGCGACCGAGATGATGATGCAACGCAGTTGCAAGATGAAACTAACTTTTCCTGGCCCCTGACAGCGACACTGTTGTGGAACAGAAGACGAAGGAGGAGGAGGCTGTCAATGGCTACTACCAGAATCAATGTGAGAAAGGAATGGTACCCATTCTACGTGACTATTACAAGTTTGAATTCGACAAAAATGGGCAGCTGAGGCTGAAGGCCAATCCAAATATCGACATTGTTAGTAAATCGGGAAACCCCTTGCTCTCTCATCACTTGCTGGAAAGCGTGTCGGTGGTGAGGTCATCCAGAATGAGCTCGGATTTGTGGAATGGACTCGAGGGAACAAGGCACTTAAGCCAAAAGCACCTGAAACACTGCGAGTCAGTAACAATGAGTTGGGTGAAGTGGCTGCTAGGATCGGATACTATAGAAATGCAAGGCTTGGGACGGGTGGATAATGATGCGTTAAATTCAACTAAAACGTGGTGAAAATTCATACCGAGAAGGAAGAAACCGCGCTTAAAACCTTCAATGAGCCTACACTTGATACCACAAGCTTGGAGTACAGCATCGGAGAGCTCAGTGGACTCGACAGGGCAATAAAGACCATCTGACGTGAGTTAACCAACAACCTGGCCAGACTGTTTGGGCTGGATGAGCACATCGCTTTGGAAAAAAAGAAAGCTCGATGAAGCTCAAGATGATCAGTTTAGTAGGCGCCGGATAGAAGAACGCTTGCGCAACTTGGAAGATGAACAAGCTTCCCGCCTGGAGGCGGGCGCAACGAATAGGCAGGCTCTCCAATCTCAAATCGACCGAATCAGAGAGACGATCAAGTGGATCCTCAGTGAGGACACGACGCCCACTGAACACATTCGCACCCTCTTCCGGGAACAAGGGATTACGACTGCATCAATCCTCACAGCGATTGGGATGGCAATCTCGACCCTAGTACTTGCGTTGACAGGCGGGGATGGAAGTACTCCCGCTCCACCACCATCTGACAAGGGAGGCCTCAAAGAGTGGGTAAAAAAGCGCCTACATGCTCTTGGGCGCATTCTGGCCAAGTTAGCTGGGAAGGCGGTGGCTGCACTACCTGGAATGATGGGCTTAATTGTTTCGTGGGTGCTCAAGCTACTCACAAAAACTGTAGGCTGACTGGCCAAAAACCTGTGAGCCGTGGTCCTTGCTGTCGGGAGCCTGCTTCTTGTGACGTCTCTTCAGTGGCTCTCATCGAAGAAACCAAAGCGCGAGTACACCATTTGTAACCCCGACCACAATAACGGCAGACTTATCGTCATAATGCTGGCGAGCTGCCGCAGTTCAAGTCGTGCTTCCTGATGCCGACGACTCCGCTACGGGTTCCTGCTTGCACAGTAGGCGCATCAATGCGATGCGGCGGCTTGACCAAACCCGTCTCTCACGTTGCCACGGGGGTGTGGTTGGTGTAGTGTTTATGTTTGTATTTACAGCCAGGGCATGGGAGGTTGTGGGAATAACGATCTCATTGTTATACCCCACGAGACTGTGCGAGAGGCCACCTAGTTCAATATCGGAAGGCGTCATTTAGGGAGTATTCAACCGAATACATAAAATCTGTTTTTGACTTGGCGTGAGACAACACGTTTTGATAGCATTTAATTCCACTCGTCAGGTCCACTGGGAGACCAGCAGGGGGTGAATTGACTTTTGTGTAGACCCCGGGGGACGGCCCACCACCCTCGCCAGCCAGGGGGCCATCATACCACTTTAGAGGCACCAACGTAGGTTCACGTTCCACCCCAACACCAAACAGGCCCCAGCGTAGATTAAGAACGGGCAAAAGTAAATCAAACCCAAACAGCAACAGGAGAACCATAAGGGATGGCCCACGCCTTCGCCGGCCCAAGCCTCTCATAGACAAAAGCCACCTTCCGGTGGTGTTTTATAGATAAAGCCATATTAGACATATCAGTGACAATGAATATACCCGATTAGGTGCACAATGCGAATAGGTAAAAATACATGTCAGTGGCTCATGTGGACGGCGCTGTATAGGGGAGTGCTGTTAGGTACATTTGGTCAAACTGCGAAATGGATCGTGTACAAAATCCTGCCGTGTTTGTGGCGAGGGGGTAACGCACCAATTATCGCTCTGCCTGTGGGGTGGTTACAAGAATGAACAGATGAAACTACTGCACTAAGAGCAGAGGGGACACGGCAGAGGGATTTACCCGGCTGGCGGCTATCGAAATTTCCATTTAAAGATGTGGAGGCAATAGGCATACTAAGTACACAACACGGCAGGTATGGGCGAATACATCAATAAGCTGTTGGCTAAAATGCAAACACCGGAGTCTCTCGAAGATGTTGTCTGGAACATCCTGGATGAAGCCATTCCAGAAGCAATAATGAAGCGATTGCTGAGGTCTCTGCTTCCAGATGCAGCACGACCTCCCCTCCACCTCGAAAGGCACGTGGGAGAAATAGAAAGGCAATTGTTGAGGAGTCTGACCCAGCCAAACAACGGCGACAATTCGACTTGGATCTCAAAGTCCCTCACCCGGTGAGGCTTCCAGATTAGAACTCCAGGTCGATCTTGTGAACGACACCAAAGACGAGTTTGAAGTTTATGGCACAGCGGCGGTCTTCTCTACACGGCGGGTAGAAGCAGAGGACCCACTTGACATCGGCGACGTTGAGATCGCCGATGGTATGCATGCAAGGGCAGTCCGACTGGCTCTGGATGGTCGCATGACGGACGAAAGGACAGCACGACTGCAAGCAGCTCTTCCATAGGGTGCGTTCATCCTGAAAATCAAACTCTTGCGGGAACGAAACGAAGGCGACTGGGTCGCCGAAGATAAGTTCGATCCCGCCCGTGCGGACTGGAAGAAGGGGCGGGGTATCATTGAGATCTCTTAAGAAACTAAGCTGGGCGCGTTGACCGGGATCAACCAGTTGTTCTACCAGAATGCTCACCTGTCACCACGGTCGTTTACGTGCTCTACCCTCTCAGACCCAGAACCTGCCAACGTGCCAACGTGGCCCCAATGCGTGATGGTGATCTCAACTATGTCGCGCAGAGAGTGGTGGAGCACTTCGAAGGTGCCTTGAAAAGCCAGGGGTTAACCCCCACAAGGCGCCAGAAGATACAAAGGTGGGAAGATAGAGTCCCCAGCGCCGGTGCAGCGGTCGACGATGTGGCCGAGCTCGAGAAAATCATAAATGGGCGATCATCCTGAAGGACATTGCCGGCGAGGTTATGTACAACAGTGGCAAATATGGGATAGGAGGAAAGACTACTATTGCCCCATAGAGCTCATCTGCCATAACGGCCACGCCTGGACCAAAAACCTTCACTTCTTCCAGCCCATACAGGTCCACATATACGATAGACACGCCTGGGAAACCATCAGACAGGCCACCCAGAATGGGCCAATCGCTGTCTGGCTACTCGGAGGACGCCAGAATAGACAGCTCAACGTCGATCAGTTCGTCCTACAAGACGGCCGCACCTACAGGACACAGGAGACCCATCAAACCCTCCAAGAAGTCTGCACCCTCGACGATATCCAAAAGGCCTGCGTGGAGCACAGCCACGGCGGTATCTACAACTCCGTGGACTACGACATGAGAGACATTGTCAGCATCGACATGAAGGCCTGCTATCCCACCAGGTTCCAGAGGAAGGGCGTGGTAAAGCCCTATTTCGATAGATTCGGCGACCTCACCCACGGGATGACAAAGGGGTCTATAAAGGACTTTTTTCCCAAAGACATCAGCACGGGTTTCGCTGAGGTCAGTGAGTGGGAGTTCGAAAAAGGTGTTCACCCCGTCATCCCGGTCTGGTTTGGGAAGCATTTCGCCGAGCAGGGCTGGGACCCCACACCTCCGCTCGCCTTCCTCGTGGAGTCGGGTCTTCTCACTCGGCTAAGGGTCCGCGAAGCCAACACTGCGTTCGGGAAGCAAACCGAAGTCTGGCTTCCAGAGGACCGACACCAGGGCTGCAGAATTATCGGGGAGTTCGCCCAGGACGCAAAAGCCGACGGTAAACGATTGACTCGCCGCCTTGTCACGGATCAATGTGAACTAGATTATCTTGTGAGAGACACTCGCCAAAGAGGCACCCTGGTTGGCACACGCCAACGTTGCTCTCTTGACCAGATCCTCACGTATTGTGATGGTTCACAGCCCCAGTACGCCCACTTAGGGGCCTCTATGCTAGCCAACGCCCAAATTAACCTCCTCAGTATGTTGCAGCACTTCAATGAAAAAGAGGCGGTTCGACAGGCAACAGAGAGCATATAAGTGAAAAGACCGCGCTGCACCAGATCGAGGCATATGTCACCCCAAGACTCTGTGATTGCGGTGAGTAATTGTGTGTTCCCTGCCGGACTGGGGAAGAGTATCTTCCACCCACAAGCCCAGCCCAAGGAAGCGACAAAGGTGAACAGTTGTGCTTGCCTCAGGAACACGACGCTTACCTCCCCAAGCCAGAGAATATACAACACGACAAACAGCTGGCCAACTCAACTGCTCCAAAGTACGACGACCCACTAACCTACCATTAGCAGAGCTACCTCAATGGCGGAGGCGGTAGTGACAAGACAAGGAGGGCGATCGAGCTACTCAGTGTGCGAGACCGACTTGTATTTATCCCAACTCACCGCCTTGCGAAAGAGAAGCGAGGTAATGGAGTCAAGGCCCAGATCCACCATGGCTTCTTCCGTTGGAGCTGCCACAACGACTGGATGCCGATTCGCATGGGCCACCAATTCATCCCTCACGTCATTATCTGGGAAGAGGTGTGCACTGTGCCCCAGCCTATCATAGAAATGTTCTTGGACTGGCTGGACCAGCGTGTGGTCCAGGTTATGTGTTGTGGTGATCAAGGCCATCCTCTACCAATCGCAGGTGAGACCCATGACTGGTTACGTTAATCAGTGAATTATTACGAAGGGGTCAAGACAGAGCACCCGGCAAAAGATAATGCGCTCAAGGCCCCAAAAGAAGGCACATCACCCTCCAGGCTGACAAGGTCTAGTGTCAGGAGATGTGGAAGGCTCTGCCAACTGTCTCGGATGGGAGCGCTTCATGACGCAATGGAGGACAGGTGACCTGATACTCATTAGCCGGTAGAAGGTTCGCGACCGGGAACAAGAGCTGTTGCTCCAAAAACACAAGGAGTACTTTCAGTTTCAGACACACCGGTTGCCCCAAGGACAACCGAAAACAGAACATTATGGTTCCCACCCCGGGCATAGACCGCGAAGAAGAGTTCGTCGTCAATGACATCGTTGAAGTCACCATTGAGGCCACTGAACAGGCTGGCAAGACCGATGATTAGCGCCTATGGTAGACCCTCACAGTCCACTCAACCCAGGGCCTCACTATCCACGACCCACAGAAGGGCTGGATCATAGACGACTTCCTACAATGGTCCAACCTCGCCTACCTCGACGTTTCCCGCGGGGAATATATACAGCAGCTCGAACGGGTGACCTGTCCACCAGGTGAGGGTACTGAGGTCCGGCAGTGCACAGAGCAGTAGCTCCGCAAAAACATCGCGAGGAAGCGTGTCGCCCACAAGCACCAGGACCAGGTCAAATGACTCCCGGGTTTCAATATCAAGGTCGCCTACATCCTGCGACTCAAAGAAGACATGCAACATCGAGATACTCTGGGCTTAACAGCCCAAAGATACACAGCAGTTCAGTGTCAACTGGCTGGACAACAGCAGGGGGGCACTGCCGGGGGAACGTGCGATTGACCTGTTTAAAGTGTAACCGAAAGAGAGGGGTATCAGCAGTGCCAGAGGAACAATACACCTAGTGTCTAGTCCGAAAGACAACCCCATCGGGAGGCAGCTGGGTGTCGGGAGGCACCACAAGCAGCTCTTCTCGGACGAAGCTAGGGGCTGGTCCAACCATCAAATAGTAGAGGACAGATTCGCCGGGCTTGTTGGCTGAGCCTCCAAGTCCTGAAGAGACCACAAAGGGTCGGTTGCCCTACGCCCCCCCCCCCCCACCCCTCTAGCTCGCCTGCCTGGTAGAGGTGGCGAACACCCACATTGGAGGGGAGTTTTTTTTCTCATTGAGACCAACGGGGCGGCCGGCAACTACAGGCGAGGGTTTTTGGCCACAATCTTGGTCTCGACGGCGTCAGATGGCTTCGTTTTAGTTAAGCGAGTCACCTCACCACTCAGGGCCGCAACAACGACGGGCAGCCGAGCAACCCCATTCACGTGACCTCTCACCTGACAGTAACCTCATCTCCTGGGCGTATTGACGCTTGAACAGTCGCTCTGCCAGGGCAGGGGTCGGTTGAATCGTTCCAAAATTCCCTGGTCCCGGTGGACGTCCAAACGGCCACGCAGGACTTCTGTCCCGTGTTTCTGAAGCAGCTGATTAATCGCGCCCTTGAATTCGGCCCGGGATCAACCTGAAGGAGGCTGGGCCACCGCAGTGGTCCACGCTTGTATATCTTTTCTATGGCAGGCGCGACCTCTTTGGCCTCTTTTGTGGCAAGGGGCTCTGCCTCTTTATAGCGGGAGGCTACATCAACGACCGTGAGCGCATACTTGTAGATTTTGCGGGCCACTCGGTTGTTTGGCAGAAAGAGCAAGATCTTCACAAATCTTCGGGTCTTCGCGATTCAAGATAGATAAGTCTATGAAACTGGGAAGCTAGCAGGCACCTTGGGATTTGCAGCAACCAAACTCTCCGAGGGAGGGAAGCTGATGGGGTGTGAGTTACCTAAACTTGCAGCCCACATTCATTTGACAGACGTCAGCACCACAGACAATGTTTACAACGGGCTGCCCAGCACTCTATTCAGAACAGCACCTGTAGCAAACGAAAAAAAGTGCCAGTGGTAAACAGTGGTTTTCTCTCATTTACAATACAATAGGCTTGTCCCAGGCCCTATAGGCAATGTTACAGTCCGCGTTTTAGATAGCAGGAGTGACCCTATTGAAATGCAGAACCTATCCGTAACATTACATATTCGAAAAATACCTTCGGAACTACAACGAAAGACATGTTGAACAACGAAGGACCAGGAGCACACTGCCTTGCACGACCCTTCCGCCGGCTGATCTCGGGGACACGAAGGGCTATAGAGAACAAGGGTTGTAAATTCATATTTCGAGTGTAGCTGCATGAGTGTGCATAATTTCATGTTCTTTCCGTTGTCCGCGCCACGTCAGGACGTCGCAATTCAGACATGGAGTGAAATGAAAAGTTCACACATGCAGTCAAAGGCGTGTATGTCCACAGTTTGCCTCGCGCAGAGCAAGACATCGACGGCGCATGGACCTGATAAGTATCTGGATGTCACCCTGTGGTACTGCGTTCCACTCCTGCCTTAGAACATTACGTAAATCGCCTAATGTCTGACGATCGTGAAGTCGTACCCGACGGTCAAGTTGATCCCAAAGATGCTCGATTGGCGACGAATCTGGCGAAAGTGGGGTCCAGGGAAGAAGTTCGATGCTCTGCTTCTCAAGAATGTCACGACAGGTACGCGCCACGTTAGCGGTGAACAACGGGACAACAACAGCGTTAAGAATTCCGTCCCTATATCGCTGTCCATTTAGATTACCATCGATGAAGATTAACTGCGTTCGATGGTGCAAGGAAAGTCCTACCCAAACCATTAAACTACCCCCGCTGAAAGTGTCGAATTACCGCACACAAGCATTAGAAAACCGTTCTCCTCGTCGGCGATACACTCTTGCTGTACCATCAGCGCGCCGTAGACAAAATCGTGATTCATCACTAAAATGAACTGTGCCCCAACGCTGATGAGTCCCGCAAGCGCGCTGTCGTACCCATTCCATCCTGACGGTACGATGACGTTGGGTAAGGATTAATCTACGGTATGGATCTATACGTTGGATGCCGTGTTCAGCGAGTCTGTTGTGACAGTTTGTTCACTGATTCTATTGTTAGTTCTACCAGGAGTAATTGCTGCTGACCTCGAAGGAAGCGATCCCGCAAGTGAGACGTTTGATGTGCCGGCCTTGTGCAGGAGCCGCAACTCTTGGTCGACCTGAACACGGTAGGTCGGCAGTCGATCCAGTGGTCCTATACCTTCCAATGAGACGGGAATAGTGGCCACAGTGACTCCGGATTCAGCAGCGAGCTCATCTGGAGATATCCCAGCCTCATGCATACCAATGGCACGCAACCTCTGATTTTCGGTTTATCTTGAGATTTTTTAAAATGTTGGAAGACAAAAACTAGCGCGTTTTCTCGAGAACCCAGGGTCTCCAGCACAACATAACACAAAGAAATCGTCGGTCACGCATTCAATTTGACATTCGCCGGTAGCACGTACTATTTTGAAATCCGTTGCAAAATTGTATACGATTGGGTGGACAACAACAACATGTCATTAAGGGGTCGTCCAACGTTACTTTGGGCATTTTTTTGAAAATTTCCAGAATGCCCTAAATACGAATTAAAGCGGCGAATAACGACGTATTATATACCAAAATAATGACAAAACCCGAATTTATCCACTTTATGAAAATTTAAAAAAAATATTTTTGCTTTTGATGACAAAGAAATTGCCCGCCGCATAAATTACGTCAGGATTAACAAGGAATAGATCGGTAAATCGAATGTCTGAGTTGTAAATAAAAGACTTCACACTCCATACTCGGAAAAAGCATATTTATGATTTCATCGCCAACGTGGTGAGAACGCTCAGGGGAAAATAGATGACCACAAACGCTTGATTCTGTTCGGGCGACACGTCTATTATGATCACGTGGTTTTTTTTGGACAAAGTTGTGAAATGATTTGATTTCCCACGATCTGAAATCTTAAAACATTTCACTGCTGTTTTTTGAATCTGGCAGGCTGTGTAATGTACAACTCACGACGCATTCATTGGAAAATATTCAGCTGACAATGTGATAATTGCGAGATACAGTCCACAGTAGTGCTTTTGAGATCAGAATTTGTACAATGTGATGTAAGGGTCAGCAAGGGATTAATACGCCACTGATTCGAACTACTATTATTTGGTTGATGACGACGAACAAAACATAAAAGTGGAAAATTATATTTGAAAACAAAAATACATTCACATAAACCTACATTACAGTCCTCACAATTGTATATTTACGAAAACATAATTTTACTGTCGCCGAACTATATTAGTGACGTAAAGAAGGCTTGATGAAGTCTGCTACGAAAAAAAGAAGACCAATGTCAAAGAGAATTATCAGAAAGGTTTCTTCCTGTTCACCAAATATAGCGAAATGTCGTACCATCGTAAATTTAAATATCTCCCTCCCACAATTACATTGTGTATAAGACGGACCAACGTCGATTTTGGGCATTTTAACACTGTGTGGACAGAAATAGAAAAAAAATCCGCTGGGCGGACTAAAATTTACACGAATTACCGAAATGAGACCACAATGTGCCACATGTGTTTAGATAGATGAATTTAATAACCAACACAATTACGGTATTGTTCAGACCGATAACCCCCGCCTATAAAATTAGTATTGGTAAGCAGACCAGCTATTAATGTTCTTAAATCTCACGAGAAAACAACAGCCAAGCCTCCCCAAACAGCAACTAAGGAAGGCCGAAAGTTCCGAAACAGATGAAGCATACCAAATCATGTACATAAATGAATTAGAAGCCAGGATTTCTAACTAAGTGTAGCCGATTGGTGAAAGTAAAATCTACACGCAGGACAGGTAATTGTTTGTTGTTTTGGTCACACATGAACATTCATATGGCACTCTTGGCAGCTGTCATTGCTCATGCATTACCAGAAATGGACACGTATGCGCGCGCGTGCGTGCGTGCGTGAGTGCGTGCGTGCGTGCGTGCGTGCGTGCGTGCGTGCGTGCGTGCGTGCGTGTGTGTGTGTGTGTGGAGGGGGATGGGCACAGCAGACTCACAAAAATCACACTGGACATTCTTAATTTTTTATTGATATACTCTCTCATGACTCCGTAATTATTTTTCTGATCTGTGTGGATTTGACCCTTGGTGAACTTCATAAAAAGGTAAACAAACACAAGAAAAATGACAGCTCTTTTGAAATGTAGGCATCCTAGATCACAATTGCTCCCGTGGTCTGTTCCTTGCAGGAATGATAACAATATTTCTCCGCGGCTGTGCTAGAAGGATTGCAGAATTTAACTATTCAATAAATTTAAGGAATTTTATTGTATAAAATCTGATCTCTTACTTATGTCTTAGCAGACTTACAGACAGCGCCTACTGCCACATGGTAACGGTTCCATGGCAAATATTAGATTCCACAAAATCTATGTTTCATTCCATAGAAATTGATATATAATTTACTGTGGGGGGGGGGGGGAATGTTCTTTCTGACATTCTCTGGGCTGTGGAGGAAATTACCTGAAAGTTGGCCAAATTTACGTTGGACGTCCCCTTAAACTCTTTGCGCAACTTCTTGTCCACAAACATGCAACAATAGAACTATTATATTTCATCCTTAATGCTATTTTTTCACGGTTGTTTCTACTATACTTTCTTTTTGACTAAGTATATTAGTCTTGTCTCAGGCCTAGATTTCAATGAAAAACCTAATCTTGGTAGCCTGGACTGGTATCAAAGGTTCCTAACGACATATGCACTTTTGATTTGGGTTAGTTCGCTGGAAATTCAGGGCGGCCGAATAGTTGTTAGACACATCCGGATTTCACATGGGATGGCACATAAGAGAAGTCCGCTTTTAGGCCCCGCCCACAGGTGAGCTCCTCCACTGGACTGAGCCTTTCAGGTTCAAACCACGCAGTTCGGTAAATGTAGCTTGTTGCGGTTGTTCCTTCGGCACGGACAGTTCTTTTCTCTTGTGGTGACCCTCGGAGAGCTGAAATACATACAATGCTCCTCAAAGTTTATTATAGTTTCTTTGTTGACTCAGTATATTATTGGACATCAACTTGTTAACTCCAGATATGTTAATCCATGGTCTGACCTGGCCTGATGTTTAGGCAATCGAGTTCGAATCAAGATAACACGTGTCCTTAGTTAGTTTACGTTCCATTCAGGGTCCTCGTGATACTGCGATGGTTGGAAAAGTTTTTAATGAGTAGGCCTCGTCGTTAGATACACATCACCTTTTTCCAGGTAAAAGGCTCAACTGCACTTTCCCAACCATCGCAGGCGAGGCCTCTCAGCAAAAGAGTAGCTGACTTTACTGGGATAAGCACCCCCCCCCCCCTCCCTGTCCCTCGCCAAAATATAGACAGTGTATTTCAGGATTAGGCCCTCTTGGTTGAAAGCACACAAAGGTTTTCAGAACGAGGACTTCCATTACAAGACGAGGACGACGTAGTGGAAACTAGGTCCACATCCGAACAAAGGCGGACAATTCAATACACGCAAATACCCCCTCCCCCTCCCATACCATAAAAACGAACCACGCATGACAAGTGAGGGCCCTCTCGTCAAAAGGGGATCTGCACAGTTTTGATGTGACTCGCATAACAAGAGAGGGCCCTCTCGTCAAAAGGGGATCGGCACAGTTTTGATGTGACTCCCATTCGAGAAATAGTGGAAATAGCGCCTTGTACGGCGGGGTTCCGTTAGGAGAAAACTCGCAGCTCATTGCAAAACGATATTCCAAAATCAGCCGAGTTAAAAATTAACCCAAATTAACTGGGTTGAGTGAATATGACCCGAATGTGTCGGAACGCCCCCCCCCCCCCCTCCACCCTCCCCCCCTTCTTGCTGTAACGTGGACTGTGCAAAATAATCACCCTGTAACAGACCAGGCTTCTTCATTTATAATACTTTTTTCTGCTATTGTAAAATATATAGTTTCGTCCAATATCATTAACCACACAATAAGTTCTTCATTTAATCTCAATGTCAACAAGGAAAAATGTTGGTGTGTTTGAGTGGCTGTTTGTGTGTCTGGGTCGAATGGTTATCTGCCGGTTCACAAACGTATACTGGCTGTAGGTGTAGATGGAAGGAGACACTTGCTTCATCTAGTGGAGGATCCTGGTGCAGTATGGAGCACGTTGGCCAGATGGAATCTACTCTCCGACCAGTCTGCTAACTTAATCCCAAATCTGTGGGTGGTCAGGTTCTCCAGCAGGTACTTCCACAGATGACTACTTGCCAGCTATAGTATGGGGAAAATTTCGAACATTTTTAGGCATATTTGTCATGACACCACTTTCAGTTGGAGATGCTGAAGGGGGGGTTAGCTTACGTTTGATAAAATGCATTAAACATATTTCCAATTTGTATTTGCCTTTTACATTGGCCAAGCACCACATCCCATCTATTTTTGCTTTAGCGAATCGTAAATTCATACTGATTTTTGAAACTCTGTCACTCCTACACACATGTCAACGCGACTTTGTTTTGCTGGTGAACGAAGTCGGAGAAAACCACCAAGCTGCGGCAAGTAACTATTGAACTCTAAATTTTGAACCCAGTAGAAGTGGAGTTGATAGTGTGAGAAGACAAGTATTCTTTCGCGTTCTGTACTGTTGTGCTGTGTTCAGTAGTACACAATGACACAAAGAGCCTTGTCTAAGAGCACATTCCAGACGATGAATGGAGATCATGTTCGAAACGACGCCGTGATCCTTCTGTTTGATCAATGCTGATCACTGAACCACTGTGCTTAGCAAACTCGACTCTGATGTTTTATCTGTAACAGTTATTTAAGATTCTGATCCACTTTGCATTGTGCAAAAGGAAAGAGTTGTTGTTTAAATCTCGTCTATTATTGTGGATAAAATGCAAACCGACCTTCATATGGAAAAGCGAACATTACGTTGCCGAAATGACTCCCATAGCAGTAGTAGAAGTCGATGTATTTATTGAAATTAACACCACTTGAGGCAGATCGTAAACTGAAACACAGCACAGTATGCAGACGATACAATATGTAGAATGATTCTGCTATTTCGCATCTAAATGTAATTCCAACGCGTTGTACCCTCCTGTCACACGTTTTTCCGTACTCAGGAAATTGGAGGTAGCAATCCCTCGCTTCAGGGAACCACAGGAAAATAGTAGAGTTATACCTCCCCCGAAACAAGGCTTTGCCAATCGCGGATACGTGCCAGCCAAAAGGTGACGATAGCAGATTTAAACTGGAATGATTTATTCTTCAGAATTACGAATACAAATAAAACAGTTACCAACCATAGTAAATGTAGAGTTCCCCGAGTGTATGAATATGTGATGCTCCGCCAATGGTTCAGTAAAACAATTTATCATTTTCTATAAATAACTGTACGATGGACACGATGGACTTTATATATATTATATATATTATATATTGTATAATAAATGCACTGTCCTATAATAATAATCGTCTAAATAAAAAAAATAGTTTTAGGAAAATATTAATTGCTTATAGTTATTAACTGAGGACTTATCAATTTTTATGTTATAAAAGGAAGCATACAGTCTGTGTGATCGAACAATTGAAATCTTATTAGACTAGTACACGTTTTCCAAAATGTGGCTATTTAAGGTTCATGAGGTATTTTTGAGAAAAAGCGGTTAACATATGTTTTGTAGAAGAGTTTTAAGTGCTAAAAACGACTACGGACGTTACCACACAAACTTTTGCCATATAAGGGGTCAAATCAAGGGTAAAAGGTCATCAAGTGCAAACAATTTTTTTTTTCAATGTTCCGACGCTGTTACCTGTTCTATGCAATTATAAAATTATAGACCAATACAACGATTCGTAAGTGACATATTGAAGTTTGAAATATCAAATTTGAATGAAAATGTACTATAACAATTTCATAAAACTCCCATTTCCTTGTCATTTATAAGGTTTTCAGCTTGGTTAATATCTTGCGATCCCTCGTTTCTATTTCACTACAGTTGTGCATACGTTTTCAATAAAAAAAAAAGATCAACCTTTACAGATCAAAATTACTAAACAGAAAGTCAAAATCAATGGTTATTAAAAAAATTTAATAGTGATTCTTTCCATTCAACCAGTTGGATCATTCTGTTGAAAGACACTAATTGATCAGTTTACAGGTAACCAATTTTAAGATTATGAAAATTGTTTCTTGATAATTTTTACTGGTATATTTCCTGCTTCAGGGGTTCTCACATGGGTAGGGGAGGGTGGGGTGTTGTCATACCCCAGTAAGTTTGGAGCAGGTTGTGCGATCCAATGCATGCTATCATTTCTTTGTCACTTACCATTGAATATTAGTTGAAGGCAATTGGATGTTTCTCTCTGTCAGTTTCAATGACTTATGCTTTGTTTTCACACCTCAATGCTTGTGTCTCTTTTAGATGTGATACGATTACTGAAATGGTAGCTTACTGAAACCCACTTGCTTGTCATTATTTCATTTTTACAGGACAATATGGAACCAATCCTTAACCTGAAACGCCAATGAGAAGACATTTCTTTCCACAAGTGCATTATATCTCAAGAAGGACCTACATCAAGTAAAGGTGATCTGACTGATGCAACATCCGTTGGTATTGATTCATTGGGGCTAGCTAGTGAACTAAGAAGAAAATTACGAGACGATGACTTCAGAGAAGCAGTCGACAGACTTACATCAATTTTCTGTGATACATCTACGTGCCAAAACTTTCATATGACAGACTTATTTGTTATGCTATGTATACAAACAAAAATAAAATTGAAAAGAAACTAACCGGCGAAGAAACTTTGCTATCACGCTCTACAACAAATCAAGGCATATGTGCACCTCCATTATTACGAAGTCATGTGATAAAAATGGATTGGAATTTGTGTGTAAGTTGTGTACCATCAGTACTTTTAACATGAGTACAAAAGCATTATTTTCAAAGCATAATATGTCCATAAAGTTTTTATGTGTATCGCTGATGTCAATGACTTAATTGCTGCAGAAGGATGTTATCATCCAAACTGTCTCAAACGTATCTTTCGAGTAGCTGAAACTGCAGAAACTGACTGTCGGTCAGCTGACTTAGCTTTCATCTGGTTGGTACACGAGTCACGCGAAGCAATGACATTTACTGGACTTGAATAAAGTATTTAATAGATATGAGAAACTGGCAAGTAAGATTGATATTGAAGTTCCTTCCTCGTATATCAACGGGCTTGCAACATACAAGGAAACATTGTCAAGGTTTGTTGGAGGTGTCTATGACTTTGTTGTACTTCGCAATGCCATTCCAGTGGACGACAGAACAACACTCCTTATTCCAAATAATTTTCAACTCGTGCCTCTGCCAACAGTAGTTGATGATAACAGCAGTGAAACAATCCAGATATTCAGGGAAAATGATGATTTTATGTCAACGGTACATGTTGCTCTCAAGCTGCGTGGAGACACCATTGATCATCCTAGTTGTCAAGGAATAAATGTCAATGAAACTGTTGAATTAGCATCGGCGCCTTCAGGTGTGCTTACATTTCTTAGTATTTTACTTGGTGGTGGCCAGTCACATACTGAAGAAGAGTTTGATGAATGTGGAGTGCATGATCCTGAACAGATAAGAAATAGACGTGTCCTTAGTATTGAACAAGACCTAGTTATTGGAGTTTGTGGAAGGAAGAAAGCCCCCTCCTAAGCATGTTCGGTTTGGCTTGGACTGTCATTGCATGAGGCCACTTGATCCAGACATCCTATAGACTTATTTCACAGGGTTGGGCATGTCATCGGTTATCAGCATATACTTCAGATAGACACTAGTATGGCAGAAACAACACTACAGAGTATGGATTTAGAAACAGGCACAGTGGTGCCACCTAATTTGGTAGCTGGCTGATCTCTTCATTTCTCAGTTGATAATATTGACGTAAATGATGGCACATTGGATGGTAAAACACATTCCATGTCACCCAGATGGCAGCGAGGATCTCCCAGATACAATATCCTTGACAATATTGAGGCATCTAATGATACAACACTACAAGTTCGAGACGTTATGGACAAAGTTATTGAAGTGAAGTTTGCACCATCTAGTGCTGAGTCTAAGTTTGGAGATCTCAAACTGCAATGGTTTCGGGCAGAAGAGGATAGGACAACACAAGCTGACACTGAGGTTGTAGACACAGCATTTTTGTACTCACGCCAGAGTGCACAACTAAAGTCATCGTGGACAAGTTTTAATCAGACTCACGGTAAGATCAATCCACCGAGAACAACGACAGGGTACATGCCAATAATTCAGGCCCCAGCTTAAGATCTTTAAACAGTGAAAGTCTCTGACCAATAAATGTGTGGTTATAACTGTGGACCAAGCTCTATTCCCGCTGCTGAGGGAATTAAAGTGGTGTGTTCCTGATTATAACGACGTGCTCATACCTCGCTTGGGTGGCCTCCACATTTCCATGAATTTTCTGAAAGTACTGGGCCAACACATGTTAGGATTCTGCACGTTTGGGAAGAAAGTGGCCTTTTGGGTCCAAATTCTGCTGAAAAGGTTATGGATGGAAAATGGTATTAGAGCTTACAAGTGGCATGCATTGTGGAGACTGTTGCTACCAAACACTCAATGCTATCTGGAGACAAAAGATCTGGACATGGCACATAGACTTTCAAAAGCAGCAAAAGAACAAGATTACTGGTACCTTTTCTGAAGGCCAAAGACGATGATGTCAATTTCAAGTTCTGGTGGCAATATCTACATATTGTGTCTAACTTGCTCAAGTTTACCAGAGCACAGCGCGAAGGTTTGTGGGATAAATACCTTAATGCATTTCGTGCTATGTTACCATACTTTCACAGATACGACCGCATCAGCTATGCTAGGTGGGGTACAGTCTACTTGTCACAGATAAACAAACTACCATAGGAAGTTGCCCATGAATTCAGTCAAGAGAACTTTGTAGTCAAAAATTCTGACAACATTTTCAACTAAGTAGATCCAGACCACAGTTTAGAATGGCTAAATGGAATTGACAAGCAAGCAGGTGGAATAATTGGCATTACAAAAACAAAATCTGCTCTACGTCGATGGGCACTTTCCTACAACATGCGGGCATGCGTGGCATTTCAAACAAGAGAAATGATTGACCTCCATATTGACAATGACCTTTGTCCAAATTAAGCCACCCCCCAGCCGGATAAAGCGAGATAATCTCGACGAAGGCCACATTTTTGAAGTTCTGGGAAGGTTTGACGTCTTTGAAACAGCTCAGTCATGTAGTCAGATTGTGGACATTGCGACTAAAGATGTTGCCTCATCAAACATACAAGACTCACTCCTAAATGCCGAGAAACATGGCAAGCAGCAGTTATTGGACTTTGTTTCGCAACGATTAATTGACAGGAGTCTCAAGCATATGGATACAGTGCACAAGGCAAAGGCTTTAACATTTTCGTCCCTTTATGATGTACCAATTGATGTAGCTAGAGGGGAAACAGAGGTTCTATAATCAGACAGGCAAATTGTTTAATGTCTAATCACTGTATATAAAGCTGGCCGACCAGTGGATCTTGACAAAATTCTACGACATGAACTCCTGACAGTTTCCATAAGATTTGCAGAAGGAAATGGGCCCCTCAGATCAGGAAACAAAGCAATATTGGCGGATGTATGGCCAAGGATGTGAATTGTCTTGCTGACATTAAAATACCCAATGACGAAAATTCATGCTTGGTTGTAGATAGACAGGCCACTGTTGCTGCATTTGGGAAGCACAGTGAAGCAAAGACATTCGGTGATTATGTGGACAGGTTTGTTAATCACATTCTTATGATTGGAAAACGATGTGACCGCATTGATGTCACTTTTGATCATTATAAGGACACTGGTACCTCAGTTAAAGATGGTACAAGAGAAAAAAGAAAGAAAAAGTCTCGACCAATTCGACGTCTGATAGAAAACAGAGACGTTCCTTTGCACTCTAATTGGAATTACCTTTGGACATTATCGGAAAAGGAAAGAGACCTCTCTGCTTTTCTTTCTCGTGAAATCATCAGATTAGTACCAAGTAGTAAGACTGCCGTCGTTGCTGGGGCTGAAGATGGAGGTAAAAGTCAACGATCCTGAAGTCGATGTAAGCATGTTGAAATCGGATCACTAAGAAGCAGACACGAGAGTAATTTCCACTGTATTCATTCAGCTGCTGAACACATCGTCGTATCAGCACGTGATACGGACATCACCATTCTTCTTCTAGCACACTTCAACAAAATGCAATGTTAAACCCTCTGGCTAAAAGCAGGAACATCTAAAAAGCCTAAGTATATACCAATTCATGAAATGTCAAACACACTTGAATTGCAGCAATATGTTAACGACGCCATACTTGCTTTCCATGGAATCACCGGTTGAGACACAGTGTCATACTTTTTGGGTCACTCAAAGAGGACATCACGGGATGTGTTTTTGAAGAACCATGAATTGCTGGAAGCAATCAGAAAGTCTGAAACCTTGTCTGAGGAAGACGCTCGCAAGGCAGAGGCCTTTATTTGTCGCATCCACAAGATTCCGTATGACTCCCGTGACAAAGGACGCATGCATCTATTCTGTAAATGTAAACCACCAAAGGCCTTAACCCCCGACGAGCGATGCAGTTCAATTTCACATTCAAAGGACAAACTATCAAACATTTCTATGAAGGCAGGCTGATGTTTCTGTTCCCATATTGCCATCACCAACCTCGTCCGTCTGGAAAGACTGTGATGGAAAACTTCAGCCCATATTCACCAGCCTTCCTCCTGTACCAAAAGCATGCAGGGAAATCGTTTTCTGTTGATGTACTAAGGGTTGTGTATCTAAAAACTCTTCATGCAAAATTTCAGATAACCTGCTCTGCTGTGCAGCTTGCAAGTGTTCTGTTGGTCCGCTGACCTGCACAAACCAGCAATAATCATATGCCTTGGTTGTATTCCATACTGACAATACACATTAGTCATGGGGAAAATCCCTCAGTGGTCTCTGATCCATTTGCCCAACAAACACGAGCGTAATTCAATTAATATTTTATCATAATTCGTGTATGCAAACCCACAATATTCAGTCTTTCTTTTATAATCCTTGTTAGTTAAAATTGTTTTATTGATAATACTCGAACCGAACCAGATATAACCCCGAGAACGATGGGTTTAAGACTTATAACACCCGCAACAACCCCTGTACTACTGGCTATACCTGTTGATGATATATTAAGAAGTATAATACATCTTGAATAATACTTAAAATTCTTGGCATAACACGGGAACTTTTTATTATAATGACTATATATCAATTTTAATTGTTCTATATCTGATAATTTTAAATCTTTCATTACAAAATTAAAAACAAAAAACAGGTTTTTAATCTACATCAAATGTCTTTTATAATAATAACCTCTCAAATCAGTGGCTCGAGGTCTATCAGCAGACACGTGATTGAACTCTTAGCTATTGACTCGCTAATAGAAGTCGACAAAAATAATTCAATAAACCCTGGTTGTTGGCTTGCACAAGTCAATTTCGGTGATTTGAAACCTCCTTTTGTGGTTTTCTAGACATTTTCGAGGTTTGAGTATTCCCAACTTCCAATAAAGTTCATGTAAAACGGGCACCTTGCCTTGAGGTGCATACAGAGGCCACGGAGGACAGGATCCTTGGTGGTTGAGGGCCCAATATAGATCGACACACATGGACTGACCTAAATATTTCTGGCGCCGTTGCGCATTTGTATACCGTATACAATCCTGTTAGTGTAAAAAGTGATAATCGTCGATACCATTAAAGCTTCATCCGGGTACAAAATCATCTTGTGGAAGATTATGCTTGTTTGATTAATAGATGTGTCGAAGGGGGTCAAAACGAGGATGGCAGTAAAATAAGTATTAGAGTTAGTTATAGAAATCTTTTAAAGTTTTGTTATACTGTAAATAAAAATAGGCCGATGAAATCGTCAGATGTGTACCCATACGCGCAACTAGTAGAAAGCTGTATGACGGAGGGCCACCACGGATGCCGACATTATGTACACCATACAAGGTATGGGTACATATAGAAATGGATTGGAGGAGTGTCTAATTTGATGGATAAAGGGTTAATATCTCCAGATCAAATTATCAGATTTACATAAAAAAAACTATACAGCACAGCACACCAGTAACCTGAATAAATAAATAAAGTAACATGACAATCGGATTGATATTTTTTGAGTTATCTCATGCCAAAGGGATTGGAGAAATTTTCAATTTGAAGGATAAAGGGTTAATATCTCGGGATCAAATTATTAGATTAACACCAAAAACTATACAGCTCAGCACATCAGTAACCTGAACACAAATATAAAGTAACTTGACAATCCAAGCAATAGTTTTCAAGTTATCGAATGCCAAAGGGATTGGAGGAATTTTCAATTTGAAGGATAAAGGGTTAATATCTCAGGATCAAATTATCCGATTTACACCAAAAACTATACAGCTCGGAACATCAGTAACCTGAACACACATATTAAGTAACTTGACAATCCAAGCAATATTATTCAAGTTATCGAATGCCAAAGGGATTGGAGGCATTTTCAATTTGAAGAATAAAGGGTTAATATCTCAGGATTAAATTATCAGATTTACACCAAAACCTATACAGCTCGGCACATCAGTAACCTGAACACAAATATAAAGTAACTTGACAATCCAAGCAACATTTTTCAAGTTATCGAATGCCAAAGAAATGGATACGGACGCCGGACGGACAGACGGACGGACGGACGGACGGACGGACGGACGGACAGACGGACGGACGTACGGGTATATATACACTTGTGCAAATTTTGACTCGTGGGGTGTGTTAAGAGTATGAATTGGTGTTGTGGGTAGCACCCTAGCTGGCCGTTATTGTGGGCATTTCTGTCTATTTTGAGGTGGGGTGCAGTGGTTGTTTTTGTCCATCACGTTTGGGGTGCGCAGCAGGGTTCCAGTCTATAGAGAAGTCAGACATGACGTCACGAGTTGGTTGCCATTGACAGTGTGACGAAAACAAACATATCAGTCATTGCAAACCTGTATTAATATCTCCAAACTAAATAGAGTATAAAACAAAATTTCCACAAATAATTTCGAATTTTATCAGCGTTATCTATTTATTTTAGGTTCAGTGTGTACCATATCTCTTCACAGCGAAGCAAAATCTCGATAATATAAAAAATACGTGTACGGTTTATATTCATTTATTGTCATGCCTGTATAAAAAACGTCCAGCAGGACATGGGGATTTTTGTGAATGATGACTGCTATTTTTCCCGTAATGATAGGGATAAAGACGGAAAGTTCCAGCAGAATGCTGCCTAATGTTCAGTGGTGGCGCCTGATTTCTCCTCATCGGTGGGGAGGGACTAATTTCTAAATGATATTAGGTTTTCCATTAATGCTGTGCCTGTGCGGTGAGGGGGTGTGGGGGGGGGGAGGACTCAATAAGTTTCCTGTTGCTTGCACTCGAAATTCGACTCAGGACCCTTCAAATCGATATTTTTTAAGTGTTTTTTTCTGTTTCTGCATCTGTTTCTAAATATGATCACAAGAAGTATAATGGCAAGACTACCTGACGTTTACAACGCTGCACGCGGTAGGGGACTTTCACCCCAGGTGTTGGTTGCCGGGTCCTATTTTACAAATAAAATAGAGCTTGCTTACCACGGTGAACCAACAGTGCTCCACTTCCCACAGGTAATAGTTAATATTTATCTTTGTACTTCGACAAGACTCACTTTAGAGGCATCACAATGTCAAAATTGCACAAGAAGGAGAGAAAATGTTATTTATTACTCCATCGCATCACTCACTTCGTGGGGAAAACCATTTGGGAAATGGTGGGGCTGCCAAGTATAACATACGGTACGGAAGTGGTACCCCTAAACCAGACGGCCGTAAAGAGCTTGGAAATCCTGCAGAACGATGCAGGCCGATGGATAACGGGGTCGAGTAATGCCGCAGCGCTAGAAGCAATCAGGGGTGAGCTTGGGTGGATGAGGATCAAGGACAGGATAGACCTGTTAAAGCTCGGTTATCTTAATTATTTGGTAAATCTCCCCGACAGCCGATGGTGTAAAGTAATGTTCCTGAGAATTTTCAACTCAAATATCAAAACGGGGTGGATGGTCCAAGTGAGGGAGCTAGTAGAGAACTACTCATTGGAGATCTCGGACCTGGACGTTGGGGCAAACCCGGGTAAAAAAAATCGTCAGAGAAAGGGTCATGGAGGATTGTAACCGTAATTGGCGAGAGGGGGTCAAATCAAAGAGGTCTTTGGGTGGCCTGCGTGATAAAGAGAAGCCAGGTTTTGAAGAGTACCTTGATGGCACCTTTGGGGGGGGGGGGGGTCACTGTTGTTCAAGCTGAGGTCGCGATCCCTGGAGTTGAGGAGAAAAATTGGGAAAGACGGTGAAAGGGAGTGTCAGATGTGTAACTTGGACATGGTGGAGACCCTGGAACACTTTCTTCTAGAATGCCCAAAGTATCAGTCTGAAAGAATGAGATTCACTGGGAGTATAATGGGGAAGTGGGATGGGAGAATGAAGGACATGTGGTTAGGGGGAGACTCAAGGGAGAGGGTTAATATGCTAAGCGGAGAGATTGGGAAGAATGGGACAAGGGATATCATCAAGCAGTTCGTTTCCGAGTGTTGGGAGGAGAGGAGAAGCGTGGGAATGGGGAGGCAGTTGGGAGTACAGGGGTAACCATGGCCTTCTCGCCCGAGAACCGCGACAAAACAGCGGCTGGCCAAAGTGTTATTATTACTCACGTCTAATCAGCAAATCCCTTAGGGTGGGTCACACTACCGACTGAAATACCCCAAAATCTCAAAATATATCGTGAAATATCACGAAATACACCATTAAAAAGCAAAGTTTATTCTGCCAGCATTCGGTCACTTCTAGATCACTCCCGACTGGCGAATGATCACGGGCATTGGTTCTACATTATACCGGCACTCCTGCGTAGCGACGATAGGGTAGCAGGTGACTTGAAGATCCCAGGTCTATTTTTTGCAGACGATATGGTGCTAGTGTCAGAAAGCGAAGAGGGACTATCGAAAATGCTGGCAATAGTTGGGAAATATGGGAACAAATGGAGACTCGAACTTAATGAAAGCAAGAGCAAATATATATCACGGGGTCGCATAGTGGACCCCACTCGAAGGTGGAGAGTGTGTGTGTGTGTGTGGGGGGGGGGGGGGGGGTTCTATATTGTGAAAGGTAGCAGCCAACTTCTTAGTGTAGGAGAGACAGGTGACTACGAGTATTTGGGGGTAAATATAAACATAACAGGAAGAGGCATTTACCGAAGCCACACAAATAAATTGATTCTGAAGGGGAGGTGAATGCTTCACAAAATGGAACTTATAGGGAGAAACAGATTCAATAAGGTTTTCGTGGGGAAAATAATTTGGGAAATGGTGGGTCTGTCAGAATAATATATGGTACAGAAGTGGTACCCCTAAACCAAACGGCTGTAAAGAGATTGGAAACCTGCAGGCCGATGGATAACTGGCTCGAGTAATGCCGCGACACAAGAAACCAATCAGGGGGGGGGGGGGGGGGGAGCTTGGGTAGATGAGGATCAAGGACAGAAAAGACTTATTGGAACTCGGTTGCATGTACCTTAATTATTTGATAAATCTCAACGCCAGCCGATGGTGTAAAGTAATGTTCTAGAGTATATAGGACTCAAATATAAAGACAGGGTGGATGGTCCAAGTGAGGGAGCTAATAGAGAACTACTCATTGGAGATCTTGGACCAAGAAATAGGGGCAAACCAGGGTAAAACAAATCGTCAGAGAAAGGGTGATGGAGGATGGTAACTTTAACTGGCGAGGGGGAGTCAGATCAAAGAGGTCTCTGGGTAGCATGGGTGATAAAGAGAAGCCTGGTTTTGAAAAGTACCTTGATGA
Organism: Pictodentalium vernedei; assembly: GCA_031216915.1. Classification (NCBI taxonomy): domain Eukaryota; kingdom Metazoa; phylum Mollusca; class Scaphopoda; order Dentaliida; family Dentaliidae; genus Pictodentalium; species Pictodentalium vernedei. The sequence goes on along the minus strand of CM062296.1, from coordinate 859,360,790 downwards.
CATCTTTGGGTAGTCACTGTTGTTCCAGCTGAGGTCACGGTCCCTGAAGCTGAGGGGAAAATGGGGAAAACGGTGAAAAGGAGTGCCAGATGTGTAATTTAGGCGTGGTGGAGACCCTAGAACACTTTCTACTAGAATGCCGAAAATAACAGTCTAAAAGAATAAGATTCACTTGGAGTATAATGGGGAAGTGGGATGGGAGAATGAGGGGAGAGTGGTTAGTGTGAGACTCAACGGAGAGGGTTAATATGCTAATCGGAGAGATTGGGATGAATGAATGAGGTAAGGGGTGTTATCAAGCAGTTCGCCTCCGAGTGTTGGGAGGAGAGAAGAAGGGTGGGAAGAGGGAGGCAGTTGGGAGTACAGGGGTAACCAAGACCTCCTCACCCGAGAACCGCGACAAATCAGCGGCCAGCCAAAGTGTTATTATTATATTACCTGCAATTTAATTATGAGTGTTTGAAGTAACAACTTCCAGCATCTATGGCTACACTATCAGTATAAAGTCAAGCTTCACCAATGGTAATATCTATACTGACAACCAGATGCCTTGGTTACCGCATCCTATTGTACCACTAAAACAGAACTTGTGTATAACAATAAACATGCACTGATCCAATTAGTCCAACTTGACTAAACAACTTGAAATCCAGCAAGAAGCCTGGCCTGATACAACATATTTCATGCTACTAAGCCAACATGAAGTCACTCTTCGGGAATTTACAGAGCAACAGTTTTCAGGCACTTCAATTTGGGCATGAATGAAAACATTTTCAAGTCAAGCTTGATATGAAGATTTTGAACCCTTTTAATTAGATATAAAAATATAAACAAGAGGCCCCACGAGGCCTGATTCACTCATCTTGAACAGAACACAATACAAACAGGGTCCAAGAATGAGTCTACATCAAGCAATCCATCTCCATAGGATACGCTCTCAAACCTTGAATCCCTCAGGAGCGACAAAATAATCCAGGCATCATTCCTCTTCTTCAGTTGATGATAATGTAAAATGTAAAGCTCCCCTATGAAACCGCTTGATACAACCTATCTTAGTAAATCTTAGTTACACACCCCTAGAGGGTACTGAATACAAAAGACATTTTTTTATAGGAAAATAAAATCAATCTATATCCTTCAAAATGCTTTTTGGAACAGAAAAATCACCTAAAAGCCAAACATTTTTTTAAAAAATCATCCAGATTGCTCACTATGTTGTTCCAAGTTATCACACGAATGAGCTAAATATTCATACAAATCTATTAAGTTAGGATAACTGTGGATGGAAAAATCAGACAGGAATGGTTACCAAACTTGATCAAGATATTATTGAGATCAACTCATAACAACAAGAGGCTCCAAGGAGCCTTAATCGCTCACCAGCCAAAGTGGTGGTTCATCAACACTACAAAGGAATGAAGTCATGAGAGATAAATTTTATGGAACTAGGGCCATGGCTTGAACAAACTTGAATCTTACCCCCCTAAGGATGTTGCATACCAAATATCAAAAGCATTCATCTGCTGGATCTGAAGAAGAAGACTTTTAAAGAAAATTCCTCATTTTGAACTAAGTTATCATTTGGGCTCCCACAGTGAGCCCAAATATGAACCAAGGGACTTGGCTTTAACAAACATGAATCTCACCCCCTAAGGATGCTGCATGCCAAATATCCAAAATATCCAAACATTCCGCCTGCTGAATCTGAAGAAGATTTTTGAAGAAAAATTCCTCAAATTGACTATGTTATAATTCAGGCTCCCATAGGGAGCCCAAATATGGACCCAGGGACTTGGCTTTAAGAAAGTTGAATCTCACCTCCCCCCCCCCCCCCCCAGGATGCTACATACCACTTATCAAAACATTCCGACTGCTGGATCTGAAGAAGAAGATTTTTTAAGAAAATTCCTCATTTCAAACTAATTCAAGCTCCCACAGTGAGCCCAGATATGGACCTAGAGACATGGCTTGAACAAACTTGAACCCCCCCCCCCCTCCTCCGTAAGAATGCTGCATACCAAATATCAAAACATTCCGACTGCTGGATCTGAAGAAGAAGATTTTTAAAGAAAATTCCTCATTTTGAACTAAGTTATAATTTGGGCTACCACAGTGAGCCCAAATATGAACCCAGGGACTTGGCTTGAACAAACTTGAATCTGAACCCCATTAAGCATGCTGCATACCCAATATCAAAAGATTCTGCCTGCTGGATCTTGAGAAGAAGATTTTAAAGAAATTTGCCTGAAATGCACTAAGTTCAAATTGGACTCCTATACTGAGACCAAATATGAACCCAGGGGCCGATTTGAACAAACTTGAATCAGATCCACCCCACAATGTTGCATACCAAATATCAAAAGATTCTGCCTTCTGGATCTGGAGAAGAAGATTTTTTAAGAAATTTGTCTGAAATGCACTAAGTTCGAATTCAAGCTTTTATAGTGAGCCCAAATATGAATCCAGGGGGGCCGATTTGAACAAACTTGAATCAGATCAACCCCACAATGTTGCATCCCAAATATCGAAAGATTCTGCCTGCTGGATCTTGAGAAGATTTTTTAAGAAATTTGCCTGAAATGCACTAAGTTCGAATTCAGGCTTCTATACTGAACCCAAATATGAATCCAGGGGGCCAATTTGAACAAAGTTGAATCAGATCCACCCCACAATGTTGCATACCAAATATCAAAAGATTCTGCCTGCTGGATCTGGAGAAGAAGATTTTTAAAGAAATTTGCCTGAAATGCACTAAGTTCGAATTCGGGCTTCTATACTGAACCCAAATGTGAACCCAGGGGGCCAATTTGAACAAACTTGAATCAGATCCACCCCACAATGTTGCATACCAAATATCAAAAGATTCTGCCTGCTGGATCTGGAGAAGAAGTTTTTTTAAGAAATTTGCCTGAAATGCACTAAGTTCGAATTCAGGCTTCTATAATGAGCCCAAATGTGAATCCAGGGGGCCAATTTGAACAGACTTGAATCAGATCCACCCCACAATGTTGCATACCAAATATCAAAAGATTCTGCCTGCTGGATCTGGAGAAGAAGATTTTTTAAGAAATTTGCCTGAAATGCACTAAGTTCGAATTCAGGCTTCTATACTGAGCCCAAATGTGAATCCAGGGGGCCAATTTGAACAGACTTGAATCAGATCCACCCCACAATGTTGCATACCAAATATCAAAAGATTCTGCCTGCTGGATCTGGAGAAGAAGATTTTTTAAGAAATTTGCCTGAAATGCACTAAGTTCGAATTCAGGCTTCTATACTGAGCTCAAATATGAATCCAGGGGGCCGATTTGAACAAACTTCAATCAGATCCACCCCACAATGTTGCATACCAAATATCAAAATATTCTGCCTGCTGGATCTGGAGAAGAAGATTTTTAAAGAAATTTGCCTGAAATGCACTAAGTTCGAATTCAGGCTTCTATACTGAGCCCAAATATGAATCCAGGGGGCCAATTTGAACAAACTTCAATCAGATCCACCCCACAATGTCGCATACCAAATATCAAAAGATTCTGCCTGCTGGATCTGGAGAAGAAGATTTTTAAAGAAATTTGCCTGAAATGCACTAAGTTCGAATTCGGGCTTCTATACTGAACCCAAATGTGAACCCAGGGGGCCAATTTGAACAAACTTGAATCAGATCCACCCCACAATGTTGCATACCAAATATCAAAACATTCTGCATGCTGGATCTGGAGAAGAAGTTTTTTTAAGAAATTTGCCTGAAATGCACTAAGTTCGAATTCAGGCTTCTATAATGAGCCCAAATGTGAACAGACTTGAATCAGATCCACCCCACAATGTTGCATACCAAATATCAAAAGATTCTGACTGCTGGATCTGGAGAAAAAGATTTTTTAAGAAATTTGCCTGAAATGCACTAAGTTCGAATTCAGGCTTCTATACTGAGCCCAAATATGAATCCAGGGGGCCGATTTGAACAAACTTCAATCAGATCCACCCCACAATGTTGCATACCAAATATCAAAAGATTCTGACTGCTGGATCTGGAGAAGAGGATTTGGGCTTCTATAGTGAGCCCAAATATGAATCCAGGGGGGCGATTTGAATAAACTTGAATCAGATCCATACCAAGATGCTGCATACCAAGTATCAAAAGATTCTGCCCACTGGTTCTGGAGAAGATTTTTTAATAATTTTTCTATAATTCATACGGTGATATCAGAGTTATGCCCCATACAGAGCCCCCAAGGGACGTGGCCATTTCATTTGAACAACTTGAATTGACATATGGTAATGAACATCCATACCAAGTTTCTAGCAAATCGACCTAGCGGTTTCAGAGGATAAGTCGTTTGAAAAATGTTCACGGTGCCGGACAGACGACGGACGGAAAGTGATAAGTTTAGCTCCCTTCGGTGAGCTAAAAATCAGCCAGATTGGTCAATGGTCAATGTTTGTTCCGAGTTTTCATACTAACAAACTCAAAATTCATGAAAATCCATTAACTAAGGGGCATAATTCTGCCAAGAAATTTTGATCAAGGTGGAATTCTTGATTAGCTCCGTCCAACTTGGCCAAATAACTCAGATTACCAAGTATCATGAGAATCCATCCACCCATTCTTGAGTTATGGCTGTCAACGCCATACAACAGCATATGCCTGCCAATCTAGCCAAACTATAAGTAGAGGTTTAGAAGAGAAAAAACTGAATTAAAAATAGCAGCCAGCCACATTTAAAAACAAGAGGCCCCCACAGGGCCAGAATGCTCATCTGATAAGTCATGCCCATCTCATTTACATTGTCAGAATGGATTTATGATGATCATATAAAATGTGCATGTCTTTAAGTTTTTCCATCATTAATTACTTCAGTACAACAGACACATACATTTAATTATTTATTGGTGTCAGCATCTCTGGGCTATATGATGACTCAACATAAGCATAAAATGATGTTTTGCTAATCGTTTATGCCCATGTTGCCCACTGAATGAGGGACTGCATCCCAGCGGTTTAGGTTACCAGGACCTATTCTACTAGTAAAACATAATTTGTTCACCTCAGTAAATGAGCACCGATTCATTTCCCAGGGTTCCCATGAAGAACAATACAATAAGGGCAGGAAATCCTGATGAGCTCATTTCTGTCAGGTGTAATATGAGATACTTTTTGCTGACATTTTTTGAAACTTAAAAAAAAAACAGGCCAAGTTTGACTGAAAACAGAATTAAAGGGTGACATGTTTTCTGACTTCACCACCACCCAACACCCCTCATCTGGTGACTTCAACCAAATACCATTCAAGTTGCATCCCTGAAACAAATAAAATTTGGGGCTCCTTCCAAAGTGTCAGTGAGCTTGTTTCTGTGAGGTCTGATATGATATGTCTCTGTTGATTTCTTTTGGAAATGTTATAAAAAAAATTGGCCAAGGAAGACTGAAAAGAGAATATATTGGGTCAAGCGTTATTTTCTGACTCCATCACCACTCCAACACCCTCCTCTGGTGATCCTGAAAACCAGTCAAGTTGCATGCCTTGAAGAAATGTAATTTGGTGCACCTTCCAATGCTAAATAGCAAATACAATGAAGCCCACTTAATTGGTTCTCTCTTAATTGAATACCCCTGTTAACTGAATAATATTTACAAACACAAATTCATTTACCATACCTTTAGTACAAATTTGACCTGTTAATTGCTTACAGGTTATGGAGCAGATTCCTGTTAACTGAATAAAAAATACTGTAATATGTTGAGAAATTGCTCTGATAAACAACAAATTTCCCTTGTTTATGGAGCTTTTTGCCTCAGTACGTCCAATACAGTCATTCATTGTATTATATATTGTTTGACAGAGATCACAGAGCTCTGTCAAGCAATATATAATTGAATAAATGCCCAGTTTATCTGTAGAATACAAGAAAGTAACCAGTTGGCTATTCAAGTAAGCAAGTGGCTATTCAAGCAACAGAGTTCCACTGTACCAAAAGATTTGACTGAATGGTTTAGTAGAAAAAGTTCTCCAAACACTTGGAATACTTCATGCTAACTTGGAATCATTCATAGTGCACCCCATAATGTTGGACGACATTCCCCTTAAGTCACAGACATTTGCACCCCACGGTATTCAGCTCCTACTATACAATATGCTACCTTGGAATCATTCATTGTGCAACCCATAATGTTGGCCAACATTCCCCCAAAGTTACAGACATCTGCACCAACATGTTATTCAGCTCATAATACAAACACACTAACTTGGAATCATTCATTGTGGGGGTATGGTGGCTCAGTAGGCAGAGGTGCAGGCTGCAAGCCGAGAGGTCCTCGGTTCGAATCCCACCTGCGGCAATCATGTTATGTCCTTGGGCAAGACACTTCACCCCCACTGCCCATGTAGGGCATGGTGGCATTGTGTGCTAAGGCGTACTACACATCGATGGTGCACTTGTCTTCAACCAATGCTAATCCTGCTTGTTTGGAGTTAGTATGTTGGGGAGCTGACAGTTGCTCGCCAGTGCTCAGTGGTTCTCTCTGGGTACTCCGGCTTCCTCCACCCGTAAAACCGTCATGGTTATGATTAGCCATTGTGCAGAAATATGTGACCTTAAACACCAATAAATAAATAATCATTCATTGTGCACCCCATAATGTTGACCGACATTCCCCTTGAGTTACAGACATCTGCACCCCATGTTATTCAGCTTCCCTTAAGATATAATTGAATAAATGCCCAATTTATCTGTAGAATATAGGAAAGTAACCAAGTGGCTATTCCAGTAACAGGAGTTCCACTGTATCAAAAGATCTGACTGAATGGTTTAGTAGAAAAAGTTCTCCAAACACTAGGGATACTTCACGTCATTCTTGAACTCTTTAACCCCTACTCCTGTAGCCCTGTAAATGCAGGTAAATAAGATTTTGTGAAAATCATTTTCTTGTGCCTTAGATTGTCAAAAAGTAATTATTTGGTCAGTCAAAATCCATTAGAGTCAAGCTAGTATGCCAAACTCTCTAATAATTAATGAATGCCTATGGAGAATGAGAATATGGGTTTGGAAAAAAATATTTTTAAAAAGATGTTTAATGTCAGCATCTGAGCTATATCATGACATGACATAAGTATTTGTTTGTTGGTGGTTAACGTCACATAGTTATGCACCATGGCTAATCGTGACACAACATGGAGATGAAGTCAAGCTTAGACAATCGTTAATCAACATGTTGCCCATTTTAGAGGACCATGACATAAGTATAAAGACAAGTTTTGTGAATCATTTATGTTTATGTTACCCATTTACTGAGGGATTGCACCCAAGCAGCATTGGTTACCAGGTCCTATTTCACTGGTGGAGGAAAACAAATCTACCTCAGCAGACATGATGACCTTCACTTCCCAGTTGTCCTCGAGTGGGGTGGGTTGGTGTGATTGGGTGGGTGAGTGCATTTGAGAAAATTGAGATTAAAAAAAGTAATTTAACTTTACCTGAGTTTTCAATTTAAGTTTTTTTTACTTCAGGAAACTTTGAGAAAAACTATTTTGTTATTTATTAGTGTTTATTAAGGTAATTGACAGCAGTTGTCACTATATATGACCACACAATGAAAAAATCTTTTTAAAATAATTTACAGTAAGCTATGAAAATGCTTTAACCTAGATAAAACTTTTGAAAACTTAAAAGTTGTAAAGCCCTATCATTCAATGACATGCTGGATTACCACTTTAAGTCACCTGAGTTGCCTACAAAAGATGTTTTTTTTAATTTTATTTACAGCACTGTCTGTATTTGAGTGAATAGTTAAGCATCTTGTATTGGAATAGGGATCAAATGATAAATAGACTCAACTTGTCCCCAGTTGAAAGCGGAATTTATGAAACATGTGGGTTAAATTAAGCATGTACCTCTCCAGAGGCTCGGTCCAACTATATTTTACTGCTCTCATTCTGTGAGTCTCACTGTAAATTCAGGACTTGGAGACTCTTTACTAAGCCTTCTTACTACATGGGTTGATATATATGGTACCAAAATTTTCTTTTTATAGCATGAAGCCAATACTAACAACCTAGCACTGTGCAAAGATTTTATAATTCTATCCAAAAATAATTAATTTCCTTCAAAAGAAGGCATAACTGAATGTAAGAAACATAAAATGTTCCACATATTTTACATCTGGCGACTATAAAAGATGGCAAAATCGTGTTCTCAACTAAAATAAAATTTTCCGCAGACACCAAATGAAAGTGTCAATGACACTTGTCTGTGTGTTATGTTTGATGAAAAAGATAATGTTCAATGTTTATGAAGGGATTATGAAATAACAAAAGAATTGTGATAATAGGGAATATGTTAAGTTTTGTTAACTGTATACTATGTTTACAATAAAAATAATATGAGGTGTAGACTGTACTAAAGAATTGAGGGGTGGGTTAATGTGGCCCTCACAGTTAATGTATGTGGCCTCACAGTTAATATATATCAACGAAAGTTACCAATTTACAGTGAAATTATTTGAAAACGAATCTCCTCTAGACATCAAACGGAGTCTTCCTACAAAGTTACAATGAAATCACTCCATATTAAATATGACCTGCAGACTGTGATAAAAGTTTTGGGGTTTTTGGCTTGGGCAGCCATCACGGTTGACCAATCGTGACAAAAAAGGGGATGTTCTCATCTAGACATGACTCCAAACCTGCATATCAAATTAAGTGACGATCGGATGAGAACTACAGAGTGTAGCCTGTGCTAAAGGAAAATGTGAACAGACTTACAGACTCACAAAATTGTTATCTTAAAATAAGCTTGCAATGTTTCATGTTTAAATTTATTCTAAGATAATAAGCCTGCACAAGCTAACTTTCAAATGTACATAAAACATTGCAAACTCAATTGTTAGCTTGTGCAAGCACTCAGTGTTACCTTATGCATGCTCGCCAAGCCTTTTGTTCATTTATTGGTGTTTACGATTACTTTTAGCTGCATAGGCTAATATGAGAACAACAACAACACAAGTATAATGTATAGCTTAGTGCAAGCTAACTCGGCAAGGTTTCCACAGGCTTCTATATTTAGCTTGCATTGTTAGTTTGCTATTTGTGATTTATTAGTGCTGATCAGCAAATTAATAACTAAGTTCATATCTTGGCGATAAAATAGTTTTGCTGTTAAAGACACTTTTGTTAAAATCCAAAGATACATTATGATGAATGAAGAGAAAAGACTAATTACACAGAAACATTACAATACTTATAGTGATTATAATGTGAGGTCAGCCTGTGTTTAGGGAATGCTGAAGATAAAAATATGGTAAAAAATGAAATTGCAAGACTGTAAAAGTTCAATAGGCTTGCAATATCAGTGTTAGCCTGCACATGCTTGCAGTGTGAGCTTGAAAAACTGCTGAGCTCATTACAAGTTTCCCACAAGCTTACTCTACTGCCTTCCTTCCAATTAAAAAAAAATCATTGATAATTCTTTCATGTAAACAACAGGAGGCCACATGGGGCCTTAATCAGTCACCTAACAAATTAGATCAAAGAAGTATTTTAGGTCACATTCAGCTAGTCATGGCTCATCAACACTACACTGGCAAGAAGTCATAACAACATTCTGGTGCCCATGTCAGTGATTATTGTCATAGGTCTTTCCGACTGGATCCAACTCTACCAACTGCAGACATGCACTACAAAACTTCAAAGAGATGTTATGCCACTGCAGTTTGAAAGACATTATTGATGGAAAAACACTAGGGCTTGGATTTGAACAAACTTGAATCTGCCTGAATATTGTTTACCAAATATCAAAGGATTCAAAATGGTTGATCTAACGAGGATGGTTAAAGACTGTTCCTCATATTGCCCTATGATAATAAGTTAAAGTTTGGGGTCTCACAAGATGCCCAAATAGGAATTCAGAGAATTGATTTGAACAAACCTGATTGTGACCAGCTATGAATGATGTACACAAAATATCGAAACATTTTCACTTGTAAACTTGAAGATTTTTGAAGAATTTTCATCATACAGCACTAAATCCGGGCACCAACAGGGAGCCCAAATATCAGCACAGTGACTTGATCTGAACAAACTTAAATCTAAGCCACCCTAGATATGTTGATACCAAATACGATGAAAGGAGTCTGACTTGCGGATCTGAAGCTTTTTAAAGAAATTTCCTTATATTGTATTAGATGAAGTTGAAATTTGGGCTCCAATAGAAAGCCTAAATATTTATCAAGAGCCCCAATTTAAAACAAGTTAAATCCCCCTCCCCACCCAAGAGATGTTGTATACCAAATATTAAAATTGTCAGTGGTGGATCTAAAGAAGAAGAGTTTTAAATATTCCTCATTATGTCGTATTGCTAAATTAAATTTCTGGCTCCAACAGAGAGCCCTAAAATTAACACTGGGACACGATTTGAACAAAATGGAATCTGCCTCCCCCTTGAGATGTTGTATACCAAATATTAAAAGACTTTCACTGGTGGAACTGAACAAAATTAAGGAAAATCAGAACAGCAATTTATTTGCAATCCATCCTCCACGTACTGCAAGGAAGATTTACATGAAGACAAGCAATTGCAGACCTACACTCAAATAGTGTAATTACCATGGGAGGTAAACACCCTCCTCACGTTACAGTTACATTTTGCAGCCAGCAGTAGAAGCCCACCTTGAATAACTTTGACCACTGAACTCAATCAATAACATGTTATTGAAAGAGTTGACAATTTCCCTCTCGGTTCGCTGCTAGTCTACTTCGAAGCAGTTAGTCACACTGCAGCTCATACAATTCATGTTCGTACGAAGCTGATTAAGGCCAGCCTTTCAAGCCTCCCATTGGGACAGTTCTGGTACCTGAACTTCAGAGTAAATCCCACATATGGACTTCCAGCACTCAACCAGTTAAAGTCATTGCCCACTTTAAATGGAGGACATCCACTACAGGCATTGGATACAGGGTGCTATTATACCAGTAAAATATAATTTACGTTTCCCGAATTTCCATTTAACATCCTATGTAAAGATGGAACAATCAAGAAAAGTTTTAAATGTGCTCATATTTTACTGTACGGTATGTACATGTGCAGTCTATAACAAAGTGTACTATTCGGTAATATTATTTTCGAAATGTTAAAAATGTGAGTAATGCGATATATATCAATATACAATATATGCAAACTTGGAATAATTCAATCTGCAACCTATATTTATGGCTGACATTCCCTGTAAGTTAGACTTCTGCACCCCACATTATTCAGCTCCTACTATAATACAACATGCTACCTTGGAATCATTCATTGTGCACTCCATAATGCTGGCTGACATACCCCTTAAGTTACAGACATCTACACCACATGTTATTCAGCTCCTACTATACAATATGCTAACTTGAAATCATCCACTGTGCAACCCATAATGTTGGTCAACATTCCCCGTAAGTTACAGACAGCTGCACCCCACGTTATTCAGCTCATAATATAAACGCACTAACTTGGAATCATTCATCGTGCACCCCAGAATGTTGGCAGACATTCCCCTTAAGTTTCAGACATCTGCACACCATGTTATTCAGCTCCTACTATACAACATGCTAACTTGGAATCATTCATCGTGCAACCCATAATGTTGGCCAACATTCCCCGTAAGTTACAGACATCTGTACCCTACATTATTCAGCTCTTACTATATAACATTCTAATAGGAATCATCCATCGTGCAACCCATAATGTTGGTCGACATTTCCTGTAAGTTACAGACATCTGTACCCTAACATATTCAGCTCCTCATGGTATTTGATGACTGGATTTGCATCGCAAAATGCTGTACAAAAATGTCCAAATGCTAACCATTTTTCCTTCATATTAACCTTATATTCACTATTTATCATCACTTTTTGAAACCAAGATGAAAACTGCGAACCAAGTTTTTTTTTAAAAAAAAATACCCTGCTCCTACTACAATGTATACAATACGCTAACTTGGAATCATTCATCCAGCAACCAATAATGTTAACAAGGAAAAATTTAATGTACATGTAACAGCCATTAAGATGGTTTTCTCTCCCCTTAAGTTTGCCCAACTTCAACACGCTTGCCCTGCCTTATCTATGTCTCACTTAAGCCCATTATTTCAAAATCCTCCCCCTCCATCATTGTTTTGATTTCACTAACTTTTTTATGGCAATTCTGGATATTGCAATATTCTAATTGAAGGAAGCGTGATTTCTTTGACCTTCCTGACATGTTGTTAATGTCCTAGGTGTGTCCCTCTGTTATGCATATGTGTATGTTTATTACTCGATCAGTTTATGCTCCCCATGTTTCAGCTCCTCCTACAGAGCAACCTATAACAAAGTGTACCATTTGGCAACATTACATGTATGGTGTTAATAATGCCAAAATATTGCCTCATTATTGCAGTCCTTCGATTTTGGAAAATGATGGAGAGCGATATTCAGCTCATCTGACATTTATTTATTTATTGGTGTTTAAGGTCACATACTTATAAACAATGACTAATCGTGACTGTGACAGTTTTATGGATGGAGGAAGACAGACAACCCGGACAGAACCACCGAGCATTGACGAGCAGCTGTCAGCTCCTCAACATTCTAACTCTGTTCAAGCTCCACTCAAGAAGGGTTACAGTGGTTGAAGGCATGTGCACCATCAACATGCAGTACGCATTAGTACACAGCGTCATCGTGCCCCCACGTTGGCAATCGAGATAAAGTGCCTGCCCAAGGACACAAGATGGGTCGTCCCATATGGGAAGTCCAACAGTCTACCACTGACCCACCATGCTCCCCATCTGACATTTAACCCCGTGCTGGATTCAGGGGTGTTTTCCTACCAGTAACCAGTTTGGACATCTAAACTACCCCCCACCCCCTCCACCAAGAAAAAAAAACATTTTCTTCATCAACAGTTCAATGAAAGCACACACAAAATTGCCTGATTCATGACACTATGGCTTTTGAGATTTCATCATCCCAAATAAACCAGTGGAACTTTATTTGTGGGTTGTTTTTATCAAAACTGCCATGAATATGCTATGAAAAAAAATCTTGAAATTTAAAAATCCATTCTCAAAATATTGTTCAAATTTATTTTTTGGTCAAGTTTAAAATGCTGACTCAGAGGCCCCTAGATTTGCTCTTGAGGCATCCAATTTTCCAAATATTCCTGGTGGAGGCCCCCACCTACAGGAAGGGGCAACCCCTTCCTGTACCCTCTTCCACCCCAGGCCTGCAACCAGCATGCTATCCTTTTACAACCAATGTAAACTTAAAAAATAATTATTAAAAGGTTTATGTTTGATATTTTACCCTAGTTAAAAAAATTGATAAATTTGCCTCCTTAGAGCAAGAAGGCTTTGCAATGCTTTAGCATTAGCATTGCAATGTCTTGTTGCACTCAAGGGACAAAATACACCACCACCCATTTTCTTCCATACATTAGAACACAAAATTTTGATGGCAGAGAAATAATTGCAGAAATAAACAAGAGGGATGTTACATCCCAACGCTCACCTACATTCGCGCTTGATAATGTCGTTCCAATGTAACATGTCTAATATTTAGTTAATATAAATCATTAACTAGGCATCAAATGATTAATGTGGTTTATGTGATGGCTTTGGAAAGTCTATATTTCTGCATTTATTATATATCAATTCAACATAGAATCATTGGATATAAAAGCATTTTTTTCTTTTAGAAATGTTTATGATTAAGAATATGAATCGTGAGGCCAGATATTAAATCATAAATAAGAATTAGAAAAGGCTTTCATAAATCACTGAAATTGTAATTGAAGTACATTCATTGGTTAAAGAGGAGATGCGGAAAAACATTCGTTCAAGAAAGTGACTACAAGTCCCAACAAAAAAATACATCACATCAACAACTAAAATAAGCCTTAATGTTACTAGTAACAAGTATGAGAAAGTATTAAATAAAAAAAAAAAGTTAAAAAAATTTTTTTTTAAAGAAAGTGAATATAAGTCCCCAAAATCCCCCTCAAATTCCTCAAATATGCATGTAATAAGGGCGCAACGTTACCGCAATGTAGTTCAGTAACCCATGCATACAATATCAATTGCCTGGAAAGACACATAGAAACAGAACTCACCTTAACACCTCACCTTAACACAAACTTTTAGAACTTAAAATTGAGTAAGTCAGAGAAAAACGTGAACATTGTGACTGAAAAAAAGAAAAGAAATCAGTTAAATTTCTGCATACAGTAGGGTTAATACCTACAGTTGTTATTGAAATGAGAAAATAAACAGTAATGACAGGTGAAGGCACCACAATCTGCACAAAAGCTGACTTTAACGCAAATTCTTACAACACCTAAATGCTAATTCTTACAAGTTTTGGCAGAAAATCAGCCTCAAATTCCTCAAATATGCATGTAATGAGGGTTAAATATTACTGCAATGGAGTTCAGTAACCCAAGTGTAGAATATTAATCGCCTGGAAAGACACATAGAAACACAACTCACCTAAACACAAAGTTTACAAAGTTTTACAACTTAAAATTTACTAAGTCCGAGAAAAACATGAAAATTTTGACTGAAAAAAAAAAAAAATTTTTGTTAAATTTCTGCATACAGTAGGGTTAATACCTACAGTTGTTATTGAAATATGAAAATCAACAGTAATGAGAAGTTAAAGCAGCACAATCTGCACAAAAGCTGACTTTAACGCAAATTCGGACAACAACTTTTGGCAGAAAATTTTAGGTGAAATTTGGAAAAAAGTCATAGTATCAGGGTTAAATACTGTTCTGATAGTCCCCTGCAACCTACATATGCAATATCAAAGGCCTGAGCCAACTGATCTTTGAGAACTCACCTTAACACCTCATCTTAACACAAACTTTTAGAACTTAAAATTTACTAAGTCCGAGAAAAACATGAAAATTTTGAATGAAAAAAAAGAAAATTTCCGTTAAATTTCTGTATACAGTCGGGTTAATACCTACAGTTGTTATTGAAATATGAAAATCAACAGTAATGAGAGGTTAAAGCACCACAATCTGCACAAAAGCTGACTTTAACGCAAATTCTTACAACACCTAAATGCTAATTCTTACAACAAGTTTTGGCAGAAAATCAGCCTCAAATTCCTCAAATATGCATGTAATGAGGGTTAAATATTACTGTAATGGAGTTCAGTAACCCAAGTGTAGAATATTAATCGCCTGGAAAGACACATAGAAACACAACTCACTTAAACACAAAGTTTTACAACTTAAAATTTACTAAGTCCGAGAAAAACATGAAAATTTTGACTGAAAAAAAAGAAAATTTTAGTTAAATTTCTGCATACAGTAGGGATAATACCTACAGTTGTTATTGAAATATGAAAATCAACAGTAATGAGAAGTTAAAGCAGCACAATCTGCACAAAAGCTGACTTTAACGCAAATTCTTACAGCACCTAAACGCAAATTCTTACAACTTTTGGCAGAAAATTTCAGGTGAAATTTGGAAAAAAGTCATAGTATCAGGGTTAAATACTGTTCTGATAGTCCCCTACAACCTACATATGCAATATAAAAGGCCTGAGCCCACTGATGTTTGAGAAATTAACCTTAACATTAAATATTACAATATTGGACACGCCGGACGCCGACACTGACGCCCGAGGTTATGACAATAGCTCACCACATCTTACAGATGTAGGTAAGCTAAAAATAAAAGAAAAATAAAATGCTCACCCACATGAAATTTTACAAATAATGGCCTGAGAAATAGAAGATCTACTTTGTGTGGCCTTATCTATACTTATTCAACTCAACAAAATAAATGTTCGGAACTTGTCACACACTTTCACAATATATATGTGGGCATGGTAGTTCAAAATAAAAATGGTGTTCTCACTCATCCTGACCTTGACATTTTGCCCCAACAGTCCACCTTTCTCATTGTATAAACAAAACCCATAAGATAAAGATAATGTATAAAACAAATTAACAGCATTTACTGAGTTATATGGGAGCGCGGTGGCTCAGTAGGTAGAGGTGCAGGCTGGGTTCGAATCCCACCTGTGGCAACCGCGTTGTGTCCATGGGCAAGACACTTCATCTCCATTGCCCACGTGGGGGCACGGTGGCGTTGTGTACTAAGGTGTACTGCACATCGATGGTGCACTTGTCTTCAACCAATGTTAACCCTACTTGTGTGGCGTTAGTATGCTGGGGAGCTGACACTTGCTCACCGTTGCTTGGTAGTTCTCTCCGAGTACTCCGGCTTCCTCCACCCGTAAAACTGTCACGTTCATGATTAGCCATTGTGCATAAATATGTGACCTTAAACACCAATAAATAAATAATACTGAGGTATATGTTGGATGTTGGTTCAAACATTAAGGCAAGTAACTGACCATATATACTCAGCCTGTTGTGAAGAAGATTTCACACACATCCGCAATATTGAAAATCATGATGTGGCATTGCCGTTTGTCTGACTTGTTTGTGGGTTGACCCTCTATTTACAAACCTGCTGCACTAATCCACACAAGTTATAAATTGGGCTTTAAAAAATCATTTTTCAAAAACATTCTACAAAAACATTTCAGGCGACATCTCAATGGCACAAATTTACTGTGCTCATTACAATGAATAGTGACTTTTTTGTATGGATGTTTGTTTGTAAAAAATTGGAAAAAAAAAACAAGTTTACAAGTTTAATAGATTAGCAAAAGTCTTTTCAATGGTTGCGGGTGGTTCCTTAGATTTTACCCCGATACTGTAACAATTAGTCACCATAACCAGTGACGTGGACCCACATCCCTCCCATCCCCCCGCCCCCTCCAAAAAAATAAATACAAAAATAATGAAAGTGTCAATGACACTGTAGCTTAACTTGACTGTGTGTTGTGTTTGATGAAAAGGATAATGTTCAATGTTTATGAAAGGATGATGAAATCAGACAAGAATTGTGATAATTGGGAATATGTTAATTTCAGTTCCCTGGATGCTATGTTTTCAATAAAAAATAATTTGAGGTGCAGACTGTACTAAAGAAGTGAGGGGTTGCTTAATGTGGCCCTCACAGTTAATGTATGTCAACCAAAATTACCAAGTTACAGTGAAATTATTCAAAAACGAGTTATCCTATCAAGTTACAATGAAATCCCTTCATAAATTATGCTTGAAGACTGTGCTAAAGGTTCTCGGGCTTTGCTCTGTGTAGCCATCACGGCTGACCGATCGCAACCAAAAGGGGACGTCCTCATGTAGTCATTACACAGTAACACTGAGTCATCCTCTCAAGTTACAATGAAATCCCTTCATATATACAGACTGTAGACTGTGCTAAATGTTTTGGGTTTTCGGCTTGGGCAGCCGTCACAGTCAACAGATCATCACCAAAAGGGGACTTTCTCATCTAGATATACAGTTAAAACTAGAAGTCCTGTCACGAATAGTGCGCGTATCTAGGCTTAATTGCGCGTTGGAATTGCGCGCAATTGCCATATCGAATGTCATCCAAAGCACGGCAGGTTCTCTTGGTTACTCATAGCAAACACATGCAATGTTTCTGCCAATGGACCTCCGGGTTACCCGGAGGTCCATTGGCTGAAACATTGCTTGTGCACAGGCCATATGTACAGAATTTGATAGCTTTACTTGGGCCATAACGCGTACATTAACGCGCATATCAACGTGCTATTTGTGCGCATTTCATGACAGGACTTCTAGTTTTAACTGTAAAACAGAGTCATCCCACCAAGTTACCATGAAATCTCTCCATAAATATGACCTGTAGACTGTGCTGAAGTTTCTTGGGTTTTCACCTCAGGCAGCTGTCACGTTTGACGTATCGCGACCAAAAGGGGACGTTCTCATCTAAACATGACCTCAAACGTGCATATGAAATTTTGTGACAATCAGATAAGAACTACGGGAGTGTAGCCTGTGCTAAAGGAAAATGTGAAGTGACTCACAGACTTCTGCATGTGTGATGGCAATAGCTTATCTTGACTTTGTCAAGTTAAGCTAAAAATGAAATGGAAACATAAAATGAATTTGGGACCAGTATCACCAACGACACTTTCAAAGTCATCAGTGACCCATTCGTTCAGTTCGTCACCATGCATGCATTCATTCTGGGTTTTTTTTCTATATTTTTTAAACCCAAAATCAATACGTTGTCACAGCTAATGAATTGTGCTTGGACCAGCTCGTCTGGGGACGGAAAGACTGGGGTCATATCGTCTGGGTTGAGAAAACGACAGATCATCTGGGGATGGATCATCTTTGGGCGGGATTGACCTGTTTCCAAATGTCCAAAGGTATTTTATGAATAACACAACACAGTGACACCTCGGAAAATTGCAGAGGTGTGAAAAATCACACTTGCAGTGTGGCTACCCCTCAATGTTCAGATTCCTCCCATTCAAATCTGTAGTAAAATTCCCCAACAAGTTTAATTGGCAACTCAAAACACGGGCAAGCTTTCACCCTTATCACTGGCTGCATTTGGCAGTACACATATTTCCTTACATTTGAGTTTATTGATCCAAACTGTGTTTTATTCTTTATTTATTGAGACTAGACACTGCGAAGAGTCAAGCATCGCTTCGATACCGTCCATGTTTTTGTGCAACCCGAGTTGCTGCCCGAAAAGAATATTGATGCGGAAACGATAACTCCTAGTAAAATTACCCGGTGATGATCATAATCGACCTCCTCTCCCCGAATGTGATTACAAGTATGCCTGTTTCCGCATCGATCTTTGTTCAGATGCAACTTCGGGTTATTATTGTTATGCTGTCTCAGCCTGAACCCCCATTTTCCAGAGGACGTGGCAATTTAACAATTACCTTCATATTCTGTGTAACACTATCTATCAGGAAAATTTCCCCCTTACATTTTTTATATCACTTCTTGACATATTTTATTCTCATTTCGGTAATTACCCATTCGTAATATTACACGGATTTATCTTTTTAGGCAACTCATTAACCAAGTATTCATCTTGTCATTGTTGCGAAATTAAAATCATCTGCAACGTATATCACTCAATTCCCTACCCTGTTTAAAAAAACTACTTTATATCTTCCACGTCTTAACATGTTGTAATTCTCAAGAAACCGTCAATTTGTTCTGCCTCGTAGTTTGCTCTGGTCAGATTCAGTTACATGTATAAAATAAACGTGCTCTCACATTTCGGCATTTATTATCACGTAACTACTGTATTCCATATCATTATTCTACAGAATTTCATCTTAGCCATGCATCAAGGTTCTATTATCTTCATATGATCGTTGATCAAAATGTTTATAACATATATTTTGATTTATTCAAGTTTGAAGCGAGTGCCATTTCAGATTTTCTCCGTGTTTACAATTACAGTTTGGAATCGGGTTTTCCAATGTAGGTGCTACAATTTCATTGGCTGGCCTTTTACTATAAATACCGAGACTTCTGCTTCGTACGGGACCCACCAAAATAAGTTACAGTTTGTTTTGCTACATTTCACCTACTCTGACACGGTGGATGGGCCCTGCCTCATCAGTTATCTAAGTTTTTAACCCATTTTGCAAGAAACTACATTTGAACGTCAGCTCCATAAATTGTATAACTTAAGCATAAAAATGGAACAGTATTCATTTTAACCCATAACATGAAAAGCAGACGACATTCCTCAACAAAATTCTTGAATAACTATTTTTTCATTTTTTTGTTTGTGTCAAACACATAGGTTATGAACCCTCGTTGAAACGAGCTCGTTCCAAAGAGGGTCATAACCTACGTTTTTGACACAGAAATGAAAAAAATAATGAAAATTAATTGGTGATTTTTGTAAATAGCGCCAGCTGGCCGATTTTTCCGTTACTTCGGGTAAAGGGTTAATTTTACAGATTTATCTTTACATTCTCCAAAGACAAGAAATTTTAACTGTTAGAGCTTCTTCATTTTATCTAGGACATTTCTTCTCAGTTATAACCCGAAATGGTAATAGGAACTTTTCATAAATTTCTCCCTCACATTGTGATGCAGAAATTTAAGGGATATCACTGTGGGGGTACGATGACGCCGCGTACTAAGGCGTACTGCACGTCGATGGTACGCATGTCTTCAACCAATCTAACCCTGTCTGTGCTGCAGTGCGGAGTTACGATGTTGGGGAGCTGGCAGCTGCTCGTCGTTGCTCGGTGGTTCTCTCCGGGTACTCCGGCTTCCTCCACCCGTAAAACTGTCACGGTCGTGATTAGTCATTGTGCAATAATATGTGACCTTGAACATCAATAAATATTAAATAATAATAAGGGATATCACTTGTCACCGCGATCCTTTGTATACCAGATATAACTAACCCTTCCGTTCAAACTTAGCAAGACAAGTTAAAGACGCGTATAGGCCTGTCCGTATTCTATCAATATATGAGAAATCCTCTCCCACAGGTTACTCCTCCCTCAGTTGAGACCTGCTGGAGAATATTTCTTCCATATTGGCGGATATCACCCTATGTAACAGTGTGTCCGAGAATACATGTAGCTGTCCTCTATTAGCTCTATTATCTCTTATGTAAATTTGGTCATTCTTATTAGGCCTATATTCAGGTGAGTTCTCCTCATCTCTTTCAGTTGAAGACTCACCTTTACACAGTACTGATAGAGTGTTTCCCCCATATAGGAGATATTGAAGCCCGAGGGTGGAATTTCTCCAATAATCATCATCCATATGGGAGAAACATAACCCAAATTTAACTGGGGTTAGGCCTATGTTGCTCCTTTATTTGTGAAAATTTGTCTTGCCACATCCTGTAGTTTGTACAAGTCGAATGTCATTCTATCATTCATTTATAACGAGATATTATTTATCAACTGTGTTCAAGATAAACATAATGGCTTAAAGTAATTTATCATTAATAAAAATAAGTTAAGTTTTCCAGTGTCTTCATTTAAAAACATGCTTTATTGGTAATTGCCACCTTGGTTACATGGCTTAAAGTAATTTATCATTAATAAAAATAAGTTAAGTTTTCCAGTGTCTTCATTTAAAAACATGCTTTATTGGTAATTGCCACCTTGGTTACAGCTCCTGCTTCATCCACCCACTTTCATTATCCAGTATTACCCCCCCCCCCCCCCCCTCATTCACTCCAAAGGATGAAATGTAACCATACTCCATCTATAGATTTCGTCATTCTCTAGTCTTGCCCATTAGTGTCTGCTTTCCTACCCTTATAAAAAAGTACCATGGTAAACCATGGTAAATCTCAAAATACCCTGGCAATACCATGGTAATACCATGGTATTACCAGGGTATTTTGGGATTTACCATGGTACTTTTTTATAAGGGTACTACCCCCAGGCCTTATTACTGCCTACCCAAGGGCATGCGATCTTAGCAACCTCGAGGTGAGATCATATTAGTACTAGAACTTGTGAAGTGGGCCATTATTAATTGGCTGAACCAGGGGCGTCATGCTAGAGAAAAATCTGGGAGGGAGGGGGGAGCGGATCGGTAACACCTTCTAAGCGGAGCGTCACCATCGTTTGGCGCGTAGCGTGCCCAAAAAATTAGGCAAAAATGCCTCCCATGTTGCCGGAAATGGCACTTCCCAGGCCTTCACCGAAAATATGTGGGGAGAACCCCCCCCCCCCCCCCCCCCCGTGCACCGTTGGCATGACGCCACTGGGCTAATCGCTCATTGTTGCACTAGTGACTACACTAGACTACGCCTTCCCATGATGGTTTAGAAGGTATCACAGGGCCTTAAATAAGCACGGGTGGTGTCGGGCTCCTGACTATAAAATTGTTCTTTTTAAAATTTTAATCTTATGGCGCAGCTTATGTTAAGCTGACTTTCTCGGACGCAACATTATTTTATAGCCAATACAGGCGTATAATGACAATAACTGACATGGACGATATCGAAGCGATGGTTGACGCTTCGACGGGTTCAGAAAGGGACTCGGGAGGAATCTAAATGTAGATGGGTAGCCACTACGTTCAGATCGCTGAACTACTAATGTGAAAGATTTAGGAGTGTGATTTTTTTCCAAAGCTAAGAAATAGTTGCTCACATGTTTTTAATTTATTTCCCGGTGCTAATCGTAACCCTGTTGTTTATTCAAATCCCATGGGTAAAAGTTAAAACCCAACGTGTTCAAAATAAGGATGTCGTACGGAAGCAAGCAAAAGTCAAAAGGCCTGTAGAAAATCTCAATTCGCGAATCTCTGACATGATTCGATTCGAACTAAAATTCCCGATTCCCAGGGCCCTAGATTTAACTATTGTTGCGGCCCCGTGAAAATGAAAGCACTGAGTTGATTTGTTCTCACTGAAGCCTGTGGTTTCACTGCTTCTGCAACACTCGACAATTCAGGTAGGTTGCAGTGCCGCGAAATTAGGCAAAATAAATTACGCATGCTTGCATAACTTCATCTGGATGTATCGAAAAATGAAAGACTCGGACGTCTCAGGCGTTAAGACTGGATTTTTACACGCAGAATTCAACATATTTCGTTTAAATGGTAACTTACTTTAAATTTACGTTTCGAACTCTTCCAAGTTCCGTAGATGATTGGCATGAAAACTGCGGGTAAGAAAAATAAATCATTATGATAAAACTGGTTCCCTCTCAAGACAAAAAGAGAAACGCGTACACTGCCAACTTATGGGATGTAATAGAATCGAGAGATTTGATTGGTTGGTTCAGGATGGCTGTCAATTTTAGACGATCAGCGGGAGGCTTTGTCCGTTCGGTGATTGGCCGTCCAAGAACGGACGGAAAATGTGTGTCCGAAACACTGTGGGGTGCAAGAGACCTTTTTGTTTTAAAACCTCAGAAATATCTTCTGGACTCGTTTGTGAAGGTGTACTTCCGAGTTGCACCCCATAAGTGCTAAAAATCCCCACAAGTCTGACGCCTACTGGAAACACAACTCATAAGTGTACTCTCGTGAGGGCGGACGGACAGACAGACAGACGGACAGACGGGCAGACGGACGGTCAAAGGATGGACGAACGACGGATGGTCACCCCGGATGCCGGCATTATGTGTACCATACACAGTATGGGTTCACATAAAAATAGTGAACAATCATCATCATAATAATACAAAGAGTTAGATTATATCCCAAATAGTTAGTTATAAATAATTGTTTAAACATGCAGGAATTGTAAAATGTGTAGTCCTTCGAATGCTCCCGGTATATTCACTATCTTGTTATAGTACACGTGAAATTGATAAAACAATGTGATTTGTTTGATCCCGACTAACCTGATCATTGATACCAATCTGACTATGTTATATATAGACAATAAACATATAGTGTGTTTTTATATCTGTGTTATACAACGAGTTTATTTTTTCGAGGCTTCGCTGAGAAAAAATAAACCATATTTCAACGAGTTGTATAACACAGATAAAAACACACTATATGTTTATTGTTTTTATCTGATAACAAACAGACACCCGTCTCGTGCGTCTACCCGACTTGTATATGCTTCCCACGGGCCTCCAAAGAAAACCAGTCTACGAGACAAAAGAAATAGGACAAGACGCATAGAGTTGTGTCCCTTACATTACAAAATCGATGACGGCGATTGTAAAGCGCGATTCCACTTTTTGCATAATGTAACTGCGCTGGAACAAAATAAATTTCAACTATTTTATTAACAGTAACAAAACGGTGTTTCAGTAGAGTTCTTCTTTTTTTGACATAGTTCCAGTTTTCTTCCGTGTGTTATGCTGTAGTCCCAAAATAACAAATAATTTTGCGTTTGTTTACAATTTTTACGAAGTGTTTTTTTTTCAGGTAGAGCAGACGAACTTTTAATTAGCTCAGTTCCGCGAGTACTTTTGATCGAGGCCGTGACTATAAATAGTTCGCAGTCGCCGCATACTAATTACTATTAACATTCAAGTAATTTCTACAATGTTTTGAAGCAAAATTGTAGGTTGCCTTTATTGAAGCAAAATAAATAAAAAATGACACCATCAGAGGATTTTGACAAAGTGCAATAAGCGTACAATTAAAACCTGCCCTGTGATATAACGATGTTTCATGAATGAATGAATGAAAATGGAATTGAAAGAGGTCAGAGGTCGTTCGCATAAATTATAATTATATACAACACCCGTTGTATATACTTCAAGTATATACAACGGTTGTTATACTCTATGGTTATCAGATAAAAACAGTTACAAGTTATATGTTTATAGTGTGAAAAATAAAAAAAGTTGAATCTGAAGGAGGAAAATGTTGTTAAAACTGGCTGTACTCTTTGAACTCAATTAACCTACGACTTCTCTCAGTTGAAAAATGAATATGCTTCAAACATGCATTTCACATAGTGATCCATTTTGTTGGTTGTTGAGAGAGCAAATAAAATTTGATTTTTCTGGTCAACAACTATAAATTTACGTGCCTTTGCCAAAAGGTAAAGTCACATAATTCCAGAAATGATTTTGCTTATTGAATTGAGAGTCGTTTCGAACCATCAATATTCTGTGTTTCGTTTCTTTTGATCGCTGGTGCATGTTGCTCAATTTGCCTAACAATTCTGCTCTACTTTAGAAAACAAAAGCGAAAAGTCTATAATGGTCGCTCTGTAAATTGCAACATTAGTGTCATACAGTGAATCGCTATCGCCTGATTAATTCCATCACAGTGATAAATGGAAAGTAGTGGGCAATGTGGAAATTGAGTCTGTTTTGGGAGGGGTGGGGGAGGGGGTGAGAGGGGTGAATTATGTAATGTAATTAACAAGTTACGTAAAGTAATTAACATGACGTCATGTAATGAACGTTATATAATTAATGAATATTGTGTAATCACTTTACTTGATAACTGTTGTGTAATTAATGTAATTAATGAATACTGAGTAATCACATCAATTAGGATACGATATGATAAGATATTTATTATCTCAACATCAACAAAGATGAATGGCAGAAAACAAAAAGGTGTAACAAAATACAATTAGACAGAGAAACGAAAAAACAAAATGCACATCATATGAAATGAAAAATAACAAGAGAATATATTAAACAATGTGATACTTCTAGGATATATAGGCCCAACTAACAAATAGAGTGGGTCAGGCAATGGGTCGTTGTACTAACAGTTTCCTACAGTCAAACGCTGCATTGATAAATCTGATCACCTCAGGGGTAGTTTCATAATCGAGTGTTTGAATGGAGTGAGTCATGAATGCTCCTGGTGGTAGATTGAGTAGTCATTGCCATAGATGTCTCTTATTCGCTCGAAAAGTGCGATTAGCAGCGGGGCGTACTCTTTACTTCATCCTCCACACCGCGGGAACAAACAGGACAGATACGGGTTTCTTTGGGTAGTTTACCCCCTCCCCTACCCCCTCCCTTATCGGAGCGCCCAGTCTCGATCATTAGAAGATGCAAGTTAATGCGAATTTACGTTAGTTTTGCAAGTTCCATGGAGTCAAGCAG
Organism: Pictodentalium vernedei; assembly: GCA_031216915.1. Classification (NCBI taxonomy): domain Eukaryota; kingdom Metazoa; phylum Mollusca; class Scaphopoda; order Dentaliida; family Dentaliidae; genus Pictodentalium; species Pictodentalium vernedei. Next base: position 859,335,357 of record CM062296.1, on the reverse strand, counting down.
AATATATGGTTCAAACTAACAATCCTGTTTCATCTTCCAGCAGAAGACCAGTTTACTGTCAGATTGCAATTTGCCCTGCCACCATTGACAATAACTGCATTGCAGTTTAGATTTAATTGCATGTAGGAGACCCTTACGGGTGAGTGTGTATTGGTTTTCCCACACATATATAAACCGTATATGCGCTCCTATAGCTCGCATTTGCACACCCCAAAGCGATCCCTCACCAGTCCAGGCGTCCACCTGACATTTTTTCGCCAAATTATTTGGATTGAGTTGGAGAAGATGATACCAGAATCTAACAGCTTGTACAGTGACGTAGATATCAAGTGCATATTCGCCAAGCTCTCCCTGTGCGGCAATATTTGAGCCATATCTATTGCTGTGCAATGTTTGTTTGCAGAAGCGAAGTGATAATTTCCATATTGTTGGCTATCGTAAAACTGATCCAATGTTATATATATTACTTTTCAGACGGTTCGTGTTTAGTGAAAGTGGGCCCGAAACCTCTGCTGCAAACGTGGCAATAGACTTTTTCCGAGCTCTGGTATTATGAGGGTATTATACATACAAAATGTCATTATCAGTGTGTTGTGGTACTTTAGGCAGACGATGATCATGCCACTCTGACTGGGTTGTTGGTAGTTAGGACAAACAAATTGTACTCTCGTTTGAATCGTTTGAATCGTAAATGCAGTTCAGTCGTAGTTGATGAAAACACCTCCCCCGCAACTACTACAGTGCGGCCGCTGTGGATTGGCCACTTTCTAACAACCCGGTGCTTCATTAGTTAATATTTTTGTGCTGATGATTTTTTTTCTTTTACTTTTCGATTTGTTGAAATGTTTCAAGGACTATAAAACTCAATTTATTTGTCCAAGAAGCTTTGTTGATAAAGGGTTAAACTGAATGTGTAAGATGAACATCATATACGCTTGGCGTCACATGTGGGTTAGGTATGTGGAGAGTATGGGCCTTATTCAGCGTGAGGCTGTGGGTGTGATGGTCAAGGTCACATTAAACAGCATTAAATGACTTTAACTTGGTTTCCGCTCTCTAATTACAAGTATCCGGGGCCAATTTTAATCCAGGAAATAGGGAGAGGGTGGTCCCTATTCATTTTGAGGCTACGGGTTTGAAGGATAATGTCACAGTTACGTTCAGCATTAAATGCATGTGTGCTTGCTTTGCGCTTTATAACTAAAGTTCCCAAACTTGACCGACGAACCTTCATAGAGCGTTGTTTTCGGGGAATAAGCCACCCTCAGTGGCCCTCTAGTATAAATAAGAAGATTGATGTTGATGACTATATTGTGATGCGAGTATCTATTGACAGCCATACATTTATTGATATTTCGACGTGCATGAAAACCGTAACGCTCCATCCGCCAATTCCTAAGGGTGGTTAATCCAGGAGTCATCCCACAGAGGAAGGGGGGGGGGGGGGGTGGGGGTGTGGGTGGGTAAGTGTTTGGCGACCAACAATGGGTGGGGTGATGCAGCCAAAATTTGCGACAGGGACCTAATTATTCGATGTCCGAGAACGAAAAATAAACTGCGACTTATTTCTAAGACAGATGTTCTATAGTTCTTCCGGCAATCGTGTTTATTAGCCATCACAGCCTTAATCAGGCGACACGAGGATGATCTTGAGGGGTTCACAATAGAAATATAGTAAAGACAATTTAATATATTCCAGATCCATGCCAGGTTTTATCTGATGCTGTTGGCATACTAGACTGCACAGTCATCTGAATTAACCGACCACTGGGTCCTTCACAGGGTCACTATTACAGGTGGTACATTGGTTTTCGTTTTGTCCTCTGGTTTGTGGTTTGAAATTGAACCTGGAGAAGTGTGAGTTTAGAAAAGAAAATCTCAATTTCTTAGGCTATGAGATAACTTCTCAGGGAGCCATATTTCAGATTTGTTAGATGCGCCTGCTTCTGCAAACTTATCCGAATTGAGATCATTCTTAGGCCTTACATCATGGTATAATAAATTCATGCCTAATTACACCACCCTTGTTGAACCACTTCGTTTAATCACCCGTGGGAACCATTCTTTCGAGTGGAATGAAGTACTTCAACAAAGGTTTGAAATAATCAAGCAAACAATAGTGGATAGCCCAGCTTTGGCCATGTTTGATCCAACTTTACCCACCATAGTCACGACAGACGCATCGGATTGTGGTTTGGGGGCTATACTTACACAAATACGTGATGGGACAGAACGCACGGTTGCATTTGCTTCGCGTACATTGTCCTCTTCAGAAAGGAAATATTCGATTGTCGAAAAGGAGGCTTATGCGTGAGTGTGGGCCGTGGAAAAATGGCGTACTTACTTATGGGGTAAACAGTTTACATTAAGGACGGACCATCAAGCTCTTACAACTTTGCTGTCAACTAAGGGAAATAATCGAGCAGGAATGCGTATTGCAAGGTGGTCAGCGAGACTACTCAATTTCAATTACAATGTTATTTACAGGTCAGGGAAGAAAAATGAAATAGCAGATTATTTGTCCAGATGCCCAATTTCTAAAGTTGAGTCAGATAGGGACCAAATTGAATCAATAGCTGTCATTACAAATTCATCAGATTTTCCGGCAATTTCTGAAGATGAGTTTCGCAATGCTAGCTATTCTTGTCCCATTTTAAGAAAACTTAGGACTCAAATTGCTAAACCTTGGCCTAAAAGGAAAAATATTGATTCAGACATACAAGAATTTTATAATGTGAGGGATGAATTATCAGTTCACGGTGAACTTGTATTGAAAGGGCAATATAGAGTTCTAGTTCCACAATCATTACAAGGACAAATAATTACTCTGGCACACGATAGTCACCAAGGGATAGTGCGTACAAAACAAAGAATACGTAATTTGTATTGGTGGCCTAAAATGGACAAAACAGTGGAACTGTCCATAAAAAGTTGTGTCATATGCCAGTCGCACGACAAAACTTCCATTACTACTACAGTTCCTTTGCAACCGGTCAAATTTCCAAATACTACCTGGGAAAAAGTTGCAATTGATATTGTGGGTCCATTTGCTAAAGCTCCATTAGAATGTAAATATGCAATTACTCTAACTGACTACTACATAAATGGCCCGAAATAGCATTTGCATCACAAGTAACATCGGCTGCTATCATAAAGTTTCTTAAGTCTGTTTTTAGCAGAGAAGGATTCCCCAAGGAATTAGTTTCAGAAATGGTAGCCAGTTTGTGTCGAATGAATTTTCAGCATTTTTGAAGTCTAGAAACATTCGTCATTTGCATTCTTCGGTATTTTATCCTCGCGCGAACGGAGAAATATAACGATTTAATAGGGTTCTCAAAGACTGCTTTCAATCTGCCCAGTTGGAGGGTATTCCAGTCAAAGATTATAGCACAGTTTTCCTTACAAATTGCCGGTCCTCCTCATGCCGCGACAGGAGAAACTCCGTCACTCTTGTTACATGGACGTGAAATGTGTACGAAGTTGAACACTTTCAACTACACACAGAAGAAAAGTAGTGTTGTGCACGTGCCTAGACGAGTACAAAATTATCAGAATAAAAGTAAGATATATATTGATAAGAAACGTAGTGCACATCACAGACATTTCAAAAATGGAGATGTCGTTCGAACTAGAAATCCTGGTATCATTCCTAAAGGGCATTTTAAATTTTCTAAGCCTAAAATTGTTCTCGAACGTACAGGAAAGCATTCATATAAACTAAATGATGGTAGAGTGTGGAATGAATCACAGTTGTCCCATTTAATGTTCTCAGACAACACTGAAAGAAATACAGTTCCTTTCAGGGTTGATGAAAATGCTAGTAGAGACTCGAGTGTAACTTTGAGGCGAAGTAATAGAGCTTCGAAACCTCCACAATGGTTAGATAATTACGTACGTTAGTAACGTCATTTCAGTAAAGGGGAAATGTTGTGTATTGTATAAACGGTATCAAGGGTTAATCTTCGTAATTAGGTTAAGATAGTTTCCACCGTGGTGAGCACGTCTCATGCATGCTTTATTCCTGATCTTTGTACTGAATGTGTTGAATATGACGTCAGTGAATGAATTCGGCAGGGGTAAATTGCAGAAGCAGTGTCTTGATGTTGAAGCTATGATGTAGATATGTTTTGGAATTTGTTTAGAATAAAGTTGATTTAGCAGCATATGTCTTGTACAGCAAATACCCTACAGGTTGGTGGGAAATGCAGGGCATCCCGTGGATTTCTGCCTCGCGTTACCGATGCAATTATGAGCTCAACTGACGGACAAATGATTCAACAGTGGTTATTAGATTGAAATTTAACGTTTTTGTTTGTAAATTTGTTTTTTTTTTTATTTCCTTTAGCTAACACTGTGATCAGGGCGTTTGTGCTTGTTTGATGATATTGAAAATCATCTCTCTCGGCATACTTTGGGTAATCTGTCAAGTGGAATGGAAAGCACAATCTTCACTTATAGCTTTCATTATACTAGACAACCTGCCTTTATTCTGGCTTCGTTTGTACATCCCTCTTCCCGAATCAAAACATTACCGTGCGGCATGATGCAGTGTAGAGCAATGAATGGTACAAAACTGTCAATGATATTGTATACTGAGAAAAAAAAAAGAAACAAGTTCAGTTTTGGTAATATAATTTTTTATCCGTAGACGAAATATAGAAAAAATCGACACATAGCTATCTCAGTGTACTGTCAAAAGAGCCTTTGGTTAAAAGTCAGTCAACCATGACCAAGTGCGACGCTGAATGCTTTCAACGGATTATTCGACAAAGTGTGCATCCGGGGCACTCCCATGTGCTATGGCCTTGAAAACCATATCAAATCGACGTTATGAACAGTACATATCGATTGCACAACATTTCATTTCATCTCGATTGAAAAGCAAAATGCCGCGAATGCCCGAAGTTTATATGGGTAGGGATATTGCTCTAATTATGCAGGGCCAGTCGCAACGTCTCGTCGCCCAGCAATTTGGGGTCCATGATTCAACTATAGATCGTTTATTTGGGCGTCTCGGAGCCACGGGAAGATTAGCTGATCGTTGAAGGAGCGGATGTCCGCGCGTTACGTCGCCACTTCAAGATATAGGCATACGTCTCTCACACCTCCGTAACCGATTTCAGATGGCGACGGAGACGGCGAGTCAGGTTGAAGGCATACATGCTCGCCGAGTGTGTCCAAGAAGAGTTAAGAATCGGTTTCGGGAGTTCAATTTAAGACCGCGACGTCCCTACGTTGGTCCGCAACTTACACCCAGGCGACGTCAACGTCAATTTCAATGGCAGCGGGCACATGTACCAAATCAGTTTCACTTTGCTCACTGGGGTCGTGTGTTATTCACTGACTAGTCTAGGTGCACGCTGTACAAGGCAAATGGACGACAACGTTGCTATTGGCATCGAGGAGTGCGATATTCTGACGCTTGCGTTGAAGAAAACGACGGACTCGGGTGAGGGTCTGTTATGGTTTGGGTGAATTTCTCATGGCGTCAAAAAACCTCTCGTGGTCATCTAGGGCAATCTTGCAGTCGTAAGATATCGGGATCGGGTCCTCATGCCTCAAGTCCTTCCACTTATCCATGGGAGTCTTTCCACGTATCTATACGCGTAGACTTACGCTGCAGCGCAGGATAATGCGAGGCCGCAGGTTGCTAAGGTTTGTCGTGAGTTCCTAAACCAAACCAAAGTCCCAGTTCTCGATTGGCCACCCTACAGTTCAGATTTGTCCTCGATTGAGCATTTGTGGGACGAGCTGGGCATGATAGTCAGGAAGTTCGTCAACGTTCCAAAGAACATTGCTCAGCTCACGCAGGCCCTTCCTCAGTAGTGGAATAACACCCCAAAAAGGTCCACAGCCAACTTGATGGGGTCAATGGTAAGGAGAGTTAGAGCAGCGACTGAAGCCCGGGGTGGGCACACCCGCTATTGTTTTTGACCAGGAAATGAAGCAGAGTATCCACGTTCGAACGTTATGCATGCAAACGCTGTCTGTGTTAAGAAAACAAAACTCGTCAAAATTTAACCAGTAATGAATAAATAACATCAAAATCCAAACAATGAAATAATCATCAATAACACATTTGAAATATTTACCACAGAAAAAAAAAACTTAAGTTTCTTTTTCCGCTAGTATATATAACATATGCTACATGTAGGCGACCAAACACAAAAGTGACTTTGTTTGGCCTAGCTGTGAGTTGTTTATTCATTACGACACGAGAAACTTCACACTTCAAAACCCATAGTACCACAACACATGGATAATGACATTCCACCCGAATAATACCTCTGTAACATCCACTTCGGAAAAAAGTCTATTAGGTTTAATGATGGTGTTGAACAATTTCATATTGGTCTGGGCATTCATTTCAGACAGAGGTAGATGTTTTCGTAAACGGAGGTTCGTTAAGGGCCTATATAAGTAATGGAATTTTGTTTATTTTGAAATTCTCACCTCTCATATTCCTTAAATTCAAATGAAATATACACAAATTATACATCAAAATGAAGGTTGGGATGTATAGAACACGAAAAGCATATGTAATCAACTCATAGAGTCAACTGTAGGCACCACTGGTTCCTGGAATCTGCTATCGTATTCGCACCAGAACTGATAATAAAATAAGATTTCATCAGAACAACTTGTGGCCAAATGTGCTTCATATATCCAAGAACAAAGCTAGGCATTCAAAACACTTTCGAATACAGCTATAGGTTTGCATTTTGGAAAAGGACAACACTGTCTGCATTTTTTATTGAAGATGGTTTCCATGCTCGACAGACATGCGCAAATCACTCGTTACCACGAATTTCCATCAAAAAACAAAATCGTAATTCGAAGAAATTTCAACAGGTATCACGATACCTTGTATTGAATATGACAACTGTGCAATGTCTATCTAATAACAGTATACATTATTTGATTTTAGACGGCGTTGTTTTTACATGCTTTTTCTGTCCGATGACGTCGACCGGAAATCGAAAGTATACTCATACGTAAACAAAAGCAAAGGCTTTGGAATTTCCCCCCATGCAGCTCTGTTGCCGTGTTTTGAAGAATTTTTATCCCCTAGCTTTGTTCTTGGATATGTAAAGCACATTTGGCCACAAGTTGTTTTTGTGAAATATTATTAAATTGTCAGTTCTGGTGCAAATACGGCAGCCGACTTCCAGGAACCTGTGGTGCCTACAGTCGACTCTAGGAGTTGATTACACATGCGTTTCGTATTCTATACATCCCAACCTTCATTTTGATGTACATTTTGTATGTATTTAATCTGAATTGAAGGAATATCAGAGGTGAGAATTTTTAAAATAAACAAAATTTCATTACTTATATAGGCCCTGAATAGGGCCTTCAGGCCTTTATTTGCCACTTGGACGAGACTGAACTTAACAGATGATAATATATTTAGACCGAGATAGCGATATTCTTTAACTATTTCTTGCGGCTGGTTGTCAAAAACAAAATTATGTTCATTCAATAACTTGCCCGACTTATTGAATATCATGACTTTCGATTTCTCGGTGTTTTCTTGCAGACACTATTTGCGGAAATATGGACCCAGCTGATTTAGCACCTTTTGAAGACCATTCGCTCTTGCAGAAAGAATAACTATGTCGTCAGCATTAAACAATTGATACATGTGTCATGCATGAGAATGGGGTCACAGGTATTATTAAACACTGACGTCAAATCATTAAAATATAAATTAAAGAATTCTGGGCTTAAAATACAGTCCTGTTTAACACCTGTTGTCGTACGTATTGCATCAGTCATTCCTTGTGGAAGTTTTATATGGAACGATATATAACTACACATACTTTTTATAACCGATAGGATATTGCCTCCAAGTCCATAGTTAGCGAATTTATGAAATACACCAGCCCTCTACACCATGTCAAACGCCTTACAGAGGTCAATAAAACATGCATAGAGGTATTTATTTTCAGAGAGAATTTTATCCACGATAGAGTGAATTGTGAATAGGTGGTCTGTCGTCCGACATGACTTTTTGGAATCTTATTTGGCATGGAGATATAATATTATGTGATGACAGGAATGATTCAAGTCGTATATCGAGAATTTTACAGAAGAATTTAATTAAACAGCTGGATATGGCTATGCCTCTATAATGGTTAGGGACCGCCCCCCCCCCCCCCTCCTCGCCCTTTGTGCAGATATGTCATGGTGTTTTTTCTCAAAACGTCTGGGAATTGTCCAGCTGTCAATATCGAATTAAACACTTTAACATAGCATGGCAGCAACTCATTCATTTACCATCTCGTTAGAGACGAGGTCAGTACCTGATACTTTTCCATTTTTCAACTGCTTGCCGGCAATTATGACTTCTTCCTCTGCAATTACGTAGTCAAGTGGAGACGACATTATCGATTCCATCTCAGGACTTGTTTCGTTTATATCTGGCTTATACTAGTGGTTATCACAGATCAGTTTCTTCAGGTGAGATATCTAATCGTTAACAGATAAACCATTGAAGATGTTGTTCTGTTTATTAGGAACTGATTTTAAATCATCTCATGACTTCCAGAAAGCGGAAGGGTCCGTCTTTTCCAGATTGTTTAGCTGAGATATTAGCTTACCTCTAAAATCTCTATGTTTACGTTCCACAATGCGCTCATTCGCCTTTTTCGCAGCATAACGTTGCTGGACTGTATTTTGTCTGCCCAAATGAGTCTCACCTGTCTGGCTTTTGACATCATTGTTTTCCTTAACCGGGCACAATCAGCATCGAACCATTTTTGTTGATAATGCGTTTAGCTCGCTTATTTTTTGTAGGATTAGTACGCAAGCCTTGTGGAATACATCCGTGAGGTAGGTGTTCTGCTAACACAGAGGGGTTCGTATTAACAACAGCTGACTGGTCATAGCATTTTATTTTGTCGGTTATGGGTGATGACCGGAAGGCTCTCCTAAACGCGGCCTCCATAGACTTGCCATTTTAATACGTAGACCTTTCAGGACATCGGAGTTTTATGACTGCAATGGTATGTTTTAGACTTTGTCATTAATATCCTCCACATGATTTTTCATCTCATCTATGCAGATGAATTTTGAGACTGGTGGAGAGCTTGGTTCTCACTCATAGTATGCATTTAACGTGTTTTGGGGCACAGCTGAGTTCGTTTAGGTATAGCAAGAGTATCAACAATATAACAGGTGTCACTGATCTTGAGCTTAACAATACATGTACCTAAATATCTTGTTTGTAAAGCATTGATCTGGCCATAGGTTTAAAAGTGCGAAATTTCGCAATTTCATCATAACAGGTCTTCCTGTGACTCTGGGCTTTCTGCAAATGTCTACTTGCCATTTCTCAGGGCCTGCTAAACTTTACTAGAAGAATAGGCACATAGTTTCAGGGGCTCTTCCTCGAGCCATTTCTTCTTCATAACATTAAATGGACCCTCCCTGAGTGTCGGAACACTAATTTAAACAGGCTGAAACCCAGAGATCCATGTACTGTCTCACCGACTGCAAATAAAAGAAGATGCACTCCTTCATCCTATCCTTCTCATTATTCCCCCATACGCCTTTGTCATGGTTTCCAATGTTTAATGGGAGCGTCCTAGAGGTCCTTCATTTTCAGGATGGTAGGCACTTGATGTGTACTGTTTAGTTTTGAGATCATAAATTATCTGTTGGAAAATATTTGACATAAAATTTTAGCCTTGGTCTGATTGCACTGTCCTTGGTAGACCGAAAGTCGTGACAACGTTTTTCAAGGCCTTAACTTAAGTCTTGGTTTTCATATTTCCATATCTTATTCTGGGCAATGTGCCACACAATCAATAAAAAATCGCCTAAATGGTTCCTCAATAGTGGGGATTCGAAGAAGGGGGAAGGAGGAGGAATCTTCTGGTCAGATGTCTCTACAATTTGACAGGTGTGGCAGCTTTTACAAAGTTCGACGACATCCTGTAGAAACCTGAACAAGCAAAACACTGCAGAGCACACGAGTAGGTCTATTTGACTCTCAAGTGTCCAGACACGGGACTTTAAAGAGCCAAGTGTATGATTTCATTCTGGTATTTAATGGGGACAATTATTTGATAAATCACTCCGACTATTTTAGGGTACTTTTGGCCGTCGCCGTTCCTCGTGAGAACATCATACTTTTTAACTAAAAGTCATGTGGGGTTCTGGCTTCATTCCCTGTTGTTGCTTTTTAACGTGGCACGGGATATATCCGGTCAGGATCACATTTCTGTTACAGAACTAAGAAAGTTAGAAAACGTCAGTTTTCTTTTATTATACGGTTTTTCAAATTATGTAACTATTGGATAATAATCACATACATGGTCACCAACTACCTTTATATCACAGATTAATTCTTTATAATCATAACCTTTACCACGCAAATATGAGCGTAATTCAATTAATATTTTATCATAATTCGTGTATGCAAACCGACAATATCAAGTCTTTCTTTTATAATCCTTGATAGTTAAAATTGTTTGAATCATAATACTCGAACCAGATATATATAACCCTGAGAACGATGGGTTTAACACTTATAACACCTACAGCAACCCCTGTACTACTGGCTATACCTATTGATGATATATTAAAAAGTACTATCTATCTTGAATAATACTTAAAAGTCTTTGCATAACACGGGTACTTTTTATTTTAATGACTATATATAAATTTTAATTGTTCTATGTCTGATAATTTTAAATCTTTGATTACAAAATTAAAAACAAAAAAAACCCCAGATTTTTAATCTACATTAAATGGCTTATATAATAATAACCTCTCAAAGCAGTGGCTCGAGGTCTATCAGCAGACACGTGATTGAATTTTTTTTCTATTGACTCGCAAAAAGAAGTCGACAAAAATAATTTAATAAACCCAAGTTGTGAGCTTGCATAGGTAAATTTCGGTGATTTGAGGCCGCCTGTCGTGGTTTTCTAGACATTTTCGAGGTTTGAGTATTTCCAACTTCTAATACAAGTTCATGTAAAACGGGCACCTTGCCTTGAGGTGCATTCAGAGGCCACGGAGGACAGGATCCATGGTGGTTGAGGGCCCAATATAGATCGACACACATAGGCTGACCTAAATATTTCTGGCGGCGTTACGCATTTATAAACCGTAAACCATCCTGTTAATGTAAAAATTGATAATCTTCGATACCATTAAAGCTTCATCCGAGTACAAAATCATCTTGTGGAACATAATGCTTGTTTGATTACTGGATGTGGATGAAGGGGTCAAAACGAGGATGGCAGTAAAATAAGTATTAGAGTCAGTTATAGAAATCTTTAAAAAGTTTTGTGTTATACCGTAAATGAAAAGAGAGAATAATATATGATGTCTCGAATAGTTAATAATAGATAATTGTTCAAACTTACAGGAATTGTAAATTGTGTAATCCTTCGAATGCTCCCGATATATTCACTATCTTGTTATTGTACAAGTGACCGAAAAATGATAAAACAATGTGATTTGTTTGATACCGACTAACATGAATATTGATACCAATCTGACTATGTTACATCATAGATATAGTTAGATATAGTTACAAGTTATATGTTTATAATGTGAAAGGAGGAAAATGTTGTTAAAACTGTCTGTACTCTTTGAACGCAATTAACCCACGACTTCTATCAGTTGAAAAATGAATATGCTTCCAACATGCATTTTACATAGTTATCCATTTTGTTGGTTGTTGAGAGAGCAAATAAAATTTGATTTTTCTGGTCAATAACTATAAATTTACGTGCCTTTACCAAATGGTAAAGTCACATAATTGCAGAAATGATTTTGCTTATTGAATTGAGGGTCGTTTCGAACCAGCAATATTCTGTGTTTCGTTTCTTTTGATCGCTGGGGCATGTTGCTCAATTTGCCTAACAATTCTGCTCTACTTTAGAAAACAAAAGCGAAAAGTCCATAATGGTCGCTCTGTAAATTGCAACATTAGTGTCATACAGTGAATCGCTATCGCCTGATTAATTCCATGGCATTGATAAATGGAAAGTAGTAAGCAATGCGGAAATTGAGCCTGTTTTGGGGAGGGGTGGAGGAGGGAGGGTGAGAGGGTGGATTACGTAATGTAATTAACAGGTTACGTAAAGTAATTAACACGACGTCATGTAATTAACGTTATGTAATTAAAGAATATTGTGTAATCACTTTACTTGATAACTGTTGTGTAATTACTGTAATTAATGAATATTGAGTAATCAGGATAAGATAAGATATTTATCATCTCAACATGAACAAAGATGAATGGCAGAAAACAAAAAGGAGTAACAAAATACAATTAGACAGAGAAACGAAAAAAAAAAAAATGCACATCATATGAAATTAAAAATAACAAGAGCATATATTAAACAATGTGATGTTTCTAGGATATATAGGCCCAACTAACAGATAGAGTGGGTCAGGCAATGGGTCGTTGTACTAAGTTTCCTACAGTCAAACGCTGCATTGATAAATCTGATCACATAAGGGGTAGTTTCATAATCGAGTGTTTGAAAGAAGTGAGTCATTAATGCTCCTGGTGGTAGATTTGAGTAGTCATTGTCACAGATGTCTCTTATTCGCTCGAAAAGTGCTATTCGGAACGGGGCGTACTCTTTGCACTGCAGGTGGAAAGAAATGCGTTTCATCCTCCACACCGCAGGAACAAACAGAACTGATTCGGGTTTCGTTGGGTAGTGTGCCCCCCCCCCCCCCACACACACACACTTATTGTAGCGCCCCGTCTCTATCATTAGAGGATGCGAGCTAATGCGAATTTACGTTAGATGGAATCATGCAGAAGATAAGGTTCAAATTAAAAATCCTGTTTCGACTTCCAGTAGAAGGCCAGTTCACTGTCAGATTTCAATCTGCCCTGCCACTATTGACAATAACTACTTTGCAGTTTAGATTTAATTGCATGTAGGGGACCATTACAGTTGAGTGTGTATTGGTTTTCCCACACATATATAAACCCTATATGAGCTAGTATAGCTCTCATTTGCACACCCCAAAGGGATCCCTCACCAGTCCAAGCGTCCACCTGACATTTTTTAGCCAAATTATTTGGATTGAGTTCGAGAAGATGATGTCAGAATCTAACAGCTTGTACAATGACGTAGACATCAAGTGGATACTCGCCAAGCTCTCCCCGTGTGGCAATATTTGAGCCATATCTATTGCTGTGCAATGTTTGTTTGCAGAAGCGAAGTGATAATTTCCCATATGGTGGGTTGTCGTAAAATTGCTCCAATGTTATATATATAACTTTTCAGACGGATCGTATTTAGTGAAAGTGGGCCCGAAACCTCTGCTGCATTCGTGACAATAGGTTTAATGATGGTGTTGAACAATTTAATATTGGTCTGGGCATTCAGTTCAGACAGGGGTAGATGTTTTCGAAAACGCAGTGTCGTAAATAGGGCTTTCAGGGCTTTATTCGCCAGTTGGACAAGACGGAGCATACCAGATGATAATATATTTAGACCGAGATAGCGATATTCTTTAACTACTTCTTGCGGCTGGTTACCAAAAACAAAATTATGTTTATTCATTAACTTGCCCGACTTATTAAATATCATGACTTCCGATTTCTCGATGTTTACTTGCAGACACTATTTGCGGGAATATGGTCCCAGCTGATTAAGCGCCTTTTGAAGACCATTCCCGCTTGCAGAAAGAATAACTTTGTCGTCAGCATTAAACAATTGGTACATGTGTCATGCATGAGAATGGGATCACAGGTATTACTAAACACTGACGGCAAATCATTAATATATAAATTAAAGAATTCTGGGCTTAAAATACAGTCCTGTTTAACACCTGTTGTCGTACGTATTGCATTAGTCATTCCTTGTGGAAGTTTTATATGGAACGATATATAACTATACATACTTTTTACAACCGATAGGAAATTGCCTCCAAGTCCATAGTTAGCGACTTTACGGAATACACCATCCCGCCACACGATGTCAAATGACTTACGGAGAACAATAAACCATGCAAAGAAGTATTTATTTTCAGAGAGAATTTCATCCACGATGGAGTGAATTATGAAGAGGTGGTCTGTCGTACGACACGACTTTTCGGAATCCTATTTGGCATGGAGATATAATATTATGTGATGACAGGAATGATTCAAGTCGTATATCGAGAATTTTACAGAAGAATTTACTTAAACAGCTGGATATGGATATGCCTCTATAATGATTAGGGACCTCCGCCCCCCACCCTCCCTTTGTGCAGAAATGTCATGGTGTTTTTTCTCAAAATGTATGGGGATTGTCCAACTGTCAATATCGAATTAAAAAGTTTAACATAGCATGGCAGCAACTCACGAATTTATCATCTCCTTAGAGACGAGGTCAGTACCCGATACTTTTCCATTCTTCAACTGCTTGCCGGCAATTATGACTTCTTCTTCTGAAATTGCGTAGTCAAGTGGAGACGACATTATTGATTACATATCAGGACTTGATTCGTTTATTTCTGGCTTATACGAGTAGTTATCACAGATTAGTTTCTTTAGGTGAGATATCTAATCGTTAACAGATAAACCATTGAGGAGGTTGTTCTGCTTATTAGGACCTGATTTTAAATCATCTAATGACTTCCAGAAAGCGGAAGGGCCCGTCTTTTCCAGATTGTTTATCTGAGAGATTAGCTTACCTCTAAAATCTCTATGTTTACGTTGCAAAATGCGCTCATTCGACTTTTTCGCAGCATAAAGTTGCTGGCCTGTATCTTGTCTGCCACAATTGAGTCTCACCTGTCTGATTTCTGACGTTATTGTTTCCCTCAACTGGGCTCAATCAGCATCGAACTATTTTTTCTGATAATGCGTTTAGTTCGCTTACTTTTTGTAAGATTAGTACGCAAGCCATATAGGTGTAGTGCCTTGTGGAATACATCCGTGAGGTTTTCTGCTAACATGGAGGGGTTCGTATTAACAACAGCTGACCGGTCGTAATATTGTATTTTGTCGGTTATGGTTGATGACCGCAAGGCTCTCTTAAACCCGGACTCCATAGACTTGCCATTTTAATACGTAGGTCTTTCAGTACATCGGAGTTTTTTTACTGCAATAGTATGTTTTCGAATTTGTCATTAATATCTTCCACATGATTTTCTATCTCGTCTATGCAGATGAATTTTGAGACTGGTGGAGAGCTTGGTTCTCACTCATAGTATGCTTTCAACCTATTTATACAGCACAGCTGAGTATTTTTAGGTATAGCAAGAGTATCAGCAACTTAACCGGTGTCACTGATCTTGAGCTTAACAATACATGTACCTAAATTCCTTGTTTGTAAAGCATTGCTCTGGCCATAGGTTTAAAAGTGCGAAATTTCGCAATTTCATCATACCAGGTCTTCCTGTGACTCTGAGCTTTCCACAAATGCCTACTTGCCATTTTTCAGGGCCTGCGAAATTTAACTAGAAGAATGGGCCCATAGTTTCAGGGGCTCTTCCTCGAGCCTTTTCTTCTTCATAACATTAAGTGGACCCTCTCTGTGTGTCGGAACACTAATTTAAACAGGCTGAACCCTAGAGATTCCTGTACAGTCTCACCGACTGTAAATAAAAGAAGGTATACTCCTTCATCCTCTCCTTCTCATTATTCCTCCATAGACCATTATCATCGTTTCCAATGTTTATTGGGAGCGTTCTAGAGGTCCTTCATTTTCGGGATGGTAGGCACTTGGTGTGTACTGTTTAGTTTTGAGATCATAAATTATCTGTTGGAAAAAATTGACGCAAAATTTGAGCATAGGTCTGATTGCACTGTCCTTGGTAGACCGAAATTCGTTACAACGTTGTTCAAGGCCTTAACTAGAGTCTTAGTTTTAATATTTCCAGATCTTGTTCTGGGCAATGTGCCACACAGTCAATAATAATTCGCCTAATTGTTTCCAAAATAGTGGGGATTCGTTGAAGGGGGAAGGAGGAGGAATCTTCTGGTCAGATGTCTCTACAATTTGACAGGTTTGGCAGGTTTTACAACAAGCAAAACACTGAAGAGCACACGAGTAGATCTATTGGACTCTCAAGTGTCCAGCCACGGGAATATAAGGAGCCAAGTATATTATTTCATTCCGGTATTTAGTGGGGACAATTATTTGATAAATGGCCTCCCCCCCCCCCTTCACTATTTTAGGGTACTTTTGGCCGTCGCCGTTTCCTCGTGAGAACATCATACTTTTTAAATAAAAGTCATGTGGCTTTCTGGCTTCATTGCCCGTTGTTGCTTTTTAACGTGGCTCGGGATAGATCCAGTCAGGATCATATTCCTGTTCCAGAATTAAGAAAGTCCGAAAACGTCAATTTTTTTTTTATTATATGTTTTTTCAAATTATGTAACTATTGGATAATAATCACATACATGGTCACTAACTACTTATTTCATTACAAAATTAAAAACAAAAAAAAAACCCACAGATTTTTAATCTACTTTAAATGGCTTATATAATAAAAACCTCTCAAATCAGTGGCTCGAGGTCTATCAGCAGACACGTGATTGAACTCCTAGCGATTGACTCACTAATAGAAGTCGACAAAAATAATTCAATAGACCCAGGTTATTTGCTTCCACAAGTCAATTTCGGTGATTTGAAACCGCCTTTCGTGGTTGTCTAGACATTTTCGGGGTTTGAGTATTCCCAACGTCCAATAAAAGTTCATGTAAAACGGGCACGTTGCCTTGAGGTGCATTCAGAGGCCATGGAGGACAGGACCCTTGGTGGTTGAGGGCCCAATACAGATTGACACGCATAGGCTGACCTAAATATTTCTGGCGTCGTTACGCATTTGTATACCGTATACCATCCTGTTAATGTAAAAAGTGATAATCTTCGATACCATTAAATCTTCATCCGGGTACAAAATCATCTTGTGGAACATTATGCTTGTTTGATTACTAGATGTGGATGAAGGGGTCAAAACGAGGATGGCAGTAAAATAAGTATTAGAGTCAGTTATAGAAATCTTTAAAAAGTTTTGTTATACCGTAAATGAAAAGAGGGAATAATATATCCTGTCCCAAATAGCTAATTATAGATAATTGTTTAAACTTACAGTTTTTGTAAATTGTGTAGTCCTTCGAATGCTCCCGATATATTCAGTATCTTGTTACTGGACAAGTCACTGAAAAATGATAAAACAATGTGACTGGTTTGATCCCGACTAAAATGAATATTGATACCAATCTGACTATGTTGTATCATACATACAGTTACAAGTTACTTCTTTATAATGTGAAAAATACAAATAGAAATCTTTAAAAAGTTTTGTTATACCGTAAATGAAAAGAGGGAATAATATATCCTGTCCCAAATAGCTGATTATAGATAATTGTTTAAACTTACAGTTGTTGTAAATTGTGTAGTCCTTCGAATGCTCCCGATATATTCAGTATCTTGTTACTGGACAAGTCACTGAAAAATGATAAAACAATGTGACTGGTTTGATCCCGACTAAAATGAATATTGATACCAATCTGACTATGTTGTATCATACATACAGTTACAAGTTACTTGTTTATAATGTGAAAAATACAAATAGAAATCTTTAAAAAGTTTTGTTATACCGTAAATGAAAAGAGGGAATAATATGTGCTGTCCCGAATATCTAATTATAGATAATTGTTTAAACTTACAGTTCTTGTAAATTGTGTAGCCCATCGAATGCTCCCGATATATTCACTATCTTGTTATGGAACAAGTAACTGAAAAATGATAAAACAATGTGATTTGTTTGATCCCGACTAACATGAATATTGATACCAATCTGACTATGTTATATCATACATACAGTTACAAATTATATGTTTATAATGTAAAAATACAAAAAAGTTGAATCTGAAGCTGTCTGAAGGTGGAAAATGTTGTTAAAATTAGCAGTAATCTTTGAACTCAATTAACCCACGACTTCTCTCAGTTGAAAAATGAATATGCTTCCAACATGCATTTTACATAGTTATCCATTTTGTTGGTTGTTGAGAAAGCAAATAAAATTGGATTTTTCTTGTCAATAACTATAAATTTACGTGCCTTTGCCAAAAGGTAAAGTCACATAATTCCACAAAAGATTTTGCTTACTGAATTGAGGGTCGTTTCGAACCAGCAATATTCTGTGTTTTGTTTCTTTTGATCGCTGGTGCATGTTGCTCAATTTGCCTAACACTTCTGCTCTACTTCAGAAAACAAAAGTGAAATGTCCTTAATGGTCGCTTTGTAAATGACACATTAGTGCCGTACATTGAATCGCTATCGCCTGATTAATTTCATCACAGTGATAAATGGAAAGTAGTAGGCAATGTGGAAATTGTGCCTGTTTTAGGGGAGGGGTGGGGAAGGGGTGGGGAAGGGGTGGGGGGAAGGGGTGGGGGAAGGGGTGGGGGAAGGGGTGGGGAAGGGGGTGGGGGAAGGGTGGGCAGGGATGGATTACTTAATGTAATTAACACGTTACCTAAAGTAATTAACATGACGTCATGTAATGAACGTTATATAATTAATGAACATTGTGTAATCATTTTACTTGATAATTGCTGTGTAATTAATGTAATTAATGAATATTGTGTATTCACTTTAATTAAGATAAGATAAGATATTTATTGTCTCAACATCAACAAAGATGAATGGCTGAAAATAAAAAAGGTGTAACAAAATACAATTAGACAGAGAAACGAAAAAACAAAATGCACATCATATGAAATGAAAAATAAGAGCAGATATTAAACAATGTGATACTCCTAGGATATATAGGACCTAATAACAGACAGACAGGGTCAGGCAATGGGTCGTTGTACTAACAGTTTCCTACAGTCAGACACTGCATTGATAAATCTGATCACCTCAGGGGTAGTTTCATAATCGAGTGTTTGAATGAAGTGAGTCATGGATGCTGCTGGTTGTAGATTTGAGTAGTCATTGCCACAGATGTATCTTATTCGCTCGTAAAGTGGTATTAGCAGCGGGCGTATCTCCCCCCCCCCCTTATTGTAGCGCCCCGTCTCGATCATTAGAGGATGCGAGCTAATGCGAATTTGCGTTTGTTTTGCAAGCTCTATGGAATCAAGCAGAAGATATGGTTCAAATTAAAAATCCTGTTTCATCTTCCAGTAGAAGGCCAGTTCACTGTCAGATTGCAATCTGCCCTGCCACCATTGACAATAACTACTTAGCACTTTAGACTTAATTGCATGTAGGAGAACCTTACAGTTAAGTGTGGGTTGGTTTTCCCACACATAAAAAAACACTATATGAACTAGTATAGCTCGCATATGCACACCCCAAAGGGATCCCTCACCAGTCCTGGCATCCACCTGACATTTTTTAGCCAAATTATTTGGATTGAGTTCGAGAAGATGATCACAGAATCTAACAGCTTGTACAATGACGTAGATATCAAGTGGATACTCGCCAAGCTCTCCCCGTGCGGCAATATTTGAGCCATATCAATTGCTGTGCAATGTTTGTTTGCAGAAACGAAGTGATAATTTCCCATATGGTTGGGGGTCGTAAAATTGCTCCAATGTTATATATATCACTTTTCAGATGGTTCGTATTTAGTGAAAGTGTGCCCGAAACCTCTACTGCATACGTGACAATAGGTTTAATGATGGTGTTGAACAAGTTCATATTGATCTGAGCATTCATTTCTGACAGAGGTAGATGTTTTCGTAATCGTAGTTTCGTAAATAGGGCCTTCAAGCCTTTATTCGCTAGTTGGACAAGACTGAACTTAGCAGATGATAATATATGTAGACCGAGATAGCGATATTCTTTAACTACTTTTAGTGGTTGATTCATTATCTCGTTAGAGACGAGTTCAGTACCCGATACTTTTCCATTTTTCAACTGCTTCCCGGCAATTATGACTTCTTCCTCTGATATTGCGTAGTCAAGTGGAGACGACATTATTGATTCCATCTCAGGACTTGTTTCGTTTATATCTGGCTTATACGAGTGGTTATCCAAAATTAGTTTCTTCAGGTGAGATATCTAATCGTTAACAGATAAACCATAGAGGATGATGTTCTGTTTATTAGGACCTGATTTTAAATCATCTAATGACTTCCAGAACGCGGAAGGGTCCGTCTTTTCCAGATTGTTTAGCTGAGAGATTAGCTTACCTCTAAAATCTTTATGTTTACGTTGCACAATGCGCTCATACGCCTTTTTCACAGCATAAAGTTGCTGGACTGTATTTTGTCTGCCCCAATTGAGTCTCACCTGTTTGACTTTTGACATCACTTTTTTCTTTAACAGGATACAACCTACATCGAACCATTTTTTGGTGATGCATTTAGTTCGCTTACCTTTTGTAGGATTAATATGCAAGCCACGTAGGTGTAGTGCCTTGAGGAATACATCCATGAGATGTTCTGCTAACACAAAGGAGTTGGTATTAACAGCAGCTGACTGGTAGTAATATTGTATTTTGTCGGTTATGGGTGATGACCGGAAGGCTCTCTGAAACCCGGGCTCCATAGACTTGCTCCATTTAAATGAAGCAGGGAGAGGGTGGTAAAAGTTTGTCATAAACTTCAAGCTGACATTAATAGTTGTAACCAGTAGTGAACTGAACTGTAATAGGACAATGGTCAGAATAGGGGTGAACATCATCAACTGTGAAATTAAGAATATTTGGCAGAATATCATTTTTTGCGAGGCAACAGTCGACCGTGGAGGACCCATTGTACTTATGGCAAGTGAAACGTCTTCGTGTGTCCCCCGCTGTTGGTCCGTTCAGTATTCACATACCAGCAGTGATGCAAGTATCGATAATTTTCTGGCCTTGACAGTTCATCTTAGATTGGTCTTCCGATAGTTGTTTTATGGGCGTAGAGTCCACATCGTAGGAACTTGGGAGTGTAGTGTACCTATCGTCATCATTGGGAATGTAATCAAGACTACATGGATGGATACGCCCGTTAAGATCGCCGAGAAGTATCACATTGCCCGATTTTTGGCAATTTGTTACAATAGTTTCAAGGTTATCAAACGTACTGTTTACACCAGACTGAGAGACATTAACAGAAAATGAAGAGTTTGCAGGTGGAATATAAGCGGATATCATAAACAGGTCCTTCTCAGTTTTAAAGAATTTCTGACATAATTTAAAAGAAATGACCTCTGAATTGTCTAGGGGGCTGAACTGGACACCAGAAGTGGTTTCGTTTCTTATTAATACAGCCAACCCACCATGTACTCTATTTGATTTACTCGCACAGCACACAGCTGTTGATTTAAAACCAGCTAAGTCGATACAAGAGGCCACGGAGTCTTGACAGTGTGTTTCTGCCAGGAATATTATATTTATAATCAGCTAAGTCGATACAAGATGCCACGGAGTCATCACAGTGTGTTACTGCCACGCCTATTATATCACTTTTGAGTTGTCCTTTGCTCCTTTAATTTGTTGACACGGTCTCTGTCGTCTCTAGTAAACAGACCGTTGATATTGTAATATGTAACAGATCATTTATACATTTGTACCAAGTTCACATGTAAACTGAACCCGTGGACCATAAAGTTACACCTAAGGACAAGATCATTGGTAAATAAACAAAAGCATGATATGATATTGAATATCCTAACTTGGAAAGGATAAGGCAATTGCCCTAATTATGCAGGGCAAATTGCAACTTTGCCTAGTCCAATAATTTGGGGGCCATGAGAAAAATATAACCCGTTTAGTTGGGCGTCTAAGAGCCTCGAGAAGATCCGCTGACAGTCCCAGGAGTGGGTGTCCGTGAGTTACGTCGCTAGGTCAAGGTGGAGGCATAAGTCTCTCACACCTCCGTAACCGAATGTAGACGGAGGCAGTGGCTGTGAGTCGGGTTGTAGTCACTCATGGATGCCGAGTCTGTCCAATAACAGTAAGAAATCGGTTGCAGGAGGTCAATATAAGGCCAAGGGCCACGAAGTTTCAATGTTGGTTCGCAACTTACACTCAGGAGACGTCAACGTCGAATGCAATGGCTGAGGGAACATGCACCAACTCGGTTTCAATAGGCCCGCAGGAAACGTGCTTTATTAGCTGACGATTCTCGATTCACGCTTCGGAGGTCAGATGGACGACAACGTTACTATCACCGTCAATGTGAGCGATATTCTGGCGTTAAGGAAAACGGCAGATTCGGGGGGAGGGTCAGTTATGGGTTGGTGGATTTCTCATGGCGTGAAAACCCCTCCCGTGGTCGTCGATATCAGGATCAGGTGCCCCTTGCCTCATGTCCTTCCACTTATTCGTGTGCCTAACCCTATGTTGCCGTAGGGTAATGCGAGGCTGCAAGTTGCTAGGGTTTGCCGTGACTTCCTCAACCAAAGCAATGTCCCACTTCCGATTGTTCATCCTACAGTCCAGATTTGTCCCCGATCGATCATCAGTGGGACGACCAGGACGACCTGGGTCAAGATGCGGGTCAACGTCCTAAACAACGCCGCTCATCTAAACAGGTCCTTCTTTCGGAGTTCAAAAGCGACCCACAATGGACCAGTAACAACTTGATGGGATCAATTGTATGATGCTTTAGAGGAGAGGCGGAAGCCCGGGTGGGCTCATTCGCTATTGATGTTGATCAGGAAATGGCGTAGAGCACCCACTATTGAACGTGTGTGTTGAGACAACAAAACCCATTAATATTTAATAAGTAATGAAGAAATAATATCACAACAATGAAATAACTCTCCATAACACATTTTGAAATTTTTTCCACAGAAAAAAACTTTTTTTCCGCTGGTATACTTCTTAAAATTATTTTATGAAGTGGTCATTTAAAAAGCTAGAATCAATACCGGAAACTAGAACTTACGCTCCTGTAGCACTTTCTTCCGAAAACGACAAAATGCATCCTAACATTAAAAACTGAGTAGCCCCCTGCGTCTCAAGGTATTTTTTATTGGTAAGGCATGGTGCTTATTCCCGTGAGGGGAAACAACGCCTTCAAAAGTAAATTGCTAATAATTTTCTAAACCATTTTGCTTTATTGCATTATGTGCACGACATGAAACACATGCTAGTGCATTCTATGAACAAGAAGACTCATTTTCGTTTTTAACACCTGGCCAATCAGAAAATAAATGCCCTGCTTTTTTAAAATAATTACAAGTTTTAATTGAACTGCTTGGTCACAATGATGCGGGATGGCATTGGAGAACTTGTTCACTCTAGATTTTGTTTATTAAATTTGGGCTGTGAAAGGTGTGAGGGATTGGAAGGATGCTTTTTTATCTGAATATGGTCTAGGCCTACTTTGGGAAGAATTCTTGTGGGGCCAAACATGTGAGGAGTTACGACTCATTTTAGGGGTTACGGCGAAGTTATCTGCTAACACTACTGCTTTGTTTAAGGTGTCACCTTTTTATCTGAATGTATATTTCCACTAAACTCTAAAATCAGCACCATCTCCTTTAATTTTGAGAAATCTTTCGCTATTTCTTTGGAATAGCTTCATCTGTCAAATAAATCTTTCCAATACACAAATATGAACAGATCTAACAAATCTTCATTAGAATATCTAATAAATTCTTAGTTGCTTATATAATAAATTAACTTGTCCTATAATAATAATCTTAAAAATAAATAAAGAGTTTTAAGAAAATAGTAATTGCTAAAAGATATTAACTGAGTACTTGACAATTTTCATATTATAAAGGCATACAGTCTGTATGGTCGAACAATTGAAATCCTTTTGAGAAAGCGGACAGTATTCAACTGATTTCGAACTATGTGGTTCATGGGATGGTCTAGATGTCAGGGAACAAAGTGATATCAGGAATCATAAGTAGACTCTAAAATGGATCCTCAATAGTCCACACCAATCACAACCTGTCCACCACAAGCCTCGATTAGTACCCAAGCCACCACTATTTCCGTCCCAAAATACCGAGATGAGGACATGAGTCATACTAGATTGTACCTCATTAAAGAATTTCCGCGTGGCATTCATGACCCTATACGACATGGTAGATTCTACAACATAATATAGAAGGGGTTCCGAAGTGCGTGACACCGAACCTGGCAGCTATATGCCTAAATGAAAATATGAACAGAGGTAGATTATACCTGCTTGAGGGATTTACTCATAGCGCGCCAAGCCCCTTACGATAATAATGAGATGCTCAATGGTACTCGAAATGTGGTGCCAACGGGCATGGCAGTGGAATACCAAGATGAGGATATGACGTATGATAGATAATAATTCCTCACTGGAAATTTTCACAAGGTCCTTATGGGCGCATTCGATGGAAATAGGACGCCAAAGCTCAGTATTCGTTTGGAGAGGGTGGTCAAACCGAGGTGTCATGGGGCGTCGTGTTCCAATATCCATATAAGGAGGAGGGAAGGGGCGGTGACTCAGTGGTAGACTGTTGGACTTCTATGCTAGAGGTCCCGAGTACGATCCCCGTCCGGGACGACCTGCGTTGTATCCTTGGCCAAGGCACTTTATCCCGATTGCCTACATGGGTGCACGATGACGGCGTGTACTAAGGCGTACTGCACGTCGATGGTACACATGTCTTCAACCGCTGTAACCCTGCTTGTGCGGTGTTTGAACAGAGTGAGAATGTTGAGGAGCTGACGGTTGTTCGTCGTTGCTCGGTGTTTCTCTCTGGGTACTCCGGCTTCCTCCACCCGTAAAACTGTCACGGTCACGATTAACCATTGTGCATAAGTATGTGACCTTAAATCCCAATAAATAAATAAATAAATAAATAAATAATCGAGATGGGGATTAGAAGGACAACAGATTATACCTCAATGAGGAATTTTATACTTGACTTGATGCCCGCATATGACAAAAGGTGAACGACTTTGTCTAAATACAGAATGTGGTTATAGTAGATGCTGAATAAACTAAGTGGGACACTTATTATTATTATTACACTGTTAAGTACGTTTGTTGCAGAAAAGTACTCTGATTGAATAAGCGTATTAACAAAACATGGTTTATGCTGTTCAAAATAACAACAGAAATGTCCTCAATAGGGTTATAATAGTCAGACTATACCAAAACGGTTACAAATAGTAACAATATGTTAAAACTGGACTAACAGAAATGTTCCATGTTGTGGGAGTATTCCCTTGAAGAAACGAATATGGCTCGCTGGAGATAAATAATAACATAGCTGATAGATATTAGCGGAGGATTATGAAAAAATCAGAGCTAGTGAAAATAGTTGCTTGGTGATTTGCAGTGATCGGATTATACAATGAAACGTAGTTTTTGTGCCCCTTATAACCGTAATTCATTACGTGTTACTTTTATAAACCTCGGATGGTTGCTTCCACGTGTCAGTTTCGGCGATTTGGAACCTCTTTTCGTGGTTCTCTGACATTTTCGGGATTTTAGGATGCTATAGTTTCATTCAATCGAACACACCCACCCAACCTACCTGCGTCCTGTAGGGTTTGGGGTTACATAGCAAACACTTACCTCCATATAAACCAAGATTGCGGCCTCTAGCAAACAAAATGGACGACGGAAACAATTGTAACACAAGCAAAACGCACAGTACTTGAACCATTATCCTGCAAATATTGCGCTCTTGACTACGTTCATTGCTACTGATGATTCCAATATTTTAGTGAAATTTCAGTGAAATATTGTTGAAATTCCAGTGAATGTTTTTACTGAAATTTTAATGACATTTCACGGTAATTCTGTTGACACTTTTCAGGAAAATTTTGTTGAAATATTAGAACATTTTTATTGAAATTTCAGTATAATTTCTCTATAAATTTGGCTAAAATTTTCAATGAAATTTAACAGAAATTTGTTGAAAATTCACTATAAATTCTACTGAACATTTCATGAAAATGTTCATAAATTTCAGTCATCTGTATAATGCATTATATACATTTCAAAACTAATTTATATAAACCTCATAAAACGTGGAAGGAGCGAACCAACAGGGGAATTTTCAATTCAAGCTAGATATGCTATTCCGAGATCTTTGATATTTTGAATTGTAAAGTCAGTCTCAAGATTTGTTCACACAGTTTTGTCTTGTTACAATGTATGCAGGGTTGGCATATTTAAATCAATTGATTTAAATCATTAATTTAAATTATGATTTAAATCAATGATTTTTTGGAAAAATTCATGGTTCAAATAAAAAAATTATAAATATTCAGAAATATTTTCAAAGCAATTTGGAAATGAGCTGATACAAGATGGAATGCATTTTAACTGTTGAAATACAGTTATTATCCATTTTTTTTGGCAGTCGGAACTTAGAACTAATCTATGGAGTGGGAATTTACATCTCACTGTGTTTTGACTACTGGAACGTGCTGTTGGGATGTTAATTATTCCCGAAAGTGAGAAAAGGTATCCTCTAGTGAGCAATTCATAGTATGGAAATAAAAATGAAATGAATCGATCTAAATGAAAAATGAAAAAAAAAATCAGATTTAAATAAAAAAATCGATTTTTTATATTTTAAAAGAAAAATAAAAAAAATAACCAACCCTGAATTTATGGGAGAGTACTTATAGACACTCCTGTAAATTATACAATGCAAATCAATGGAGTGGAAGTAATTTTACTTCCAAGATAATAAGAAGGAAATCCACAAAATATGAAGTCTTCAAGTTTAGGTACCTGACGTTCAGGATAAAGCCTGAACGTCGAGTCCCGGCACTCTACCAGTTAACCAGCCTTTCTTGCGTCTTACAAATGTTTAGACTTTTGCCTTGACAGGGTATATATATTTCATTTCCACATAATACATGAATACTTGTTAATGATAAAAAGCAGTTTTCTGCGAATTCTTACATAGCTGAGAGTTCGGTTAGCCATCTCCAATCCACTTGAGCGGTCACTCGGTTAGAGTCATGTTTGATATCTTGCACCCTGGTTCAAATCAGACCATCAGTTCAGCAAATATATATATCTTAGCTCTTGCACCTCCCATTACAAAGGCAAATATTGCTCCACAAACTTTGTTTGAACAAATCTGATCCAACTTCTCAAAATGAAGCTATATGCCAACCACCCAACGGTCCATGAGAAGAGGGTTTTAAAAACATTTGGGGGATTTTCCCCCACTCCTCCCTATGGGGCGGGGCAAACTGATTTGAAAAGGGACAATTGTGACGTCAGAACAACCGATCACCTCAAATTTAACTGAATTTGATTCAGTGGTTTGGGACGGCACATGCAAGCACCATGCTAATGGACGACATATGACAGACGGTAAGTGATCACTATAGCTCATTCTGACTTTCAGTCAGGTGAGTTAACAAGAGGCCCTACGGGGCCTGAAGCGCTCACCTTGAACAGAACCTGAAAAGAACAAGAGTCCAAGAATGAATCTACATTATGAAATCAATCTACATAGGATCCACTATCAACCCTTGAACCCCTTAGGAGTGACTAAAATAATCCAAGCGTCAACCTTTTCTTCAGTTAATCATAATGTAAAAAGTGGAGTTCCCCTATAGAGCCCCTTGATACAACATACGTGGATTAATCTTAGTTACACACATCTAGATGGTACCTAACAAACAAGAGACCTCGGGGGACCTGCGAGCGCTCACCTGACATGGTAGCCTAAAAAAATAACCCAGGGAATTGATTTGAACAGGTTGCATTTGCCCATCTAAGAAAATATTATTATCAAATATCGAAAGGTTCTGACCGGCGGATCTGAAAAATAAAGATTTTAAAGGAATATTCAAATATTGAACGAAGTTATAATTCAGGCTCATACAGGGAGCCCAAATATGATACCAGGGACTTCGCTTGAACAAACCTGAATCTTATCTCCCTAAAGATGCTGTATAGCAAATATCAAAAGATTGTGACCACTAGATCTGAAGAAAAACATTTTAAAATAATATTTCTCATATTGAACTAAGTTATAATTCGGTTTCCCACAGGAAACCCTAATATGTACCCAGGAACGTGGCTTCAACAAACGTGAATTTCACCCCCTAAGGATGCTGCATACCAAATATCAAAAAATTCTGATTGATTGATCGGAAGAAGAAGATTTTTAAAGAATATTCCTCATATTGCACTATATTGAAAATTTGGGCTCACATAAAGAGCCCAAATATGAATCATAGGAATCGATTTCAACAAATATGAGAATCATTCTTCCAAAGATGTTATAAGGAAAATATTAAAGTTTTTGGAGCAGTGGTTTGGGATATGATTCGTTAGTGTTTTTTCCATTACCCACAGTATTAAATATGATGACTCAGAACTTTTTCAAAGTCCCGGAAAAGCATCCTATGATAAAACAGATGACAGGTGTCTTGGACCATTCTCCTCTGCTGGTCCTAAGGAAGCTTCACATCAAATAAACGTTCTTGACCCTCTCATAACGACGGCAAATATAGCCCATAGAACTTTTCTTGAACAAACCAGAGTCTATACCTCAAAAGGAAGTTGCACACCGAACATCAAGTCTCTGCAACTGTAAAATCGTGAGAAGAAGATATTTAGATTAACTTGACAAATCATCACGATCTTGTCTTATTTCATAATCCTTTCATAAACATTAAACATTATCCTTTTCGACAAACACAACACACAGTCAAGTTAAGCTACAGAGTCATTGACACTTTCATTTAAGATTTAGTAACAGTTTTTGGGCGTGACCCTACCCAAGGACGGGCAACTTGATTTGAACAAAATCAAAATGCGATGCCATAATAAACAATCATCTCAAATTTCCCTCAATCGGTTCACAGATAAACTGTTCATGGACGACGAACAAAGAGTGATCACTAAAGCTCACCCTGTCGTTCAGTCAGGTGAGCTAAACATTTCTAATTCTTCAGCTACCATAGCTAGCCATAGGTAGCCCAAATATTAACCCAGCCACTCGATTTTCACACTATTATGCCAAATAGAAAACGGTCTGACGGGAGGACCTGAAGAAGATTTTTAAAGCAATTTCCTCGAATTTAACTATGTTCAAATTTGGGCTACCACAGTGAGCCCAAATATGAACCCAGGGATCCGATTTAAACAAACGTGGATCTGCCCCCCTTTAGACATGTTGCGAACCAAATATGGCGAATCTGAAGAAGACGATATTTGAAGAAATTCCTTTATATTGCACTAAGACTAAGTTAAAATTCGCGTTCCCACGGGAAGTCCAAATATTAGCCCAGGCACTCAATTTGAACAAAGGTGAGTCTGACGTTCATATAGATGCCGTAAACCAAATATGAAAGCATTCCGACTGGTGGAGCTGAAGACAATTTTTTTTAAAAAAACTTCCTTATATTGCACGTAGTCAAACGTTGGTCCCAAATATTAACACAGGAACTCGACTTGAACAAGAGATATGGTATACCAAATATCAAAGGATTCTGACTGTTGAATCTGAAGAACCAATTTTTGGTAAGATACTTCCTCATATTGCACTTTGCATATTGCACACCTTACAATAGGAATCCCAACTATTAACCTAGGGAATGGTTTAAACAATCTTGAATCTCATATCAATGATGTATGCCAAACATTAAATAAAGATTATTCCCCATATTGCCATAAGTTGAAAATCCGGGCTCCTGTATTGAGCCCAAATATGAACCGGGGGGGGGGGGTTCATTTCAAAATAAACTTGTGTCTGATCCCCCAGGGATGCTGTAAACAAAATATCAAAAGATTCTGACCACTGGATCTTGGGTCATTTAATTTAAAATTTGCAAATATGCAGACACAGCATTTTTGTAGATGCCCTAACAAAACCGATGGCAATTTTTTTTATCATTCATTTCTACTGGTCCTGAGGGCGCTTCATGCCAAACTAACAGTTCTTTGTAAACTGTCAATACATCAGTTGACATTTCTTCTTATACCACAGGGTCCTCAATTGCAAGAAGCGATGTATCTGAAAAGAAGACAATGCTGAACATGTTATTTGCTGTTTCTTTGTTATGTATCTTATGAAGATTGTGGAGCGTATTCTCCTTCAAATGCCCGGCACATAATATGTGTGTTAGGTTTGGAAACCGGGCTTTGATTGCAATTGCCGACAGCCACAAAGAGAAAAAATTAACAAATCTCAATGTGATTAACAATTCACACCGTCGCGGCCCACCGTAAATACTAATTACTAGCCTACCTACTAAATACCGAGGGGAAGAATTTTCAGCGAACGCTATTACTTTAGCGCCCAGATTTCTCAAATATGGCATCAACACCATGCACATACTGCTTAAATCTATTTTTTTACTAAACATACACAACCCCATAACCTTTTCAGAGTTTTCAACCTCATTCCCACCCCTATGTTCCCTCACCTCGGTATCCCTCGGTATACTTCGGGATCCCTCGGTATTTAGTATGACCGTACCAGTTACATATGAAATCTGAAACAAGATCAGGTGTTTGATACGACCTATAGTTTGTGAAAATGGAACTTGTTGACAATTTATATGCTCAATCTAAGACGACCACTGACGGCCATGTTTTTCAACGAAATCCGGATAAAATGATACTGCCCCAAAGTTGAAAAACGTTGGTTTGCAAATAATATTATGTCACACTGAAAAGGCAATTGCAGTTAATTAATCAAATCGCAGCACATTACTGTCAGATTTGGCTCGTTTTATAATACACTGCATTTTTAGTAAGAATTATTTATTAATTATATCCATTCAGATTCCATGAATGTCTCAACGAAATTTTACAGAAGTTTTAGTGAAATGTGTTGGGTAAAATTTCACTAAAATTGAAAAAAAAAAGATTTCAGTGAAATTTTGAAAACATTTCATGAAATTTCTGTGAAATTTCACTCAATGTCATCAAAATTGTGAAATACCGCCAAAATTTCACATTTTCACGAGAATACTGAAATTTCACTGAAAAATTGGTGACATTTTCTTTTGGGAACCCACCACGATCAACGCCTCTCACCTGGCCATCAGTGCATTGCAGAGTACTCAATCACTGAATTATTATTGAGCAAATCACATCACAGATTGAACGGAGTGACTGGAGCAGACGTTTGTTTTTCGTTGTATACATTTTTTATTATACGCCTATTCCACTTACGTAATTATTGGATAATAATCACATACATGGTCACAAGTACCTTTATATCACAGGTTAAATCATTATAATCATAATCTTCACCACGCAAATATGAGAGTAATTCAGTTAATATTTTTCCATAATTCGTGTATGCACAACAACAATATTCAGTCTTTCTTTTATAATCCTTGATAGTTAAAATTGTTTTTTTCATAATACTCGAACCAGATATAACCCCGAGAACGATGTGATTAAGACTTATAACACCCGCAACAACACCTGTACTACACTTACTGATGATATATTAAGAAGCATCATCCATCTTGAATAATACTTAAAAGTCTTTGTATAACACGGTACTTTTTATTATAATGACTATATATCAGTTTTAATTGTTCTATATCTGATTATTTTAAATCTTTCATTACAAAACATTACAATTCTTGACATTTTCGGGGTTTGGGTGTGCTAATTAGATAAAATCTCATTCAATCGAACACTACCACCAAACCATACTGCATCGTATAGGGTTTTGGGTTACATATCAACCACTTGCCACAATAGAAACCTACATAGCAGCCTCTAGTAAACAAAATGGACGAAGAAAACATTTGTAACACAAGCAAAACAAATGGTTTGCGCAGTGACAAGCACACCATCTTAATAATGACGTCACCTTATGACCTTTTACACGGACTGCGGTAACAACCCAACATGACGTTACCCGGACCGGTTCGGATCCAGACTGATCACGTCACTTTCGAGTTTCTGCACAGCGGCTTGCACATATTGCGCGTCGAAGTACGTTCACTGCTAGTGATGTTTCCAAAAGTTTAGTGGACACAATTAATTTCTGGGTACATTTCTTTAACACACGGGCCGGTATAGCCCACCAAGATCAACCCCTCTCACCTGACCATCAATGCATTACAAAGTAGTTAACCACTGAACTATTATTGATCGAATCCCATAACCTAAAAGGAGTAACCTGTTGCCCCCCCCCCCTCCACTGTTCTACAGGGAGGTAGGAGGGCAGGCCTCTTGAAGTTAAAGACCCCTCCCGCTTCCTAATGCTGTCTTCAAACTTGGGTATAACTGCTAATATTATGACTATGATATTATGACCATCAGTTTCGTTTAGTGAAACAGTTCATATCTTCTTTAAATTGGGATTCAATTCATTGGGAGTTATATTTACGAGCCATGCTAAGTGGCAAGCAATCTTCAGTGTCTCAGGTTCAACCGCATGCTAGGCGAAGTAATTCCAAATTTACATCATGTCAGTCTGACTCTTTGATTCCTTGGGGTTTGTGTTTCAGGTTTCATAGAGGAGGTAACTGTGCGTTGCCTTGTCGATTTTCTCACAGGTGTTTCCTTTGTGGTCAGGACCATTCTCATTCTAGCTGCTCTGATCGTTTCAAACATGTGGAGTGTTTCTGGTCCTACTGATTCCTTTCGGAGTGGTCCCAAAGGCAAAGGACCAAGTGATAATAAGAACGCCTATCAAGGTGGTAGCTCCAAGTAAATTGCTGTCTGGATACAACAGTTCATTATATCAAACACTCATTCATGGTTTTACCCATGGGTTTCGAATTGGTTATCATGGACCAGGTGTTCATCTTGAATCAAAAAATCTAAAATCTGCCTTGGAATTGTCGGTGTGGCAGGAATGATAGTCCGTAGGAACGTTAGTCCCTCTGGACTATTATTCCGCGGAATTATAGTCCTAGGTCTACCATTTCTAGGAATAGTAGTCCGGCGGACAACTATTCCTAGAAATGGTAGACCTAGGACTATAATTACGCGGAATAATAGCCCAGAGGGACTATTTTTCCTACGGACTATCATTCCTGTCACACCTGAACAGGTCCAAAGAAAACTTGAAAACGAAATTGCAGCAGACAGGCTGGATGGGCCATTTGATGTTCCACCCTATGATAACTTCATGATTTCACCTGTTGGGGTTGTTCATAAAAAGGTTTTTGGGGAATATCGTATGATTTATCACCTGTCTTTTCCTGAAGGTTCTTCTGTTAATGATGGCATTCCCAAAGATTTGTCAACGGTTAATTATCAGTCGGTTGATGATGCAGTTGAGTTAATTTGTGTGCATGGTCCGGGTAGCTTTATGGCTAAGTCCGACAATGAGTCTGCTTTTCGCCTTATCCCCATCAGTCCATTGGATCGCCACCTGCTAGGTCTAAAATGGGAAAACTAGATTCTATTTTTACAAATGTCTCCCTATGGGCTGTGCGTCATCATGTCGGAATTTTGAGGATTTCAGTACTGCACTTCATTGGATCGCGAAGGTTAAGTACTCTGTTCATAATATTGTACATGTGCTGGATGATTTCTTTTTTTGGCAACTCAGCCATACACTTGTCAGTGTTACCTGGATCAGTTTTGCTAAGGACATTGGTGTTCCTATATCTAAGGAGAAGACATTAGAGCCTGAACAATCAATGTCTTTCCTCGGGTTTAAATTAGATTCATTAGATATGTCTTCCGGACGATAAATTACAGAAGTGTGGGAGTTGGATTGTTTAATGCTGTCTAAACAAAAGGTTACTTTGAAAGAATTGCAATCTTTAATTGGTTTCGACTAGAGTCTTTTTTACGACGATTAATTAATTTAACCATTGGAATATCCAAACCTCATTATCGAATTAGAGTTACTCAGGCAGTGAAACAACACTTAAAATTATGGCTCACTTTCTTGCAAGATTTCAATGGAGAAATCCTTCTTGTTAGACAGAAGATGGGTTGACAGTGGCAAATTGGTCTTTTATACTGATGCAGCTGCTTCTCTTGGTTTTGGCTGCATCTTTGGGAAGGACTGGTTTTATGGAGCATGGGCTTCATTCAGTAGTATTCCCTATATAGCGGTTTTGGAAATGTATCCTGTCGTGGTTGCCCTGTCTTTGTTTGCTGGTTCCCTTCGAAACAAAAAAGTTCTTTTTTATTCAGATAATTCTTCGGTAGTTCACGCCATTAATTCTCAAACATCCAAAGATGTAGAGCTTCTTCAACTATTGGGGCATTTTGTGTTAATTTGTTTACGCTTTAATATATTGGTTCGGGCACAGCACATTAAGGCAAATCCAACCTATTGTCAGACTATCTTTCTTGATTGCAGGTTCAGAAGTTCAAACGCCTGGCACCACACGTCAACGCCGTACCCATGATGATTCCAGAAGATCTCAGTTTAGATCGCTTACTGACACAATCGATACTTTGTTAAATCATGCTTTAGCCCCTTGTACACAAAAATCATATGCTTTAACATATCAACGATGCAAGGCTTTTGGTCATGAGATAGGTATTCAAGAACAGTTTCCCATTTCAGCACACATTCTTTCTTTGTTTATTGCACACCTATTCAACTTAGGTTTTGCAGAAAATCGATCATTTGTATGATCTCTGGCATTGTTTACCTCCATAAAATCCGAAATTTGCCAGATCCTACGCAGCAATTTGTCATGAGGAAAATACTCAACGGAATTCAAAGATTACGTCCTGCGGTAGATCTGTGCCATCCAATTACCCTGCCGATTCTTTATGAACTTCTTTCCGCACTTCCCAGAGGCACTTCTAGTGCATATCAATGTTGTTTATATCAAGCTGTATTTAATTTGGCATTTTTTGCATTTACAGGGATTGGTGAGCTTTGTCCTGCAACTGTTAAGGTTAATGGGGTTTTGGGCCCGGAATCCTGTTACCCTTCTGCAACGATTTCTGTTCAGCCGTGGGTCAGCAGCAGGAGCATTGTTTGCATTTCCCGATAGTTCTCCGGTTTTACGGCACAATTTCAATAAAGTATTACATTGCTGCCTTTTGGCTTGTAATCTCAGTCCATCTTTATTTAAGGGTCACAGTTTCCGCATTGGGGCCGCTACCTGGGTTTCACTTCGGGGCTTTACTGATGCTTAGATCCGTTCCATGGGTAGGTGGAAATCTAACGCTTTTCGACTGTACATTAGGCCTCCTGCTTAAGATTGATCGGTCGCGTTTGTTAAAGTGTTGTCCTTCGAAGTATGTCCATCGTCGACATTTCATGTTATATAAGGTCTTCCGATTATTCATGGGCACGGGAAAAGTGATTTTTTACAAAGCATTGATAGTTCTCTTCCACCACTTCTGCTTGGGTAGATTTGTTTTTGTGCTGCTTACGTTTCACTGTTTTTTAGTTGGCGCTTGGGCGCCTTCTATTTTTGATGCGATGCCGTACCTGTATCTCCAAGTGTTGGCGTTTGGGCGTTGACATGCAGAGTTTTGGAATCAGGTTTTTTGGTATGCTCTTGTTAGTTGTTGTTTTATGCCTTTGTACAAATGTCTGGTTTGTTCTATACTGTAGCCCGGATGATTGTGATCGGGTGTTTGTTTTTGTATCGTAGCTGTTTCAGCTTGGATAGCGCTTGGGCGTTGTCTATAAGCTGTGGTCCAAACTAGTTTATTTCATGTGTGTTTGTTTGTGTGACTGTGCCTGTCATTCATGTCCTTGTTCCTTCCAAAAGCCTTTACTATTTCCTTTCCATGTATTGTTTCCATATTTTTCCTTTATGGTGCACTCCGGTTCAGGATCTCTTTCTTCCTGGGTTGGGACTTTGTTCTCCTATTAAAATTAGGCATCACTTTCTACTCTTATGGGGGCTGTTGTCTTCTCATTCGTAGGGCGGAATGCCCTTTCTCACACCTTTGGTTGTGATGGGCATGTTTGGCCCCCTTTATGCCGCCCAACTTCATTTAACATCATGTTAAGTTTTTATAAGACATAGGTAACATGTAAAGTTTCAGTATGTATGTATTTTGGCTGCACTCTGTGACATTTGAGAAAAACAAAATCGAAAAATAAAATCTACATCACAGTGTAGTCCTCAAACACATATTAGTGTTTAGAAGTTATTTATTTACTGATTTCACCTTATGGGGGTTAATTGTTATGCCATTTTAGCACAAATACAAAGGCTACAAGAATGATAGTCGCATTTGTGCTTAAATGCATTTTATGTTTTGGGTCATATTAGCTATTGATTGAATGGGGGTTAATTATGCTAAATTAGGTCCCTATCAGTGTAATTCCCATGACTTGTCAAATGTGCAGTGAATCATGCTACAGGTGAACACATCTGTAGTGGACCAATAAAACGTTTTAATTCTGCGACGTCACAGAATGGTGGATATGAGGTTTTGTCATTTCCAAACTGGACGAATTGTCACCAGGACGAAACATAAAATTCCCCCCCCCCGGGGGGTGGGGGTGATGGCTCAGTTGGTAGAGGTGCAGGCTGGAAGCCGAGAGGTCCTCGGTTCGATTCCCACCTGCGGCACCGGCGTTGTGTCCTTGAGCAAGACACTTCACCCCCATTGCCCACGTGGAGGCACGGTGACGTTGTGAACTAAGGCGTACTGCACGTCGATGGTGCACCTGTCTTCAACCAGTGCTAACCCTGCTTGTATGGAGTTGGTATGTTGGGGAACTGACAGTTGCTCGCTGTTGCGCGGTGGTTCTCTTCGGGTACTCCGGCTTCCTCAACCCGCAAAACTCTCAGGGTCATTATTAGCCACTGTGCAGAAATATGTGACCTTAAACACCAATAAATAATAAATAAATACCCCCTCCAATCCTATCCCCAATCTGTTCATTATATTTTGGCCTTTTAGACTTTTATATTTCATTGGAGTTCCTGGACCGAGGTGCATTAATGTTGGTGGCTCCTTTTATGCCGCCCAACTTCATTTACCACCATGTTACGTTTTTATAAGATATAGGTAATAATAATAATGATGTATCCCCATTGATAGACTCCCTATAGCTGCTATAATAATGATGTACACAATGGCTATTTGACAAAAATATACAAGTTCTGTCCATGGAAGTTTTTTGACCTTGGACATGCCATCTCTCGGAACTGGTAGAAATACTGACTCTGTCCATGTTAAAGCAGCGGATTTTTTTAGAGAGCTAGGGGAACACTTTTTAATACATTTTTGCGATAACCGTGATGGGTGATACGTATATGAAAATAATATGCGAATTGCACACGCACAGATAGGTTAACTGAAGTTTTCAGACAAAGATTAATAATAGACTTGTTGATGGAAAGACGAGAACGCTTATGTAATTTTATGTCGCTTAATAAGTGACCAAATTATATACATAACGTGACATTATTTGGGTGACATTCTTTACGTTGAGGAGCACCAAATGTATTCATGTGATCTGCAGCTGCGTAACGTAGAACAGCTAAACCGAGTTATGGTAAGCACCTTCAGACTTTGGGTATTAATGGGCACAGCGTAACCCATTCTTTTAACTTTAAACTGATGCGTCTCTTGGTAGGACTTATTTATTTTTCACAGTTTTTACACAAATGAGATAATTCAGTATACTCAGGTACAGATTATCGGTAATCAAACAATCTGAGGATGATTATAAGAGTTGGACGAGGACAGATGTCGTAACAAGGGGGAGTCAATATGGTAATTCTAATCCAGCATTTGGGGAAATGTGAACAAGCAAACTACTCCAGTTTAATAAAACGTATTCTATGTCACTACGTGCTGTAACTGACTGTGACCCACTCTCAGTACTTCTACAATTTAGGTATAGAGTTGCTCTTGTCTCCAAGTTGCCTTCTCTTCTTTCCATTCATTCTCTTCTTCTGTCCATCTAATTTTTCTTATCTATATTATTTTTATTGTTATTCTGTTTCCTCTTTTACTTCCTTTTTCTACTTCCTTTCTATATGCTTTATTTCTATCAACATACAGTTTTGAGCAATATCTAGTATTCGTTTCTTGTAATTTAGAGACATACATCTAAGGGAGGCGACTAAAATAAACACTATGCTTTCTGTAGAATACCTTCACTATAGGACAAGGCTTCTACGTTTAAATGTGTCAATGGAAACGTTACGTTGCACGATGATAAACGATTTTCGTAAACGTTCACACAGGATGGAGTTTAGCTAGAATGATTTGTCCCCAACAATTGACAAGGGGTTATGTAGACTCTAAATGAAGGTCTGGGAGCGAGAATGAGCCAACTGCCGTGCTTTAAGGTTTAAGTATCGTAGAGCGTTTTTGCTGGCTCTTTGTCCCTCTCGGGCCTTGAAAGGAAGATAAGAGGCCATTTCTGGATGAACTGTTTGTAATTGCAGACGAACGATTTGTCGCTCATCTGCCTTTCTATTCAGATAAGCGCCATACTAACGATAAAATCGTTCCTCTTAAATATTATGCCCTGTTCTTCTGTGTATGCGCACTGCGCAGAGTAGGCCTAAGCTATACTCTGTATAAAACTAAAAACTCCCTAGAAATGATGAAATAAAAAAAACTTCATAGAAATGATAGAATAGGGTTGTTTGAGTGTGCAACCTTCGCCACCATTATTATAAAATCCGCCCAACTAAAATGAGTCGGCGACTTCCCACATAGTTTACGGCATCAGCTATAACATTGCTAACGACTGTATGAGTTGTTAGCCACTGACTGCCAGTATGATTTTTAGTGAATTTCAATAGCTGCTTCATCGGGTTGAACATTCTTGTTGCCTAGATATTTTGATAGTGATCAAATAAAAATGTTATTGCAAAGTTTACTTTGCTGCCGCAAAAGATATTTCCAACGGCAAAGTTGTGCCGTCGCGCAAATCTGTCGAATACCATTTCGTTAGACTTCTTTCACTCGTACTGGTTTAAGTAGCACGTTTGAACGTGTACACGTTTGCGTTTCGTTTACATACGGTCGTTTAGTGGTGGCGAAGGTTGCACACCCAAACAACCCTATTCTATCATTTCTAAGGAGTTTTTATTCTGTCATTTCAATAAAGGTTTTAGTTTTATACCAAAATATAGCTTGGGCCTACTTTGCGCAGTACGCACGGTTGTATGTGTAAATGTTTACGTTTCGTTTACATACGGTCATTTAACCGTTTACGAAAATTCCTAAACGTTGAAGCCTAACTGTAGGGCATATCACATTCACTGTCCACTGCCTACCATGTCCTATGTATTTACAGTTATGTTGTTATATTTTTGTTTTGTATAATATGATGTATGAATGTATAAAGATATTTTGAATGAATATTGTTTAAACCAATAACTTATCAACATTCTATAAAACAGATGATCTTATACCAATAACTTTACTTAATTTATCAACATTGTATATAATAGATGACCTTTTATCAATAACTTTACATAATTTATCAACATTCTGCAGAAGAGATGACTTTATATCAATAACCTTGAGCAATTTATCAACATTCTGTAGAATGTACGTCCCAGGTTATATTATTATTTGCACATATTAATTAACCACAATGTAATGTATGAGTTTTAACAATGCAATGAACATTTAAATAAAAGGGACGGGGTTTGGCAATGTGGTGGATGTTCTCATTAATTCTCATTAATGGAATGAATGGCTCATGATACAATAGGACAAACAAAATCTCTATTGTTCAATTCAATAGTGGGCAATGGATCGATGTGTTGGGATTAGACGTATCATTACAACTGGAATCTATACTTACAGTTGAGTTGTGTCAGTAGGTATCGGTGCTGGCACTGTGGTCAAAGATCTACCGGCACAGTTTACTGTTGTTCCACTACAACTACATGATGCTGGACACGTTGAAGCAGTTTCCACAAATATAAAGCATACTGTTATTATACATATGGTTGACAAACGTTTCCTCTTCATTTTGCGACTTTATCGTCGGATACATATAATTTCAAATTGTGGTTTTCTTTCTGTAAATAAACAAACTAAATTAAATGCAAGCAAGAAAAAGATATACACAAGAGAGAAAGTATATAAAAATTAATTATCTCGGTCTTCTGCTATACCCACGTTGGGGTTGTATACTAATGCAAACTACACATCGATTGTGTTCTTGCCTTTAATTGCTGCTAGCTACAGTACTTCTGCTATACCTACGTTGGCGTTGTGTACTAATGAGAACTACTCGCCCATTGTGTTCTGGCCTTTAATTGCTGCTAGCTACAGTACTTCTGCTATACCTACGTTGGCGTTGTGTACTAACGGAACTACTCGCCCATTGTGTTCTGGACTTTAATTGCTGCTAGCTACAGTACTTCTGCTATATCTTCGTTGGCGATGTGTACTAATGAGAACCACTCGCCGATTGTGTTCTGCCCTTTAATTGCTGATAACTACTATACTTGCGCTATACCTTCGTTGGCGTTGTGTACTAATGAGAACTACGAACATCGATTGGGTTCTTCTTTACTTGCTGCTATCTATGATTGTGTTGGGTTAATAAGTTGGAGAATCGGAAAGTTGCTCGCCGCTACTCGTTGTTTTTCGTCCGGGTACACCGGCTTTACCCATCCTCAGACTATCTAATACGATCTGACGCTGGAAATTGAATGTGACGTCACACCCCAATAAATAAATAAAAAGTTCTATGTTCTTAAATCAAGTTGATAATTTGTAGGTTACAGCAGGGGAGAAGGTTTATATATTTAATATTCAGGTTTCGAAGATTGGTCTGCGCGTGAAAATTTTTTATGTGCAGTACCTTGGGCTAAATATACAAATCAACAAAATTCTAATTGTAAGGTCTTTTTTTCCTTTTCTTCACTCTCCAGTCCTTACAGTTCGGTTATGGCGATAGAATTTTCAGGTTTCATACTCCTCATTTGTGAAGTGTGTCCCGCGTTTTTACATTTTCAATAATCAACCTTTTTCCAAAACTGATGAGTATCTCTTTTTTCTAAATTTCTCAGTTTTTGGCAAGCCATAAAAACTATCCCTTTGTAGGTTTAGTTTAAACATTATTATTTACCACTTTAGGCGGCGTTTTCTAGTACATTAGCAAAGTTTAAAGGGGCATTGCAAGAACGTAACGCTCAACTGCAAAAAGACACGCGACACGGGTTCCGGAAATGGTTTCAACTAGCAAACAGTGTGATTTTTATTTAAATTATTAAACATGTAAAATATCCAGCAAAGCTATCCCCATAAGAATAAGAAGCTGTATTTAGTAAGTAAGTATAGAAACACTTTAAGCCTTTATTCCTGACTTAAAGGCAATAAATATCAGGTCTGTTTTTAACTCTTCTGTACTTTGCTGCAATTAAAATCATACCGGTGCCGACCACGTGGTAATCATGTAATACCGGTTTGTATGACAACAGATTATACTATTATCTGTTAAAATAGAAAACTTTAAGAATGCCATGTAAGATACAGGGTTAAAACTTTCTCAGAATCCCATTGATAATAATAGCAATAACACGGCGTTGTGGTTTATTAACGGTCTAACAGGCCTTCAACTTATTAACGGCCCTCGACTTCGTCTCGAACTTTTTAGAAGGTGTCAGGCTATTATTCAAACGGGTTGGGCCGTTAATAAACCACAAAGCCCTCAAAAGTCATGTTATTGTAATATTTATTTCCAGGTTGCATTATAATACAATACAACATAGAATATGTATTTGTGGATTCAACACTAAGCTAAAAGCTTGTGTTAAGATGTTTCTACAGAACTAACCTGTTTCACATTCACGGCGATTTATATTCAACTTGGATACAAAAACAAAATGAGACAAACTAAATTAAAGTATAAACAATAAGAAAATAAAGATGGTTATGAATGAAGAATAAACTACAGGGAGGGAGACAGAGATATAGAAGAAAATAAAGTAGTACGGATGAAGAGAGAGAGAGAGAGATGTAACAAACCTTAGCCCCGCCCCTCTCGATTCACACCGCAACTAGCGCCTGGCGTGGTTCTAATCGAAGCCAGTGCCTCCAGCAGTCACCCACAGAGAAATTTCCGTGCACCGCCCCCGATCAAAACAACAAGAGGGTCTCATAGAGGTCTGCAGTTAGGGAACAACTGGGAGTTAAGAAACGGGTTCCCATTCGGGGTTTCCAACGACTAAACAACAGGAGAATAGATTATATAATATTTAATTAATTATAAACAAATCATTTTAAACTCATTCCAGTACATTGGTCTTCTCCCTCCTCAAGTGGAGGGAATCTTGCATTATTAACAATTAGTTAATTTGACCAACGGGCCATTAAGAAAACTTC
This sequence comes from Pictodentalium vernedei, assembly GCA_031216915.1. Lineage (NCBI taxonomy): Eukaryota > Metazoa > Mollusca > Scaphopoda > Dentaliida > Dentaliidae > Pictodentalium > Pictodentalium vernedei. The sequence continues at coordinate 859,293,287 of CM062296.1, read as the reverse complement.
TTTACCAACAACCTTAAGGAGGGTTACCAAAACGAGCAGGGCTTATTTACCTGTGCAAATAAGCACTACTCCACATTATAGCTCACGCGATACCTTCCGCCCAACACCAGTCGTGAACGCTCAACCAATGCGCGAAGTAATAAATAGGCTACTACTCTTACCCTATTCCAGTCGGGAGGAGGGGAGTTACAAATAGTTTCGGTTCTACGTACTCAAATTAGTTCCGTTCCAAACCTCCGCGCCCAAATCCCAAATACCACGATTATCACGACACAATCAATAATTATTTTATCCAGTTCAGACGTCTACGGAGGTGAGTTGGCCTCCATAAATCGCATCCCAATCAATAACTATTTTATCTTGTGCAGATCTCTACGGAGGTGAGCTGGCCTACATAAATCGGATCCCAATCAATAACTACTTAATCCAGTGCAGAGCTCTACGGAGGTGAGCTGGCCTACATAAATCGGATCCCAGTCAATAACTATTTAATCCAGTGCAGATCTCTACGGAGGTGAGCTGGCCTACATAAATCGGATCCCAATCAATAACTATTTCATCCAGTGCAGACCTCTACGGAGGTGAGCTGGCCTACATAAATCGGATCCCAATCAATAACTATTTAATCCAGTGCAGACCTCTACGGAGGGGAGCTGGCCTACATAAATCGGATCCCAATCAATAACTATTTAATCCAGTGCAGATCTCTACGGAGGTGAGCTGGCCTACATAAATCGGATCCCAATCAATAACTATTTAATCCAGTGCAGACCTCTATGGAGGTGAGCTGGCCTACATAAATCGGATCCCAATCAATGACTATTTAATCCAGTGCAGACCTCTACGGAGGTGAGCTGGCCTACATAAATCGGATCCCAATCAATAACTATTTCATCCAGTGCAGACCTCTACGGAGGTGAGCTGGCCTACATAAATCGGATCCCAATCAATAACTATTTAATCCAGTGCAGATCTCTTCGGAGGTGAGCTGGCCTACATAAATCGGATCCCAATCAATAACTATTTAATCCAGTGCAGACCTCTACGGAGGTGAGCTGGCCTACATAAATCGGATCCCAATCAATAACTATTTAATCCAGTGCAGACCTCTACGGAGGTGAGCTGGCCTACATAAATCGGATCCCAATCAATAACTATTTAATCCAGTGCAGACCTCTATGGAGGTGAGCTGGCCTACATAAATCGGATCCCAATCCTAACCATTATGAAGCTGAAACGTTTAAAATAGTTAACAACTCCTCCTGTACTTCACGGGTGTGGAAGGGCAAAGGTCCCCCCCCCCCCAGGGGGGGTTTGACCATCCCCTACTAGGCGGGTCCTTAGGGTGCGAATAGAGGACGGCCTGCTCAATTGGGCAGGTTTGCTGTTTTTTTAATTAGCAGGTTTGCTCAATTGAGCTGGTTTGCTGCGGAATATATGAATACGCAGCCCCGGACCAAAATGGTCAATCCTGCTTATGCCATCTTACAGGCACCTTGTTCTCCCGTGAGGTGCGATCTGAAGGCCTCGGAGGAAGGAATCCTGACAGTTGAGAACAGACTGGCTCCAGAATGAAGATCAGGTCGTAAACGCTGCTTTGGCCCTGATCTTCATCGTGGAGGTTACTTGTTCAATACACTGTTTTGACCCCAACTTCGGGAGTAGAAGGATGGTCGGATGGTCCGTTCTGGCAAATCGGGAGCCCCCACCCCAAAAAGTACTGGGTGTTACGTCGGGGGGCATTTGGTGGTCATTCAATCGGTCATTTATTTTAATCATTTATCATAATTGCCATTGTGTACTGTTTTAAACACATATTTTAACCAAATACTTAGTTTTGCTGCACTGTTTGTTTTAGTTTTACGTGGCAACCTTAATTGCAGTGATTTTTTTTATAAAGTGGTTGGTTGAATGATCGCCATCTGAAGACCTTGCACTTCCACACACGGGCCAATCAGCCAATGGCATACTTCGGTATCAACACTGGCTGAGTATATTGCTCCATACCAGGAATGTGGGAATACCGGCAACCCGGTGGGTTCCCTGCTTAGCAGTAACCCTACCCCTTTTTGGACTCCGTGATGGGTGGGATCCGGGGCAATGAACGACTTATAACACTAACATGGCAAACATATGAAACAAAGAACAAAAACGCGGGCGCGAACTTCGGTTCACCGATTCAGATTCTGACTCAGATCAAGACACAGGCAATACTTCAATTAACACTTGGCCTAAATTTATTATGATTTATGCTGCAGAGGAGGGAAAATTGGCATCAAATATTAACCCCTTTGCATTAGAAAAAGCAATCAAAGGAATAGCTGGGGATGTCACAAATGTAAAAAAAAAACTACGATCAGCTGGGATACTCATTGAATGCAAAAAAGAGATGCAGGCCATGAATTTGTTAAAACTGGAAAAACTGGTCGCCATGGAGGTCCGCGCCTTTGCACACAAAACATTAAATAGTTGCAAAGGTGTGTTACGAACAAAAGAACTGTCAGGCATTGATGTGCTAGAAATTCGACAAGAACTTAAATCACAGGGGGTCACTGATGTTAAAAGAATAGAGATTAAACGAGATGGCAATATTATTCAAACAAACACTTATATTTTAACTTTTAACTCATCCCAACCACCAAGGTCATTAAAAGTAGGATACATGAACATCGGGGTGGATTTGTACATTCCAAATCCACTTCGATGTTTCAAATGTGAGAGGTATGGTCACGGCCAGAATAATTGTAGAGGGAGAAGTTATTGTTTTAAATGTGGTCAAGAACATCCAGACCCATGCACAAATACCATTAAGTGCTGTAACTGCCAAGGCAATCAAGTAGCTGCCTCAAAAGATTGCCAAGAAAAAAAAGAAAAAGAAATTCAAAAAATTAAATGTCAGATCAGTTTCAAAGAGGCCGGGGAAAAAGTATCATCAATGCCTGGCATGAATTTATCATCGCCGACATACGCCAAAAAATTAATCCAAAAATTACCAACAACGTCAGTGGAATGCCAAACTCAATATACATGGCTTAAAGGTACAATACCATCTTTAGTACAGGGTTTCACAATAAACCAAACAGACACACAGTCAACACAAACAAATTCTACATCGCAAACAACAGAGAAATTAAAAGCCAACTTTGAACAGAAAAAAGAACAAAATCCCAAACCTGAGCAAACAATTTCAAAAACAACAGAGGATAAACCAGAACAAAAACTAGGAAACGATACGCCTAAACCCGTACAAAATAAGGATCATACTACGAATTCAGAGCAGAAAAAGAAACAAAACAAAACAAAGCCAAAATCACTCCCGACCCCATACATTTTGTTGGGTGATTTTAACGCTCATAACCCTCTTTGGGGTAATACCTGCAGCCAAGAAGATGTGAAAGGGAAAACTGTGGAAGAGTTCATTACAAAATTTGACTTGTGCTTGTTCAATGATGGGTCAGACACTTATCTGCACCACGCATCTGGTTCTTACACTTCAGTTGATCTTCCAGTTGCATGCCCTTCCCTCATTCTCGATTATTCTTGGAGGGTGGAAGGCGACTTGTGCGGGAGTGACCACTTTCCGGTTGTGTTGGAGAGTGTAGTTCCGGCAGACGATGAGGGTGCCCCAGTGGAGCTTTAAAAAGTCTGACTGGGAGACCTTCATCTTACTCTGTTCTGCACGCCTCACACTGGAGAAATTTAGAGAAAGTGCTGACCAGATTGAACATTTTACAACAGAGTTACTTGACATTGCAAGCCAAGTCATTCCTAAAACCTCGACAAATCCAAAACGTTTCACCAAACCATGGTTTGATAACGAATGTAAACAGGCTATAAAGGATCGCAAGAAATCTGAACGGGAATTCAACAGGTCACCATCCACAAATAATTTAGATAAACTACGTATAAATCGGGCAAAAACAAGACGACTAATAAAACAAAACAAAAGAAATCTTCCTGGGAAAAGTATGTTTCAAAGCTTAACCAAAACATCCCCATCAACAAAATTTGGAAAATGATTAAAAAAATTAAAGGCAGAGAAACCAAATCAACTGTACAACATCTAAAAGGCAACAATACGCTTATCACATCAAGAAAAGGAATTTCAAACAAATTGGCCTCCACATTTTCGAAACATTCGTCGTCTGAAAACTGTATTCCAGAATTTCTCAAAATTAAAAAAGCAAGACAAACAAAAGCTCAAATTTACCTCCAACAATTTAGAAGATTATAACGAACCTTTCTCTATGGAAGAGTTAAATAACTCTTTGCATAGAGCAAAGGATACTGCCACCGGACCCGATGAAATACATTACACAATTTTAAAGCATCTGCCACAATCATCACTTAAACTTTTACTGTCAGTTTTCAATGACATATGGATGACTGGCCAGTTTCCACCTTCTTGGCATAATGCTACAGTAATTCCCATTCCAAAGCCTGATAAAGATCACAGCAACCCAAGTAATTATAGGCATATCGCTTTAACAAGTTGTCTGTGTAAAACCATGGAAAGGATGATCAATGATCGACTTGTCTGGTTTCTGGAATCGAACAATCTACTTGCGAATGTTCAGTGTGGTTTCAGAAACGAGAGAAGTACTATGGATCATTTGGTTAGACTCGAAACGTTTATACGCAATGCCTTCGCCAGAAAAGAACATGTGGTCGCCATCTTCTTTGACCTGGAAAAGGCATATGACACAACGTGGAGGTAAGGGATTTTAAAAGATCTTTTTAACATGGGGTTGAGAGGGCGTTTGCCTCTTTTTATTGAAAACTTTTTAAAGGACCGCCAGTTCAGGTTCGTGTTGGGTCAACGTTATCTGATCCTAACGAACAGGAATTGGGGGTCCCTCGGGGTAGTATTTTATCATTTACCGTCTTTTTAATTAAAATTAATAGTATCATCGACGCAACTGGGGAATATGGTAGATTCGTCATTGTATGTCGATGACTTTTTGATCTGCTATAGCAGCAAAAACATGAATGCTATAGAGCGCAAACTTCAGCTGTGTTTAAATAGGATTCAAAAATGGGCTATCGAAAATGGGTTTAAATTTTCAAAGACAAAAACGAGTTGTGTTCATTTTTGCAAACTTCGGAAACATCACCTCGATCCGGAGTTGAAAATTGATGGTAGTCCTATTAAAGTTGTTAAGGAAGTGAAATTCTTAGGTTTGTTGTTTGACAACAAATTGAATTTCACTTCCCACATAAAACAACTAAAAGTTAAATGTAAGAGAGCACTGAACCTACTGAAGGTTGTTGGTAGCACTGAATGGGGTGCTGACCAAAACACTTTGCTCCATCTGTATGCATCACTTGTTCGATCAAAGTTAGATTACGGTTGTATAGTTTACGGTTCTGCAAGGAAACCATATCTCAACCCACTTGATGCCATTCATAATAGTGGTATTAGAATTAGTCTAGGGGCTTTTCGAACATCCCCAATAGACTCGATGCTTGTTAAAGCGGGAGAGCCTTCTCTTGAGAAGCGTAGAATTAAATTATTTCTCCAGTATGTGTCTAAACTTTTGGTCAATCCTTCAAATCCTGCTTATAATTGTGTTTCAGATCCTCAACATGTTGAATTTTTTAACCGTCACCAGAAACACATTCCTCGGTTGGGAATTGGAATCAAACCCCACATGGAGTCTGCCAAAATTGATTCTGATTCTGTACAAGAAAACCGTAAATCACATATTCCTCCTTGGCATCTTAAAAAACCTACAATTATTTTGGACATTGCTTCTATCAAAAAATCTGATACCAATTCCTTGCATTTCAAACAAAAATATGCAGAAATAAAGTCCAGGTATAGTACATATACAAGGATCTATACAGATGGATCTAAGGATGGTGACAAAGTATCATCAGCTGCTGTTTCTGGTGATCATATCACCTCAATCAGAATACCGAATCAGAGTTCTATTTTCACAGCTGAAGTTAAAGCTATCCAACTCGCACTTGAGCACAATGAGAATGCACAGGAAAGAAAGTCGATCATCTTCTCCGACTCTCTTTCCTCTTTACTTGCTTTACTCAACCCCAAGTTGAAGAACCCTCACATTTTGGAACTTCGTGAGATGTTAACAACTCTCATGTCTGACCAATATGATATCGTGTTTGTCTGGTTACCCGGACATGTAGGTATCGCTGGTAACACCAAAGCAGACAGTGCAGCAAAACAGGCTTTAGCAAAGCCTCTCACTGATTTTAACATCCCTTTCAGTGATTTCAAACCACATATTAGTAACTACATCAAATCTATGTGGCAGACGGAATGGGATGGGGCGACAAATAACAAGCTTCATCGATTTCGACCAACTATTTCAGATCACTACCCGTCTACTAACCTTTGTAGAAAGGATCTTGCAATTTTGACACGGTGTCATAATGGTCATACACGACTAACACATTCCTTCTTGTTGGAGGGTACTTTGCGACCAGAATGTGTTCCCTGCCAGCAGGTGCTGTCAGTGGAACACATTATTTTACATTGTACTGATTTTAATCTTAGTAGACTACAGTATTTTATTGTAGCGTCTCTTCGAGACCTATTTTACAGGACAAATCCTCATAAAGTCCTGTCGTTCTTGAAGGAAATCAACCTTTTTAATAAATTTTAAATTGTTTTTAATCTTTTAATCAAGTCTCTTCAAGTCTCAATTCATCAGGTTGATTTAGAAGTTATTCACTTCTCTTCTTTCATTTGTTGTTTTAATTACTTTGGTCTTTGACAGATCTCTAGTAGTTATTTTCTATTTTTATTTGGTCTTTTTACTTCATAACTGAACATGAGTTTTTACTTTCCACTGTTTTCTCGCCACGATATAGCCTTAGCTGCTGATGTGGCGTTAAGCACCAATAAATAAATAAAGGTCCCCCCACACACCTTCAGCCAAAGTGTATCCTCCACTAAAGTAATCCGTCCATAATGTTCTAATTACGACCCGGGGCTATGACAAGATCTCTACTAATTTTACTATAATGTTGCCAATGATTGCCTGAGGGGAGGGGCAGTATCCCGGCCAGTCAAAACTAGGGTAGGTTCGGACTACTCTGCCCTCGGCCCACCCGGTTGAGTCTGCTACTGGCTGTGAAGTGTGCGTCCCCTCAAAGAAAATCTCAGTCTGGTCGCACAAATCTTAAGCACAGAATATTCAAAAAGGCAAAAAAAATCTAGTGAATTCGCCTACAGTCTCACCGGATCCGCCGAGAGGAAAAAATCCACAATCCTTCCCAAAACCGACTTGTAAGCTACATCGAAAAAATAATATTTTTCCAAATAAATATAACTAAATGTTTACCTTCACAAAATCCCAACTCTAATAATTCAGAAACGATTTTTACACATGAAGGCGCAATCAAGCGATACATTCTTCTCGTAATTATCGCTATGAAAAGGGAAATTCGTGCAGCTGGTGATGTTTGAATTAACTGTCTCTGAGTATTATCACTGAACTCTTCCTCGAAGGCAAGTAATAACATTTAACTCTTCCACGGCCACTACCATCGGTCACAAACTACTGAACCAAGCCGAGATTTATTTACCGACCCTACCACGGCTGGATCGTTTCAGAGACTTGGGGTGCGAAATGGAGGAAGGAAGAGCGAGAGCGAGAGAGAAATACAGAAAGATAGAGACAGAGAGAGAGAGAGAGAGAGACTGCAAACAAAACAGACGAAAAAAGCATCACAAGCTTGTTAATTAACTGAGTAATGCTCTTTAAAAAGCTCGGTGACAGTTTATCAGGCAAAAATGTCCGACCCATCCGAGACAAACATTTGTTTGTTCCACTTAGACAACTTCTGAAAACTGTCATTTTTTCTGGTTTTATACAGTACTACAACAGACGGTGTTAGTAAACGTGCAAGTGGGATGGGGTAGGTGCACAAATTAACATACACAGTAACGTTTTTTTCTCGCGCCGCACATAACATATGCATATTAGCGACAATACAAATACTATGTAGGCACTGTTGTTGGATATGTATATTATGTTTCGGTCATGGTTTCAGTCTATTTCGGGAGAACAAACGGGATACAACAAAGCTACTGTGGGTGGAATTAATTTGACAAATGTAACTGTATTTGCCGATTATTCACGACATGAATGCTTGTATATTGATACGTTGTATGCTTTCAATTTATTGTAGGAAAGAATTTATAGGATATCCATTTTGTAAACTCACTCCTTTTGTAATTTTGTGGCAGTTCTGGAGGAAATGTTGGGGTGGGTGATGTGTCCCCTCGAGGACTTCTCTGATTCTGCGACTTTTTGCAATTGAACAGATATTTAGCCCTTCCGTCAGAGAGCACAAGTTAGGCGTAGGTATTTTGTGTAAACCTGTATCAGACATAGGTGTTTCCCGGGGTTGTATCATTGGGGTCTCCCATTATATATTATTAGTATTATAATAACGGCTTTACGCGCTATGTATCAATGCAACAACATATCATAAACTGTTAAAACATATTGTTACCACTTTAGCGGGCATTCTCCAGTACATTAACAAAATTTAATAAGGCACTACAAGAACAGCCCGACACGTCACGTGATTTTTGTTCCTTGCTATCGTACACTCGGAAATGGAAATGGCATCAACTTGTAAACAATACGATTTTATTTAAATTATTAAATATGTAAACTGTCCAGCCAAGCTGGACCAATAACAATAAGCATATGTATATAATACGTAAGTCTGTATACATTTAAACCTTTATTGCTGACTTGAAACCAGTGAATATCGGATCTATTTTTAGGTTTTCTAATTTCGTTGCAATTGAAAGCGTACAGGTGCCAATCACGCGATAATCATGTGACACCAGTTTGTTTGACAACAGACGATATTATCATCGGTCGAAATTGAAAACTTTCTCAGGATGTCAGTGGTAATAACAGTAATAGCATGACTTTGTCGAGCCTTCTGGTTTATTAAAGGTCCAACAAGCGGGAATAGCAGCCCGTCAGCTTATTAACTGCCCTCGACCTCGTCTCGTGCCTTTTATAAGCTGTTGGACTGTTATTCACACCTACCTTTAATAAACCACAATGCCCTCCAAACCATGTTATTGTTTTATTAGTAGGACGTAGGAGGTAGAATATTTTACACAGACTGGGCAATCTTTCAAAATGGACGGTAACATATTACTTTAACTCTAAACTCTTTCTCTCGTTTATTACTAATCACTGCTGACTGTTATAATTGTGTTATCGAGTCAATTTGATTCCAACGTTTTTCACTCCCACACAATAATTCCTTAACGGAATTAAAAAACGGACTATTCAACAACCATTGAGACTAAAATACAGATTTTGTCTCTATGCCTAGAATATAGGTATTCACGCGTACTTTGTCTAACAGCTGTTTAAGTTATGTAGGATCAAAAAGGGTAGAATAAATACTTAGTTTGACACCAGAAAGTTGGTATGTGTTTTGTTAATTGCATATTTTTACTCACAAAATAATTACTGCATAAAAACTGTTTTACTTTACTTAATCCCTCGATACTGGCGTGATTCTACTGTGAATATATACTACTCAAAGTTTGCTAAGCACCACATACTTGACACATCATTGTGAAATTTTCTTTTGACACATTTGCGACATGTTTGGTGGATATGATTGAGGAATGTATTGAAATGGTCTACGATGTTTAAAATAGCTCTTTTGACAGGCAGACTGTTCGTGGCAGTATGGTACACCAGCCAGACGACATGGCGGTGGCAGAGACAGGGCGACATCTGCAGTTGACCGGTCAGACCGGTTTTTGATCATTCAGACCCGTAGGAACCGCTTTGACACAGCAACCCAGCTTCGCAGTGACCATCAGAATGCATCCGGGGTAAATGTTTCGACGCAGACTATCCGAACAAGTTGCACGAAGGTGGTCTTCGATCGAGAAGACCATGTATTCGCATTCAGCTGTCCCAGAACCCACGCCAGGCACTATATGAATGGGCCATGTATCACGTTGGGAGGACTGACGACCTGTCATTTTTACAGATGAGTCAATGTAGTGCCTAGACAACACAGATAGGCGTTCTATGGTATGGAGAAGACCAGGAGATCGATTTCATACAGCCAACATTGCTGAGCATGACCGCTATGGTGGAGGGTCAATAATGGTCTATGGCGGCATCAGCTGGGATGGACGTACATAGCTCTGTTCTGTGTCCTTGGTCGTGGTACATTGACTGCGCAGCGGTATATTGATGAGATCCTGGGTGCCCATGTTAGATTGTATGCAGGTACAGTGGGTGATAGATTCTTTCTGATGGACGATAATGCCCGTCCTCATGTTCCCATGCTGTCTGGGAGTACCGACAAAGGGAGGGGATTGAGCGTATGGACTGGCCAGTAAGATCTCCTGACCTCAATTCAATCGAACGTGTCAGGAATGAGTTGCACCATGCAATTTCAGTCCATCCACTCCATCCAAGAAGTGTTAAGGAGCTTGGTGCCATGCTAGTCTAAGAATGGAACAGCATCCCACAAAGGACCACCTGGAACCTGATTGGTAGCATGAAAAGGCGTTGTCAAGCTGCAATTAACAATAATGGGTCTCATACTCGATATTGAACTCATAACAGTTCGCTCCGTCAACTTTTTGGCAAATTTGAAAAAAATCCTCTTTTACCAATAATATCCATTTTCCACAGTTATCGTATTCAAAAGATAAAAAATAATGTCAAACACAAATAAAATCTCAATGTATGTGCTTAAACCATTAAAGATATAATTAAATATAAAATAGAAACACATTTCATAACAATATTTCAACTAAAACGTAAAACAGGTAGTTGGATATACCTGGTGCTTAGAAACTTTGAGTAGTATATATATTTGGAGTTTGAAAATAAAACACTGTTCAATACATTCGGGACTTGTTCGAGAATTGAACGAATGGTGGTGCGCTGTTGTTTAGAGGGTTAGACTTCAGAACCGAAGGTCGAGGGTCCAATCGTTATTTGTTATTTGAGAATTTGGGCAAGACACTTAATATCAATTTTCCACATGGGAACATGATGATTCATTGTCGATGGTACACATGTATTCTACCTATACTGGCCCTCTTTGTGTTGAGTTTGTAAGTTGAAACGTTCAATAGTTACATGTACTCGTCGCTGCTCTGGGGATCTCTGTGGGTATATTCTTGCTTTCTCATGTTTTAACCGACACGTATGTTAAAAGTGCCACTGATATTAAGATTTTTGCATGGTATACTTTCAGTAGTAGCTGTGTCAAATTAAAATACTTCTTTGGTTTTATATCATTGTCTGAAGGTTGATTTCAGTTTTTGGCAGTTTCTGTCCTACCTTTTACTATTTTGTCCATATCACTGCAGTAAAGGACTATTACTTTCACGTTCGAAGTAATCTACACCTCAATGTTTGATTAATTTTCTATTAGTGTACACCCACGTAGTGGCGTGTGCGCACATAGGTAGTACAGCTACCTATCCATGATTTTATAATTTTTCAATATACCATGGAACTGAGTTTGGGGGTGCCATATCTGGCGGCGTGGCTCTCATACTGATAAATAATCCGGAATCATTGTAATGGATATTTAATTGTTTGTTGCTTATCAAAATAAATTATGTAAAATATATTGTCACAGAATGCTGGACACTATGACAAATAATTAAATAATGAAGTGACTTTCGAAGTTAGGTAGTTGTTCGCGACTTAGGTATTGTTTGAAACCTCGAAGTGCCAATGCCGTCCGTTGTCTGTTTCGTCAGATTCAAAGCCCAGTTTCAATTGTAATTGAGAACGTTCAATTTCCAAGTTGTTGACAACGAACAAAAAAATAATTAAGCGATTTATTGACACTTTTAGTAGGACTTTTTCATTTGTGGGGAACTTAGCGCGATTTCCTTCGCAACAGCCGGAGTTCGGATGAATTCAAGTTATGTTGACGTACGGTCCGGGGAAATCTTTGTTCTCAAAACACCTCGGGAATGCAGTCTTGACGACAAAAATTACAGAAACAGACTTGCACGCGAACAGCGATATTCTTTTATTTTCTATATTTTTCCTCCAAAAGTTCACTGGCTCCAATCTATGAACCATTTTTACCAGTAATACAAGAATATGTCAGTTTAAAACTGTGAGAGTTACAATTTAGCAGCCAGCCAATTTTGTGATCCGACGGTTTCTCCAAAAACACCAGAAGCACACATAACTCCCATTTATATTACACGTTCTCAGTATTTTGGTAAAAATGTTTTAATTCCTGGATGCTTTGGGCTTTGCCACCAGAACAGAACTGAATTCATCTTCAAATTAGTCAATGTCGCTCTCGTCTGACCAACATCTGGTGGTTGGGATTCTGATATTTAATATTTTTCTCCAGAAATGCTTAAAAACCAACCTCCCCAGAACCGACCTCTCCATAACATTTGCACACTGATTCCAGAGAAAATATTTCATTTCTACTAATTCTACTTTGTTTTAGCATTCAAAAGGAAACTGAAATTGAATATATTACATGCCTTCAACCAAGGTCGGGCATAGGGGGGGGGGGGGGGGGAGGGGGGGGAGCCATGTAGGGAGGGGGGCAACACGCCAACCTGGACATAAACCCATCGTTTTTCTATCGAGAATAATTTTATCCCCCCTTCCCCATCCCTCCTCCAAGTGACTAAAGTTCGTTAATTTGGATACATCTTGCCAAGCACATGTGAGCCGGGCCGACCAACGTTGGGATGTGGCATGGACATTTTTTTAAAAATTTGTCATTAAAAGGAGCAATTTCCTGTCTTCTGAAGGATCAATTCCTACTTCAACATACCCCAGGAAGTTTTATTTTTTCTGCTCAAACAACAAGATTCATTATTTTATTTTCTTTATTTCTGTCCACTAACTTTTGAATTGACCATACTGGATCATTTTAAACACCCCCCCCCCCCCCCACGTCCCTCATAGTGACTAAATTCCACTAATTTGGAAACACCGTGTCAAGCACATGTGCAGCGGGTCGACCATGGATCGACCCGGCATGGGAAAAATTTAAAATTTGCTTTAAAAGGCGCAATTTCCTGTCTTCTGAAGGATCAATTTCTACTTCAACATACCCCAACAAATTTTATTTTTTCGGCTCAAATAACAAGATTCATTATTTGCAATTTTGTATATCTGTCCACTAACTTTTGAAGGACCATTCAGAATCATTTTATCCCCCCCCCACCCGCCCACCCCTCCACCCCAATAAAGTGACTAATTTCCACTAATTTGGATACTCTTTGCCAAGCACATGTGCCCCGGGTCGACCATGGTTCCACCCGGCGTGTAAAGATTTTTAAATTTGGCATTAAAAGGAGCAATTTGCTGTCTTTGTCCCATGGAAAGCCTCTGTTTACGAGAGCATTTCTCCTACTTTCAATTACCAGTAACCACTCATCTCTTCTGTTAATTAGTTAATGTTTCGTATTGTCATAGTTGTGTATAATCTGTGTGTTGAATAAACACTTCAAATATAACAATAGAGACTCAGTCATAACTATAGTTTTATTACAAAATGTGTGACTGTATTTCTGTCTGTCCGTCCATCAGGGAGTTGGACAACTCGTACCCTAGACGTACCCTAGACAATTCGTACCTCTTGCTGGACGATTCGTACCCCGATTCGCACCTTTTCTCGGGACAATTCGTACCTTCTGACTGTACGATTTGTACCCCTCCTCTGGACAGTATCCTACAGTTCTGGACAATTCGTAGCCTCTTCTGCGAATGCATACCCTGTTTAATTAACCCTATCTGAAAAAATATGCATTGAGATGGGAAGTGGGAGAGGATTATAAACTTGGAGAAAGAATAAAAAAAGGCGATGTCATTTGTATTATTTTAAAAAAGACACATGATATCAAATTCCATGTGTAGAAGTAAAAAGCAATAATGTGATGCATAAATCCTTTTTTGATTGGTTGTGTCACGCATGTGCTTGTGTTTGTATTACTATCATTCAGTCGCCTTTTCATATTTATTTCACTCAGCCAAAACAAGAGCCACTAGCATTTAAATGGTTAATACATGAGGCAGTTTAGTACGTTTACTCAAGACAACCAGTACCTATAAAGGAGACAATTTGTACCTTTTACTGGGACAATTCGTACCTTTTGTCAAGACAATTATTAACTTATTTTCATGGCAATTCGTGGTACGAACCGTCCAGGGCACGAGTTGTCTAAGGACCGTGATCACAGACAGCATTTCTTTGCTTTTCATTTGCCCAGTTCTACAAGTACATTTTTAGTAACTGACAGCTGACTATTTTTCGCATTGTAACCTCTCCCACCACACACATACACAAACATATTAAACATTAAAGAGCACTGTCTTGTTGAAGCAAATATCTGATTCATCTTCTGTGGAAAACATACATGTATATTGTATTTCCACAATTTTACTCTTTTTATCAAAATTGGTCAAGAGTGTCTGTAGGGATTAAATCCAAGGTTGTGAAAGTGTCTTTATGGGACCTTGCAACATAAGCACCACACTACAGAATCAATGTTTGATGGTTTTAGGCATTTTAATAGTGCTATGAGATACCACCGGAGCTGTGCTGGTCATGCTGTTGGACAAAATCAATGTGTAATGTCTTGCCAGAGACATACCAATGACTCTAGGTGCCTTAATTAAGAAGTCTGAGGGATTTGTTTGTTTTTTTTACAAAAATTGCAAAATATTCATCAAACACAATGTGAAATATCTGAAGAAGCCAGAATGTGATTTAAAAACAATCACAAATGGGAAATTTAACATAATAAGAGGTTTCGTTTGTGTCATCATCAATTAATATATTAATTATATCCTAGTTTTTGGATGAAAGGGGGTATCCTGGGGTCTAGTGGACACATTCAGGGCTATATTTTACCGCATCAATATGTTGAAGGAAATTTGACATCGCTTGTTAGGATAAAATGGCACTGTCTATTGATATTGGTGATTTATATAGCGGCAACCTCAGTTTTTAAAACAAAATTGACATCCATTGTGTTTTGTATGGAGTGGGTAGGGGGGGGGGGGGAGGGTTCGAACACCACTCTTTCTCTTGCCATATGGTTAAATGAGACAGATTGTTCCCCAAAGTATTGTGTGCTGATGTAGATTTTAGTTTTATTTTGGAATTGGGGTAGTGTTCAAAGAAAGCGGTGAATATTGAATTCTCCTGCAGAAATTACTCTTTTGTCCAATGAAAGAGGTAAAATGTATCTTTGGAAGGATTAGAATGTAGGTTAAAATCCCCCCCTACCACCCCCCCCCCCCTCCCCGTGTCGGACAGTTTTATGGATGGAGGAAGCTTGAGTGCACTGATAGAACCACTGAGCAGCAGTGAGCACCTGTCAACGTACTAACGCCACACAAGCAAGGTGAGCGTTGATTGAAGCGACTAGTGCTCTGCCTCGAATGGTTCAAAGCTTTGGACATTTTTGTATGACTTTAAATATTCTAACAAATTAGTGGGGAGTTTTTTGCTCACCAGAAATTATGGATGCAGGAATTTCTGTTCACCTGAAAAACATGGGGGGTGATTTTTGCTCATTGAGTGAAAATGATTGGGGGGGGGGGGGGGTGGGGGGGGGGGGGTTGTCAGGGAAAACTTTTGTAGGTTACTCATTGGAAGGGTTGGGGTTGATTATTGGAAATACATAAACGTTCATGTATTTTGGCTTCGAAACAGATTTCATTTTTATTTTTGGACGTTACATGCATTTCACATTTACATTTTCATTCGGGAACCACAGACCGAACGATACTGTTTTATTTTTAGAAAAGTTATATTTTTGTCACAGTCAGCAACAAAGGCCATATACTGATAAAAATAATCAATTTAAATGCATCTGTAGCAAGTGTAGCATCCAGAACTCAGAAGAACGCTATGAACTCTGGCAAATGCGAAATACACACGTAACAGCCAATATTACCCCATTAGTAGTATGTCTCCAGCCTTTCGAGCCCCATTGGCCGGACCTCGGTGCAGGACCTCGGAAGTGACGTCATGTGACGTCACGGTCACGAACTAACAAGAATAGACCAGAAAAGCTGAAAATAGTAATAATAAGCACATCTGTTCCAGTTGATAGGTTCTCCTACTCTACTGGAGTATACTCCAGAACATGCCCAGGTAAACGAAAACTATTACATATATAGACTGAAGCAGAGAATTCTGAAAGAATTCAAAATAATAAAACTTGTCGGGTTGTCTGTGGTAATTCTACGATTCGGGAAATAACTCCTGTACAATCGAACACACACTTCGAACATACCCCTGTCTTGTTGCAGGGCTTTGGGTCACACAGCAACCACGTGCTACCATAGAAACCAAGATAGCGGCCTCCAGTGCACAAACTGGACAACGGAAACACGTATCACCCTAACAGCACGCGCTGCGCGTGCGCACTAACACCACGTATCACAATTGGGATGACGTCACACCATGGCCGCCCTCGCGGGTTACCATGACAACACAACATGGCGCTACTGGGTCACTTGACATGGCGTCACTTCCGAGGTCCTGCCAATGGGGCTCGAAAAGATCGAGACATACTACTGTCATTAACACATTTAAATAAACCATGGTTTCCCCTCATAGTACTTGTGATAGAGGGGATTCCAATTATATTCCAATCCTCTCCCAAATCACCATTCAAACTCTCAGCCATAAAACTTATATTTCACTTGTATTCGCTGGTATAATAGAAGTTTTCTCCATTTTATGATGTTAACTCTTTACCTTACATGAAAAGAAGATACGACTTTTCAATAATTAATTTATTTTATTTTTTTTTGCTCAAAAACATAGCTATGACTACCTCATTGCAATGAGATGAATGTGAGCTCATTCCAATGAGGGGTCATAAGCTATGTTTTCTGCGCTAAAAATGCAAAAATAATGAACATTGAATGGCAATTTTGATGAATGGTTCTTGCCGGTTTTGGTCGTCACGTTCAGCGAATGATTGATAGAAGTTTTCACTATATTATGATGTTAACCATTTACCTTACATGAAAATCAGATATCACTTTTGAATAACTAATTTCTTTTTATTTTTTGCATCAGAAACACAGCTATGCCCCCACCCCCCTCACTGGAATGAGCTGAATGTGCTCATTCTAATGAGGGGTCATAAGCTATGTTTTTGATGCAAAAAAATGCGAAAATAATGAACATTGAATGGCGCTAGCCGGTTTTGGCCGTTACATTGAGTGAATGATTACAAATGATAAAAAACAATTTCTTCATTTCGAAGCATTTTGGAACATAAATTTGTGGGTGGAGGGGGGTGGATTCAGTGGCTTAAATATAACAAAGTTGCAAATGTGAATGAATTGTTTTTGTGCACAGCTACCAATATAGTAGTCCACAACTAGTGTTGTCAGGGTCCCCATGTTACAGCACAAAACTACATTAACAACGTGCCCTTGTGGATACATGTACTTTCGAGACACACCAATATTTGATGGTATTAGGCATTTTAACAGTGCAATGAGAAACCATATGAACAGTGCTCAGCTGGTCATTCTGTTGGACAAAACCAGTGTTTATTGTTTCGTTGGTGCCATACCAATGACTTTAGCTGCCTTGATTGAGAAAGTGAGGCCTTTTTCACATGAATGGAAACAAGAGGTCCCACGATGTCTGAAGCGCTCATCTTGAACAGAACAAATAATAAACAGAGTCCAAGAATGAGTCTCCATTAAGCAATCCGTCTCCATAGGATACACTTTCAATCCTAGAGTCCCACAGAAGTGACAAAAATAATCCGGGCATCATGCCTTTTCTTCAATTGATCATAATGTAAAATGCAGAGCTCCCCGATGAAGCCCCTTGATACAATCCATGTGGATTAGTCTTAGTTACACACCCCTAGAGGGTACTGGATACACTTTTTTTAATTTTTCAGCAACATGGCCAATTCCGGCTCCCACAGGGAGCCCACATATTGACCTAGGCTCTCGGTTTGAACACATTTGAATCTGACTTCCCTAGAGATGTTGTGTACGAAATATGAAAGCATTCTGACTGTTGGAACCGAAGAAAAGAAATTTTAAAGAAATACCTCCATATTTCACTAAGTTAAAATCTGGGCTACCATAGCGAGCCCAAATATTAACGTATGGATCCGATTTGAACAAACTTGAATCTAGCCCAGCCCACCCACCCCCACCCCGCCCACTCCCTAGAGATGTTGTATACGAAATATGAAAGCATTCTGACCAGTGGATCTGAAGAAGAACATTTTTGAAGAAATTCCCTTATATTGTATTAAGTTAAATTCCAGGTTCCCATATGGAGCCCAAATATTGAACCAGGCACTCAAATTGCACAAACCTGAATCTGACCCCCATAGAGATGTTGTATACCAAACACGAAAGCTGATAAGTCATTGCTCGAACGACTAGAAGCTCATCGAGCAAATGAGCTATCGAGTAATAGCTCGATCGAGTGACTCAACACACTGCTCGAACGAGTCGAATCCCATCGAGCAAATGAGCTATCGAGCCATTGTTCGTTCGAGGGGCTCGACATACGACTCTTAGCCTCAGTTCACTATTTGAGGATAACTATGGCCCGGTATTGTATTATTTGAGGATACCTATCGAGGATACCTTTTATAGGATACTTATCTGAGAATACTGTTACCTGTACCACAAGACATATCTATGAAGTCTATTCAAATCGAGTTCCTCGGTTAATATTTGGGGTCCTCATGAGAGCCGGAATGTTAACTTAGTGCAATATGAGGCAATTACTTTAAAAATCTTCAGATCCACTAGTCCAAATCCTCTCATATTTGGTATACATCATCTCTAGGGGGAAGGGGATGGGTGTGTGTGTGTGTGTGGGGGGTGGGGGGGGGGGGGGTGGGGGGGGGGTCAGATTCAAGTTTGCTCAAATATAGCTCCTCAGTTAATATTTGGGCTCCCTATGGGAACCTGAATATTAACGTAATGCAATATGAGGAAATGTTCTAAAATCTTCTTCTTCAGATCCACCAGTCAGAATTCTCTCATATTTGGTACACATCATCTCGACGGGGGAAGGGGAGGGGGGGGGGGCGGATTCAAGTTTTGTTCAAAATCGAGTTTCTCTGTCAATATTTGGGGCTCCCTGTGGGAGGGCGAATTTTAACTTAGTGCAATATGAGGAAATTTCTTTAAAAATCAGTCAGAATCCTTTAACACTTGGTATACATCATCTCTGAGGGTGTGGGGGGGGGGGGGGAGGGTCAGTTTCAAGTTTGTTCAAATCGGGTTGAACATTTTGGGTCTGGTTCGGACATAGCAATTTGGAACCATCAAATTGTTATCGATTTTTTATGCAATTTGTTCAATTTTGAGACAGAAAACCCCCAGAAATTAGCCTGAAAATTTTAGGTCCGGTTTGGACCAAAAATTGGAAGAAATTGTTTTGATGGTTTTCAATGGGAGCCTGGTCTTAAACTTAGTGTAATATGATGAAACTATATTGACAATCTTCAGATCCACCATCCGAATGCTTTCACATTTGGTATACAGCATCTGGGGGGGGGGGGGGGAGGGGGGATTAGGGTGTGTGTGTAAAATGTAAGCTTGTTCCAATTGGGTCCCCGCGTTAATATTGTGTGTGTAAAATGTAAGCTTGGTCCAATTGGGTCCCCGCGTTAATATTTGCGCTCTATTTGATCGGGGCAGAGACATAATAACCCTTGGAAATTGTTGATGACCCATGACTAACTGAATGTGATCCAAAATAGTTGTTTGAACCACTTTGTCAGATGAGCGATTAAGGCCCCTTCTGGGGAGGGGGGAGGGAGCTCTTGTTTTTAAAAAAAAATATATGTTATCAATACAAAAAAGTTTGAGCTAACTGGTGAGAGCAACACCACCCCCTTTATTTCTCTTTCAGCCCCTGACAAAGATGTCTGATGTACTCATTTCGCGAGCTTTGGAAAAGGCTCTGTTTGGCAAGTGATGTGGGGTTGGGGGGGGGGGGGGGGTAATTGTGTAAAACTGTTGGATCTGACATATTCTTGCAGTTATCCTGATTTTTGTTTTTCGCTTTGTATGTAGTAATGTGGTCTACGTAAAGTCAATACTGTGAATGCAGTCCAAAGAGGATTAAATATCAAATCAGAAAGGTTAAATTACAGTGAGAAATAAAACTTACCAATAATTCACCCAGAATGGAAATTCGAATCACAAACCGTCTTAGTTAAACTAAACGATCGAATGAATGCTCTGGAAGGTTAATTATTGCACAAAAATGTGTTTTGTTGTACAGTGTGTACTTTTGTTGCAGCACAGAACAGAAATGACCGATGTCTACAAACAATAGCTTAATGCACACACATAACACAATCCGGGTACAACTTCAATTTCAGTTCGAAATTCACGAAGCTTAATGCACAAACATAACACAGACAATCCTTAATAAATAAATAAATAAATAAATAAATAAATAAATAAATAAATAAATAAATAAATAAATAAATAAATAAATCATTTGTTGGGGTTGATACTGCTCTAGCGTACCGTACTAAGGGAAGGAGATTAAAATAGCTGTCCTCAGTGTTGAGAAGGACACACCTAGTGCATGCTAAAGATCACGTCCTAGTATTCAAGAAGAAGGAGGTCGAACATTTACCGCGTACCACCAGATACCTGCCCTATTGGGGACAGAGGAATGCGTTAATATAAGCTGTATAACTTTCTCAAATATCACTGCAAAACAAATAAGCTTAACCCTCACCACGAAAGACAGACGATGCTTACAAACAAACGTCCTGAATAACAAGTTTTGTTTTTCATTGTTTGTGTAAAAACTATAGATTATGAGCGCCCAATGAACTCGCCTCAGTGTAACAACTATAGATTATGAGCGTCTAATAATCTACCCTCAATGTAATAACTATAGATTATGTGCGCCCAATGAGTTCCCCTCATTGTAACAACTATAGATTATGAGCGCCCAGTGAGCTCACCCCAATGTAACAAATATAGCTTATGAGCGCCCAATGCTCTCGCCTGAATGTAACAACTATAGCTTATGAGCACCCAATGATCTCGCCCCAATGTAACAACTATCGATTATGGGCGCCCAATGATCTCGCCTTAATGCAACAACTAAAGATTATGAGCGCCCATTGATCTCGCCTCAATACAACAGCTATATATTATGAGCGCCCAATGATCTCGCCTCAATGTAACAACTAAAGATTACGAGCGCTCCATGAGTTCGCCTCAAAGTAACAACTATAGATGATGAGCACTCCTTCAGTTCGCCTCAATGTAACAACTATAGATTATGAGGGCCCAATAAGCTCGCCGCAATGTAACAACCATCGATTAGGAGCGCCCAATGAGCTCGCGTTCATGTAACAACCATACATTATGAGCACCCAATGATCTCGCGTTAATGTAACAGCTATAGATTATGAACGCCCAATGATCTCGCGTTAATGTAACAGCTATAGATTATGAACGCCCTTTGATCTCGCGTTAATGTAACAACTATAGATTATGAACGCCCAATGATCTCGCGTTAATGTAACAACTATAGATTATGAACGCCCAATGATCTCGCGTTAATGTAACAACTATAGATTATGAACGCCCAATGATCTCGCCTCAATGTAACAACTATCGATTATGAGCGCCCAATGATCTCGCCTCGATGTAACAACTATAGATTATGAGCGCTCTTTGAGTTCGCCTCAATGTAACAACTACAGATTATGAACGCCCAATGATCTCGCCTCAATGTAACAACTATCGATTATGAGCGCCCAATGATCTCGTCTCGATGTAACAACTATAGATTATGAGCGCTCTTTGAGTTCGCCTCAATGTAACAACTACAGATTATGAACGCCCAATGATCTCGCCTCAATGTAACAACTATCGATTATGAGCGCCCAATGATCTCGCCTCCATGTAACAACTATAAATTATGAGCGCTCTTTGAGTTCGCCCCAATGTAACAACTATAGATTATGAGAACCCGATGATTTCGCCTCAGTGTAACTATTATAGATTATGAGCGCTCCATGAGTTCGCCTCAGTGTAACAACTATTGATTTTGAGCGCCCAACGATCTCGCGTTAATATAAAACCTATACATTATGAGCACCCAACAATCTCGCGTTAATATAACAACTATAGATTACGAGCGATCCATGAGTTCGCCTCAATGTAACAACTATAGATTATGAGCACCCAATGATCTCGTGTTAATGTAACAATAATAGATTATCAGTGCCCAATGATGTCGCCTCATTGTAACAACTAAATGTTATGAGCGCTCCATGAGCTCGCCTTAATGTAACAACTATAGATTATGAGCACCTAATGATCTCGCCTCAATGTAACAACTATAGATTTTGAGCGCTCCACGGGTTCGCCTCAATGTAACAACTATAAATTATGAGCGACCCAAGAGTTCCCCTCAATGTAACAACTATAGATTATGAACGCTCCATGAGTTCGCCTCAAAGTAACAACTATAGATTATGAGCGCTTCATGAGTTCGCCTTAATGTAACAACTATAGATTATTAGCGCCCAACGATCTCGCCTCAATGTAACAACTACAGATTATGAGCGCTCCATGAGTTCGCCTCAATGTAACACTATAGAATATGAGCACCCAATGATTTCGCGTTAGTGTAACAACTATCGATTATGATCTCCCAATGGTTTCGCCTCAATGTAACAACTGCAGATTATGAGCGCCCCATGAGTTCGCCTCAATGTAACACTATAGAATATGAGCACCCAATGATTTCGCGTTAGGGTAACCACTATAGATTATGAGCGCCCAATGGTTTCGCCTCAATGTAACAACTATAGATTAATGAGCTCCATGATCTCGCCTCAATGTAACAACTATAGATTATGAGGGCTCCACGATCTCGCCTCAATGTAACAACTATAGATTAGGAGCGCCCAATGATGTCGCCTCAGTGTAACAACTATATATTATGAGTATTCCATGAGTTCGCCTCAATGTAACAACTATAGATTTTGAGCGCTCTTTTGGTTCGCCTCAATGTAACAACTATAGATTATGAGCGCCCAATAATCTCGCCTCAATGTAACAACTATAGCTTATGAGTGCCCAATGGTCTTGCCTTAATGTAACAACTATAGATTATGAGCGCCCCATGAGTTCGTATCAGTGTAGCAACTATAGATTATGAGCGCTCCTTGAGTTCGCCTCAATGTAACAACCATAGATTATGAGCGCCCAACGATCTCGCCTCAATTTAACAACTACAGATTATGAGCGCTGCATGAGATCGCCTCAATGTAACACTATAGAATATGAGCACCCAATGATTTCGCGTTAGTGTAACAACTATCGATTATGAGCTCCCAATGAGCTCGCCTCAATGTAACAACTATAGATTATGAGCGTTCCACGAGTTCGCCTCAATGTATCAACCATAGATTATGAGGGTTCCATGATCTCGCCTCAATTTAACCACTATAGATTATGAGCGCCCAATGGTTTCGCCTCAAGGTAACACCTATAGATTAATGAGCTCCATGATCTCGCCTCAATGTAACAATTATAGATTATGAGGGCTCCACGATCTCGCTTCAATGTAACAACTATAGATTAGGAGCGCCCAATAATCTCACCTCAGTGTAACAACTATAGCTTATGAGTGCCTAATGGACTTGCCTTAATGTAACAACTATAGATTATGAGCGCCCCATGAGTTCGCCTCAGTGTAACAACTATAAATTATGAGCGCTCCTTGAGTTCTCCTCAATGTAACAACCATAGATTATGTGCGCCCAATGTTCTCGCCTCAATGTAACAACTATAGATGATGAGCGCTCCTTGAGTTCGCCTCAATTTTACAACTATATATTATGAGTGTCCAATGATCTCGCCTCAATGTAACAACTATACATTATGAGCACCCAATGATCTCGCCTCAATGTAACAACTGTATATTACGAGCGCCCCTTGAGTTCGCCTCAATTTAACAACTATAGATTATGAGCGCCCAATGATCTCGCCTCAATGTAACAACTATAGATTATGAGTGCCCAATGATCTCGCCTCAACGTAACAACTATAGATTATGAGCGCTCCTTGAGTTCGCCTCAATTTAACAACTGTAGTTTATGAGCGCCCAGTGATCTCGCTTCAACGTAACAACTATAGATTATGAGCGCCCAATGATCTCGCCTCAATGTAACAACTATAGATTATGAGCGCTTCTTGAGTTCGCCTCAATTTACCAACTATAGTTTATGAACGCCCAATGATCTCGCCTCAATGTAACAACTATAGATTACGAGCGCTCCATGAGTTCGCCTCAATGTAACAACTGTAGATGATGAACACTTCTTGAGTTCGCCTCAATGCAACAACTATAGATTACGAGCGCTCCATGAGTTCTCCTCAATGTAACAACTAAAGATTATGAGCGATCCATGAGTTCGCCTCAATGTAACAGCTATAGATGATGAGCGCTCCTTGTGTTCGCCTCAATGTAACAACTATAGATTATGAGCGCCCATTGATCTCGCCTCAATGTAACAACTATATGTTATGAACACCCAATGATTTCGCCTCAATTTAACAAATATAGATTATGAGCGTTCCATGAGTTCGTCTCAATGTAACAACTATAGATCATGTGCGTGATGTCAGAGTGGAACAGTTCATCAAATAGACAGACAAAATAACGAACTTGGCCGGTGACAGGTTAATAATGTGTGAAGCCATTGCCTTGAGACTAAGTCTGAGACAAATCGTTCTCTCGGCCTATACACTAAACCATGGGCTTCCTTCCACGCAGTCGAAGGATTCGAAACTGCAAAGCTAAGCCCATTTCAAATAATAATTGTATTTCGTTCAAAAGGCGTTCGATTTGTCGATTAACTATAAATCCTGCATGAATTCTTCGAGGAGATTTCTTTTACTTTTTTGTGTTAATCAAATCAATTTCCGTACAAATCTTCTCATAAGAGTTTAGTACATTTTTAGGACTTTGAAGTTACCCGCTTCAGTCTTTTCTGACAAATTAATAAGGCGATATACTGTGATAAAAAGACATTTTTTTTAACAAAGATGGAAACATAAAAAACTAATTTTAACTAAATGTATTTGATACCATTTTGAAAAGTATGTTATAAAATATTTGATCATATGTCCGTCCATTATGTACAAACATTAAAATGAAAGTGTTTCGTTTTTCTCTCATATGAAATGGAGCAAGCACTACAGTTTTATGCAATTTGGATTCCTTGCGCCTGGTACTTTTCTCGTCATATTGTGAACGTTAGTCTGTGTCTGCTCACGTTTCTCATCTGGAGCTGACAGCCGTTCATTGGCCCACGATGTTTGTGCAGTGCTGTGCTGTGCGCAGTACAGTCTGGGGTTATGACGTTTGAGAGCTGACAGATGCTCGTCGTTGCTCGGGGGTTCTCTCCGGGCACTCCTGCTTCCTCCACCCTTAAACTTATCACCAACACGATACGACCCTGGCTGCTAGAGTGTCGTTAATCGCCAATAAATAAATAAACCAATAACGCCTTTTGTCATAACTGTACTATAGTGACATGATATACGTTTGCAACTTTTAGCTGACAGGTACAGGTGGGAAACAATAATCCTAATCCTCAAGCTCTTGTCAAACCGTCATTTATTGCCAATAAAAGCCCCCATGCCTCTGGTCCTGATCTGAGATCTTAGCCTTCTGTTGTCGTGTGATACTGTATTCCAATAGTCTGCCCTGGTTCCTTTCTTTCTTATAAGGTTGTCCACAGCGTCATGGCCACCCATATTCACCACCAGATTATTATTATTATTATTATTATTATTATTATTATTATTATTATTATTATTATTATTATTATTATTACTATTATCAACTCTTTTTCTCCTTTTCTTCTTTTTTGTGTCCTTTTACTACTCCTTTTCTTTTTCTTCCGTTCTTTGATTTTCTTTTACACTTCTTCAAGGGGAAATCAGGAAGACAGCCAATATGGCTATGCCTTTCCCTAGCACTATACTCTTATATACTATGTAATGATCTTTGTGACTTGTTTGACAATCTTGTGTTACGTTGTTTATTTTAAACATATGTATGTAAATATGTATATTGCTGAATAAAAATCAATCAATCAATCAATCTCATACATGTAGGTAATTTAGATTGTCATCCTCAAACAGTTTACACACCTGCGAATTCAGGGGAGCAGAAATAGTTCAAAATGCCGCCTTTTTAATTTATCAAATTCCCACACCTTTTACCCTGGCTTTGGACTGGCAAGTATAAAACTTGGTAGGTTTAGTGGGTTTGTTTTGCAACAGTGCATTTCGATTCTGTTTTTCTTCTCTTGCTCTTTTGGGGTTTTTAAACTGCATTTCGCTATTGTATTTTTTCTCGGCCTCTTTGGTCTTTTACAGCGCATTTCGCTATTGTCTGTTTTTGTCATAACGTTACTCGGATTGTCTCGTTCTATTGCTCCAAATCATGTGGTACTGAATTCACTGGTCGATTCAACTGACTTGGAAAACAATGAAAAATGGTACCGTAATATGCGGAATTCGTTACTTATCTGGTATTCATCGTATTCAATATTAACAATAGTCGTGTTGTATTAAATATGCCACTTCCAAACTCAGAAGTACTTTTTAAAACTATTTTTGTTTTGATACATCCACCCTCGATTATATTAGATGAGACATCTGCGTGAATACACCCACCCCCACCCCCCACCCCCACCCCCACCCCCACCCCCAAGTAACGATATGACTGCAGCTTACATTTAAGTATTCTGCTTTGTTTATCTAGAATGTATTAACCCCAAAAGTGTAACCACAACCGTCCTTGTCTAATAAACTTGAAATTCTTTCAAATTAATTTTCGAGAACCACCACTGACAATACATCGACATGGGGCCGGGGCAGATCCCACCAAAATCACCACGGCACAGGCTTTTTGTCTCAATTCGAGTGTCGGTCGTACCCGGCCAATCCGTCCAAAATAGCTGATCTGTTGGGGAGAGTGTTTGTGTGTGTTAGAGGTGTCCTTTCAAGTGTTTTCGAAGGAAGATATTAACCTCTATAGTCTGGAACCCTGTCTTATTTTAAACTAATTCCTTGTGAATCACCAGTTAACATGCTTTATGCGGTACTCACCTTCTTTTAGTGAGAGAGAGTCAACTTTGTTCATAGGATGTTTCTTGTTTTCGTTCAATTACGGAGAGATTGCATGATATATGCACAAAATAAGTTTGTTTCATGGGCATTTTCTCGCGCGTTAGCACAAAACGTTTCCTTGCTATTCTCAGTATTCAACCTGTCGTTTAAACAATATAGTTTAGCTTCATTTAAGAATTCAAGAATTACTTGTCCGTCTTGGTTAACTATTTTTTATATATATTATGAATCGGAGACATATGGCGACTAACCAATTCGAGAATTAAAATCACCACATACAATCATGGTCGATGTTTCACAATAAACTTAAGCAATATGTTCACCTGGAACAAAATTATATATAAGCACTTGTCAAGATATGTGAACAAAACTTATCCGCATCCCTACCCCACAAGTATATTTGAGGCGGCGCGGGCGGGAATGGGGGGGGGGGGGGGAGGGGGTGGCACATACACAGCACAAATTCCTCACCAAGAAATCTGACTTGAAGTTTACGGTTTGGATTCCTTTGATTCTCTTTCTTATGTAGAAATATCAAAATATTCAAGACGTTGATCCCTACTAAACACCCCTAATTCCTGCTATTTGGGGACCAGCCGTTAATATCAACGTGGCCATTTTGTAATGTTTTTTTTCGGTTATACATAGGTTGGCTTGCACCATTGTTTAACGCCTCGCTTTCGATCCTATTTTCTGTCAATCTGTTCACTGCCAGAAATGAAACAATTCATGTCCATTTGGGATCTGTGAAAGTGTGGTGCGCGCCTTTTTCTCGATCAATCTCTCAACGTGCAGTCTACTGCTACGAATGTAACAATGTGAGAGCATTGAGGAAATTACCTCGGAGCCGTTAATTAGTGAGTATTCGGAAAACCGTGTCTGTATGTTTATCAGAATTCTATCTGTGGGAGTCGGCGACTGAAATTTTTGTGAAAATGTTATAACGGTAAACACGAAGAATAGCGGACCCAATAAATTATACACAAATTACCAACTTTTCACAAATTTTCATGGTTTCTCTACATTTTTTACTGTTTTTTCTCTATATATATTCATAAATTTGGGAAATAAAAATCACTTTGTAGCTTGTTTTTATTAGTTTTTAACTTTCCTGACGAAGCAATTCAACTTGTGCGTTAACCATCTTTTCTATCTGAAAGTGTGTGTTCGATTTTGAAGCGCACTTGTTCTGTACCGGTACCACAGGGAGAAGTCGGTAAGTATAGCGTTTTTTACGTAATTATCCGTCTGCTTTTGTCACTTTTTCTCATTTTTAAGGTATGTAATTATGTAATAAATAGCACCGCGCTCGACGGGTTAGGGTCAGTCTAGTAAGGGATCGGGTTAGCTAACCCGAACCCCTCCTACACTGACTCTAATCAGTCGAACAAGATGCGATTTCCTGAACTAATATGATACTGAATTCTCCACAAATGGAAGGAGACGCCCACCGTGACGTCACATGTTTGACAGTTTCCACTGAAAGAACGTCGCTGTTGATAAACACGATCAGACGACTTTTCCGTGCCTCTCTTACGGGAAGGAAAAACTTGGTAAATAATGTCTAAATGGATTAAAAACAAAGGGTTTTGGTACATATGTGAAGAAAAAACACAAAAGAATGTAGGGAAACCATGAAAAGTTGGGAAAAGTTGGTAATTTTTGCATAATTTGTTGGGTCCGCTGTTCTTCATGTTTACCGTTATAATACGTTTAGAATAAACCTCTAGGCCAACAATGCTTTGAAATTCCAACTGTTGGAATTTTGCCTGAAACATTTCCAACTATCTTGATTTTGGGACAAATGTTGGGGGAGAGACCCCACCCCACACACCACCCCCACCCTCGGAGCTACGTCTCTGAACGCAGTGCAGTGACCAGGAATAATCCATGACTGGTACTTACAGAGGTGGCTGTTCCGATTAAAATAAGCAAAACCGATTGAAGTAGAACGTTTCAAAAATTGTTCTTAATATCGGTAAACGCGAAATCGGCATATAATTGTTTTTGTCTGCTGGTTCTAGTTTTATGAAAATAGGTATTATATTGGTTTCCTTCCATTCGGCTGGATATATTCCAGTATCGAAACTTTTTTCTGTTTGAAAAAGTATACTCAACGGTACAGCGACTGCTATTGTACGGCTGTTCAACTCATCCCTCAAAAATGGGATTCCAATGGATAATTCCAGCAAATATCCTCCAAAACGTGTTCTCCAATTATACATCAGCATGTTATATGTATTTTCCAATACCTCTATCTGCTGTATTCAATTTGCGCGTATTGTGTATAAACACACATGCACTCATCGACACATCCAGCATGTGCTTATGTGCTGCGCGCAATTTGTACACTTTGTGAAACAATATATCCTAGCAAACAGCCACATTCCACCAACTTCATGTCTCAAGCTCCATCAAATCCTTTTCCGACTATCCTTCTAAAATCTACTTTCCGCGTATGTGCCCATGTGCTGAATGTGTAGTGATACATTGTGCGTTAGCACATAAGCACATATCGGCACATCCAGAACATTCCAATGTGCTGGAGGCGATGTTTACACATTGTAGAACATTGAGTACTAACACAAAAGCACATTCCATCAAACATCAGTTTTGTGGAATCCCATTCTAGTATCTGGGTGTACTTCTTGTGTCCCCTTCTTCGTTGTATGTGCCAATGCGCTGCATGTGTTTTGCTAACATTGTGCATTAGCACACAAACATATACGGAAACATCGGAATACTTAGTAAAGCTTTCGACATGTGGTGATCTTGCTGTCGTAGGTGTCATTAAACCAAAATAAATAAATAAATAAATAAATAAATAAATAAATAAATAAATAAATAAATAAGCCTAAAGCAGATAGAAGACATAACACAGGTAGAACAGGTCCAGGAGTGGTGATACAGTCAAAAGAGAGCTTGGAATACACTTGCATTATATCACTTATGCAACCCCGTTTTTCCGACATGAGTTGAATAGTCGTATATGGAGTCACTTGATGGAGCTATTGCTTAATATGCCATTTGCACGATGATATTCTTGTCGTCCGAGAGTTGCCTATTACAGTTACTGGTGGATTGACTGTTGGACACATTCTCAGTAAACCGTGCATCAGATGACAATTTGGCAGTGGGTGAAATTTAGATGAATGGAGTTATCTGATTTGTTAGTTAGTTGCAGTAAAATAAACTGCTTGGATGACCTGGATGAATTAAACTATGTGCCTTTTCACATAAGCACATATCAGCACATAAAGCATGTGCCTTTGTGCTAGGGCACATTGTGTAACATTGTGCCTTTTCACATAAGCACATATGACAAAAAAGGGATCCCATAGGATATGGCGATTGGATATAGAGGCAATGAGAATCGGATACAACTTTGTTGTAATAACGGGAGATAACTCTGTACGACTAAGTACAGGTTATGGGAAATCAAGCAGTCCTATTGCTTAGTTAATATTTATATAAAAGATCTAGATAAATGAAAATACAAGAGTACTCAGAATAGGATCAGAACTAACAAGAATAGACCAGAATAGCTAAATATAGTAATAATAAGCAAAGCTGTTCCAACTAATAGGCTCTTCTACGCTACTGGAGTATACTCTAGAACAAAGGAACATGGCCAGGTAGACGGAAACTATTGCAAAGTTTAGTTTCCAGAAACATGCAATTCGTCGCCTGGGTGCTAGAATGTCCTATGTTCCCTAGGGTACATGAGACATTCCAGCACTCAGGCGACGAATTATCTCTGTGACATGCCAAATAACAGCACAATCTATTCTATAGTGTTAACAGTTTTATGTACGCCATGGTTTCTTCCTTAGTCCTGGGTGTAGTGTGTGGTTTTCAAACTGCCACCCCCCCCCCCCACCCCCAAACACAATCCAAACACACAGCCAGAAAATCTACATGTGTATACTGCGCTTTCATCCAGAGATAGTTGATATTTTGTACCACATTGGGCTGTTAATAAATGTTAGAGAACTATTGCTTCAGCCCAGGAGCATTTTTTAGATTTTATAACACATTTGGAAGGACAGATTGGAAAAATAACATTATATAATGACAAATGTGAATTTGTGTACAGCTACCAATATAGTTTTACACTATTAGTGCTGACAATATTGCCATATTACAGTAACAGCTGTAAAATAGTTTTCAATCTCTTAAATTCCAGTAACCAACCCCACCCAATACTGGACCACTCAGCTCATGAAAAGCATTTAACAATACTGGACAATGTGTTTCCTGAGACTGCTGTTAAGGTTAATAGTTTAAACGTTTCCTGATTCTTCTCTTTGCATTTATTTCTATATCCAAATTATGCTACTGCATATTACAAATATACATCTGCTTTTCATTTTGTTTTGCAGTTTCAATAATTGACATCTGACTCTCAGCCACCTTGATCTTCACATTTTTAACTGTTTGAGTGCTAGGCGCCACTAAAAGGGCTTTTAGATAAATTAGGATACCGCAGTAAAAGCCAACACTTTCTCTGCTTACATTTTATATTCATTCAAACCCAAATACTATTTTGGTAATATAAATTTGTGTTTTGGGCACTCTGCAATAGTTTGTATTACAACACACTTGGAATAACACATTCGGACCACAAAATAACCCAGCCTCCAGTCAGTTGAACATCACACAGTACCACCTCTTGTAACGTTCTTCTTGAATCAACCTTCTGGTTTAACTCTTTGGAAACATATGTTCTAAAATTTCACCCTTTTTTCTCGGAATGGATGTTTGTAAGGATAAGAGCAAAAAGTTGTGAACGTGAAATTATGGGTACCAGTTAAAATCAAGCAGCGTAGAATCGATATTTGGTAGTTTTGGGCATTTTAACAATGTTATGAGATACCACAGAAGCTACATAGGATATACTGCTGGTCAAAGCTATGTTTTTGTTTTGTTTTTGCTTTCGCGATGTCATATCAATGGGTTTAGGTGGTTTTTTTTCTCAGAAAATTGAGGCTTTTCTACTAAAACGGAAAAAAATAAGATATTTAGTATCACAAGAAGTTTGTTTGTGTAAATATTATTTGGATGATGAATTATATTACAGTCTTTGAGGAAGCCTGTCATATTGTGCTAATTCAGGTCCATATTTTTACGATGTTAGTAGGTAAGAGAATATAGTACATTGATTGTTACGGTAACACCGTTGTACATGTACCTCTGGACGTTTGCGAATTGTATAGCTGCAATCCTAATTTTTTTCAACAACAAATTTGAGATTCTTGTCGTTTCTAGGGGTCTGGAACACTATTTTTCTTACCACATAAATAAATAAGGCTTTTCTTTAAAACGTAATGGGAGTAGTAAGAGGTGCCACTATAGACATAAGCAATTAACACTGAATTCCCCATACCCAAATATGCCACTATAGACCAAAAATTTAACATAGGATTCTCCATAGGGTGTCTTGGTCTATAGTGGCATATTTTGGCCCAAAGTGGCATCATTGGAGGCAGGAAAAAAAATCTTTTTTCTTTTTCCTGCCTCCAATGATGCCACTTTGGGCCAAAATATGCCACTACAGACCAAGACACCCTATGGATAATCCTATGTTAAATTTGATCTATAGTGGCATATTTGGGTATGGGGAATTCAGTGTTAATGGCTTAGGCCTATAGTGGCACCCCTGGGTAAAAAACCTATGGAGAATCCTACGTTGATTTTGTGTCTATAGTGCCAGTTCTGGGGTATGGGGAATTCAGTGTTGAGTATATCGAGTCACAGGGTAGGTTGTTCAAAACATTTTTATACTGACAGGCTTAGGTGGGTTGGTCTTCCATACACTTTATATACTGACAACATGTTCTGCTTTTTTTAAAACTTGCTACCTAATATACATCGATCGACTGGTGAAGTTTTTTCTATTTATTACTGGAACACACTACATATAAAAATACTGTCAGATTTAGACTGGATCAGTGCTTTTCACATTTTTTACGGAAGGAAAATATCGCTATCACGTCTTTCAGTCTTGTTAACTACAAAGCATGTGTCTTGCAGTCAATTTGTAATACAACACTCTGCCACTCAGAGAAAAACATATCTCTCATTACGGCTGAAAATATTCTACAAATACCTCATGTAAGAGATACATTTTTTTAAACACATGTTTAAAATAATTCACTAAATGCAACTGTGAAGAAACTCGTTCACTGAAGTGTAATTTCCACACGGATTGTTTTTTTATCGACAGGCAGTGTTGTGTTTTCAATACTTTTTCAAAACTGCTTTAAGCTAATTTCAACAATTCACTGTTAGATATTACAGTGACATTAACCTCGAGAAACAATTTCATTTGTTTACACTACAAAACATACAGTGAATGTTTTGCAGTGTAAACTGTTTTACCGCCAAAACCAAAAAAAGAATAGCTTTTCCTTTCAACCAAACTGAAAAGGAAAAGCTATTCTCTTTTATGCCTCTATTAAATTAACATCTGTTCAGCAAAAGAATGCGCAATTCTGAGATACTGTTCTGAAACAAACCTTTATCACATTGAAAATTGGAAAAATCATGCTTGACAGAATCATTTTACTCCTCAGATGATTTTGCTATACAATGTCTGTCTTTCCCTCCAAATTATTTTTGGAGGGAAAGAGTGACATTCTGGATCATCTGAGTGCGGAAAGGCAGTGGAAACTAATACATTGAGTATTTCATCACCCATCATCTGACCAGTGGGGGGAAAAGGCGCGTGAATTACTCATTGCATTATTTTCTGGCGCCTTTTGCTCTCCCTAAATGACTGTAAATACACTTTGAAGGGGTCATAAACACAATTTTCTTATGGTTATGAAACTTGAAACATCAATCGGAATAGAATTTCCACCACACGACTGCGTGTGTAAGGGGATTAAACATTCCCGTGGTCAGAATTATCTGAGAAATAATTCATGATTTCTTCATTATAAATTATAGAAACACCACAGGACTCTGAATGTAGTTTGCTGATGGAATATCGCAGTGTGAAAATAGACCTGCTTATAATTTCCCTCAATTTGTCTCTCTAAGTGATGAGATGCGATTTTGTTTTGCGCGCACGTGCCCCCGAGTGAACTTGCCAGCTGTCTGAATTGAGTGCAGATTTTTTAGATAAAAATATTATTTACCTGTTACTGGTAGAAAAATGAGAGTTTTTTTTCCTTGCAGTGAAATTTGTTAATTCCATCTAACTTTTCAACGCCAGTGGCCTAATTTTTCTTCTCACACTGGATAGCCTAGTTGTGAGGGGGAATATTATTTTCGCTTCCAGAAAAATATTTGGATTTTGAGCTGGCGGTAAATTTTTTGATTCAAGATAATTAATCGCGCAAGGGGGGGGGGGGGGGGGGAAATGGTTGAGTTTGCTTTTCTTTTTGTAATGGAAATATTTCTGCCAATCACCACCCCAGATTTGACATCTGAGGAGGGAGGGACAACTCATTGGGTGGTGTTGGCAGCAATATTTTCATTACAAAAATAAAAGTAAACTCTACGTTTTTCATAGTATGTGATATTTTTTAAAAAAAAATGAAAATGGAAGAATGGTAGCCTATTTTTGTTGATTTGTGTGATTGTGATTCAAGAAAGCTCTTTTTAAATTTGTAGTTGGCCTTGAAAAAGGCCGTTTGTATATTTTAAAACAAAATATGTTTATTCAGGCAATATTTTTCCATACCGTCCCTGACCACACGCCAAATTTCCAAGTCTCATCCGTATTGGGTGTGGGGGATTCGAGGGCTCTTCACCATTATCTTCTAGCTTCCTAACTGTTACGCGTTTTTGTTTGGTAAAAGTTTTTCTTTTACACCCTGGCCGTTTCTTGATCTGATTTGGGACTTCCAACATCTCAAAACCCACTGGAACTGTGATTTTCTCCGGAACTAATTGGAGACCTAGAGGTAATGCTCGAGGGTTTTTCAGTTCCTCCACACTATCAAATATTTTCTCCAGCAGAGTGAGAATTTTTCCCCGCTCTGTCTCTTCCGTCTGCACCTCCACATCTCTTGTAATTTACTCATTGGGTGTAGTATCGAAATACTTCCAGTACCCCGCATCCATTGCCTGCAAGTCTTCGAAATTTATGGTTGCAAATTCTGACATTTTTTCAGTGTAATGACAAAATGAAGAAGTTTTGCTTTCAATTTATACTATTAGGATTTTTTTCCCTCTCTCATAACCATTGGATGAAATTTTTTGGGGGGGAAACACTCCCCCAATAAAATAAAGAATGTCTTTATTTTTTATTAGAAAGTTTCTCTTCCAAAAATTAACCAACGGAAAAAAACCCTGCCTAAAATCAACCAGTCTGAGGGAGAAGGCACGAGAAATACTCATTTTTACAATGAGTATTTCTGGCGCCTTTTCCCTCCCTTGAATTACTATAAATACATCTGTGTGACCTCATGATGTCATTTTTCTTATTGCCAACCATGGAAATTGAAATAAGTATTGAAGTGGAGACCGCAGCACAGGAGGGTGACTGTAGGGAACAGAACATTGATCACGCCGCCATTCCAACGGAAAATCTACAAGAGTTGGCGAGAAAGGGTGGTGTAAGAAAAATCTCAACACTGGCCGTGGATGAAGTTCGGGGGGCTTTTTAGGTATTTCTTAGAAGATTGATGACAGATAGTTTCTGCTATGCTACTGACAGAGCCGGATACCCACAACATGTCATTACAAGAAATGATGTCATAAGAGCTGCTAGGAAGAGGCATGGAATAATCTTGCCAAAAATAAACATATTTTATTTAAAAATATAAAAACGGCCTTTTTCAAGGCCAACCACAAAATTAAAAAGAGATATCCTTCAGTTTGCACTATACTAACACGATTGAATACAGCTGAATTCTTTTCATTCTGTTGTATTTTATCATGCAACTTCTTTTTTTCTGATTCATCTAATTGTGTGCTATATTTTGGCAGGTTGTTGGCAGTATGTATTATATACACAGCCGGATTTTTCCTGTTGTAGACTGACATCAGCGCTAAAACCTACCTTCTATGGAATGATGCCACTCTTTTGGGATGCTAGTTGGCGAAATGTTTAACTTGTGATTTTGTAATCAGTGTTAATCACCCCTTGGCTGTACCATCTATGCAATGCTTGGTTCAGACAAGGGGTGAATATCACTGATATGAAAAAAAGTATTTTAACACCATTTTCACATTTCGAAATTTTTATTCCATGAAATTTTTACATAAATGTATTGTCACTTTTTTAGAAAAATGTTCACACTTTGTTGACAAGTTTTCCCATTTTAGGTCGAATGTCCTTCTTGGCTTTTCGTTTTCTTGATACTTTTATTGGCGGTGCTTCAGTCTCTGGAAATAAAATTTCTTATTCAACCTCCATCTTTGATTCAGTAGGTATATCCAATTTGTACAATAAAGTATCATCACTGTCATTAAATTCCTGTAACACAGTTGTTTCAACTTCTGGGTGTGAGTTAAACCCCACACTTGGTAACACATATGTATTATTTAGCTGTGGCATAGAATTAAACTCGAAGCCTGTGGTTAATGATGAAGGTGAACGCTCTACCTGTTCTGGAGTCATGTTATTCCCTGGTGACAAATACATATAATGTCCTTTTACACAGCAAAAAAAAAACATTTTCTTTTGTTGGGGCAGGCCCAACTCCAATGTCCTTTTCTTGACAGATTGAACATGTATCTTTAGGTTCTGTCAACTTATATAACTCATTGACAAGTCTTCTCACCTCACTCCATCTGTCTGGCTTGTAGTATATGCTTTTAACATCATTTGCCTTAACCATTCTTGGATCGCTATTCATTTTTTAAACCTCGGAGCAGGTAAAAAAACACGTCTTCGCAGTCTTGTCAACTCAAATACAAGTGTGAACCATCCCTCTCCCTCCCCACATTTTTATACTTTTTTTGAACGAACAAAAATTTGGCGTGTGGTCAGGGACGGTATGGACAAATACTGCCTGAAACACATTTTTCTCAGATTTTTACACTCCGAAAATTTTGTATTCAGTGTTGAATGTTTTTCGCCAGAGTGGCACGGTTGGGGTAAGTTGTTCAAAACATTTTTATGCTGGCCAAAACGTGTGTTAAATACTATAGTGTAAGTCATGGGGTAGAGGGCTCCATGGAAGGCTTGGTTGATAAACATATAAGCTCTTACCCACAGTGAAACTAAAAAACTTTTAAAATACGGAATATATGTACACAGAAACCTAATTTATGGCATTGTTATTCCGTTAACGTAACAGACGGGGAAAAGGCGTGTGAAATACTCATTGCATTATTTTCTGGCGAAGAAGTCTTTCACTCGCTTTTGTCCACACTGGTTAGATTCAGGTAAATAAAAAATTGAAATGAAAAAAGTTAAACAAAATTTGGTTTGAAAACATTTTCTGAATGTTGTTTCTGAATAAGAAAATGATTTTCAGCAAAAGTATAAAACGACATGATTTTGATCTCCTCTGACGAATAAAAAAAAAGATGAAGTGGTCATTAGTAGACTACAGTGATTCAGATGGTAGTGATTTTGTAAGCAGCAAGAAACAGAGGTTGGCTGCTAAGAATACAAACTCCATGCGGAGATTGTATTCCATTCACCCTAAGTTATTGCGGCAATCCAGAAAATTTCACTCAGAATCTCATATGTGTGAAGTGACTTTGAATCAATTCGATGTCAACAATCCATTTGAGTTTCTAAGTAAAATGTTTCAATCAATGGTGGAAGATGTAAGAAAGGAATGTGGTATACAAGACAACGACCCTATGAGGATACCCATCCACCATCCAGGTCTTGGGGTAGGTATTTTTTTTTCCTTTTACAAAGGCTATGGGGGTAAATGGTAAAACAGTGTTAGATGAAATTGAAAAAATTATTCAATCAAATGAGAATTTTACTATCCATGATGGTAAATTATCTTTAGAAATAACACACACTTCACTACCACATGGGTCGGGGCGAAATGCACCCATTCCATTTGCATCTGTTGGAAAAAGGTTGGAAATAAGAAAAGTATTATTGAAATTAAAAATGTGAATGATGTGCTTTGCGCGTGACGTTGTAGTGGGAGAAATGCCACGTTGATAAAGATAATTCAGAACTTTGGTACAAGAGAGAGAACAAAATAAAAAGATCCAACAGACCGTCACAAGAAAATGAGGCAAAGGCGTTAAAGGACAAAGCAGGTCTTGATTATAATAAATCTTGTGGATATGAAGAATATTGTAAAATTCAAGGGGTACTCTCTCCAGAGTATATAATTAAAATCCACCCACAATTTGCAAAAAAACGTTCCTATTTGAACCACCACAAACTACAAAAGAGAGTAAAGTTATTCATATCTATCAGCATGTCCGTCATTTCGACACCATCCCTAAAATCACAGGGTTTTTAGGATGTGTTTACTATTGTGAATATTGCAATGTAGGTTGTAATAGCAGAGAGCGCCATAGATGCCGCAAAGGCTGTGTTTGCTAATCTCCACTGCCATGTACATCTGAACATTCTGTTCATTGTTACACTAGTAACAGGGATTTTGTAAGTTCATCTTGTTATAAAAATCACACAACTCTATTACAGAACCAAGAAAAAAACATTTGTCAATTAGTTAAGAAATGTCTATCATGTAAAATTGCAAATATATTCAGGGAGCGGAGAACACATCTGCGGTGAGATTGAAAAGATGTAAAATATTGCCATCAATTAGTCAAAAAGCGAATATTATTGTTTCATTTTCAAAATTACAAACCACCCAAGAAAGACAGAATGTCGAAAGTACCCTTTGTGTTTTATGATTTTGAAACAACTCAAGACTTAGAAGTCCGCACCCCAAATTACTGTGTTTCACACTGTGCTTGTCACATAGTGAACACGCTTCATCAATAGATATACAAACACACTCGTAACAAGCACAGAGAGAAACATTTCCATACGTTGTGAATACAGGGAATACGTCCAAGATGTTTTTCACTCTAAAAAAACTCAGTTCGGAACCCCAAATTAAAGTTGTAGCTAGCTACACCCCTCCAGTTACAATTAACTTCTGTATCCACAAAGTATTTTTATTTTGACATAACATGAGGGGAATATGAGGATTTACACCTCTTTGAAATGAATCAACTCTTAATACAAAAGTTTCGAGTGCAAAAGATTTAACATTTCGACAGTCTCGATATACCGCTAAATGTGTTGTTAATTGTGCAAAGAAAAGGTTTGCTCTTTTTAATACAGTGGCCCTAAAAAGAGCCGTTTTGTAAAATTCTCTTTGTAAAGGTAGTCTGTCATCTCTGTATATATTAATCATTGTTAACTTCTCTTGGGCGTTTTTTTCTGTATCCACCCACTTATTTCCTGATTTGTCTTGTAATCGCTGTTGAAATCCACATTCGCCAATATCTTCTTATCCACTTCATCTCTTCAAAGAATGGTCTTCTCTCCTCGCCGTCTCAATATCAAGTGAACTGTTTCCCCGCCAAAATGAGATTTTATTTTTCCCGTCACAGATGTCTTGGAAAAAAATCGCTCAATCTTAACGATAACAGCTGGAATGTCTATGCTGAATATAATTTTTCTTTTGACAGATAATACTCCATAAGTTTTTTTAAGTTTCTGAACAGTGGGGAGTGTCGGTTGAGATATCATCTTTTCAAATACACTTCACAGCCTTTATGATGATATATATAATATGTTCAGTTAGAATAAAATAAGTGTGGGGGTGGAAAACACCTGTTGTTCTGCTGTATTTATTTATTTATCTATTTTTTATTTGTTTGTTTGTTTATTTGTTTATTTATTTTATTTATACACATTGGCTATTCGTCACCATGACAGTTTTATGGGTGTAGGAATCCGGACAACACGGAGAGAACCAGCGAGTATCGACGAGCAATTGACACTTCCTCAATATTCTAACTCTGTTCAAACTCCGTGTAAGCAGGGATACAACGGTTGAAGACATGTGTACCATCGATGTGCAGTACACCTTAGTACACGGCATCATCGCCCCCATATGTAGGCAAGCGGGGGTAAACTGCCTTACCCGTGGGCATTACGCGGGTCACGCCTGGCGGGGTTCGAACTCAGACATCTAGCATAGGTCTCCAGCAGTCTATCATCGATACACCACACTCCCGACTTGTTGTGATGTTTTTTTTTATTTTAGGCAATATTCTTGTATCGATATAACGCCCGGTAGTAGTGAAGGCTGTCACTATAGGCCAATGCATTTAACACTGAATTCCCCATACCTTATCTTTTTCCTGCCTCCAATGTTGTCACTATAGGCCACAAAACTGCCACTATAGGCCAAAATCCCTATGGAGAATCCTATGTTAATTTTTGGCCTATAGTGACAGCATTGGGGTATGGGGAATTCAGTGTTAAATGCATTGGCCTATAGTGACAGCTATGGGGTAGAGGCCTCCCAATGACTTTATACTGACAGGCTTAGGTGGGTTTGTCTTCCATACACTTTATATACTGACAAAATGTTCTGCTTTTTTAATACTTGCTACCCAATATACATCGCTTGACTGGTGAAGTGAAGTTTTTTCTATTTATTACTGGAACACACAACATATACAAATACTGTCAGATTTAGACTGGGTGTTTTTTACATGCGAATGTCTTATAAATCGGATGTGAATGTGTGTCTTACAGTCTATTTGTAACACAACACTCCGCGACTCAGAGAAAAACATATCTCTCATTACGGCTGAAAATATTCTACAAATAGCTCATGTAAGAGATACATTTTTTTCAAACACATGTTTAAAATAATTCACTAAATGCAACTGTGGAGAAACTCCTTCACGGACTGATTGTTTTTTATCGACAGGCAGTGTTGTATTTTCAATACTTTTTCAAAACTGCTTTAAGCTGATTTCAACATTTCAACATTAGATATTACAGTGACATTAACCCCGAGAAACAATTTCATTTTTTATACTACAAAACACACAGTGAATGTTTTGCAGTGTAAACTGTTTTACCGCCAAAAAAAGAATAGCTTTTCCTTTTTAACCAAACTGAAAAGGAAAAGCTATTCTCTTTTATGCCTGTATTAAATTCGTAACAGATGTTGATACGAATTCAGCAAAAGAAGGCGCAATTCTGAGATATTGTTCTGAAACAAACCTTAACCACATTGACAATCATGCTTTGCAGAATCATTTACTCCCAGATGTTTTTTGCCACACAATGTCAGTCTTTCCCTCCACTAGCTTTTTAGAACACAGAAGGCTGTTTGTACAGACGGAGATAAAAACCAATTTAAAATTGCATTTTCCATGAAAGCTCCTCAGCTAACATTCACAGTGGCGGTATTTACCCATTACAATTTAAATACCAGATTTAATTTGTGGAGGGAAAATATCGGCAGTGTGAAAAAAAACGACATGAATAACAGTGTGACATTATTATCGCTTCAGGCGGAACAGTGGAGATGTTTTTTTCTCAACTGTTCAGCGACAATAATGCAATTTAAATATACACACTGACTGGCGAAAATTTCACGCTTTTACTATCAGTGGGATATTAATTGACGGGTGTGCTGGAAAAAACAGATGTATTTGATCTAAAGAGAAAAATCGATTTTTTTACAATCTGACTTGCTGCTGAATAAGATAGAGTTCTTCCCCTTTCCCCGAAAAAATGTTTGATTCACTTGCCATTTTACAAGTAAAACAGAATTTATTTACCACAGTAAAACAAATACTGCCTTACTTCCTGCCTCCCCACAGAGGCTTACTCTAAGAGTGTAAAAAGGGGGTTTGTGTTATTTGCAGTAGTAGGGGGGAAATATTTCGGACACAACACTCAATGATTGGTTGTGGTCGAAATATTTCTATTCACCAGCTAAAAAGGTTGTTTTTATTTCAACTCTTATGCTTACACTGGGTAATATTTTGAAGAAAAAAAATAATTCAATTGTATTCTATTATATTGGTTGATTTTAGGCCGTTTTTTTTCTCTGATCCACTGACAGGGTGGTGTATTACTCAGGCAGTACTTTTCCATATCGTCCCTGATCACTTGCTATTTTCCCTAGTCTCATCCGTATAGGATGAGGGGTTTGCACAATCTCGTCTCCTGCATCTTCTAATTTCTTCACCTTTATCCTCTGCTGTGTGGTGGCAGCTTTTCGTTTTCGTCCTCCCCGTTTCTTGTTTTCTTCTTTGGGTTCCAGCATCTGAAACCCACAGGGATGGTTATTTTCTCTGGCATGAAATGAAGTGTTGAATGTGGTGGCTGTTTCTGGCTCTTCAGTTCATCTAATCTGTCCATAATCTTGTCTAAAAGGGAAAGAATTTTCACCCGCTCTGGCTCATCTGTTTGCGTGCCTACTTCTTTCGTCGGTAGATCAGTAGGAAGGAAATCAAAATATTTCCAATGGCCTGCATCCATTGCTCGCAGATCTTCAAAATTGATGGTGGCGAGTTCAGACATCTTTTTCAGTGAAATGATAAAGTCAAGAGAATTTGCCACTAATTTTTACTCTTAGGACTTGTTTTCCCTCCTTTTTATTTTGGGGGAACTTTGGCTTCAAAAAATAACCAATGGTAAAAAACCTGCCTAAAATCAACCAATCTCAAGAGAAGGCAGTAGAATTGCTCATTTTTTCACAATAAACATTTCTGGCGGATATTTTCATTCAGGAAGTTTTAGCTCCAAAGATATCCAATGGTAAAAAAAAAACGCCTAAAATCAACCAATCTCAAGAGATGGCTGTAGAATTGCTCATTTTTCACAGTGAACATTTCTGGCGCATTTTCCTTCTGTTGAATTACTATAAATACACCTGGGAAGCTCATAAAGCCACATTTGTGTTATTGTCAGCCATGAAAATCGAATTAAGCATTGAAGTAGAGACAGCAGCACAGGAGAGTGACTGTAGGAAACAGATCATTGATCACACTGTCATTCCAAGGAAAAATCTACAAGAATTGGCGAAGAAAGGTGGTGCAGAGTCGATTTCAATCCATGGGGTGGATGAAGCTCAGAAAGCACTCAAACTGTTTCTTAGCAGATTGATGACAGAAAGTTTCCTCTATGCCACAGACAGAGTCAGACACCCAAACCACAATATTACAAGAGCTGATGTTCTATGAGCTGCTAGGAAGAGACATGGGATAATCTTGCCAAAATAAACATATATTGTTTATTTTAAAAACATAAAAACGGCCTTTTTAAAGGCCAACAACATCTTAAAAAGAGAAACTTTATGCACACTCAACCAATATAATAGAATACAATTGAATTATTTTTTATTTTTTTTTTACTTTTTATTTTTTATTTTTTATTTTTTATTTTTATTTTTATTTTTTATTTTTTATATTTCCAAAAAAATATAAAATAGAAAATAAAATAATTTTTTTATTTTTTATTTTTATTTTTTTATTTTTCTGAATTTTTTTTAAAAAGCAGTCTATATTCTCAATGCTAAAATTCCTCTCTATTATTCTCCCCTTACCTGCACCATTCATGTAATGGTTGGTACAGATAGGGGTTAATTAATACTGATTGCAGACCCATTCCAATCAAGAGTTTTTTCACCCATGAGTGTACCATCCATGCAATGGTTGGTACAGCCAGGGGGTATTACAAAAAAAACCCATTCAAATCATGCAGTGTCAAGCCTCTATAGCACGGGTGAGTAGTGGGTGGTTCACTTGTGAATTTGTAAACAGAGTTTTTTCACCCTTGGCTGTACCAAGGGTGATTAAAAAAACTCTGTCTACAAACCCACTCTAATCATGCACTACTGGCCTTCTGTGGATTGGGTTATTGGTGAATGGTTGACTTGTGA
The DNA here is from genome assembly GCA_031216915.1 of Pictodentalium vernedei. NCBI lineage: Eukaryota > Metazoa > Mollusca > Scaphopoda > Dentaliida > Dentaliidae > Pictodentalium > Pictodentalium vernedei. The sequence continues at coordinate 859,249,288 of CM062296.1, read as the reverse complement.
AAATTGTAATCAGTGGTATTTTCCCTTGCCTTCCACCATCCATTCAATGGTTGGTGGAAGGCAGAGGAAAATAACTCTGAAAAGAAAAAAATATCTAAAACACCATTTTCAAATTTTAGAATTTTTATTCCATGAAATTTTACATAAGTGTAGTGTCACATTGAAAATGTTCACATCTTCTTGGTAAATTTTGCCATTTTAGGTTGAATGTCCTTTTTGGCTTTTCGTTTTCTCGACACTTTCATCGGGGGTGGTTCTGTCTCCGGGAATAAATTTTCTTCATCAACTTCCATCTTTGATTCAGTAGGTATGTCCACATTGTACAATAAAGTATCATCATCATCGTTGAATTCCTGTAACACCGTCTGCTCAGCTTTTGGATGTAAGGCAAATCCCACAGTTGGTAAAACAGGTATATTATTTAGAGGATGCATGGAATTAAACCCGTACCCTCTAGTTGTTGGAGGAGGTGGATGTTCTATCTGTTGTGGAGTCATGTTATTTGCTGTTGATAAATACATTTTCCGCTTCTTACATTCATTCATGTAATGTCCTCGCTCATTGCAAAAAAAAAAACACTCTCCTTTATTGGGGCAAGCCCAACTCCAATGATTTTTTTGTTGACAAATTGAACAACTATCTTTTGGTTGTGTCAACTTATATAACTCATTGACAAGTCTTTTCACTTAACCCCATCTGGATGGCTTGTAGTATATGCTTTTAACATCATTTGTCTTGTCCATTCTTGGATCTCTATTCATTTTTTAAAAAAAAGTTCGGAGGAGACTAAAAGCATGTCTTTTAGCCTGGTCAACTCAATCACAGGTGTGTTTCAACCCACTGCCTCCCCTCACTTTTTATACTTTTTTCAATGACCAGATTTTGTGTTTTTTTTCACTGAACCACAAATTTCTGGTCGTTGAAAAAAGTATAAAAAGTGAGGAGAGGCAGTGGGTTGAAACACACTTGTGATTGAGTTGACCAGGCTGAAAGACGTGCTTTTCAAAGATGAAGAGGGGATTAGTAGACTACAGCGAATCAGAGGATAGTGACACAGAACCTGTAACGCCCGATGCCAAGAAGTCGAGATTGACTGAGGATGAATGGAATACAAATTCTGTACAGAATTTGTATTCCATTCATCCACAGTGATTGCACACATCCCGAAAATTGCACTCAAAATCACATGTATGCAAAGTGAGTTTGAATCAATTCGATGTCAACAATCCACTCGAGTTTCTAACTGAAATATTTGATTCGTTAGTGAGAGATGTGAAGCGAGAGTGTGGTATACAAGACAGTGATCCTGTGAGGATATCCATCCACCATCCAGGTCTTGAGGTAGGTATTTTTATTCCTTTTACAAAGGCTATGGGGGTAAATGGTAAAACAGTGTTAGATAAAATTGAAAAAGTTATTCAATCAAATGATAAGTTTACTATACACGATGGCCAATTATCTTTAGAAATAACACACAATTCACTACCACATGGGTCTGGGCGAAATGCACCTATTTCATTTGCATCTGTTGGCAAACTGGTTGGAAATAAGAAAAGTATTGTTGAAATCAAAAACTCCTGAGATTCCATGTGTCTCGCACGTGCTGTTGTAGTAGGGAAATGATATGTTGATAAAGATGAATCAGACCTTTGGCATAAGAAATGGAAAAACATAAAATATTCTGATAGACCGACACAAGAAAATGAGGCAAAGGCGTTAATGGAGAAAGCAGGTGTTGATTATAATAAATCTTGTGGATATGAGAAATATCATAAAATTCAAGAGTTACTCTCACCAGACTATGTGATCAAAATTCATCCACAATTTGTCAAAGAAAAGTTTTTATATGAACCACCCCAAACTACAAAAGAGAGTAAAGTTATTCATATCTATCACCACGAGAATCATTTTGACACCATCACAAAAATCACAGGGTTTTTAGGGTGTGTTTACTATTGTGAATATTGCAATGTAGGCTATAATAACAGAGAACGTCATAGATGCCCAAAAGGCTGTGTTTGCTATTCTCCACTGCCATGTACATCTGAACATTCTGTTCATTGTTACACTTGTAATAGAGATTTTGTAAGTTCATCTTGTTATAAAAATCACACAACTCTATTACAGAACCAAAAAAAAATCCATTTGTCAATTAGTGAAGAAATGTCTATCATGCAAAATGTACATATATCCAGGGAGCGGAGAACACATCTGCACTGGCTTCAAGAAATACAAATATTGCCATCAATTAGTCAAAAGCGAACATTATTGTTTCATTCCAAAATACAAACCACCCAAGAAAGACAAAATGCCGAAAGTACCCTTTCTGTTTTAGGATTTTGAAACAACTCAAGACTCAGGTCTCCAAACCCCAAATTACTGTGTTGCACACCGTGCATGTGGGGAGTGTATTTGCAAGCCTATAGATCAAGAATGTATTTCTGTGACAAAGTGGAAGAAGGGAATATATTTTTAAAGGAGAATCTACTTTGAGTGATTTTTGCAATTGGCTTTTCAGTAAAGAACATGACGGGGTAACAGCAATTGCTCACAATTCAAGAGGGTTTGATGCACAATTTATCTTAAGACATCTCATTGAAACTGCTACATCAAAACCTGATGTCATCATGAATGGAAACAAAATTATTTCTCTGAAAGCTTGTGGTGTTAGACTCATTGATTCATTGAGTTTCCTTTCTATGAGATTGGCACAATTCCCTAAAACATTTGGTTTAAGTGAACTTGCAAAAGGTTATTTTCCTCATCTTGCAAACACACAAGCATATCAAAATTACATTGGCCCTTATTTAGATGCAAAATTATACATGCCTGATTCTATGTCCCCTTCAACCAGAGAAGAATTAATTAAATGGTACAATCAAAAATGTACAAGTAACGCCACTTTCAATTTTGCCCAAGAAATGGACATGTACTGTAAATCTGATGTAGACATCCTCCGTAGAGGGTGTGGGGAGTTCAGAAAAAAAATTATTGAATGTGATGGGATAGATCCTTTCAGGGAAGCTGTGACTTTTGCTGATGCTTGTAACAAAGCTTGGCGGAAAAATTCAATGCCAGAACACACAGTTGCCATCATTTCAGACACAGGATATCCCACTGCTGTTCGATATTCCATGAAAGCCATTAGATTCTTACAGCTACTAGCACAAGAAGAAGGCATACACTTTCAACATGCACTAAATGGTGGGGAAACTAGAATTGGAAATTATCATGTAGATGGTTTTCACAAAAAGACAAAACAATCTATGAATTTTATGGATGTATGTGGCATGGATGTGAGACTTGCTATCCTGACAGATTTGAGAAAAATCCAATCAATTCACAATTCTATCAATCTCTGTACAACAAAACCCAAGATCGCATAAAACGTTTCAAATCATTAGGGTATAATATAAGAGGAATAGGGGAACACGAATTTGATCATCTTTGCAAAACGGAGCCAGATGTTCAAGCTTCTATAGATGCATTTTTTCCACACATGGATCTCATTCAGCCACATGAGGCATTGTTTGGCAGGAGAACAAATGCCATTAAATTACATTACAAAATTGATGAGAATACAGACACAAAAATTAAATACATAGACATTTGTTCACTCTACCCATATGTCAATAAACACAGAGAATATCCAGTCTCTCATCCAGTTATTCTAACAAAGGAAAATATAGACACTAACAAAATAAGGCAATACAGAGGGCTTATCAAGTGTAAGATTCTACCACCTCAAAATCTTTTTTTGCCAGTTTTACCTATTCATTGTAATAAGAAAATGACATTCACACTTTGCAAAATGCGTGCAGAACATGAAACAGATCACTGCCAACACACACCAGAACAATGTGCGATAGTGGGAACATGGACATCTGTTGAACTTGCCAAATCACTGAATTTGGGATATACCCTAATTGAGACTTATCAGATTTGGCACTGGGATGAATGGTCTTCAGAGATTTACAAACATTATGTGAACAAATATTTAAAAATGAAACAGGAAGCTAGCGGGTTTCCAGATTGGGTGAAAACAAAAACAGACAAAAACACATTTAAAAAAGATTATGCACAGATTGAAAACATTTATTTAGAAAATGTTGAAAAAATCCAGGAAAAAGATCATTTGCCAAAACCATGTTAAATTGTCTCTGGGGAAAGAATGCACAAAACAATGTCAAAAGTAAAACTAAATATTTAAATGAAGCCTCAGAATATTTTGATATAATACAAAGCAAAGACAAAATTGTGAACAATGTGGAATTTTTTGAGCATGATCAGTTTGTTTTAGTAAACTATATTGACACTGCAGATGTTTTCACACCACACAATTCAGCAAATGTCATGGTAGCATCGTTTGTAACCGCGTATGTGCGTTTAGAATTCTACAAAGTTTTAGAACAATTAGGAACACGAGTTTTATACTTTGACAGAGACAGTTGTATTTACATCCATAATCCCACACTTTGGAACCTAAAAATTGTAAATAGCAGGTTAGGTCAGTGGACAGATGAACATCCAGAGGCAAAAATCACAGAGTTTGAAGGATTAGGACCAAAGAATTATGGATACCAATACATTTAAGATGGAGAAATACATACCACATGTAAAGTTAAGGGGATCACATTAGATTTCAAAACATCACAAAAAGTTAATTTTGAGAGAATGGTTGAGTGCGCACGAGACAGAGAGAATTACAAAATAAACATTGAATACACACATAAAATTAAACGTAATAAAAACAGACAAGTCACAAGTGAAGCACAAACCAAAACATTCAGATTTGTATACACAAAACGTTTTGTAGTAGATAAATATGATACCCTCCCCTATGGGTTTAAGGTATAAATATCCATCACAAAAACTCATTTCAATTTTGAACAGAGAACAGACAAGATGTCTTTACCACTCGGGCCTGCTTTCCCTAATTATTTATCAGAGTTAAAAAGACTTGAAAGTTTTCATTGGACTTCCTACCCAGTCTTACAATCGAAAAAAGAAGAATTAGCCAAAGCTGGATTTTTCTGTGTTGGGGGGTCGTAAAGTGAAGTGTTTTGTATGTGGACAAGGTTTACATAATTGGGAAGAAAAGGATATTCCTTTACAAGAACATGTCAAGTATTCTCCAGATTGTCCTTACATGAAACTTATTAGAGGCTGTCAGTTATATAAACCACCCACATGTATGCAAACACCTCTCGATAAAATATTAGCAGTCATAGATAATGGGTTCACTTTAAAACAAATATTTTCAACAATGAAAAATATGATAAAACTCTAGATGATTTTCCAGATTCAAATTCATTATTTGCACTCATGGTCATAGATGATCAAAGTACATCATCATTTAGTAAAATAATTGGCAATCATGCCGCAGTACATTTCAGAAATAAGTTAAGTGATTTATTTACTGACGGTCCAGCAAATGATTTTCCTGACTCTTCTGATACACAAAGCACATGGTGTAATGTAATATCTGATGCACAAAGTACATCAGAACAGACAAAAGAATCATCAGTTTGATTTCAACCATGTAACCAGTAAGACACATCTTAGAAAACAAGATCACACGTAAGGCATTATTATATGCATTTCAAATGATCACTCCTGGTTATCTAACAATAACAAAAGATTTCATTCAAAATCAATTAGAAAAAGATGGAACGTATTGGGAATTTTGTAATGCATTACAAATCATGAATGCTTTTTACAAAGATAATGTAAAAAAATATTTGGACAAGAGTTATGTGGGATTTTATTATTTATGATGAACAAATCATGAATTATTTATATAGACAATGTATGCCACAAATAGATCAGAGTTCTTCAGAAACTTTATTTGAATTAAAAGCGCCCTTAAAAAGAAAACCCACTCATAGAAATGAAGAAGCTATGGAAATAGAAAGTATATAAGTCAATGTTTTGATATTCCTTTTGGTAGAAAATAAAAATCATGGCAATGAGTGATTGTTTATGGTTTCAATGCCCCTGTAATATCTTTATAGCAGGCCCTAGTGGATCGGGGAAGACAGTATTTGTCAAAAAGCTAATTGATATGAAACATGACTTATTTCAATCCCCACCACAAAAAAATTGTTTGGTGCTATAAAGAATGGCAAACTACATATGCTTTACTTAAAGAAAGTAAGGATATCAAATTCATAGAAGGTATTCCTGATGATGAATATGAAATTGTCAGTGATGTCACTATTCCACATCTTGTAGTTTTTGATGATATGTTAGGCGATAAAGATGAAGAAAAAATTAAGTTATGGTTCAAGCAAAAAGGCCATCATCGAAATGCAAGTGTCATATACATCACACAAAATATGTTTCAACAATCTAAATCTAGTCATACCATAAGTTTGAATGCGCATTATATGATTTTATTTCAAAATACCAGAGATAAAGGACAGATTAAAGCATTAGCAAATCAAGTTCCATTACCCCATTTAAATGCATCTTATCAAGATGCAACGAGTACTGATCATGGTTATTTATTAATTGATTTTCATCCTAAAACACCTGACTCTTTGAGATTAAGAACTGATATTTTTCATCCTTGGGTGACACAAAATGAACGGGGTCCCATCATTTACACAAAACGATAAAAGCTACACCCCACAATTTTTTGTATCACTTGGTAAAAAAATTGCTGATGTATACACATCATAATGGCAACTTTTATCCGATCATTAGAACGATTGAGTCAGCAGACAAATCCATTTGCAAGAGAAAAATTACTTAAAAAAGGTTTCAAGAAAATTTTAAAATGGTTTACATTAGCAAGTAATATCATACTCAATAAAAAAATTAAATTGCCAAAACAAACTTTAACATATATGGATAGGCATAGACAGGATCTACAACAACCTGCGAATCCAAGAGTAGATCTTGCAACCAAACGAAACATTATTTTAAAACAAGGTGGTGGTGGATTTTTTGGCGGTGTTATCATTCGTAATTTAATTCGATGGGATGGTCATAAGACAAGTAGATCATTCTAGAAATTTTTATTCACCATTTACAAAACACAAAGGTAAAAAACAAAAATCACATAAAAAGAAAAACAAACTGTCTAAGAAAAATTACACGAATGCAAATGTCTTAGTCACTCCTCAGAAAGAGACAAAAACAAAATCTGTTTTAGTTAGCAAACTTCGAAAACAGAAAAAAGTACCGCCATTAAAGTTAATGCATGGAACATCTGGTGGATTTAGAGTATCGCATGATCCTATGATGTCTAGACAGAGTATGAGCCATGTACCACTAAAAGAAAATATTCCAATTCCTATTCACAGCTTTGAATGCACCCAAAACTGTTAAGAGGGTAGGATCTTATTTTCGTTAAAATAAAAACGGATGACACATATGACTACTATATCATTTTATAAATGCTCTTTGTAGAGGTAAGATGGTAAAACAATCTCGTAAAATTCCGCTAGTCAAAAAATATGGTGTGGTGCTAATGGCACTAAGTCAAACTCCACCAGCATTTCAAAAACAAATTATGAAAAATGCACCTAAAGAATTAATTAATTGCGTGGCAGAATGTTGTCATAATCTTTTAAAAGGGAACATACATCTTTCCCCTGCTCAGAAACAAAAATTTCACCCGAAACATAAACAACTAAGATGGCTTGCTAGTAAATCGTTATCACTTAAAAAGAAAAAAAACAAATTTTAAATCAAAAAGGTGTTTTTTTACCATTACTTGGGTTACTTGCACCCACTGTAGGACTTGCAACAAATCTTGCAAATAAATTGGTGAGTAAAATATGAAGAAAATGGCTATTGTACCTTATCAAATGATGGAAGAAATGCAACAATTCAGAAGTGAAAAATCACAGCGTCCAAGATTACCACCTGACCCTCAAATTACTAATACAGCACAGATGCAGAATGAATTATCATATGTGTTAGAAAATTCCGAATTATCAGAAAGTGAGAGAAAACAAAAATATGGTGAAAATTTACAAAAGTTTCAAATGTCATATAAGAAGGCATTACAACCATCAATGATCATGCCTGAGGTAGACCGAAAGTCATTGTTTTTACGAGATCGCATTATAAAAAGTGTATAAATGGGAGGCCTACTGAATAATTTATTAACCGAAATATATTACAATACGAATCACCCCGCAGGCTATAGTGGTATACATAAATTATACAAAGCAGCCCACAGTAAAGATAAATCTGTTACAGTTGATCAAGTTAAAAAATGGTTGAAAGGAGAGAGGACTTACACTTTACATAAACCCATTCATAAAAAATTTGCAAGACGAAAGACTGTAGTGGGTGGAATTGATCATCAATGGCAAATTGATTTAACAGATTTACAAAGTTTACAATCTTACAATGACCGATTTCGTTATTTAGTTTGTGTCATTGATGTTTTTTTCAAAATATGCATGGGTTATACGCATACACAATAAATCAGGACAAACACTAACAAAATCTTTCCAAAGACTTTTGAAAACTTCTGGATGTAAACCATTATCTTTACAATCAGATAAAGGTTCTGAATTTAAAAATAAAGAGGTGCAGAAATTTTTAAAGAAACAAAAAATTCATTTTTTCACAACATAAAACCCCGAAACAAAAGCTAGTATTGTAAAACGTTTCCAATGCACATTGAAAACCCGAATGTGGAAATATTTTACTCACAAATGTACATTAAGATATATTGATGTGTTACAAAATTGAGTTGATGGATACAATCACAGTTTCCATCGTAGTATTCAGAGAACTCCTGCATTTGTGTCAATAGAAAATGAAGTAGAAGTACCTCAAAATTTGTATGGTAAAAAAAAATCTAAAAAGAAAAAAATAAAATTTAAAGTTGGCGATATAGTACGTATTAACAAAACCAAACGTACATTTGAAAAAGGATATTTACCAAATTAGACAAAAGAATTATTCAAAATCACTCATATAAAACATACACACCCACCCACTTATAAACTTGAAGATATGGGTGTTGAAAGTATACAGGGAACATTTTACCCACAAGAAATCCAAAATATAAAAGATGATAAATAATATATCATTGATTCGGTTCTAGCCAGACGTTCGAGACGTATTGGTAAGAAACTCATTAAGGAACTTAAAGTACATTGGGAAGGTTATCCCACAAAATTTGATAGTTGGATAGCAGAAACAGATTTAGTATAAAAAAAAATATGTCACTAAATGAAAATACATTGAGTGGTGAAAGTGCAAGTGTTGAAGTACAAAATCGACAACCACAATTTAATTGTTGTGGAAGTCTTGTTGCAAAAAATCAAGTATCTTATTTCACACAAATAATTGTCATTTATGGAATTATAATTATGGCTATCATTCACCTTAGTTTACAAACACCAAACAAAGAATTGTGGTTAGTATTATTAAGTAGTTCTTTAGGATAAATTCTTCCAAGCCCAGGTTTAAAATATTTGAAACCACACGAGAAGAAAAATGAATTTGTTTTACGTAACACTACTGAGTGATAGTTCTATGGATACGTTTCCAAATAACACACAATGTTGTTTTCAAACAAAATTATCTAAACCAATTCATATTAATAAAGAACATTGGGAAGTGGGATCAGTTGAAGTAATTTTACCATCTGAGCCAAGAAATATAACAGATGATGAAACAAATTTTAAAATCATTGTAACAGATTCAAAAATATCAGCACGCATTAATAATATTAATAACTCGTTTTTCAAACATACAGTACGTAAGGGTGTTGCTGCTGTTGAGCTAAGTATTTTGCCGGGGGCATATGCAAATGGTGGGCATGTTGTAGAAGCAATAGAATCAGAAATTCAAGACAAACTGGGTGATATTTTTAAAGAATTTGGTGTGTCATTTCATCTTGGTTATTCATCTCGAAATTCACATGTAAAAATTGTATCAGATAGTATTGCAACAGTTGGACTTGAATTATCACAAAGTTTATCACAAAAATTGGGGTGTAAAGATGGTATGTTTCCAGTAATTTTTCCTAACACAGCAAAAGATGCATTTAAATATAATGTGGATTTAAATATGGATTTTAATCAACTCTTTATTTATTCTGATATTGCAGATTATACATTTCTTGGTGATATAGAAGCACCTATTTTACTTGTGATACCCTTTGAAACACGTGACGAATCTCTGCACACTCATAAAGAATTTGATAATGTACATTATGTACCAGTATCAAAATCTTCTTTTGATCATATCACTCTAAAAATAATTGGGAATACTGGTAAAAACATTCAGTTTTCAAGTGGTAAGAGTGTTGTCAAGTTGCCTTTTAGACAGAGACATCAACTCAATTTATAAAATATGCCTCCAGTATATCGAGGTGTGGCGCGGCAATACGGCTATGGATTAGGGTCTATTTTTCGCTCAGCAATAAGATCAGCTGTACCATTAATAAAACCAATTGCAAAAAATGCATTTTGAAGTTTAGAAAAAGAAGGACTAAAACATGGTTTAGAAATAGCAAATGAATTGCTGAGCAATCGTAAACCATCTAAAGAAGTAATGCTCACTCATGCAAAAGATCTTATGACATCTGTGGGGAAAGCTGCATTGGGAATAAAAATACAGAAACAAGAACCAAAACATCACTCTGCTGTTCGTTCTCAAAGAGGGAAGACATGTAAAAGGCAATCTTATTCAAAACTAAATTCAAAACGAAATTCAAATCCACTTGATATATTCGATTAAATCATGATGTTACATGGATCTTGTGAACATTTTTGTAGTGGATTTGATCCAGATAATGTATCACCAACATCAAATGGTGTCGAAAATATTGGTGAGATTGAGCAATTTCCCATTGCATCTTTAAACAATTCTTCACCGATAGAATTTTTAATCCCCAGACAAACAACCAAGTGGTTAGATCTTGCAGCATCTACACTTGAGGTTCAGTTCAAAATTACAGAGCAAGATGGGAGTGAAATGGAAGATGATACAAATATTACTCCCATCAATAATTTCTTTCACAACATGTTCAGTAAAATTGATGTGACACTGAACGGTAATTTGATAACCACCAATACAGACATGTATCCTTATCGAGCATTTTTTGAAAATCTGTTAAGCTATTCAAAAGATGTGAACAAACACATCTAGCTGCTAGTGAGATGTGGTATATAGATACCCCTGGTCAACATACTGCAATTGCTAAAGATTCTGCAAACAAAGGTTTGATTGAACGTCACAAATTAATTGCAAACAGTAAATCTGTACAACTAAGAGGAAAATTGCATTTAGATCTGTTTGTGCAAGAGAAATATTTACCAAATGGTGTGGAAATGAGAGGTAAAATTCATCGTGCTCCGACTAAATTTTGTCTGATTGGTGGTGTAGATGGAAAAATAGAAATTCAAAAAGCCATATTCAGAATACCGGCATTGGATTTAATTCCTAAATTTGCAAATGATCTGAATGCACAAATAGATCGAACAAATTATAAAATCCCCATTAGACGTACTGAAATTAAAACATTTAGCATTGGAAACGGTCTTCGATCAAAAATAGAAGACCATCTGTTTCATAAACAGATGCCAAAACGAATAATTCTTGGCTTAGTTTTGAATAAAGATTTAAATGGAGATATTGGTACATCTCCATTTAATTGTCAACATTTCAATTTGAACAAGGTTGGAAATCACAGTGGATGGACATTCCATTAAATCACGTCCCTTTGAACCAAATTTCGAAGGTGGACTTTATGTAAATTCATATTTATCTTTGTTTGAAGCAATGGGGTATTTTGGACAAAATGAAACATTTAATATATCAATGCAGGATTATGCAAAAGGATATACCCTCTGGGGAATTGATTTGACACCTTATCAATCAAGCAGTGGACCATTAGCTCATCCTATAAAGTCTGGCAACCTTTGAATAGATCTTCAGTTTGCTGAAGCTCTGGCACAGGTGATCAATGTTGTCGTATGTGCAGAATTTGATAGTGAAATACAAATCAATAAGTTCAGAGAAGTGATATTTGACTATTAACAATGAGTAAATGTGAACATTGCAAGATGCACAGAGAAATGAGAAGAAGAATACAAATAATGAGGCGAGTGAAGACAAAAAATTAAAAACTGTTCCTTAGATTATTTAAAGAAATTGTTGTAAATGAAGTGACACCTTTGATAAAAGAAGAAGTGAATAAACTGTGTTATGGATGTCAAGGAATACCTGGAGCAAAACATGACTTTTGTATAAGAAAGGATGTAAGAATATGGATTGAAATGTATTTGAAAGATTGTATGGAAAAAGTGTGTATATCAAGTGTACTATATAAACTGCTCAAAGAAGCAAAAAAAAATGGAACATTAAAGGATGTTTTACATATATGAATGTGAACTTTAAAATTAACACACAAGAAGACATTCAAAATTGGGCAGATTTAGTAAAAAGAGTGGGGATATTACACACCACTTCTTAAAGAAGAAGAAGAAGTTGATTAAAAAAAAGTACAACAGCCCTTTTTAGGGGCAAGAAGAGATGGACACCACTCAACTACAATATGTTCTTGATAATTCTCCAAGGTTATCATCATTGAATGGAAAAGTGTGTTCAAGAGACTTATTACCAAAGCAAAAGCATAAACACAGAAAAGCTTATATTGTGAACACAGATTCATCAAAAGAACCAGGAGAACATTGGGTGGTGATATATTTCAAAGACAATCATTCAGCCATCTACTTTGATTCTTATGGCTTACCACCATTACATAAAGACATATACAATTTCATAGTGAAAAACACAGATTTGTGGACTATAAACACAATGAGGGTACAAAGTGCTCGTACTGTGGTGTGTGGTATGTACTGTATATTTGTTTTAGATCATCTTGCAAGAGGATATGATTTGAAGACAGTTCTTACTATCAAATTCGATCCAAGAAATTTCCAACAGAATGACAGAGAAGTCTGTCGATGGTTTGCACAAACTTATAGACATTATTTTATGTAATCATGATCAGGTGTCAAAACAACCCACAGAGTTTTTTATAAAAACATTTTTTCTATTGTATAAATGTATTATGTATCACAGATAGGATATTTTAGCATTTTTTCCAAAAATCTTAAGCGATAATGCTTTATTTCAAGTCACAATTCTGGCTACACATACTTTCTCAGCAAAAATGGAATCTTGAAATAAAGTGGTATCACACAAAAAATCTCGATGTAAAAAGGTTTTGTATAGATAGACAAACTCAGATCTCAGTGTATATATGCTTCTCACTTCATATATTAAACATTGCTACCTAAATTAATTCTTATTGTATGTTTAAAATGTAGCAGTCCCCACTAGCTCTCCATAGCAGTAAAAAAGAGAAGAGATACTTCTATTTTTTCACCATTCTATCTCATAAGTGAAAAAGAGTTAAGAGATACTTCTCTTTTCCACTGTGGGTAAGAGACTGCATGTTTAACAACCAATCCCTCCATTCAGTAAAGTGTTTTGCGGTTTAAAGTATGGAGAGATTGATTAATAAACATATATTTTGCCAGTATAAAATAATTAGAACTCTACCCCATAGCTGTCACTATAGGCCAATGCATTTAACACTGAATTTCCCATACCCCAATGCTGTCACTATATGCCAAAAATTAACATAGGATTCTCCATAGGGATTTTGGCCTATAGTGACAGTTTTGTGGCCTATAGTGACAACATTGGAGGCAGGAAAAAGATTTTAAAATTGGGGCATGGGGAATTCAGTGTTAAATGCATTGGCCTATAGTGGCAGCCTTCACTACTCTCGGTCTAGGCAGTAGACAGCCAAAAACCGACAAGTGGAGCGTTTGCCAGGTATGGGAAAGAGTTGGTCAGGCAGTAGACAGCCAAAAACTGACAAGTGGAGCATTTGCCAGGTGTGGGAAAGAGTTGGTCAGGCAGACACACAATCATCCCAGACTGGGTATCACTGTCATCTGCACAAGTTAGGCTGTAGGAAGACTCGTTGGTCAGTGAGTGATTGGGTTGAATGGGTTACAAAACAAAAAAAATGTTTTTTGTTTCAACCAAAAAATTAAGACTTGGTTCTTTCTAAAAATAAAAGTATATATAATATGGTGATGTGCAATATATAAAGAAGCTCTTTCTAATAATATAGGTGGCCCTGAAAAGGGCCGGCACGAAGCCATTTTGTGAAGCATCTCACTCTGCCAACGAGTGATGTTTGGGTATTTTCATCTCCTCTTCAGTAAAGAATTCTTTTTCCCAATTCTCTATTGTTTCACTGCCAAACATGATCGCCTCGTGTATAGGTGTTGGGAATTCATGGGGGTGTTTTGGCCTATTGTGGAATTGAACTTCTCCAAAAGGCCGTCTCACTGTCACCATCTCTGGAAACTTCTCCAGCATATCATTAAATTTATCACGTGGCAGGGCTGAGCTGCACCACTGATAAAGGGCAAGCAGAAAAACTCCATTTACCCTCTCTCGTCCTTCTTTTAAATATCTTTCCGCCTGTATTTCAGCATCTTCATCTGATATTTCTCTGATTCTTGAAATAACCATGCTCTGTTTTTTTCTTATTCCTCCGATCGATCAGATGTTTGAAAATGTAAGCGAAAACCTTATCTCATGTTCTTTTTATCTGACATGCGAGGACACACTTTCAGCGAAGAAGTAATTTCCGCACCTTCTCCCCGCATTGGTTAGATTTACCTGGGTGAAATGCACATCCAATGAGCATTTCACCCGGGTAAATCACACCTACAAACACAATGTATCCACTCCCACTCTTCGTTTAGCGAATGTATCCTTGCAGGTATTTACAAGTTATTATTGTCTCCATAAAAATAGCAAATCTAATATCCTTAACTTTTATAATAATGGAAGTGATACTGACAACAAAGCACGGAAGTGGATGCTTAGTGTCTGTAGGTGTGATACTGATAACGAAGAGTGGGAGTGGATACATTGTGTTTGTAGGTGTGATACTGATAACAAAGAGCGGAAGTGGATGCTTAGTCGTTGTAGATGTGATACTGATAACAAAGAGCGGTAGAGGACACTTAGTGTTTGTAGGTGTGATACTGATAACGAAGGGCAGAAGTGGACGCTTAGTGTCTGTAGGTGTGATATTGATAACAAACAGCGGGAGTGAACACTTAGTGTCTGTAAGTGTGATACTGATAAAGCGCGGAAGTGGACACTTAGTGTCTGTAGGTGTGATACTGATAATGAAGAGCGGAAGTGGACACTTAGTCTTTGTAGGTGTTATACTGATAGCAAAGAGCGGGAGTGAACACTTAGTTTTTGTGGATGTGATACTGATAACGAAGAGCAGAAGTGGACGCTTAATGTCTGTAGGTGTGATATTGTTAACGCAGAGTGGATACATTGTGTTTGTAGGTGTGATACTGATAACAAAGAGCGGAAGTGGATGCTTAGTCTTTGTAGGTGTGATACTGATAACGAAGAGCGGTAGTGGACACTTAGTGTCTGTAGGTGTGATATTGATAACGAAGAGTGGGAGTGGATACATTGTGTTTGTAGGTGTGATACTGATAACAAAGAGCAGAAGTGGACGCTTAGTGTTTGTAAGTGTGATACTGATAACGAAGGGCGGAAGTGGACGCTTAGTGTCTGTAGGTGTGATATTGATAACGAAGAGTGGGAGTGGACGCTTAGTGTCTGTAGGTGTGATATTGATAACGAAGAGCGGAAGTGGATGCTTAGTGTCTGTAGATGTGATATTGATAACGAAGAGTGGGAGTGGATGCTTAGTGTCTGTAGGTGTGATACTGATAACGAAGGGCGGAAGTGGACGCTTAGTGTCTGTAGGTGTGATATTGATAACGAAGAGTGGGAGTGAACACTTAGTGTCTGTAGGTGTGATATTGATAACGAAGAGCGGAAGTGGATGCTTAGTGTCTGTAGGTGTGATACTGATAACGAAAAGTGGGAGTGGATACATTGTGTTTGTAGGTGTGATACTGATAAAAAAGAGCGGAAGTGGATGCTTAGTCGTTGTAGGTGTGATACTGATAACAAAGAGCGGTAGTGGACACTTAGTGTTTGTAGGTGTGATACTGATAACGAAGGGCAGAAGTGGACGCTTAGTGTCAGTAGGTGTGATATTGATAACGGAGAGCGGGAGTGAACACTTAGTGTCTGTAAGTGTGATACTGATAAAGCGCGGAAGTGGACACTTAGTGTCTGTAGGTGTGATACTGATAACGAAGGGCAGAAGTGGACGCTTAGTCTTTGTAGGTGTTATACTGATAGCAAAGAGCGGGAGTGAACACTTAGTTTTTGTGGATGTGATACTGATAACGAAGAGCAGAAGGGGACGCTTAATGTCTGTAGGTGTGATATTGTTAACGCAGAGCGGGAGTGGATACATAGTGTTTGTAGGTGTGATACTGATAACAAAGAGCGGAAGTGGATGCTTAGGCTTTGTAGGTGTGATACCGATAACGAAGAGCGGTAGTGGACACTTAGTGTCTGTAGGTGTGATATTGATAACGAAGAGTGGGAGTGGATACATTGTGTTTGTAGGTGTGATACTGATAACAAAGAGCGGGAGTGGACGCTTAGTGTTTGTGGATGTGATACTGTTAACGAAGAGCGGTAGAGGACACTTAGTGTTTGTAGGTGTGATACTGATAACGAAGAGCGGTAGTGGACACTTAGTGTTTGTAAGTGTGATACTGATAACGAAGAGCGGAAGTGGACACTTAGTCTTTGGAGGTGTGATACTGATAATGAAGGGCGGAAGTGGATGCTTAGTGTCTGTAGGTGTGATATTGATAACGAAGAGTGGGAGTGGATAAATTGTGTTTGTAGGTGTGATACTGATAACAAAGAGCGGGAGTGGACGCTTAGTGTTTGTGGATGTGATACTGTTAATGAAGAGCGGTAGTGGACACTTAGTGTGTGTAGGTGTGATACTGATAACGAGGAGCGGTAGTGGTCACTTAGTGTCCATAGGTGTGATATTGATAAAGAAGAGTGGGAGTGGATACATTGTGTTTGTAGGTGTGATACTGATAAAAAAGAGCGGGAGTGGACATTTAGTGTTTGTGGATGTGATACTGTTAACGAAGAGCGGTAGTGGGCACTTAGTGTTTGTAGGTGTGATACTGATAACGAAGAGCGGTAGTGGACACTTAGTGTTTGTAGGTGTGATACTGATAACGAAGAGCGGTAGTGGACACTTAGTGTTTGTAAGTGTGATACTGATAACGAAGGGCAGAAGTGGACGCTTAGAGTCTGTAGGTGTGATACTGATAACGAAGGGCGGAAGTGGACGTTTAGTGTCTGTAGGTGTGATATTGATAATGAAGAGTCGGAGTGAACACTTAGTGTCTGTAGGAGTGATATTGATAACGAAGAGTGGGAGTGGATACATTGTGTTTGTAGGTGTGATACTGATAACGAAGAGCAGAAATTGACGCTTAGTGTTTGTAGGTGTGACACTGATAACAAAGAGCGGGAGTGAACACTTAGTGTTTGTGGGTGTGATACTGATAACGAAGGGCGGTAGTGGACACTTAGTGTTTGTAGGTGTGATATTGATAACGAAGGGCAGAAGTGGACGCTTAGTGTCTGTAGGTGTGATATTGATAACGAAGAGTGGGAGTGAACATTTAGTGTCTGTAGGTGTGATATTGATAACGAAGGGCGGTAGTGGACACTTAGTGTCTGTAGGTGTGATATTGATAACAAAGAGCGGGAGTGGACACTTAGTGTTTGTGGGTGTGATACTGATAACGAAGGGCGGAAGTGGACGCTTAGTCGTTGTAGGTGTGATACTGATAACAAAGAGTGGGAGTGGACACTTAGTGTTTGTAGGTGTGATACTGATAACGAAGAGCAGAAATGGACACTTAGTGTTTGTAGTGGTGACACTGATAACAAAGAGCGGGAGTGAACACTTAGTGTTTGTGGGTGTGATACTGATAATGAAGGGCGGTAGTGGACACTTAGTGTTTGTAGGTGTGATATTGATAACGAAGGGCAGAAGTGGACGCTTAGTGTCTGTAGGTGTGATATTGATAACGAAGAGTGGGAGTGAACACTTAGTGTCTGTAGGTGTGATATTGATAACGAAGAGTGGGAGTGGATACATTGTGTTCGTAGGTGTGATACTGATAACGAAGAGCGGAAGTGAACACTTAGTGTTTGTAGGTGTGATATTGATAACGAAGAGCGGTAGTGGACGCTTAGTGCCTGTAGGTGTGATATTGATAATGAAGAGCGGGATTGGACACTTAGTGTTTGTGGGTGTGATACTGATAACGAAGGGCGGAAGTGGACGCTTAGTCGTTGTAGGTGTGATACTGATAACAAAGAGTGGAGTGGACACTTAGTGTTTGTAGGTGTGATACTGATAACGAAGGGCAGAAGTGGACACTTAGTGTCTGTAGGTGTGATACTGATAACAAAGAGCGGAAGTGGACGCATAGTCGTTGTAGGTGTGATACTGATAACAAAGAGAAGGAGTGGACTCTTAGTGTTTGTAGGTGTGATACTGATAACGAAGAGCAGAAATGGACACTTAGTGTTTGTAGGTGTGATACTGATAACGAAGGGCAGAAGTGGACGCTTAGTGTCTGTAGGTGTGATACTGATAACGAAGAGTGGGAGTGAACACTTAGTGTCTGTAGGTGTGATATTGATAACGAAGAGTGGGAGTGGATACATTGTGTTTGTAGGTGTGATACTGATAACATATAGCGGTAGTGGACACTTAGTGCTTGTAGGTGTGATACTGATAACAAAGAGCGGTAGTGGACACTTAGTGTCTGTAGGTGTGATACTGATAACGAGGAGCGGTAGTGGACACTTAGTCTTTGTAGGTGTGATACTGATAACAAAGAGCGGTAGTGGACACTTAGTGTTTGTAGGTGTGATACTGATAACGAAGGGCAGAAGTGGACGCTTAGTGTCTGTAGGTGTGATATTGATAACGAAGAGTGGGAGTGAACACTTAGTGCCTGTAGGTGTGATATTGATAACGAATAGTGGGAGTGGATACATTGTGTTTGTAGGTATGCTATTGATAACAAAGAGTGGGAGTGGATACATTGTGTTTGTAGGTGTGATACTGATAACGAAGAGCGGAAGTGGATGCTTAGGCTTTGTAGGTGTGATACTGATAACGAAGAGCGGTAGTGGACACTTAGTGTCTGTAGGTGTGATATTGATAACGAAGAGTGGGAGTGAACACTTAGTGTCTGTAGGTGTGATATTGATAACGAAGAGTGGGAGTGGATACATTGTGTTTGTAGGTGTGATACTGATAACATATAGCGGTAGTGGACACTTAGTGTTTGTAGGTGTGATACTGATAACAAAGAGCGGTAGTGGACACTTAGTGTCTGTAGGTGTGATACTGATAACGAGGAGCGGTAGTGGACACTTAGTCTTTGTAGGTGTGATACTGATAACAAAGAGCGGAAGTGGATGCTTAGGCTTTGTAGGTGTGATACTGATAACGAAGAGCGGTAGTGGACACTTAGTGTCTGTAGGTGTGATATTGATAACGAAGAGTGGGAGTGGATACATTGTGTTCGTAGGTGTGATACTGATAACAAAGAGCGGGAGTGGACGCTTAGTGTTTGTGGATGTGATACTGTTAACGAAGAGCGGTAGTGGACACTTAGTGTTTGTAAGTGTGATACTGATAACGAAGAGCGGAAGTGGACATTTAGTCTTTGTAGGTGTGATACTGATAATGAAGGGCGGAAGTGGACGCTTAGTGTCTGTAGGTGTGATATTGATAACGAATAGTGGGAGTGGATACATTGTGTTTGTAGGTATGCTATTGATAACAAAGAGTGGGAGTGGATACATTGTGTTTGTAGGTGTGATACTGATAACGAAGAGCAGAAATGGACGCTTAGTGTTTGTAGGTGTGATATTGTTAACGCAGAGCGGGAGTGGATACATTGTGTTTGTAGGTGTGATACTGATAACAAGGAGCGGAAGTGGATGCTTAGGCTTTGTAGGTGTGATACTGATAACGAAGAGCGGTAGTGGACACTTAGTGTCTGTAGGTGTGATATTGATAACGAAGAGTGGGAGTGGATACATTGTGTTTGTAGGTGTGATACTGATAACAAAGAGCGGGAGTGGACGCTTAGTGTTTGTGGATGTGATACTGTTAACGAAGAGCGGTAGTGGACACTTAGTGTTTGTAAGTGTGATACTGATAACGAAGAGCGGAAGTGGACATTTAGTCTTTGTAGGTGTGATACTGATAATGAAGGGCGGAAGTGGACGCTTAGTGTCTGTAGGTGTGATATTGATAACGAATAGTGGGAGTGGATACATTGTGTTTGTAGGTATGCTATTGATAACAAAGAGTGGGAGTGGATACATTGTGTTTGTAGGTGTGATACTGATAACGAAGAGCAGAAATGGACGCTTAGTGTTTGTAGGTGTGATACTGATAACGAAGGGCGGAAGTGGACGCTTAGTGTCTGTAGGTGTGATATTTATAACGAAGAGTGGGAGTGAACACTTAGTGTCTGTAGGTGTGATATTGATAATGAAGAGTGGGAGTGAACACTTAGTGTCTGTAGGTGTGATATTGATAACGAAGAGTGGGAGTGGATACATTGTGTTTGTAGGTGTGATACTGATATCGAAGAGCAGAAATGGACGCTTAGTGTTTGTAGGTGTGACACTGATAACAAAGAGCGGGAGTGAACACTTAGTGTTTGTGGATGTGATACTGATAACGAAGAGCGGAAGTGGACACTTAGTGTTTGTAGGTGTGATACTGATAACAAAGAGCGGCAGTGGACACTTAGTGTTTGTAAGTGTGATACTGATAACGAAGAGCAGAAGTGGACGCTTAGTGTTTGTAAGTGTGATACTGATAACAAAAAGCAGAAGTGGACGCTTAGTGTTTGTAAGTGTGATACTGATAACAAAGAGCGGAAGTGGACGCTTAGTGTTTGTAAGTGTGATACTGATTACGAAGAGCGGAAGTGGACACTTAGTGTCTGTAGGTGTGATACTGATAAAAAAGAGCGGAAGTGAACACTTAGTGTTTGTAGGTGTGATATTGATAATGAAGAGCGGGAGTGAACACTTAGTGTCTGTATGTGTGATATTGATAACGAAGAGTGGGAGTGAACACTTAGTGTCTGTAGGTGTGATATTGATAACGAAGAGTGGGAGTGGATACATTGTGTTTGTAGGTGTGATACTGATAACGAAGAGCAGAAATGGACGCTTAGTGTTTGTAGGTGTGATAGTGATAACGAAGGGCGGAAGTGGACGCTTAGTGTCTGTAGGGGTGATATTGATAATGAAGATTGGGAGTGAACACTTAGTGTCTGTAGGTGTGATATTGATAATGAAGAGTGGGAGTGAACACTTAGTGTCTGTAGGTGTGATATTGATAACGAAGAGTGGGAGTGGATACATTGTGTTTGCAGGTGTGATACTGATAACGAAGAGCAGAAATGGACGCTTAGTGTTTGTAGGTGTGACACTGATAACAAAGAGCGGGAGTGAACAATTAGTGTTTGTGGATGTGATACTGATAACGAAGAGCGGTAGTGGACACTTAGTGTCTGTAGGTGTGACACTGATAACAAAGAGCGGAAGTGGATACTTAGTGTGTGTAGTTGTGATATTGATAATGAAGAGCGGAAGTGGAAACTTAGTGTCTGTAAGTGTGATGTTGATAACGAAGAGCGGAAGTGGACATGCAGTCTTTGTAAGTGTGATACTGACAACGAAGAGCGGTAGTGGATGCTTAGTGTCTGTAGGTGTGATACTGATAACAAAGAGCGGAAGTGGAAGCTTAGTGTCTGCAGGTGTGATATTGATAATGAAGAGCGGAAGTGGACGTGTAGTCTTTGTAGGTGGGATACTGATAATGAAGAGCGAAAGTGGACGCTTAGTGTCTGTAGCTGTGATATTGATAACGAAGAGCGGAAGTGGATGAATAGTCTTTGTAGGTGTGAAACTGATAACGAAGAGCGATAGTGGACGCTTAATGTCTGTAGGTGTGATATTGTTAACGCAGAGCGGGAGTGGATACATTGTGTTTGTAGGTGTGATACTGATAACAAAGAGCGGAAGTGGATGCTTAGGCTTTGTAGGTGTGATACTGATAACGAAGAGCGGTAGTGGACACTTAGTGTCTGTAGGTGTGATATTGATAACGAAGAGTGGGAGTGTATACATTGTGTTTGTAGGTGTGATACTGATAACAAAGAGCGGGAGTGGACGCTTAGTGTTTGTGGATGTGATACTGTTAACGAAGAGCGGTAGTGGACACTTAGTGTTTGTAGGTGTGATACTGATATCGAAGAGCGGTAGTGGACACTTAGTGTTTGTAAGTGTGATACTGATAACGAAGAGCGGTAGTGGACACTTAGTGTTTGTAAGTGTGATACTGATAACGAAGAAGCAGAAGTGGACACTTAGTCTTTGTAAGTGTGATACTGTTAATGAAGGGCGGAAGTGGACGCTTAGTGTCTGTAGGTGTGATATTGATAACGAAGAGTGGGAGTGGATAAATTGTGTTTGTAGGTGTGATACTGATAACAAAGAGCGGGAGTGGACGCTTAGTGTTTGTGGATGTGATACTGTTAATGAAGAGCGGTAGTGGACACTTAGTGTTTGTAGGTGTGATACTGATAACGAAGAGCGGTAGTGGACACTTAGTGTCTGTAGGTGCGATATTGATAACGAAGAGTGGGAGTGGATACATTGTGTTTGTAGGTGTGATACTGATAAAAAAGAGCGGGAGTGGACGCTTAGTGTTTGTGGATGTGATACTGTTAACGAAGAGCGGTAGTGGACACTTAGTGTTTATAGGTGTGATACTGATAACGAAGAGCGGTAGTGGACACTTAGTGTTTGTAGGTGTGATACTGATAACGAAGAGCGGTAGTGGACACTTAGTGTTTGTAAGTGTGATACTGATAACGAAGGGCAGAAGTGGACGCTTAGTGTCTGTAGGTGTGATACTGATAACGAAGGGCGGAAGTGGACGCTTAGTGTCTGTAGGTGTGATATTGATAATGAAGAGTGGGAGTGAACACTTAGTGTCTGTAGGTGTGATATTGATAATGAAGAGTGGGAGTGAACACTTAGTGTCTGTAGGTGTGATATTTATAACGAAGAGTGGGAGTGGATACATTGTGTTTGTAGGTGTGATACTGATAACGAAGAGCAGAAATTGACGCTTAGTGTTTGTAGGTGTGACACTGATAACAAAGAGCGGGAGAGAACACTTAGTGTTTGTGGGTGTGATACTGATAACGAAGGGCGGTAGTGGACTCTTAGTGTTTGTAGGTGTGATATTGATAACGAAGGGCAGAAGTGGACGCTTAGTGTCTGTAGGTGTGATATTGATAACGAAGAGTGGGAGTGAACACTTAGTGTCTGTAGGTGTGATATTGATAACGAAGAGTGGGAGTGGATACATTGTGTTTGTAGGTGTGATACTGATAACGAAGAGCAGAAATTGACGCTTAGTGTTTGTAGGTGTGACACTGATAACAAAGAGCGGGAGTGAACACTTAGTGTTTGTGGGTGTGATACTGATAACGAAGGGCAGTAGTGGACACTTAGTGTTTGTAGGTGTGATATTGATAACGAAGGGCAGAAGTGGACGCTTAGTGTCTGTAGGTGTGATATTGATAACGAAGAGTGGGAGTGAACACTTAGTGTCTGTAGGTGTGATATTGATAACGAAGGGCGGTAGTGGACACTTAGTGTCTGTAGGTGTGATATTGATAACAAAGAGCGGGAGTGGACACTTAGTGTTTGTGGGTGTGATACTGATAACGAAGGGCGGAAGTGGACGCTTAGTCGTTGTAGGTGTGATACTGATAACAAAGTGTGGGAGTGGACACTTAGTGTTTGTAGGTGTGATACTGATAACGAAGGGCAGAAGTGGACACTTAGTGTCTGTAGGTGTGATACTGATAACAATGAGCGGAAGTGGACGCTTAGTCGTTGTAGGTGTGATACTGATAACAAAGAGCGGGAGTGGACACTTAGTGTTTGTAGGTGTGACACTGATAACAAAGAGCGGTAGTGGACACTTAGTGTCTGCAGGTGTGATACTGATAACGAGGAGCGGTAGTGGACACTTAGTCTTTGTAGGTGTGATACTTATAACGAAGGGCAGATGTGGACGCTTAGTGCCTGTAGGTGTGATATTGATAACGAAGAGTGGGAGTGAACACTTAGTGTCTGTAGGTGTGATATTGATAACGAATAGTTGGAGTGGATACATTGTGTTTGTAGGTATGATATTGATAACGAAGAGTGGGAGTGGATACATTGTGTTTGTAGATGTGATACTGATAACGAAGAGCAGAAATGGACGCTTAGTGTTTGTAGGTGTGATACTGATAACGAAGGGCGGAAGTGGACGCTTAGTGTCTGTAGGTGTGATATTGATAATGAAGAGTGGGAGTGAACACTTAGTGTCTGTAGGTGTGATATTGATAATGAAGAGTGGGAGTGAACACTTAGTGTCTGTAGGTGTGATATTGATAACGAAGAGTGGGAGTGGATACATTGTGTTTGTAGGTGTGATACTGATATCGAAGAGCAGAAATGGACGCTTAGTGTTTGTAGGTGTGACACTGATAACAAAGAGCGGGAGTGAACACTTAGTGTTTGTGGATGTGATACTGATAACGAAGAGCGGAAGTGGACACTTAGTGTTTGTAGGTGTGATACTGATAACAAAGAGCGGCAGTGGACACTTAGTGTTTGTAAGTGTGATACTGATAACGAAGAGCAGAAGTGGACGCTTAGTGTTTGTAAGTGTGATACTGATAACAAAGAGCAGAAGTGGACGCTTAGTGTTTGTAAGTGTGATACTGATAACAAAGAGCGGAAGTGGAAGCTTAGTGTTTGTAGGTGTGATATTGATAATGAAGAGTGGGAGTGAACACTTAGTGTCTGTAGGTGTGATATTGATAACGAAGAGAGGGAGTGAACACTTAATGTCTGTAGGTGTGATATTGATAACGAAGAGTGGGAGTGGATACATTGTGTTTGTAGGTGTGATACTGATAACGAAGAGCAGAAATGGACGCTTAGTGTTTGTAGGTGTGATACTGATAACGAAGGGCGGAAGTGGACGCTTAGTGTCTGTAGGTGTGATATTGATAATGAAGATTGGGAGTGAACACTTAGTGTCTGTAGGTGTGATATTGATAATGAAGAGTGGGAGTGAACACTTAGTGTCTGTAGGTGTGATATTGATAACGAAGAGTGGGAGTGGATACATTGTGTTTGTAGGTGTGATACTGATAACGAAGAGCAGAAATGGACGCTTAGTGTTTGTAGGTGTGACACTGATAACAAAGAGCGGGAGTGAACACTTAGTGTTTGTGGATGTGATACTGATAACGAAGAGCGGTAGTGAACACTTAGTGTCTGTAGGTGTGATACTGATAACAAAGAGCGGAAGTGGATGCTTAGTGTCTGTAGTTGTGATATTGATAATGAAGAGCGGAAGTGGAAACTTAGTGTCTGTAAGTGTGATATTGATAACGAAGAGCGGAAGTGGCCATGCAGTCTTTGTAAGTGTGATACTGACAACGAAGAGCGGTAGTGGATGCTTAGTGTCTGTAGGTGTGATACTGATAACAAAGAGCGGAAGTGGAAGCTTAGTGTCTGCAGGTGTGATATTGATAATGAAGAGCGGAAGTGGATGTGTAGTCTTTGTAGGTGGGATACTGATAATGAAGAGCGAAAGTGGACGCTTAGTGTCTGTAGCTGTGATATTGATAACAAAGAGCGGAAGTGGATGTATAGTCTTTGTAGGTGTGAAACTGATAACGAAGAGCGGTAGTGGACGCTTAATGTCTGTAGGTGTGATATTGTTAACGCAGAGCGGGAGTGGATACATTGTGTTTGTAGGTGTGATACTGATAACAAGCAGCGGAAGTGGATGCTTAGGCTTTGTAGGTGTGATACTGATAACGAAGAGCGGTAGTGGACACTTAGTGTCTGTAGGTGTGATATTGATAACGAAGAGTGGGAGTGGATACATTGTGTTTGTAGGTGTGATACTGATAACAAAGAGCGGGAGTGGACGCTTAGTGTTTGTGGATGTGATACTGTTAACGAAGAGCGGTAGTGGACACTTAGTGTTTGTAAGTGTGATACTGATAACGAAGAGCGGAAGTGGACATTTAGTCTTTGTAGGTGTGATACTGATAATGAAGGGCGGAAGTGGACGCTTAGTGTCTGTAGGTGTGATATTGATAACGAAGAGTGGGAGTGGATAAATTGTGTTTGTAGGTGTGATACTGATAACAAAGAGCGGGAGTGGACGCTTAGTGTTTGTGGATGTGATACTGTTAATGAAGAGCGGTAGTGGACACTTAGTGTCTGTAGGTGTGATATTGATAACGAAGAGTGGGAGTGGATACATTGTGTTTGTAGGTGTGATAGTGATAAAAAAGAGCGGGAGTGGACGCTTAGTGTTTGTGGATGTGATACAGTTAACGAAGAGCGGTAGTGGACACTCAGTGTTTATAGGTGTGATACTGATAACGAAGAGCGGTAGGGGACACTTAGTGTTTGTAGGTGTCATACTGATAACGAAGAGCGGTAGTGGACACTTAGTGTTTGTAAGTGTGATACTGATAACGAAGGGCAGAAGTGGACGCTTAGTGTCTGTAGGTGTGATACTGATAACGAAGGGCGGAAGTGGACGCTTAGTGTCTGTAGGTGTGATATTGATAATGAAGAGTGGGAGTGAACACTTAGTGTCTGTAGGTGTGATATTGATAATGGAGAGTGGGAGTGAACACTTAGTGTCTGTAGGTGTGATATTGATAACGAAGAGTGGGAGTGGATACATTTTGTTTGTAGGTGTGATACTGATAACGAAGAGCAGAAATTGACGCTTAGTGTTTGTAGGTGTGACACTGATAACAAAGAGCGGGAGTGAACACTTAGTGTTTGTGGGTGTGATAC
This sequence comes from Pictodentalium vernedei, assembly GCA_031216915.1. Taxonomy (NCBI): domain Eukaryota; kingdom Metazoa; phylum Mollusca; class Scaphopoda; order Dentaliida; family Dentaliidae; genus Pictodentalium; species Pictodentalium vernedei. Next base: position 859,222,336 of record CM062296.1, on the reverse strand, counting down.
TGATAACGAAGGGCGGTAGTGGACACTTAGTGTTTGTATGTGTGATATTGATAACGAAGGGCAGAAGTGGACGCTTAGTGTCTGTAGGTGTGATATTGATAACGAAGAGTGGGAGTGAACACTTAGTGTCTGTAGGTGTGATATTGATAACGAAGAGTGGGGGTGGATACATTGTGTTTGTAGGTGTGATACTGATAACGAAGAGCGGAAGTGAACACTTAGTGTTTGTAGGTGTGATATTGATAACGAAGGGCGGTAGTGGACACTTAGTGTCCGTAGGTGTGATATTGATAACAAAGAGCGGGAGTGGACACTTAGTGTTTGTGGGTGTGATACTGATAACGAAGGGCGGAAGTGGACGCTTAGTCGTTGTAGGTGTGATACTGATAACAAAGAGTGGGAGTGGACACATAGTGTTTGTAGGTGTGATACTGATCACGAAGGGCAGAAGTGGACACTTAGTGTCTGTAGGTGTGATCCTGATAACAATGAGCGGAAGTGGACGCTTAGTCGTTGTAGGTGTGATACTGATAACAAAGAGCGGTAGTGGACACTTAGTGTTTGTAGGTGTGATACTGATAACAAAGAGCGGTAGTGGACACTTAGTGTCTGTAGGTGTGATACTGATAACGAGGAGCGGTGGTGGACACTTAGTCTTTGTAGGTGTGATACTGATAACAAAGAGCGGTAGTGGACACTTAGTGTTTGTAGGTGTGATACTGATAACGAAGGGCAGAAGTGGACGCTTAGTGTCAGTAGGTGTGATATTGATAACGGAGAGCGGGAGTGAACACTTAGTGTCTGTAAGTGTGATACTGATAAAGCGCGGAAGTGGACACTTAGTGTCTGTAGGTGTGATACTGATAACGAAGGGCAGAAGTGGACGCTTAGTGTCTGTAGGTGTGATATTGATAACAAACAGCGGGAGTGAACACTTATACTGATAAAGCGCGGAAGTGGACACTTAGTGTCTATAGGTGTGATACTGATAATGAAGAGCGGAAGTGGACACTTAGTCTTTGTAGGTGTTATACTGATAGCAAAGAGCGGGAGTGAACACTTAGTTTTTGTGGATGTGATACTGATAACGAAGAGCAGAAGGGGACGCTTAATGTCTGTAGGTGTGATATTGTTAACGCAGAGCGGGAGTGGATACATAGTGTTTGTAGGTGTGATACTGATAACAAAGAGCGGAAGTGGATGCTTAGGCTTTGTAGGTGTGATACTGATAACGAAGAGCGGTAGTGGACACTTAGTGTCTGTAGGTGTGATATTGATAACGAAGAGTGGGAGTGGATACATTGTGTTTGTAGGTGTGATACTGATAACAAAGAGCGGGAGTGGACGCTTAGTGTTTGTGGATGTGATACTGTTAACGAAGAGCGGTAGAGGACACTTAGTGTTTGTAGGTGTGATACTGATAACGAAGAGCGGTAGTGGACACTTAGTGTTTGTAAGTGTGATACTGATAACGAAGAGCGGAAGTGGACACTTAGTCTTTGTAGGTGTGATACTGATAATGAAGGGCGGAAGTGGATGCTTAGTGTCTGTAGGTGTGATATTGATAACGAAGAGTGGGAGTGGATAAATTGTGTTTGTAGGTGTGATACTGATAACAAAGAGCGGGAGTGGACGCTTAGTGTTTGTGGATGTGATACTGTTAATGAAGAGCGGTAGTGGACACTTAGTGTTTGTAGGTGTGATACTGATAACGAGGAGCGGTAGTGGTCACTTAGTGTCCGTAGGTGTGATATTGATAACGAAGAGTGGGAGTGGATACATTGTGTTTGTAGGTGTGATACTGATAAAAATGCGCGGGAGTGGACATTTAGTGTTTGTGGATGTGATACTGTTAACGAAGAGCGGTAGTGGGCACTTAGTGTTTGTAGGTGTGATACTGATAACGAAGAGCGGTAGTGGACACTTAGTGTTTGTAGGTGTGATACTGATAACGAAGAGCGGTAGTGGACACTTAGTGTTTGTAAGTGTGATACTGATAACGAAGGGCAGAAGTGGACGCTTAGAGTCTGTAGGTGTGATACTGATAACGAAGGGCGGAAGTGGACGTTTAGTGTCTGTAGGTGTGATATTGATAATGAAGAGTGGGAGTGAACACTTAGTGTCTGTAGGTGTGATATTGATAACGAAGAGTGGCAGTGGATACATTGTGTTTGTAGGTGTGATACTGATAACGAAGAGCAGAAATTGACGCTTAGTGTTTGTAGGTGTGACACTGATAACAAAGAGCGGGAGTGAACACTTAGTGTTTGTGGGTGTGATACTGATAATGAAGGGCGGTAGTGGACACTTAGTGTTTGTAGGTGTGATATTGATAACGAAGGGCAGAAGTGGACGCTTAGTGTCTGTAGGTGTGATATTGATAACGAAGAGTGGGAGTGAACACTTAGTGTCTGTAGGTGTGATATTGATAACGAAGAGTGGGGGTGGATACATTGTGTTTGTAGGTGTGATACTGATAACGAAGAGCGGAAGTGAACACTTAGTGTTTGTAGGTGTGATATTGATAACGAAGGGCGGTAGTGGACACTTAGTGCCTGTAGGTGTGATATTGATAATGAAGAGCGGGATTGGACACTTAGTGTTTGTGGGTGTGATACTGATAACGAAGGGCGGAAGTGGACGCTTAGTCGTTGTAGGTGTGATACTGATAACAAAGAGTGGGAGTGGACACTTAGTGTTTGTAGGTGTGATACTGATAACGAAGGGCAGACGTGGACACTTAGTGTCTGTAGGTGTGATACTGATAACAAAGAGCGGAAGTGGACGCATAGTCGTTGTAGGTGTGATACTGATAACAAAGAGAGGGAGTGGACTCTTAGGGTTTGTAGGTGTGATACTGATAACGAAGAGCAGAAATGGACACTTAGTGTTTGTAGGTGTGATACTGATAACGAAGGGCAGAAGTGGACGCTTAGTGTCTGTAGGTGTGATATTGATAACGAAGAGTGGGAGTGAACACTTAGTGTCTGTAGGTGTGATATTGATAACGAAGAGTGGGAGTGGATACATTGTGTTTGTAGGTGTGATACTGATAACATATAGCGGTAGTGGACACTTAGTGTTTGTGGATGTGATACTGATAACAAAGAGCGGGAGTGGACACTTAGTTTTTGTAGGTGTGATACTGATAACGAAGGGCAGAAGTGGACGCTTAGTGTCTGTAGGTGTGATATTGATAACGAAGAGTGGGAGTGAACACTTAGTGCCTGTAGGTGTGATATTGATAACGAATAGTGGGAGTGGATACATTGTGTTTGTAGGTATGCTATTGATAACAAAGAGTGGGAGTGGATACATTGTGTTTGTAGGTGTGATACTGATAACGAAGAGCAGAAATGGACGCTTAGTGTTTGTAGGTGTGATACTGATAACGAAGGGCGGAAGTGGACGCTTAGTGTCTGTAGATGTGATATTTATAACGAAGAGTGGGAGTGAACACTTAGTGTCTGTAGGTGTGATATTGATAATGAAGAGTGGGAGTGAACACTTAGTGTCTGTAGGTGTGATATTGATAACGAAGAGTGGGAGTGAACACTTAATGTCTGTAGGTGTGATATTGATAACGAAGAGTGGGAGTGGATACATTGTGTTTGTAGGTGTGATACTGATATCGAAGAGCAGAAATGGACGCTTAGTGTTTGTAGGTGTGACACTGATAACAAAGAGCGGGAGTGAACACTTAGTGTTTGTGGATGTGATACTGATAACGAAGAGCGGAAGTGGACACTTAGTGTTTGTAGGTGTGATACTGATAACAAAGAGCGGCAGTGGACACTTAGTGTTTGTAAGTGTGATACTGATAACGAAGAGCAGAAGTGGATGCTTAGTGTTTGTAAGTGTGATACTGATAACAAAGAGCAGAAGTGGACGCTTAGTGTTTGTAAGTGTGATACTGATAACAAAGAGCGGAAGTGGACGCTTAGTGTTTGTAAGTGTGATACTGATTACGAAGAGCGGAAGTGGACACTTAGTGTCTGTAGGTGTGATACTGATAAAAAAGAGCGGATGTGAACACTTAGTGTTTGTAGGTGTGATATTGATAATGAAGAGTGGGAGTGAACACTTAGTGTCTGTAGGTGTGATATTGATAACGAAGAGTGGGAGTGGATACATTGTGTTTGTAGGTGTGATACTGATAACGAAGAGCAGAAATGGACGCTTAGTGTTTGTGGGTGTGATAGTGATAACGAAGGGCGGAAGTGGACGCTTAGTGTCTGTAGGTGTGACATTGATAATGAAGATTGGGAGTGAACACTTAGTGTCTGTAGGTGTGATATTGATAATGAAGAGTGGGAGTGAACACTTAGTGTCTGTAGGTGTGATGTTGATAACGAAGAGTGGGAGTGGATACATTGTGTTTGCAGGTGTGATACTGATAACGAAGAGCAGAAATGGACGCTTAGTGTTTGTAGGTGTGACACTGATAACAAAGAGCGGGAGTGAACACTTATTGTTTGTGGATGTGATACTGATAACGAAGAGCGGTAGTGGACACTTAGTGTCTGTAGGTGTGATACTGATAACAAAGAGCGGAAGTGGATACTTAGTGTGTGTAGTTGTGATATTGATAATGAAGAGCGGAAGTGGAAACTTAGTGTCTGTAAGTGTGATGTTGATAACGAAGAGCGGAAGTGGACATGCAGTCTTTGTAAGTGTGATACTGACAACGAAGAGCGGTAGTGGATGCTTAGTGTCTGTAGGTGTGATACTGATAACAAAGAGCGGAAGTGGAAGCTTAGTGTCTGCAGGTGTGATATTGATAATGAAGAGCGGAAGTGGACGTGTAGTCTTTGTAGGTGGGATACTGATAATGAAGAGCGAAAGTGGACGCTTAGTGTCTGTAGCTGTGATATTGATAACGAAGAGCGGAAGTGGATGTATAGTCTTTGTAGGTGTGAAACTGATAACGAAGAGCGATAGTGGACGCTTAATGTCTGTAGGTGTGATATTGTTAACGCAGAGCGGGAGTGGATACATTGTGTTTGTAGGTGTGATACTGATAACAAAGAGCGGAAGTGGATGCTTAGGCTTTGTAGGTGTGATACTGATAACGAAGAGCGGTAGTGGACACTTAGTGTCTGTAGGTGTGATATTGATAACGAAGAGTGGGAGTGGATACATTGTGTTTGTAGGTGTGATACTGATAACAAAGAGCGGGAGTGGACGCTTAGTGTTTGTGGATGTGATACTGTTAACGAAGAGCGGTAGTGGACACTTAGTGTTTGTAAGTGTGATACTGATAACGAAGAGCGGAAGTGGACATTTAGTCTTTGTAGGTGTGATACTGATAATGAAGGGCGGAAGTGGACGCTTAGTGTCTGTAGGTGTGATATTGATAACGAATAGTGGGAGTGGATACATTGTGTTTGTAGGTATGCTATTGATAACAAAGAGTGGGAGTGGATACATTGTGTTTGTAGGTGTGATACTGATAACGAAGAGCAGAAATGGACGCTTAGTGTTTGTAGGTGTGATATTGTTAACGCAGAGCGGGAGTGGATACATTGTGTTTGTAGGTGTGATACTGATAACAAGGAGCGGAAGTGGATGCTTAGGCTTTGTAGGTGTGATACTGATAACGAAGAGCGGTAGTGGACACTTAGTGTCTGTAGGTGTGATATTGATAACGAAGAGTGGGAGTGGATACATTGTGTTTGTAGGTGTGATACTGATAACAAAGAGCGGGAGTGGACGCTTAGTGTTTGTGGATGTGATACTGTTAACGAAGAGCGGTAGTGGACACTTAGTGTTTGTAAGTGTGATACTGATAACGAAGAGCGGAAGTGGACATTTAGTCTTTGTAGGTGTGATACTGATAATGAAGGGCGGAAGTGGACGCTTAGTGTCTGTAGGTGTGATATTGATAACGAATAGTGGGAGTGGATACATTGTGTTTGTAGGTATGCTATTGATAACAAAGAGTGGGAGTGGATACATTGTGTTTGTAGGTGTGATACTGATAACGAAGAGCAGAAATGGACGCTTAGTGTTTGTAGGTGTGATACTGATAACGAAGGGCGGAAGTGGACGCTTAGTGTCTGTAGGTGTGATATTTATAACGAAGAGTGGGAGTGAACACTTAGTGTCTGTAGGTGTGATATTGATAATGAAGAGTGGGAGTGAACACTTAGTGTCTGTAGGTGTGATATTGATAACGAAGAGTGGGGGTGGATACATTGTGTTTGTAGGTGTGATACTGATATCGAAGAGCAGAAATGGACGCTTAGTGTTTGTAGGTGTGACACTGATAACAAAGAGCGGGAGTGAACACTTAGTGTTTGTGGATGTGATACTGATAACGAAGAGCGGAAGTGGACACTTAGTGTTTGTAGGTGTGATACTGATAACAAAGAGCGGCAGTGGACACTTAGTGTTTGTAAGTGTGATACTGATAACGAAGAGCAGAAGTGGACGCTTAGTGTTTGTAAGTGTGATACTGATAACAAAAAGCAGAAGTGGACGCTTAGTGTTTGTAAGTGTGATACTGATAACAAAGAGCGGAAGTGGACGCTTAGTGTTTGTAAGTGTGATACTGATTACGAAGAGCGGAAGTGGACACTTAGTGTCTGTAGGTGTGATACTGATAAAAAAGAGCGGAAGTGAACACTTAGTGTTTGTAGGTGTGATATTGATAATGAAGAGTGGGAGTGAACACTTAGTGTCTGTAGGTGTGATATTGATAACGAAGAGTGGGAGTGAACACTTAGTGTCTGTAGGTGTGATATTGATAACGAAGAGTGGGAGTGGATACATTGTGTTTGTAGGTGTGATACTGATAACGAAGAGCAGAAATGGACGCTTAGTGTTTGTAGGTGTGATAGTGATAACGAAGGGCGGAAGTGGACGCTTAGTGTCTGTAGGGGTGATATTGATAATGAAGATTGGGAGTGAACACTTAGTGTCTGTAGGTGTGATATTGATAATGAAGAGTGGGAGTGAACACTTAGTGTCTGTAGGTGTGATATTGATAACGAAGAATGGGAGTGGATACATTGTGTTTGCAGGTGTGATACTGATAACGAAGAGCAGAAATGGACGCTTAGTGTTTGTAGGTGTGACACTGATAACAAAGAGCGGGAGTGAACAATTAGTGTTTGTGGATGTGATACTGATAACGAAGAGCGGTAGTGGACACTTAGTGTCTGTAGGTGTGACACTGATAACAAAGAGCGGAAGTGGATACTTAGTGTGTGTAGTTGTGATATTGATAATGAAGAGCGGAAGTGGAAACTTAGTGTCTGTAAGTGTGATGTTGATAACGAAGAGCGGAAGTGGACATGCAGTCTTTGTAAGTGTGATACTGACAACGAAGAGCGGTAGTGGATGCTTAGTGTCTGTAGGTGTGATACTGATAACAAAGAGCGGAAGTGGAAGCTTAGTGTCTGCAGGTGTGATATTGATAATGAAGAGCGGAAGTGGACGTGTAGTCTTTGTAGGTGGGATACTGATAATGAAGAGCGAAAGTGGACGCTTAGTGTCTGTAGCTGTGATATTGATAACGAAGAGCGGAAGTGGATGTATAGTCTTTGTAGGTGTGAAACTGATAACGAAGAGCGATAGTGGACGCTTAATGTCTGTAGGTGTGATATTGTTAACGCAGAGCGGGAGTGGATACATTGTGTTTGTAGGTGTGATACTGATAACAAAGAGCGGAAGTGGATGCTTAGGCTTTGTAGGTGTGATACTGATAACGAAGAGCGGTAGTGGACACTTAGTGTCTGTAGGTGTGATATTGATAACGAAGAGTGGGAGTGTATACATTGTGTTTGTAGGTGTGATACTGATAACAAAGAGCGGGAGTGGACGCTTAGTGTTTGTGGATGTGATACTGTTAACGAAGAGCGATAGTGGACACTTAGTGTTTGTAGGTGTGATACTGATATCGAAGAGCGGTAGTGGACACTTAGTGTTTGTAAGTGTGATACTGATAACGAAGAGCGGAAGTGGACACTTAGTCTTTGTAGGTGTGATACTGATAATGAAGGGCGGAAGTGGATGCTTAGTGTCTGTAGGTGTGATATTGATAACGAAGAGTGGGAGTGGATAAATTGTGTTTGTAGGTGTGATACTGATAACAAAGAGCGGGAGTGGACGCTTAGTGTTTGTGGATGTGATACTGTTAATGAAGAGCGGTAGTGGACACTTAGTGTTTGTAGGTGTGATACTGATAACGAGGAGCGGTAGTGGTCACTTAGTGTCCGTAGGTGTGATATTGATAACGAAGAGTGGGAGTGGATACATTGTGTTTGTAGGTGTGATACTGATAAAAATGCGCGGGAGTGGACATTTAGTGTTTGTGGATGTGATACTGTTAACGAAGAGCGGTAGTGGGCACTTAGTGTTTGTAGGTGTGATACTGATAACGAAGAGCGGTAGTGGACACTTAGTGTTTGTAGGTGTGATACTGATAACGAAGAGCGGTAGTGGACACTTAGTGTTTGTAAGTGTGATACTGATAACGAAGGGCAGAAGTGGACGCTTAGAGTCTGTAGGTGTGATACTGATAACGAAGGGCGGAAGTGGACGTTTAGTGTCTGTAGGTGTGATATTGAAAATGAAGAGTGGGAGTGAACACTTAGTGTCTGTAGGTGTGATATTGATAACGAAGAGTGGCAGTGGATACATTGTGTTTGTAGGTGTGATACTGATAACGAAGAGCAGAAATTGACGCTTAGTGTTTGTAGGTGTGACACTGATAACAAAGAGCGGGAGTGAACACTTAGTGTTTGTGGGTGTGATACTGATAATGAAGGGCGGTAGTGGACACTTAGTGTTTGTAGGTGTGATATTGATAACGAAGGGCAGAAGTGGACGCTTAGTGTCTGTAGGTGTGATATTGATAACGAAGAGTGGGAGTGAACACTTAGTGTCTGTAGGTGTGATATTGATAACGAAGAGTGGGGGTGGATACATTGTGTTTGTAGGTGTGATACTGATAACGAAGAGCGGAAGTGAACACTTAGTGTTTGTAGGTGTGATATTGATAACGAAGGGCGGTAGTGGACACTTAGTGCCTGTAGGTGTGATATTGATAATGAAGAGCGGGATTGGACACTTAGTGTTTGTGGGTGTGATACTGATAACGAAGGGCGGAAGTGGACGCTTAGTCGTTGTAGGTGTGATACTGATAACAAAGAGTGGGAGTGGACACTTAGTGTTTGTAGGTGTGATACTGATAACGAAGGGCAGACGTGGACACTTAGTGTCTGTAGGTGTGATACTGATAACAAAGAGCGGAAGTGGACGCATAGTCGTTGTAGGTGTGATACTGATAACAAAGAGAGGGAGTGGACTCTTAGGGTTTGTAGGTGTGATACTGATAACGAAGAGCAGAAATGGACACTTAGTGTTTGTAGGTGTGATACTGATAACGAAGGGCAGAAGTGGACGCTTAGTGTCTGTAGGTGTGATATTGATAACGAAGAGTGGGAGTGAACACTTAGTGTCTGTAGGTGTGATATTGATAACGAAGAGTGGGAGTGGATACATTGTGTTTGTAGGTGTGATACTGATAACATATAGCGGTAGTGGACACTTAGTGTTTGTGGATGTGATACTGATAACAAAGAGCGGGAGTGGACACTTAGTTTTTGTAGGTGTGATACTGATAACGAAGGGCAGAAGTGGACGCTTAGTGTCTGTAGGTGTGATATTGATAACGAAGAGTGGGAGTGAACACTTAGTGCCTGTAGGTGTGATATTGATAACGAATAGTGGGAGTGGATACATTGTGTTTGTAGGTATGCTATTGATAACAAAGAGTGGGAGTGGATACATTGTGTTTGTAGGTGTGATACTGATAACGAAGAGCAGAAATGGACGCTTAGTGTTTGTAGGTGTGATACTGATAACGAAGGGCGGAAGTGGACGCTTAGTGTCTGTAGATGTGATATTTATAACGAAGAGTGGGAGTGAACACTTAGTGTCTGTAGGTGTGATATTGATAATGAAGAGTGGGAGTGAACACTTAGTGTCTGTAGGTGTGATATTGATAACGAAGAGTGGGAGTGAACACTTAATGTCTGTAGGTGTGATATTGATAACGAAGAGTGGGAGTGGATACATTGTGTTTGTAGGTGTGATACTGATATCGAAGAGCAGAAATGGACGCTTAGTGTTTGTAGGTGTGACACTGATAACAAAGAGCGGGAGTGAACACTTAGTGTTTGTGGATGTGATACTGATAACGAAGAGCGGAAGTGGACACTTAGTGTTTGTAGGTGTGATACTGATAACAAAGAGCGGCAGTGGACACTTAGTTTTTGTAAGTGTGATACTGATAACGAAGAGCAGAAGTGGATGCTTAGTGTTTGTAAGTGTGATACTGATAACAAAGAGCAGAAGTGGACGCTTAGTGTTTGTAAGTGTGATACTGATAACAAAGAGCGGAAGTGGACGCTTAGTGTTTGTAAGTGTGATACTGATTACGAAGAGCGGAAGTGGACACTTAGTGTCTGTAGGTGTGATACTGATAAAAAAGAGCGGATGTGAACACTTAGTGTTTGTAGGTGTGATATTGATAATGAAGAGTGGGAGTGAACACTTAGTGTCTGTAGGTGTGATATTGATAACGAAGAGTGGGAGTGGATACATTGTGTTTGTAGGTGTGATACTGATAACGAAGAGCAGAAATGGACGCTTAGTGTTTGTGGGTGTGATAGTGATAACGAAGGGCGGAAGTGGACGCTTAGTGTCTGTAGGTGTGACATTGATAATGAAGATTGGGAGTGAACACTTAGTGTCTGTAGGTGTGATATTGATAATGAAGAGTGGGAGTGAACACTTAGTGTCTGTAGGTGTGATATTGATAACGAAGAGTGGGAGTGGATACATTGTGTTTGCAGGTGTGATACTGATAACGAAGAGCAGAAATGCACGCTTAGTGTTTGTAGGTGTGACACTGATAACAAAGAGCGGGAGTGAACACTTAGTGTTTGTGGATGTGATACTGATAACGAAGAGCGGTAGTGGACACTCAGTGTCTGTAGGTGTGATACTGATAACAAAGAGCGGAAGTGGATACTTAGTGTGTGTAGTTGTGATATTGATAATGAAGAGCGGAAGTGGAAACTTAGTGTCTGTAAGTGTGATGTTGATAACGAAGAGCGGAAGTGGACATGCAGTCTTTGTAAGTGTGATACTGACAACGAAGAGCGGTAGTGGATGCTTAGTGTCTGTAGGTGTGATACTGATAACAAAGAGCGGAAGTGGAAGCTTAGTGTCTGCAGGTGTGATATTGATAATGAAGAGCGGAAGTGGACGTGTAGTCTTTGTAGGTGGGATACTGATAATGAAGAGCGAAAGTGGACGCTTAGTGTCTGTAGCTGTGATATTGATAACGAAGAGCGGAAGTGGATGTATAGTCTTTGTAGGTGTGAAACTGATAACGAAGAGCGATAGTGGACGCTTAATGTCTGTAGGTGTGATATTGTTAACGCAGAGCGGGAGTGGATACATTGTGTTTGTAGGTGTGATACTGATAACAAAGAGCGGAAGTGGATGCTTAGGCTTTGTAGGTGTGATACTGATAACGAAGAGCGGTAGTGGACACTTAGTGTCTGTAGGTGTGATATTGATAACGAAGAGTGGGAGTGGATACATTGTGTTTGTAGGTGTGATACTGATAACAAAGAGCGGGAGTGGACGCTTAGTGTTTGTGGATGTGATACTGTTAACGAAGAGCGGTAGTGGACACTTAGTGTTTGTAAGTGTGATACTGATAACGAAGAGCGGAAGTGGACATTTAGTCTTTGTAGGTGTGATACTGATAATGAAGGGCGGAAGTGGACGCTTAGTGTCTGTAGGTGTGATATTGATAACGAATAGTGGGAGTGGATACATTGTGTTTGTAGGTATGCTATTGATAACAAAGAGTGGGAGTGGATACATTGTGTTTGTAGGTGTGATACTGATAACGAAGAGCAGAAATGGACGCTTAGTGTTTGTAGGTGTGATATTGTTAACGCAGAGCGGGAGTGGATACATTGTGTTTGTAGGTGTGATACTGATAACAAGGAGCGGAAGTGGATGCTTAGGCTTTGTAGGTGTGATACTGATAACGAAGAGCGGTAGTGGACACTTAGTGTCTGTAGGTGTGATATTGATAACGAAGAGTGGGAGTGGATACATTGTGTTTGTAGGTGTGATACTGATAACAAAGAGCGGGAGTGGACGCTTAGTGTTTGTGGATGTGATACTGTTAACGAAGAGCGGTAGTGGACACTTAGTGTTTGTAAGTGTGATACTGATAACGAAGAGCGGAAGTGGACATTTAGTCTTTGTAGGTGTGATACTGATAATGAAGGGCGGAAGTGGACGCTTAGTGTCTGTAGGTGTGATATTGATAACGAATAGTGGGAGTGGATACATTGTGTTTGTAGGTATGCTATTGATAACAAAGAGTGGGAGTGGATACATTGTGTTTGTAGGTGTGATACTGATAACGAAGAGCAGAAATGGACGCTTAGTGTTTGTAGGTGTGATACTGATAACGAAGGGCGGAAGTGGACGCTTAGTGTCTGTAGGTGTGATATTTATAACGAAGAGTGGGAGTGAACACTTAGTGTCTGTAGGTGTGATATTGATAATGAAGAGTGGGAGTGAACACTTAGTGTCTGTAGGTGTGATATTGATAACGAAGAGTGGGGGTGGATACATTGTGTTTGTAGGTGTGATACTGATATCGAAGAGCAGAAATGGACGCTTAGTGTTTGTAGGTGCGACACTGATAACAAAGAGCGGGAGTGAACACTTAGTGTTTGTGGATGTGATACTGATAACGAAGAGCGGAAGTGGACACTTAGTGTTTGTAGGTGTGATACTGATAACAAAGAGCGGCAGTGGACACTTAGTGTTTGTAAGTGTGATACTGATAACGAAGAGCAGAAGTGGACGCTTAGTGTTTGTAAGTGTGATACTGATAACAAAAAGCAGAAGTGGACGCTTAGTGTTTGTAAGTGTGATACTGATAACAAAGAGCGGAAGTGGACGCTTAGTGTTTGTAAGTGTGATACTGATTACGAAGAGCGGAAGTGGACACTTAGTGTCTGTAGGTGTGATACTGATAAAAAAGAGCGGAAGTGAACACTTAGTGTTTGTAGGTGTGATATTGATAATGAAGAGTGGGAGTGAACACTTAGTGTCTGTAGGTGTGATATTGATAACGAAGAGTGGGAGTGAACACTTAGTGTCTGTAGGTGTGATATTGATAACGAAGAGTGGGAGTGGATACATTGTGTTTGTAGGTGTGATACTGATAACGAAGAGCAGAAATGGACGCTTAGTGTTTGTAGGTGTGATAGTGATAACGAAGGGCGGAAGTGGACGCTTAGTGTCTGTAGGGGTGATATTGATAATGAAGATTGGGAGTGAACACTTAGTGTCTGTAGGTGTGATATTGATAATGAAGAGTGGGAGTGAACACTTAGTGTCTGTAGGTGTGATATTGATAACGAAGAGTGGGAGTGGATACATTGTGTTTGCAGGTGTGATACTGATAACGAAGAGCAGAAATGGACGCTTAGTGTTTGTAGGTGTGACACTGATAACAAAGAGCGGGAGTGAACAATTAGTGTTTGTGGATGTGATACTGATAACGAAGAGCGGTAGTGGACACTTAGTGTCTGTAGGTGTGACACTGATAACAAAGAGCGGAAGTGGATACTTAGTGTGTGTAGTTGTGATATTGATAATGAAGAGCGGAAGTGGAAACTTAGTGTCTGTAAGTGTGATGTTGATAACGAAGAGCGGAAGTGGACATGCAGTCTTTGTAAGTGTGATACTGACAACGAAGAGCGGTAGTGGATGCTTAGTGTCTGTAGGTGTGATACTGATAACAAAGAGCGGAAGTGGAAGCTTAGTGTCTGCAGGTGTGATATTGATAATGAAGAGCGGAAGTGGACGTGTAGTCTTTGTAGGTGGGATACTGATAATGAAGAGCGAAAGTGGACGCTTAGTGTCTGTAGCTGTGATATTGATAACGAAGAGCGGAAGTGGATGTATAGTCTTTGTAGGTGTGAAACTGATAACGAAGAGCGATAGTGGACGCTTAATGTCTGTAGGTGTGATATTGTTAACGCAGAGCGGGAGTGGATACATTGTGTTTGTAGGTGTGATACTGATAACAAAGAGCGGAAGTGGATGCTTAGGCTTTGTAGGTGTGATACTGATAACGAAGAGCGGTAGTGGACACTTAGTGTCTGTAGGTGTGATATTGATAACGAAGAGTGGGAGTGTATACATTGTGTTTGTAGGTGTGATACTGATAACAAAGAGCGGGAGTGGACGCTTAGTGTTTGTGGATGTGATACTGTTAACGAAGAGCGGTAGTGGACACTTAGTGTTTGTAGGTGTGATACTGATATCGAAGAGCGGTAGTGGACACTTAGTGTTTGTAAGTGTGATACTGATAACGAAGAAGCAGAAGTGGACACTTAGTCTTTGTAAGTGTGATACTGATAATGAAGGGCGGAAGTGGACGCTTAGTGTCTGTAGGTGTGATATTGATAACGAAGAGTGGGAGTGGATAAATTGTGTTTGTAGGTGTGATACTGATAACAAAGAGCGGGAGTGGACGCTTAGTGTTTGTGGATGTGATACTGTTAATGAAGAGCGGTAGTGGACACTTAGTGTTTGTAGGTGTGATACTGATAACGAAGAGCGGTAGTGGACACTTAGTGTCTGTAGGTGCGATATTGATAACGAAGAGTGGGAGTGGATACATTGTGTTTGTAGGTGTGATACTGATAAAAAAGAGCGGGAGTGGACGCTTAGTGTTTGTGGATGTGATACTGTTAACGAAGAGCGGTAGTGGACACTTAGTGTTTATAGGTGTGATACTGATAATGAAGAGCGGTAGTGGACACTTAGTGTTTGTAGGTGTGATACTGATAACGAAGAGCGGTAGTGGACACTTAGTGTTTGTAAGTGTGATACTGATAACGAAGGGCAGAAGTGGACGCTTAGTGTCTGTAGGTGTGATACTGATAACGAAGGGCGGAAGTGGACGCTTAGTGTCTGTAGGTGTGATATTGATAATGAAGAGTGGGAGTGAACACTTAGTGTCTGTAGGTGTGATATTGATAATGAAGAGTGGGAGTGAACACTTAGTGTCTGTAGGTGTGATATTTATAACGAAGAGTGGGAGTGGATACATTGTGTTTGTAGGTGTGATACTGATAACGAAGAGCAGAAATTGACGCTTAGTGTTTGTAGGTGTGACACTGATAACAAAGAGCGGGAGAGAACACTTAGTGTTTGTGGGTGTGATACTGATAACGAAGGGCGGTAGTGGACTCTTAGTGTTTGTAGGTGTGATATTGATAACGAAGGGCAGAAGTGGACGCTTAGTGTCTGTAGGTGTGATATTGATAACGAAGAGTGGGAGTGAACACTTAGTGTCTGTAGGTGTGATATTGATAACGAAGAGTGGGAGTGGATACATTGTGTTTGTAGGTGTGATACTGATAACGAAGAGCAGAAATTGACGCTTAGTGTTTGTAGGTGTGACACTGATAACAAAGAGCGGGAGTGAACACTTAGTGTTTGTGGGTGTGATACTGATAACGAAGGGCAGTAGTGGACACTTAGTGTTTGTAGGTGTGATATTGATAACGAAGGGCAGAAGTGGACGCTTAGTGTCTGTAGGTGTGATATTGATAACGAAGAGTGGGAGTGAACACTTAGTGTCTGTAGGTGTGATATTGATAACGAAGGGCGGTAGTGGACACTTAGTGTCTGTAGGTGTGATATTGATAACAAAGAGCGGGAGTGGACACTTAGTGTTTGTGGGTGTGATACTGATAACGAAGGGCGGAAGTGGACGCTTAGTCGTTGTAGGTGTGATACTGATAACAAAGAGTGGGAGTGGACACTTAGTGTTTGTAGGTGTGATACTGATAACGAAGGGCAGAAGTGGACACTTAGTGTCTGTAGGTGTGATACTGATAACAATGAGCGGAAGTGGACGCTTAGTCGTTGTAGGTGTGATACTGATAACAAAGAGCGGGAGTGGACACTTAGTGTTTGTAGGTGTGACACTGATAACAAAGAGCGGTAGTGGACACTTAGTGTCTGCAGGTGTGATACTGATAACGAGGAGCGGTAGTGGACACTTAGTCTTTGTAGGTGTGATACTGATAACGAAGGGCAGATGTGGACGCTTAGTGCCTGTAGGTGTGATATTGATAACGAAGAGTGGGAGTGAACACTTAGTGTCTGTAGGTGTGATATTGATAACGAATAGTTGGAGTGGATACATTGTGTTTGTAGGTATGATATTGATAACGAAGAGTGGGAGTGGATACATTGTGTTTGTAGATATGATACTGATAACGAAGAGCAGAAATGGACGCTTAGTGTTTGTAGGTGTGATACTGATAACGAAGGGCGGAAGTGGACGCTTAGTGTCTGTAGGTGTGATATTGATAATGAAGAGTGGGAGTGAACACTTAGTGTCTGTAGGTGTGATATTGATAATGAAGAGTGGGAGTGAACACTTAGTGTCTGTAGGTGTGATATTGATAACGAAGAGTGGGAGTGGATACATTGTGTTTGTAGGTGTGATACTGATATCGAAGAGCAGAAATGGACGCTTAGTGTTTGTAGGTGTGACACTGATAACAAAGAGCGGGAGTGAACACTTAGTGTTTGTGGATGTGATACTGATAACGAAGAGCGGAAGTGGACACTTAGTGTTTGTAGGTGTGATACTGATAACAAAGAGCGGCAGTGGACACTTAGTGTTTGTAAGTGTGATACTGATAACGAAGAGCAGAAGTGGACGCTTAGTGTTTGTAAGTGTGATACTGATAACAAAGAGCAGAAGTGGACGCTTAGTGTTTGTAAGTGTGATACTGATAACAAAGAGCGGAAGTGGAAGCTTAGTGTTTGTAGGTGTGATATTGATAATGAAGAGTGGGAGTGAACACTTAGTGTCTGTAGGTGTGATATTGATAACGAAGAGAGGGAGTGAACACTTAATGTCTGTAGGTGTGATATTGATAACGAAGAGTGGGAGTGGATACATTGTGTTTGTAGGTGTGATACTGATAACGAAGAGCAGAAATGGACGCTTAGTGTTTGTAGGTGTGATACTGATAACGAAGGGCGGAAGTGGACGCTTAGTGTCTGTAGGTGTGATATTGATAATGAAGATTGGGAGTGAACACTTAGTGTCTGTAGGTGTGATATTGATAATGAAGAGTGGGAGTGAACACTTAGTGTCTGTAGGTGTGATATTGATAACGAAGAGTGGGAGTGGATACATTGTGTTTGTAGGTGTGATACTGATAACGAAGAGCAGAAATGGACGCTTAGTGTTTGTAGGTGTGACACTGATAACAAAGAGCGGGAGTGAACACTTAGTGTTTGTGGATGTGATACTGATAACGAAGAGCGGTAGTGAACACTTAGTGTCTGTAGGTGTGATATTGATAACGAAGAGCGGAAGTGGCCATGCAGTCTTTGTAAGTGTGATACTGACAACGAAGAGCGGTAGTGGATGCTTAGTGTCTGTAGGTGTGATACTGATAACAAAGAGCGGAAGTGGAAGCTTAGTGTCTGCAGGTGTGATATTGATAATGAAGAGCGGAAGTGGATGTGTAGTCTTTGTAGGTGGGATACTGATAATGAAGAGCGAAAGTGGACGCTTAGTGTCTGTAGCTGTGATATTGATTCCAAATAGCGGAAGTGGATGTATAGT
Organism: Pictodentalium vernedei; assembly: GCA_031216915.1. Lineage (NCBI taxonomy): Eukaryota > Metazoa > Mollusca > Scaphopoda > Dentaliida > Dentaliidae > Pictodentalium > Pictodentalium vernedei. The sequence goes on along the minus strand of CM062296.1, from coordinate 859,204,614 downwards.
CTTTGTAGGTGTGAAACTGATAACGAAGAGCGGTAGTGGACGCTTAATGTCTGTAGGTGTGATATTGTTAACGCAGAGCGGGAGTGGATACATTGTGTTTGTAGGTGTGATACTGATAACAAGGAGCGGAAGTTGATGCTTAGGCTTTGTAGGTGTGATACTGATAACGAAGAGCGGTAGTGGACACTTAGTGTCTGTAGGTGTGATATTGATAACGAAGAGTGGGAGTGGATACATTGTGTTTGTAGGTGTGATACTGATAACAAAGAGCGGGAGTGGACGCTTAGTGTTTGTGGATGTGATACTGTTAACGAAGAGCGGTAGTGGACACTTAGTGTTTGTAAGTGTGATACTGATAACGAAGAGCGGAAGTGGACATTTAGTCTTTGTAGGTGTGATACTGATAATGAAGGGCGGAAGTGGACGCTTAGTGTCTGTAGGTGTGATATTGATAACGAAGAGTGGGAGTGGATAAATTGTGTTTGTAGGTGTGATACTGATAACAAAGAGCGGGAGTGGACGCTTAGTGTTTGTGGATGTGATACTGTTAATGAAGAGCGGTAGTGGACACTTAGTGTCTGAAGGTGTGATATTGATAACGAAGAGTGGGAGTGGATACATTGTGTTTGTAGGCGTGATAGTGATAAAAAAGAGCGGGAGTGGACGCTTAGTGTTTGTGGATGTGATACAGTTAACGAAGAGCGGTAGTGGACACTCAGTGTTTATAGGTGTGATACTGATAACGAAGAGCGGTAGGGGACACTTAGTGTTTGTAGGTGTCATACTGATAACGAAGAGCGGTAGTGGACACTTAGTGTTTGTAAGTGTGATACTGATAACGAAGGGCAGAAGTGGACGCTTAGTGTCTGTAGGTGTGATACTGATAACGAAGGGCGGAAGTGGACGCTTAGTGTCTGTAGGTGTGATATTGATAATGAAGAGTGGGAGTGAACACTTAGTGTCTGTAGGTGTGATATTGATAATGGAGAGTGGGAGTGAACACTTAGTGTCTGTAGGTGTGATATTGATAACGAAGAGTGGGAGTGGATACATTTTGTTTGTAGGTGTGATACTGATAACGAAGAGCAGAAATTGACGCTTAGTGTTTGTAGGTGTGACACTGATAACAAAGAGCGGGAGTGAACACTTAGTGTTTGTGGGTGTGATACTGATAACGAAGGGCGGTAGTGGACACTTAGTGTTTGTATGTGTGATATTGATAACGAAGGGCAGAAGTGGACGCTTAGTGTCTGTAGGTGTGATATTGATAACGAAGAGTGGGAGTGAACACTTAGTGTCTGTAGGTGTGATATTGATAACGAAGAGTGGGGGTGGATACATTGTGTTTGTAGGTGTGATACTGATAACGAAGAGCGGAAGTGAACACTTAGTGTTTGTAGGTGTGATATTGATAACGAAGGGCGGTAGTGGACACTTAGTGTCTGTAGGTGTGATATTGATAACAAAGAGCGGGAGTGGACACTTAGTGTTTGTGGGTGTGATACTGATAACGAAGGGCGGAAGTGGACGCTTAGTCGTTGTAGGTGTGATACTGATAACAAAGAGTGGGAGTGGACACATAGTGTTTGTAGGTGTGATACTGATCACGAAGGGCAGAAGTGGACACTTAGTGTCTGTAGGTGTGATACTGATAACAATGAGCGGAAGTGGACGCTTAGTCGTTGTAGGTGTGATACTGATAACAACGAGCGGTAGTGGACACTTAGTGTTTGTAGGTGTGATACTGATAACAAAGAGCGGTAGTGGACATTTAGTGTCTGTAGGTGTGATACTGATAACGAGGAGCGGTGGTGGACACTTAGTCTTTGTAGGTGTGATACTGATAACAAAGAGCGGTAGTGGACACTTAGTGTTTGTAGGTGTGATACTGATAACGAAGGGCAGAAGTGGACGCTTAGTGTCAGTAGGTGTGATATTGATAACGGAGAGCGGGAGTGAACACTTAGTGTCTGTAAGTGTGATACTGATAAAGCGCGGAAGTGGACACTTAGTGTCTGTAGGTGTGATACTGATAACGAAGGGCAGAAGTGGACGCTTAGTGTCTGTAGGTGTGATATTGATAACAAACAGCGGGAGTGAACACTTATACTGATAAAGCGCGGAAGTGGACACTTAGTGTCTATAGGTGTGATACTGATAATGAAGAGCGGAAGTGGACACTTAGTCTTTGTAAGTGTTATACTGATAGCAAAGAGCGGGAGTGAACACTTAGTTTTTGTGGATGTGATACTGATAACGAAGAGCAGAAGGGGACGCTTAATGTCTGTAGGTGTGATATTGTTAACGCAGAGCGGGAGTGGATACATAGTGTTTGTAGGTGTGATACTGATAACAAAGAGCGGAAGTGGATGCTTAGGCTTTGTAGGTGTGATACTGATAACGAAGAGCGGTAGTGGACACTTAGTGTCTGTAGGTGTGATATTGATAACGAAGAGTGGGAGTGGATACATTGTGTTTGTAGGTGTGATACTGATAACAAAGAGCGGGAGTGGACGCTTAGTGTTTGTGGATGTGATACTGTTAACGAAGAGCGGTAGAGGACACTTAGTGTTTGTAGGTGTGATACTGATAAAGAAGAGCGGTAGTGGACACTTAGTGTTTGTAAGTGTGATACTGATAACGAAGAGCGGAAGTGGACACTTAGTCTTTGTAGGTGTGATACTGATAATGAAGGGCGGAAGTGGATGCTTAGTGTCTGTAGGTGTGATATTGATAACGAAGAGTGGGAGTGGATAAATTGTGTTTGTAGGTGTGATACTGATAACAAAGAGCGGGAGTGGACGCTTAGTGTTTGTGGATGTGATACTGTTAATGAAGAGCGGTAGTGGACACTTAGTGTTTGTAGGTGTGATACTGATAACGAGGAGCGGTAGTGGTCACTTAGTGTCCGTAGGTGTGATATTGATAACGAAGAGTGGGAGTGGATACATTGTGTTTGTAGGTGTGATACTAATAAAAATGCGCGGGAGTGGACATTTAGTGTTTGTGGATGTGATACTGTTAACGAAGAGCGGTAGTGGGCACTTAGTGTTTGTAGGTGTGATACTGATAACGAAGAGCGGTAGTGGACACTTAGTGTTTGTAGGTGTGATACTGATAACGAAGAGCGGTAGTGGACACTTAGTGTTTGTAAGTGTGATACTGATAACGAAGGGCAGAAGTGGACGCTTAGAGTCTGTAGGTGTGATACTGATAACGAAGGGCGGAAGTGGACGTTTAGTGTCTGTAGGTGTGATATTGATAATGAAGAGTGGGAGTGAACACTTAGTGTCTGTAGGTGTGATATTGATAACGAAGAGTGGGAGTGGATACATTGTGTTTGTAGGTGTGATACTGATAACGAAGAGCAGAAATTGACGCTTAGTGTTTGTAGGTGTGACACTGATAACAAAGAGCGGGAGTGAACACTTAGTGTTTGTGGGTGTGATACTGATAATGAAGGGCGGTAGTGGACACTTAGTGTTTGTAGGTGTGATATTGATAACGAAGGGCAGAAGTGGACGCTTAGTGTCTGTAGGTGTGATATTGATAACGAAGAGTGGGAGTGAACACTTAGTGTCTGTAGGTGTGATATTGATAACGAAGAGTGGGGGTGGATACATTGTGTTTGTAGGTGTGATACTGATAACGAAGAGCGGAAGTGAACACTTAGTGTTTGTAGGTGTGATATTGATAACGAAGGGCGGTAGTGGACACTTAGTGCCTGTAGGTGTGATATTGATAATGAAGAGCGGGATTGGACACTTAATGTTTGTGGGTGTGATACTGATAACGAAGGGCGGAAGTGGACGCTTAGTCGTTGTAGGTGTGATACTGATAACAAAGAGTGGGAGTGGACACTTAGTGTTTGTAGGTGTGATACTGATAACGAAGGGCAGACGTGGACACTTAGTGTCTGTAGGTGTGATACTGATAACAAAGAGCGGAAGTGGACGCATAGTCGTTGTAGGTGTGATACTGATAACAAAGAGAGGGAGTGGACTCTTAGGGTTTGTAGGTGTGATACTGATAACGAAGAGCAGAAATGGACACTTAGTGTTTGTAGGTGTGATACTGATAACGAAGGGCAGAAGTGGACGCTTAGTGTCTGTAGGTGTGATATTGATAACGAAGAGTGGGAGTGAACACTTAGTGTCTGTAGGTGTGATATTGATAACGAAGAGTGGGAGTGGATACATTGTGTTTGTAGGTGTGATACTGATAACATATAGCGGTAGTGGACACTTAGTGTTTGTAGGTGTGATACTGATAACAAAGAGCGGTAGTGGACACTTAGTGTCTCTAGGTGTGATACTGATAACGAGGAGCGGTAGTGGACACTTAGTCTTTGTAGGTGTGATACTGATAACAAAGAGCGGGAGTGGACACTTAGTTTTTGTAGGTGTGATACTGATAACGAAGGGCAGAAGTGGACGCTTAGTGTCTGTAGGTGTGATATTGATAACGAAGAGTGGGAGTGAACACTTAGTGCCTGTAGGTGTGATATTGATAACGAATAGTGGGAGTGGATACATTGTGTTTGTAGGTATGCTATTGATAACAAAGAGTGGGAGTGGATACATTGTGTTTGTAGGTGTGATACTGATAACGAAGAGCAGAAATGGACGCTTAGTGTTTGTAGGTGTGATACTGATAACGAAGGGCGGAAGTGGACGCTTAGTGTCTGTAGATGTGATATTTATAACGAAGAGTGGGAGTGAACACTTAGTGTCTGTAGGTGTGATATTGATAATGAAGAGTGGGAGTGAACACTTAGTGTCTGTAGGTGTGATATTGATAATGAAGAGTGGGAGTGAACACTTAGTGTCTGTAGGTGTGATATTGATAACGAAGAGTGGGAGTGAACACTTAATGTCTGTAGGTGTGATATTGATAACGAAGAGTGGGAGTGGATACATTGTGTTTGTAGGTGTGATACTGATATCGAAGAGCAGAAATGGACGCTTAGTGTTTGTAGGTGTGACACTGATAACAAAGAGCGGGAGTGAACACTTAGTGTTTGTGGATGTGATACTGATAACGAAGAGCGGAAGTGGACACTTAGTGTTTGTAGGTGTGATACTGATAACAAAGAGCGGCAGTGGACACTTAGTGTTTGTAAGTGTGATACTGATAACGAAGAGCAGAAGTGGATGCTTAGTGTTTGTAAGTGTGATACTGATAACAAAGAGCAGAAGTGGACGCTTAGTGTTTGTAAGTGTGATACTGATAACAAAGAGCGGAAGTGGACGCTTAGTGTTTGTAAGTGTGATACTGATTACGAAGAGCGGAAGTGGACACTTAGTGTCTGTAGGTGTGATACTGATAAAAAAGAGCGGATGTGAACACTTAGTGTTTGTAGGTGTGATATTGATAATGAAGAGTGGGAGTGAACACTTAGTGTCTGTAGGTGTGATATTGATAACGAAGAGTGGGAGTGAACACTTAGTGTCTGTAGGTGTGATATTGATAACGAAGAGTCGGAGTGGATACATTGTGTTTGTAGGTGTGATACTGATAACGAAGAGCAGAAATGGACGCTTAGTGTTTGTGGGTGTGATAGTGATAACGAAGGGCGGAAGTGGACGCTTAGTGTCTGTAGGTGTGACATTGATAATGAAGATTGGGAGTGAACACTTAGTGTCTGTAGGTGTGATATTGATAATGAAGAGTGGGAGTGAACACTTAGTGTCTGTAGGTGTGATATTGATAACGAAGAGTGGGAGTGGATACATTGTGTTTGCAGGTGTGATACTGATAACGAAGAGCTGAAATGGACGCTTAGTGTTTGTAGGTGTGACACTGATAACAAAGAGCGGGAGTGAACACTTAGTGTTTGTGGATGTGATACTGATAACGAAGAGCGGTAGTGGACACTTAGTGTCTGTAGGTGTGATACTGATAACAAAGAGCGGAAGTGGATACTTAGTGTGTGTAGTTGTGATATTGATAATGAAGAGCGGAAGTGGAAACTTAGTGTCTGTAAGTGTGATGTTGATAACGAAGAGCGGAAGTGGACATGCAGTCTTTGTAAGTGTGATACTGACAACGAAGAGCGGTAGTGGATGCTTAGTGTCTGTAGGTGTGATACTGATAACAAAGAGCGGAAGTGGAAGCTTAGTGTCTGCAGGTGTGATATTGATAATGAAGAGCGGAAGTGTATGTGTAGTCTTTGTAGGTGGGATACTGATAATGAAGAGCGAAAGTGGACGCTTAGTGTCTGTAGCTGTGATATTGATAACGAAGAGCGGAAGTGGATGTATAGTCTTTGTAGGTGTGAAACTGATAACGAAGAGCGATAGTGGACGCTTAATGTCTGTAGGTGTGATATTGTTAACGCAGAGCGGGAGTGGATACATTGTGTTTGTAGGTGTGATACTGATAACAAAGAGCGGAAGTGGATGCTTAGGCTTTGTAGGTGTGATACTGATAACGAAGAGCGGTAGTGGACACTTAGTGTCTGTAGGTGTGATATTGATAACGAAGAGTGGGAGTGTATACATTGTGTTTGTAGGTGTGATACTGATAACAAAGAGCGGGAGTGGACGCTTAGTGTTTGTGGATGTGATACTGTTAACGAAGAGCGGTAGTGGACACTTAGTGTTTGTAGGTGTGATACTGATATCGAAGAGCGGTAGTGGACACTTAGTGTTTGTAAGTGTGATACTGATAACGAAGAGCGGAAGTGGACACTTAGTCTTTGTAAGTGTGATACTGATAATGAAGGGCGGAAGTGGACGCTTAGTGTCTGTAGGTGTGATATTGATAACGAAGAGTGGGAGTGGATAAATTGTGTTTGTAGGTGTGATACTGATAACAAAGAGCGGGAGTGGACGCTTAGTGTTTGTGGATGTGATACTGTTAATGAAGAGCGGTAGTGGACACTTAGTGTTTGTAGGTGTGATACTTATAACGAAGAGCGGTAGTGGACACTTAGTGTCTGTAGGTGCGATATTGATAACGAAGAGTGGGAGTGGATACATTGTGTTTGTAGGTGTGATACTGATAAAAAAGAGCGGGAGTGGACGCTTAGTGTTTGTGGATGTGATACTGTTAACGAAGAGCGGTAGTGGACACTTAGTGTTTATAGGTGTGATACTGATAACGAAGAGCGGTAGTGGACACTTAGTGTTTGTAGGTGTGATACTGATAACGAAGAGCGGTAGTGGACACTTAGTGTTTGTAAGTGAGATACTGATAACGAAGGGCAGAAGTGGACGCTTAGTGTCTGTAGGTGTGATACTGATAACGAAGGGCGGAAGTGGACGCTTAGTGTCTGTAGGTGTGATATTGATAATGAAGAGTGGGAGTGAACACTTAGTGTCTGTAGGTGTGATATTGATAATGAAGAGTGGGAGTGAACACTTAGTGTCTGTAGGTGTGATATTGATAACGAAGAGTGGGAGTGGATACATTGTGTTTGTAGGTGTGATACTGATAACGAAGAGCAGAAATTGACGCTTAGTGTTTGTAGGTGTGACACTGATAACAAAGAGCGGGAGTGAACACTTAGTGTTTGTGGGTGTGATACTGATAACGAAGGGCGGTAGTGGACACTTAGTGTTTGTAGGTGTGATATTGATAACGAAGGGCAGAAGTGGACGCTTAGTGTCTGTAGGTGTGATATTGATAACGAAGAGTGGGAGTGAACACTTAGTGTCTGTAGGTGTGATATTGATAACGAAGAGCGGAAGTGGACACTTAGTCTTTGTAGGTGTGATACTGATAATGAAGGGCGGAAGTGGATGCTTAGTGTCTGTAGGTGTGATATTGATAACGAAGAGTGGGAGTGGATAAATTGTGTTTGTAGGTGTGATACTGATAACAAAGAGCGGGAGTGGACGCTTAGTGTTTGTGGATGTGATACTGTTAATGAAGAGCGGTTGTGGACACTTAGTGTTTGTAGGTGTGATACTGATAACGAGGAGCGGTAGTGGTCACTTAGTGTCCGTAGGTGTGATATTGATAACGAAGAGTGGGAGTGGATACATTGTGTTTGTAGGTGTGATACTGATAAAAAAGAGCGGGAGTGGACATTTAGTGTTTGTGGATGTGATACTGTTAACGAAGAGCGGTAGTGGGCACTTAGTGTTTGTAGGTGTGATACTGATAACGAAGAGCGGTAGTGGACACTTAGTGTTTGTAAGTGTGATACTGATAACGAAGGGCAGAAGTGGACGCTTAGAGTCTGTAGGTGTGATACTGATAACGAAGGGCGGAAGTGGACGTTTAGTGTCTGTAGGTGTGATATTGATAATGAAGAGTGGGAGTGAACACTTAGTGTCTGTAGGTGTGATATTGATAACGAAGAGTGGGAGTGGATACATTGTGTTTGTAGGTGTGATACTGATAACGAAGAGCAGAAATTGACGCTCAGTGTTTGTAGGTGTGACACTGATAACAAAGAGCGGGAGTGAACACTTAGTGTTTGTGGGTGTGATACTGATAATGAAGGGCGATAGTGGACACTTAGTGTTTGTAGGTGTGATATTGATAACGAAGGGCAGAAGTGGACGCTTAGTGTCTGTAGGTGTGATATTGATAACGAAGAGTGGGAGTGAACACTTAGTGTATGTAGGTGTGATATTGATAACGAAGAGTGGGAGTGGATACATTGTGTTTGTAGGTGTGATACTGATAACGAAGAGCGGAAGTGAACACTTAGTGTTTGTAGGTGTGATATTGATAACGAAGGGCGGTAGTGGACACTTAGTGCCTGTAGGTGTGATATTGATAATGAAGAGTGGGAGTGAACACTTAGTGTCTGTAGGTGTGATATTGATAATGAAGAGTGGGAGTGAACACTTAGTGTCTGTAGGTGTGATATTGATAACGAAGAGTGGGAGTGGATACATTGTGTTTGTAGGTGTGATACTGATAACGAAGAGCAGAAATGGACGCTTAGTGTTTGTAGGTGTGATACTGATAACGAAGGGCGGAAGTGGACGCTTAGTGTCTGTAGGTGTGATATTGATAATGAAGATTGGGAGTGAACACTTAGTGTCTGTAGGTGTGATATTGATAATGAAGAGTGGGAGTGAACACTTAGTGTCTGTAGGTGTGATATTGATAACGAAGAGTGGGAGTGAACACTTAGTGTCTGTAGGTGTGATATTGATAACGAAGAGTGGGAGTGGATACATTGTGTTTGTAGGTGTGATACTGATATCGAAGAGCAGAAATGGACGCTTAGTGTTTGTAGGTGTGACACTGATAACAAAGAGCGGGAGTGAACACTTAGTGTTTGTGGATGTGATACTGATAACGAAGAGCGGAAGTGGACACTTAGTGTTTGTAGGTGTGATACTGATAACAAAGAGCGGCAGTGGACACTTAGTGTTTGTAAGTGTGATACTGATAACGAAGAGCAGAAGTGGACGCTTAGTGTTTGTAAGTGTGATACTGATAACAAAGAGCAGAAGTGGACGCTTAGTGTTTGTAAGTGTGATACTGATAACAAAGAGCGGAAGTGGACGCTTAGTGTTTGTAAGTGTGATACTGATTACGAAGAGTGGAAGTGGACACTTAGTGTCTGTAGGTGTGATACTGATAAAAAAGAGCGGAAGTGAGCACTTAGTGTTTGTAGGTGTGATATTGATAATGAAGAGTGGGAGTGAACACTTAGTGTCTGTAGGTGTGATATTGATAACGAAGAGTGGGAGTGAACACTTAGTGTCTGTAGGTGTGATATTGATAACGAAGAGTGGGAGTGGATACATTGTGTTTGTAGGTGTGATACTGATAACGAAGAGCAGAAATGGACGCTTAGTGTTTGTGGGTGTGATAGTGATAACGAAGGGCGGAAGTGGACGCTTAGTGTCTGTAGGTGTGATATTGATAATGAAGATTGGGAGTGAACACTTAGTGTCTGTAGGTGTGATATTGATAATGAAGAGTGGGAGTGGATACATTGTGTTTGTAGGTGTGATACTGATATCGAAGAGCAGAAATGGACGCTTAGTGTTTGTAGGTGTGACACTGATAACAAAGAGCGGGAGTGAACACTTAGTGTTTGTGGATGTGATACTGATAACGAAGAGCGGAAGTGAACACTTAGTGTTTGTAGGTGTGATACTGATAACAAAGAGCGGCAGTGGACACTTAGTGTTTGTAAGTGTGATACTGATAACGAAGAGCAGAAGTGGACGCTTAGTGTTTGTAAGTGTGATACTGATAACAAAGAGCAGAAGTGGACGCTTAGTGTTTGTAAGTGTGATACTGATAACAAAGAGCGGAAGTGGACGCTTAGTGTTTGTAAGTGTGATACTGATTACGAAGAGCGGAAGTGGACACTTAGTGTCTGTAGGTGTGATACTGATAACAAAGAGCGGGAGTGAACACTTAGTGTTTGTAGGTGTGATATTGATAATGAAGAGTGGGAGTGAACACTTAGTGTCTGTAGGTGTGATATTGATAACGAAGAGTGGGAGTGAACACTTAGTGTCTGTAGGTGTGATATTGATAACGAAGAGTGGGAGTGGATACATTGTGTTTGTAGGTGCGATACTGATAACGAAGAGCAGAAATGGACGCTTAGTGATTGTGGGTGTGATAGTGATAACGAAGGGCGGAAGTAGACGCTTAGTGTCTGTAGGTGTGATATTGATAATGAAGATTGGGAGTGAACACTTAGTGTCTGTAGGTGTGATATTGATAATGAAGAGTGGGAGTGAACACTTAGTGTCTGTAGGTGTGATATTGATAACGAAGAGTGGGAGTGGATACATTGTGTTTGCAGGTGTGATACTGATAACGAAGAGCAGAAATGGACGCTTAGTGTTTGTAGGTGTGACACTGATAACAAAGAGCGGGAGTGAACACTTAGTGTTTGTGGATGTGATACTGATAACGAAGAGCGGTAGTGGACACTTAGTGTCTGTAGGTGTGATACTGATAACAAAGAGCGGAAGTGGATACTTAGTGTGTGTAGTTGTGATATTGATAATGAAGAGTGGGAGTGGATACATTGTGTTTGTAGGTGTGATACTGATAACGAAGAGCGGAAGTGAACACTTAGTGTTTGTAGGTGTGATATTGATAACGAAGGGCGGTAGTGGACACTTAGTGCCTGTAGGTGTGATATTGATAATGAAGAGCGGAAGTGGAAACTTAGTGTCTGTAAGTGTGATGTTGATAACGAAGAGCGGAAGTGGACATGCAGTCTTTGTAAGTGTGATACTGACAACGAAGAGCGGTAGTGGATGCTTAGTGTCTGTAGGTGTGATACTGATAACAAAGAGCGGAAGTGGAAGCTTAGTGTCTGCAGGTGTGATATTGATAATGAAGAGCGGAAGTGGACGTGTAGTCTTTGTAGTTGGGATACTGATAATGAAGAGCGAAAGTGGACGCTTAGTGTCTGTAGCTGTGATATTGATAACGAAGAGCGGAAGTGGATGTATAGTCTTTGTAGGTGTGAAACTGATAACGAAGAGCGATAGTGGACGCTTAATGTCTGTAGGTGTGATATTGTTAACGCAGAGCGGGAGTGGATACATTGTGTTTGTAGGTGTGATACTGATAACAAAGAGCGGAAGTGGATGCTTAGGCTTTGTAGGTGTGATACTGATAACGAAGAGCGGTAGTGGACACTTAGTGTCTGTAGGTGTGATATTGATAACGAAGAGTGGGAGTGTGTACATTGTGTTTGTAGGTGTGATACTGATAACAAAGAGCGGGAGTGGACGCTTAGTGTTTGTGGATGTGATACTGTTAACGAAGAGCGGTAGTGGACACTTAGTGTTTGTAGGTGTGATACTGATATCGAAGAGCGGTAGTGGACACTTAGTGTTTGTAAGTGTGATACTGATAACGAAGAGCGGAAGTGGACACTTAGTCTTTGTAAGTGTGATACTGATAATGAAGGGCGGAAGTGGACGCTTAGTGTCTGTAGGTGTGATATTGATAACGAAGAGTGGGAGTGGATAAATTGTGTTTGTAGGTGTGATACTGATAACAAAGAGCGGGAGTGGACGCTTAGTGTTTGTGGATGTGATACTGTTAATGAAGAGCGGTAGTGGACACTTAGTGTTTGTAGGTGTGATACTGATAACGAAGAGCGGTAGTGGACACTTAGTGTCTGTAGGTGCGATATTGATAACGAAGAGTGGGAGTGGATACATTGTGTTTGTAGGTGTGATACTGATAAAAAAGAGCGGGAGTGGACGCTTAGTGTTTGTGGATGTGATACTGTTAACGAAGAGCGGTAGTGGACACTTAGTGTTTATAGGTGTGATACTGATAACGAAGAGCGGTAGTGGACACTTAGTGTTTGTAGGTGTGATACTGATAACGAAGAGCGGTAGTGGACACTTAGTGTTTGTAAGTGTGATACTGATAACGAAGGGCAGAAGTGGACGCTTTGTGTCTGTAGGTGTGATACTGATAACGAAGGGCGGAAGTGGACGCTTAGTGTCTGTAGGTGTGATATTGATAATGAAGAGTGGGAGTGAACACTTAGTGTCTGTAGGTGTGATATTGATAATGAAAAGTGGGAGTGAACACTTAGTGTCTGTAGGTGTGATATTGATAACGAAGAGTGGGAGTGGATACATTGTGTTTGTAGGTGTGATACTGATAACGAAGAGCAGAAATTGACGCTTAGTGTTTGTAGGTGTGACACTGATAACAAAGAGCGGGAGTGAACACTTAGTGTTTGTGGGTGTGATACTGATAACGACGGGCGGTAGTGGACACTTAGTGTTTGTAGGTGTGATATTGATAACGAAGGGCAGAAGTGGACGCTTAGTGTCTGTAGGTGTGATATTGATAACGAAGAGTGGGAGTGAACACTTAGTGTCTGTAGGTGTCATATTGATAACGAAGAGCGGAAGTGGACACTTAGTCTTTGTAGGTGTGATACTGATAATGAAGGGCGGAAGTGGATGCTTAGTGTCTGTAGGTGTGATATTGATAACGAAGAGTGGGAGTGGATAAATTGTGTTTGTAGGTGTGATACTGATAACAAAGAGCGGGAGTGGACGCTTAGTGTTTGTGGATGTGATACTGTTAATGAAGAGCGGTAGTGGACACTTAGTGTTTGTAGGTGTGATACTGATAACGAGGAGCGGTAGTGGTCACTTAGTGTCCGTAGGTGTGATATTGATAACGAAGAGTGGGAGTGGATACATTGTGTTTGTAGGTGTGATACTGATAAAAAAGAGCGGGAGTGGACATTTAGTGTTTGTGGATGTTATACTGTTAACGAAGAGCGGTAGTGGGCACTTAGTGTTTGTAGGTGTGATACTGATAACGAAGAGCGGTCGTGGACACTTAGTGTTTGTTAGTGTGATACTGATAACGAAGGGCAGAAGTGGACGCTTAGAGTCTGTAGGTGTGATACTGATAACGAAGGGCGGAAGTGGACGTTTAGTGTCTGTAGGTGTGATATTGATAATGAAGAGTGGGAGTGAACACTTAGTGTCTGTAGGTGTGATATTGATAACGAAGAGTGGGAGTGGATACATTGTGTTTGTAGGTGTGATACTGATAACGAAGAGCGGAAGTGAACACTTAGTGTTTGTAGGTGTGATATTGATAACGAATGGCGGTAGTGGACACTTAGTGCCTGTAGGTGTGATATTGATAATGAAGAGCGGGATTGGACACTTAGTGTTTGTGGGTGTGATACTGATAACGAAGGGCGGAAGTGGACGCTTAGTCGTTGTAGGTGTGATACTGATAACAAAGAGTGGGAGTGGACACTTAGTGTTTGTAGGTGTGATACTGATAACGAAGGGCAGAAGTGGACACTTAGTGTCTGTAGGTGTGATACTGATAACAAAGAGCGGAAGTGGACGCATAGCCGTTGTAGGTGTGATACTGATAACAAAGAGAGGGAGTGGACTCTTAGTGTTTGTAGGTGTGATACTGATAACGAAGAGCAGAAATGGACACTTAGTGTTTGTAGGTGTGACACTGATAACAAAGAGCGGGAGTGAACACTTAGTGTTTGTGGGTGTGATACTGATAACGAAGGGCGGTAGTGGACACTTAGTGTTTGTAGGTGTGATATTGATAACGAAGGGCAGAAGTGGGCGCTTAGTGTCTGTAGGTGTGATATTGATAACGAAGAGTGGGAGTGAACACTTAGTGTCTGTAGGTGTGATATTGATAACGAAGAGTGGGAGTGGATACATTGCGTTTGTAGGTGTGATACTGATAACGAAGAGCAGAAATTGACGCTTAGTGTTTGTAGGTGTGACACTGATAACAAAGAGCGGGAGTGAACACTTAGTGTTTGTGGGTGTGATACTGATAACGAAGGGCGGTAGTGGACACTTAGTGTTTGTAGGTGTGATATTGATAACGAAGGGCAGAAGTGGACGCTTAGTGTCTGTAGGTGTGATATTGATAACGAAGAGTGGGAGTGAACACTTAGTGTCTGTAGGTGTGATATTGATAACGAAGAGCGGAAGTGGACACTTAGTGTTTGTAGGTGTGATACTGATAATGAAGGGCGGAAGTGGATGCTTAGTGTCTGTAGGTGTGATATTGATAACGAAGAGTGGGAGTGGATAAATTGTGTTTGTAGGTGTGATACTGATAACAAAGAGCGGGAGTGGACGCTTAGTGTTTGTGGATGTGATACTGTTATTGAAGAGCGGTTGTGGACACTTAGTGTTTGTAGGTGTGATACTGATAACGAGGAGCGGTAGTGGTCACTTAGTGTCCGTAGGTGTGATATTGATAACGAAGAGTGGGAGTGGATACATTGTGTTTGTAGGTGTGATACTGATAAAAAAGAGCGGGAGTGGACATTTAGTGTTTGTGGATGTGATACTGTTAACGAAGAGCGGTAGTGGGCACTTAGTGTTTGTAGGTGTGATACTGATAACGAAGAGCGGTAGTGGACACTTAGTGTTTGTAAGTGTGATACTGATAACGAAGGGCAGAAGTGGACGCTTAGAGTCTGTAGGTGTGATACTGATAACGAAGGGCGGAAGTGGACGTTTAGTGTCTGTAGGTGTGATATTGATAATGAAGAGTGGGAGTGAACACTTAGTGTCTGTAGGTGTGATATTGATAACGAAGAGTGGGAGTGGATACATTGTGTTTGTAGGTGTGATACTGATAACGAAGAGCAGAAATTGACGCTCAGTGTTTGTAGGTGTGACACTGATAACAAAGAGCGGGAGTGAACACTTAGTGTTTGTGGGTGTGATACTGATAATGAAGGGCGATAGTGGACACTTAGTGTTTGTAGGTGTGATATTGATAACGAAGGGCAGAAGTGGACGCTTAGTGTCTGTAGGTGTGATATTGATAACGAAGAGTGGGAGTGAACACTTAGTGTATGTAGGTGTGATATTGATAACGAAGAGTGGGAGTGGATACATTGTGTTTGTAGGTGTGATACTGATAACGAAGAGCGGAAGTGAACACTTAGTGTTTGTAGGTGTGATATTGATAACGAAGGGCGGTAGTGGACACTTAGTGCCTGTAGGTGTGATATTGATAATGAAGAGTGGGAGTGAACACTTAGTGTCTGTAGGTGTGATATTGATAATGAAGAGTGGGAGTGAACACTTAGTGTCTGTAGGTGTGATATTGATAACGAAGAGTGGGAGTGGATACATTGTGTTTGTAGGTGTGATACTGATAACGAAGAGCAGAAATGGACGCTTAGTGTTTGTAGGTGTGATACTGATAACGAAGGGCGGAAGTGGACGCTTAGTGTCTGTAGGTGTGATATTGATAATGAAGATTGGGAGTGAACACTTAGTGTCTGTAGGTGTGATATTGATAATGAAGAGTGGGAGTGAACACTTAGTGTCTGTAGGTGTGATATTGATAACGAAGAGTGGGAGTGAACACTTAGTGTCTGTAGGTGTGATATTGATAACGAAGAGTGGGAGTGGATACATTGTGTTTGTAGGTGTGATACTGATATCGAAGAGCAGAAATGGACGCTTAGTGTTTGTAGGTGTGACACTGATAACAAAGAGCGGGAGTGAACACTTAGTGTTTGTGGATGTGATACTGATAACGAAGAGCGGAAGTGGACACTTAGTGTTTGTAGGTGTGATACTGATAACAAAGAGCGGCAGTGGACACTTAGTGTTTGTAAGTGTGATACTGATAACGAAGAGCAGAAGTGGACGCTTAGTGTTTGTAAGTGTGATACTGATAACAAAGAGCAGAAGTGGACGCTTAGTGTTTGTAAGTGTGATACTGATAACAAAGAGCGGAAGTGGACGCTTAGTGTTTGTAAGTGTGATACTGATTACGAAGAGTGGAAGTGGACACTTAGTGTCTGTAGGTGTGATACTGATAAAAAAGAGCGGAAGTGAACACTTAGTGTTTGTAGGTGTGATATTGATAATGAAGAGTGGGAGTGAACACTTAGTGTCTGTAGGTGTGATATTGATAACGAAGAGTGGGAGTGAACACTTAGTGTCTGTAGGTGTGATATTGATAACGAAGAGTGGGAGTGGATACATTGTGTTTGTAGGTGTGATACTGATAACGAAGAGCAGAAATGGACGCTTAGTGTTTGTGGGTGTGATAGTGATAACGAAGGGCGGAAGTGGACGCTTAGTGTCTGTAGGTGTGATATTGATAATGAAGATTGGGAGTGAACACTTAGTGTCTGTAGGTGTGATATTGATAATGAAGAGTGGGAGTGGATACATTGTGTTTGTAGGTGTGATACTGATATCGAAGAGCAGAAATGGACGCTTAGTGTTTGTAGGTGTGACACTGATAACAAAGAGCGGGAGTGAACACTTAGTGTTTGTGGATGTGATACTGATAACGAAGAGCGGAAGTGGACACTTAGTGTTTGTAGGTGTGATACTGATAACAAAGAGCGGCAGTGGACACTTAGTGTTTGTAAGTGTGATACTGATAACGAAGAGCAGAAGTGGACGCTTAGTGTTTGTAAGTGTGATACTGATAACAAAGAGCAGAAGTGGACGCTTAGTGTTTGTAAGTGTGATACTGATAACAAAGAGCGGAAGTGGACGCTTAGTGTTTGTAAGTGTGATACTGATTACGAAGAGCGGAAGTGGACACTTAGTGTCTGTAGGTGTGATACTGATAACAAAGAGCGGGAGTGAACACTTAGTGTTTGTAGGTGTGATATTGATAATGAAGAGTGGGAGTGAACACTTAGTGTCTGTAGGTGTGATATTGATAACGAAGAGTGGGAGTGAACACTTAGTGTCTGTAGGTGTGATATTGATAACGAAGAGTGGGAGTGGATACATTGTGTTTGTAGGTGCGATACTGATAACGAAGAGCAGAAATGGACGCTTAGTGATTGTGGGTGTGATAGTGATAACGAAGGGCGGAAGTAGACGCTTAGTGTCTGTAGGTGTGATATTGATAATGAAGATTGGGAGTGAACACTTAGTGTCTGTAGGTGTGATATTGATAATGAAGAGTGGGAGTGAACACTTAGTGTCTGTAGGTGTGATATTGATAACGAAGAGTGGGAGTGGATACATTGTGTTTGCAGGTGTGATACTGATAACGAAGAGCAGAAATGGACGCTTAGTGTTTGTAGGTGTGACACTGATAACAAAGAGCGGGAGTGAACACTTAGTGTTTGTGGATGTGATACTGATAACGAAGAGCGGTAGTGGACACTTAGTGTCTGTAGGTGTGATACTGATAACAAAGAGCGGAAGTGGATACTTAGTGTGTGTAGTTGTGATATTGATAATGAAGAGTGGGAGTGGATACATTGTGTTTGTAGGTGTGATACTGATAACGAAGAGCGGAAGTGAACACTTAGTGTTTGTAGGTGTGATATTGATAACGAAGGGCGGTAGTGGACACTTAGTGCCTGTAGGTGTGATATTGATAATGAAGAGCGGAAGTGGAAACTTAGTGTCTGTAAGTGTGATGTTGATAACGAAGAGCGGAAGTGGACATGCAGTCTTTGTAAGTGTGATACTGACAACGAAGAGCGGTAGTGGATGCTTAGTGTCTGTAGGTGTGATACTGATAACAAAGAGCGGAAGTGGAAGCTTAGTGTCTGCAGGTGTGATATTGATAATGAAGAGCGGAAGTGGACGTGTAGTCTTTGTAGTTGGGATACTGATAATGAAGAGCGAAAGTGGACGCTTAGTGTCTGTAGCTGTGATATTGATAACGAAGAGCGGAAGTGGATGTATAGTCTTTGTAGGTGTGAAACTGATAACGAAGAGCGATAGTGGACGCTTAATGTCTGTAGGTGTGATATTGTTAACGCAGAGCGGGAGTGGATACATTGTGTTTGTAGGTGTGATACTGATAACAAAGAGCGGAAGTGGATGCTTAGGCTTTGTAGGTGTGATACTGATAACGAAGAGCGGTAGTGGACACTTAGTGTCTGTAGGTGTGATATTGATAACGAAGAGTGGGAGTGTGTACATTGTGTTTGTAGGTGTGATACTGATAACAAAGAGCGGGAGTGGACGCTTAGTGTTTGTGGATGTGATACTGTTAACGAAGAGCGGTAGTGGACACTTAGTGTTTGTAGGTGTGATACTGATATCGAAGAGCGGTAGTGGACACTTAGTGTTTGTAAGTGTGATACTGATAACGAAGAGCGGAAGTGGACACTTAGTCTTTGTAAGTGTGATACTGATAATGAAGGGCGGAAGTGGACGCTTAGTGTCTGTAGGTGTGATATTGATAACGAAGAGTGGGAGTGGATAAATTGTGTTTGTAGGTGTGATACTGATAACAAAGAGCGGGAGTGGACGCTTAGTGTTTGTGGATGTGATACTGTTAATGAAGAGCGGTAGTGGACACTTAGTGTTTGTAGGTGTGATACTGATAACGAAGAGCGGTAGTGGACACTTAGTGTCTGTAGGTGCGATATTGATAACGAAGAGTGGGAGTGGATACATTGTGTTTGTAGGTGTGATACTGATAAAAAAGAGCGGGAGTGGACGCTTAGTGTTTGTGGATGTGATACTGTTAACGAAGAGCGGTAGTGGACACTTAGTGTTTATAGGTGTGATACTGATAACGAAGAGCGGTAGTGGACACTTAGTGTTTGTAGGTGTGATACTGATAACGAAGGGCAGAAGTGGACGCTTAGAGTCTGTAGGTGTGATACTGATAACGAAGGGCGGAAGTGGACGTTTAGTGTCTGTAGGTGTGATATTGATAATGAAGAGTGGGAGTGAACACTTAGTGTCTGTAGGTGTGATATTGATAACGAAGAGTGGGAGTGGATACATTGTGTTTGTAGGTGTGATACTGATAACGAAGAGCAGAAATTGACGCTCAGTGTTTGTAGGTGTGACACTGATAACAAAGAGCGGGAGTGAACACTTAGTGTTTGTGGGTGTGATACTGATAATGAAGGGCGATAGTGGACACTTAGTGTTTGTAGGTGTGATATTGATAACGAAGGGCAGAAGTGGACGCTTAGTGTCTGTAGGTGTGATATTGATAACGAAGAGTGGGAGTGAACACTTAGTGTATGTAGGTGTGATATTGATAACGAAGAGTGGGAGTGGATACATTGTGTTTGTAGGTGTGATACTGATAACGAAGAGCGGAAGTGAACACTTAGTGTTTGTAGGTGTGATATTGATAACGAAGGGCGGTAGTGGACACTTAGTGCCTGTAGGTGTGATATTGATAATGAAGAGTGGGAGTGAACACTTAGTGTCTGTAGGTGTGATATTGATAATGAAGAGTGGGAGTGAACACTTAGTGTCTGTAGGTGTGATATTGATAACGAAGAGTGGGAGTGGATACATTGTGTTTGTAGGTGTGATACTGATAACGAAGAGCAGAAATGGACGCTTAGTGTTTGTAGGTGTGATACTGATAACGAAGGGCGGAAGTGGACGCTTAGTGTCTGTAGGTGTGATATTGATAATGAAGATTGGGAGTGAACACTTAGTGTCTGTAGGTGTGATATTGATAATGAAGAGTGGGAGTGAACACTTAGTGTCTGTAGGTGTGATATTGATAACGAAGAGTGGGAGTGAACACTTAGTGTCTGTAGGTGTGATATTGATAACGAAGAGTGGGAGTGGATACATTGTGTTTGTAGGTGTGATACTGATATCGAAGAGCAGAAATGGACGCTTAGTGTTTGTAGGTGTGACACTGATAACAAAGAGCGGGAGTGAACACTTAGTGTTTGTGGATGTGATACTGATAACGAAGAGCGGAAGTGGACACTTAGTGTTTGTAGGTGTGATACTGATAACAAAGAGCGGCAGTGGACACTTAGTGTTTGTAAGTGTGATACTGATAACGAAGAGCAGAAGTGGACGCTTAGTGTTTGTAAGTGTGATACTGATAACAAAGAGCAGAAGTGGACGCTTAGTGTTTGTAAGTGTGATACTGATAACAAAGAGCGGAAGTGGACGCTTAGTGTTTGTAAGTGTGATACTGATTACGAAGAGTGGAAGTGGACACTTAGTGTCTGTAGGTGTGATACTGATAAAAAAGAGCGGAAGTGAACACTTAGTGTTTGTAGGTGTGATATTGATAATGAAGAGTGGGAGTGAACACTTAGTGTCTGTAGGTGTGATATTGATAACGAAGAGTGGGAGTGAACACTTAGTGTCTGTAGGTGTGATATTGATAACGAAGAGTGGGAGTGGATACATTGTGTTTGTAGGTGTGATACTGATAACGAAGAGCAGAAATGGACGCTTAGTGTTTGTGGGTGTGATAGTGATAACGAAGGGCGGAAGTGGACGCTTAGTGTCTGTAG
The DNA here is from genome assembly GCA_031216915.1 of Pictodentalium vernedei. NCBI lineage: Eukaryota > Metazoa > Mollusca > Scaphopoda > Dentaliida > Dentaliidae > Pictodentalium > Pictodentalium vernedei. Next base: position 859,183,940 of record CM062296.1, on the reverse strand, counting down.
GTGTGATATTGATAATGAAGATTGGGAGTGAACACTTAGTGTCTGTAGGTGTGATATTGATAATGAAGAGTGGGAGTGGATACATTGTGTTTGTAGGTGTGATACTGATATCGAAGAGCAGAAATGGACGCTTAGTGTTTGTAGGTGTGACACTGATAACAAAGAGCGGGAGTGAACACTTAGTGTTTGTGGATGTGATACTGATAACGAAGAGCGGAAGTGGACACTTAGTGTTTGTAGGTGTGATACTGATAACAAAGAGCGGCAGTGGACACTTAGTGTTTGTAAGTGTGATACTGATAACGAAGAGCAGAAGTGGACGCTTAGTGTTTGTAAGTGTGATACTGATAACAAAGAGCAGAAGTGGACGCTTAGTGTTTGTAAGTGTGATACTGATAACAAAGAGCGGAAGTGGACGCTTAGTGTTTGTAAGTGTGATACTGATTACGAAGAGCGGAAGTGGACACTTAGTGTCTGTAGGTGTGATACTGATAACAAAGAGCGGGAGTGAACACTTAGTGTTTGTAGGTGTGATATTGATAATGAAGAGTGGGAGTGAACACTTAGTGTCTGTAGGTGTGATATTGATAACGAAGAGTGGGAGTGAACACTTAGTGTCTGTAGGTGTGATATTGATAACGAAGAGTGGGAGTGGATACATTGTGTTTGTAGGTGCGATACTGATAACGAAGAGCAGAAATGGACGCTTAGTGATTGTGGGTGTGATAGTGATAACGAAGGGCGGAAGTAGACGCTTAGTGTCTGTAGGTGTGATATTGATAATGAAGATTGGGAGTGAACACTTAGTGTCTGTAGGTGTGATATTGATAATGAAGAGTGGGAGTGAACACTTAGTGTCTGTAGGTGTGATATTGATAACGAAGAGTGGGAGTGGATACATTGTGTTTGCAGGTGTGATACTGATAACGAAGAGCAGAAATGGACGCTTAGTGTTTGTAGGTGTGACACTGATAACAAAGAGCGGGAGTGAACACTTAGTGTTTGTGGATGTGATACTGATAACGAAGAGCGGTAGTGGACACTTAGTGTCTGTAGGTGTGATACTGATAACAAAGAGCGGAAGTGGATACTTAGTGTGTGTAGTTGTGATATTGATAATGAAGAGTGGGAGTGGATACATTGTGTTTGTAGGTGTGATACTGATAACGAAGAGCGGAAGTGAACACTTAGTGTTTGTAGGTGTGATATTGATAACGAAGGGCGGTAGTGGACACTTAGTGCCTGTAGGTGTGATATTGATAATGAAGAGCGGAAGTGGAAACTTAGTGTCTGTAAGTGTGATGTTGATAACGAAGAGCGGAAGTGGACATGCAGTCTTTGTAAGTGTGATACTGACAACGAAGAGCGGTAGTGGATGCTTAGTGTCTGTAGGTGTGATACTGATAACAAAGAGCGGAAGTGGAAGCTTAGTGTCTGCAGGTGTGATATTGATAATGAAGAGCGGAAGTGGACGTGTAGTCTTTGTAGTTGGGATACTGATAATGAAGAGCGAAAGTGGACGCTTAGTGTCTGTAGCTGTGATATTGATAACGAAGAGCGGAAGTGGATGTATAGTCTTTGTAGGTGTGAAACTGATAACGAAGAGCGATAGTGGACGCTTAATGTCTGTAGGTGTGATATTGTTAACGCAGAGCGGGAGTGGATACATTGTGTTTGTAGGTGTGATACTGATAACAAAGAGCGGAAGTGGATGCTTAGGCTTTGTAGGTGTGATACTGATAACGAAGAGCGGTAGTGGACACTTAGTGTCTGTAGGTGTGATATTGATAACGAAGAGTGGGAGTGTGTACATTGTGTTTGTAGGTGTGATACTGATAACAAAGAGCGGGAGTGGACGCTTAGTGTTTGTGGATGTGATACTGTTAACGAAGAGCGGTAGTGGACACTTAGTGTTTGTAGGTGTGATACTGATATCGAAGAGCGGTAGTGGACACTTAGTGTTTGTAAGTGTGATACTGATAACGAAGAGCGGAAGTGGACACTTAGTCTTTGTAAGTGTGATACTGATAATGAAGGGCGGAAGTGGACGCTTAGTGTCTGTAGGTGTGATATTGATAACGAAGAGTGGGAGTGGATAAATTGTGTTTGTAGGTGTGATACTGATAACAAAGAGCGGGAGTGGACGCTTAGTGTTTGTGGATGTGATTCTGTTAATGAAGAGCGGTAGTGGACACTTAGTGTTTGTAGGTGTGATACTGATAACGAAGAGCGGTAGTGGACACTTAGTGTCTGTAGGTGCGATATTGATAACGAAGAGTGGGAGTGGATACATTGTGTTTGTAGGTGTGATACTGATAAAAAAGAGCGGGAGTGGACGCTTAGTGTTTGTGGATGTGATACTGTTAACGAAGAGCGGTAGTGGACACTTAGTGTTTATAGGTGTGATACTGATAACGAAGAGCGGTAGTGGACACTTAGTGTTTGTAGGTGTGATACTGATAACGAAGAGCGGTAGTGGACACTTAGTGTTTGTAAGTGTGATACTGATAACGAAGGGCAGAAGTGGACGCTTTGTGTCTGTAGGTGTGATACTGATAACGAAGGGCGGAAGTGGACGCTTAGTGTCTGTAGGTGTGATATTGATAATGAAGAGTGGGAGTGAACACTTAGTGTCTGTAGGTGTGATATTGATAATGAAAAGTGGGAGTGAACACTTAGTGTCTGTAGGTGTGATATTGATAACGAAGAGTGGGAGTGGATACATTGTGTTTGTAGGTGTGATACTGATAACGAAGAGCAGAAATTGACGCTTAGTGTTTGTAGGTGTGACACTGATAACAAAGAGCGGGAGTGAACACTTAGTGTTTGTGGGTGTGATACTGATAACGACGGGCGGTAGTGGACACTTAGTGTTTGTAGGTGTGATATTGATAACGAAGGGCAGAAGTGGACGCTTAGTGTCTGTAGGTGTGATATTGATAACGAAGAGTGGGAGTGAACACTTAGTGTCTGTAGGTGTCATATTGATAACGAAGAGCGGAAGTGGACACCTAGTCTTTGTAGGTGTGATACTGATAATGAAGGGCGGAAGTGGATGCTTAGTGTCTGTAGGTGTGATATTGATAACGAAGAGTGGGAGTGGATAAATTGTGTTTGTAGGTGTGATACTGATAACAAAGAGCGGGAGTGGACGCTTAGTGTTTGTGGATGTGATACTGTTAATGAAGAGCGGTAGTGGACACTTAGTGTTTGTAGGTGTGATACTGATAACGAGGAGCGGTAGTGGTCACTTAGTGTCCGTAGGTGTGATATTGATAACGAAGAGTGGGAGTGGATACATTGTGTTTGTAGGTGTGATACTGATAAAAAAGAGCGGGAGTGGACATTTAGTGTTTGTGGATGTTATACTGTTAACGAAGAGCGGTAGTGGGCACTTAGTGTTTGTAGGTGTGATACTGATAACGAAGAGCGGTAGTGGACACTTAGTGTTTGTTAGTGTGATACTGATAACGAAGGGCAGAAGTGGACGCTTAGAGTCTGTAGGTGTGATATTGATAATGAAGAGTGGGAGTGAACACTTAGTGTCTGTAGGTGTGATATTGATAACGAAGAGTGGGAGTGGATACATTGTGTTTGTAGGTGTGATACTGATAACGAAGAGCGGAAGTGAACACTTAGTGTTTGTAGGTGTGATATTGATAACGAATGGCGGTAGTGGACACTTAGTGCCTGTAGGTGTGATATTGATAATGAAGAGCGGGATTGGACACTTAGTGTTTGTGGGTGTGATACTGATAACGAAGGGCGGAAGTGGACGCTTAGTCGTTGTAGGTGTGATACTGATAACAAAGAGTGGGAGTGGACACTTAGTGTTTGTAGGTGTGATACTGATAACGAAGGGCAGAAGTGGACACTTAGTGTCTGTAGGTGTGATACTGATAACAAAGAGCGGAAGTGGACGCATAGCCGTTGTAGGTGTGATACTGATAACAAAGAGAGGGAGTGGACTCTTAGTGTTTGTAGGTGTGATACTGATAACGAAGAGCAGAAATGGACACTTAGTGTTTGTAGGTGTGACACTGATAACAAAGAGCGGGAGTGAACACTTAGTGTTTGTGGGTGTGATACTGATAACGAAGGGCGGTAGTGGACACTTAGTGTTTGTAGGTGTGATATTGATAACGAAGGGCAGAAGTGGGCGCTTAGTGTCTGTAGGTGTGATATTGATAACGAAGAGTGGGAGTGAACACTTAGTGTCTGTAGGTGTGATATTGATAACGAAGAGTGGGAGTGGATACATTGTGTTTGTAGGTGTGATACTGATAACGAAGAGCAGAAAGTGACGCTTAGTGTTTGTAGGTGTGACACTGATAACAAAGAGCGGGAGTGAACACTTAGTGTTTGTGGGTGTGATACTGATAACGAAGGGCGGTAGTGGACACTTAGTGTTTGTAGGTGTGATATTGATAACGAAGGGCAGAAGTGGACGCTTAGTGTCTGTAGGTGTGATATTGATAACGAAGAGTGGGAGTGAAAACTTAGTGTCTGTAGGTGTGATATTGATAACGAAGGGCGGTAGTGGACACTTAGTGTCTGTAGGTGTGATATTGATAACAAAGAGCGGGAGTGGACACTTAGTGTTTGTGGGTGTGATACTGATAACGAAGGGCGGAAGTGGGCGCTTAGTCGTTGTAGGTGTGATACTGATAACAAAGAGTGGGAGTGGACTCTTAGTGTTTGTAGGTGTGATACTGATAGCGAAGGGCAGAAGTGGACACTTAGTGTCTGTAGGTGTGATACTGATAACAATGAGCGGAAGTGGACGCTTAGTCGTTGTAGGTGTGATACTGATAACAAAGAGCGGGAGTGGACACTTAGTGTTTGTAGGTGTGATACTGATAACGAAGGGGAGAAGTGGACGCTTAGTGTCTGTAGGTGTAATATTGATAACGAAGAGAGGGAGTGAACACTTAGTGTCTGTAGGTGTGATATTGATAACGAATAGTTGGAGTGGATACATTGTGTTTGTAGGTATGATATTGATAACGAAGAGTGGGAGTGGATACATTGTGTTTGTAGGTGTGATACTGATAACAAAGAGCGGTAGTGGACACTTAGTGTTTGTAGGTGTGATACTGATAACAAAGAGCGGTAGTGGACACTAAGTGTCTGTAGGTGTGGTACTGATAACGAGGAGCGGTAGTGGACACTTAGTCTTTGTAGGTGTGATACTGATAACGAAGGGCAGATGTGGACGCTTAGTGCCTGTAGGTGTGATATTGATAACGAAGAGTGGGAGTGAACACTTAGTGTCTGTAGGTGTGATATTGATAACGAATAGTTGGAGTGGATACATTGTGTTTGTAGGTATGATATTGATAACGAAGGGTGGGAGTGGATACATTGTGTTTGTAGATGTGATACTGATAACGAAGAGCAGAAATGGACGCTTAGTGTTTGTAGGTGTGATATTGATAACGAAGAGTGGGAGTGGATACATTGTGTTTGTAGGTGTGATACTGATATCGAAGAGCAGAAATGGACGCTTAGTGTTTGTAGGTGTGATACTGATAACGAAGGGCGGAAGTGGACGCTTAGTGTCTGTAGGTGTGATATTGATAATGAAGAGTGGGAGTGAACACTTAGTGTCTGTAGGTGTGATATTGATAATGAAGAGTGGGAGTGAACACTTAGTGTCTGTAGGTGTGATATTGATAACGAAGAGTGGGAGTGGATACATTGTGTTTGTAGGTGTGATACTGATAACGAAGAGCAGAAATGGACGCTTAGTGTTTGTAGGTGTGACACTGATAACAAAGAGCGGGAGTGAACACTTAGTGTTTGTGGATGTGATACTGATAACGAAGAGCGGAAGCGGACACTTAGTGTTTGTAGGTGTGATGCTGATAACAAAGAGCGGCAGTGGACACTTAGTGTTTGTAAGTGTGATACTGATAACGAAGAGCAGAAGTGGACGCTTAGTGTTTGTAAGTGTGATACTGATAACAAAGAGCAGAAGTGGACGCTTAGTGTTTGTAAGTGTGATACTGATAACAAAGAGCAGAAGTGGACGCTTAGTGTTTGTAAGTGTGATACTGATTACGAAGAGCGGAAGTGGACACTTAGTGTCTGTAGGTGTGATACTGATAACTAAGAGCGGGAGTGAACACTTAGTGTTTGTAGGTGTGATATTGATAATGAAGAGTGGGAATGAACACTTAGTGTCTGTAGGTGTCATATTGATAACGAAGAGTGGGAGTGAACACTTAGTGTCTGTAGGTGTGATATTGATAACGAAGAGTGGGAGTGAACACTTAGTGTCTGTAGGTGTGATATTGATAACGAAGAGTGGGAGTGGATACATTGTGTTTGTAGGTGTGATACTGATAATGAAGAGCAGAAATTGACGCTTAGTGTTTGTAGGTGTGACACTGATAACAAAGAGCGGGAGTGAACACTTAGTGTTTGTGGGTGTGATACTGATAACGAAGGGCGGAAGTGGACGCTTAGTGTCTGTAGGTGTGATATTGATAATGAAGAGTGGGAGTGAACTCTTAGTGTCTGTAGGTGTGATATTGATAACGAAGAGTGGGAGTGGATACATTGTGTTTGTAGGTGTGATACTGATAATGAAGAGCAGAAATTGACGCTTAGTGTTTGTAGGTGTGGCACTGATAACAAAGAGCGGGAGTGAACACTTAGTGTTTGTGGGTGTGATACTGATAACGAAGGGCGGTAGTGGACACTTAGTGTTTGTAGGTGTGATATTGATAACGAAGGGCAGAAGTGGACGCTTAGTGTCTGTATGTGTGATATTGATAACGAAGAGTGGGGGTGAACACTTAGTGTCTGTAGGTGTGATATTGATAACGAAGAGTGGGAGTGGATACATTGTGTTTGTAGGTGTGATACTGATAACGAAGAGCGGAAGTGAACACTTAGTGCTTGTAGGTGTGATATTGATAACGAAGGGCGGTAGTGGACACTTAGTGTCTGTAGGTGTGATATTGATAACAAAGAGCGGGAGTGGACACATAGTGTTTGTGGGTGTGATACTGATAACGAAGGGCGGAAGTGGACGCTTAGTCGTTGTAGGTGTGATACGGATAACAAAGAGTGGGAGTGGACACTTAGTGTTTGTAGGTGTGATACTGATAACGAAGGGCAGAAGTGGACACTTAGTGTCTGTAGGTGTGATGCTGATAACAATGAGCGGAAGTGGACGCTTAGTCGTTGTAGGTGTGATACTGATAACAAAGAGCGGGAGTGGACACTTAGTGTTTGTAGGTGTGATACTGATAACGAAGGGCAGAAGTGGACGCTTAGTGTCTGTAGGTGTGATATTGATAACGAAGAGTGGGAGTGAACACTTAGTGTCTGTAGGTGTGATATTGATAACGAAGAGTGGGAGTGGATACATTGTGTTTGTAGGTGTGATACTGATAACAAAGAGCGGTAGTGGACACTTAGTGTTTGTAGGTGTGATACTGATAACAAAGAGCGGTAGTGGACACTTAGTGTCTGTAGGCGTGATACTGATAACGAGGAGCGGTAGTGGACACTTAGTCTTTGTAGGTGTGATACTGATAACAAAGAGCGGGAGTGGACACTTAGTGTTTGTAGGTGTGATACTGATAACGAAGGGCAGATGTGGACGCTTAGTGTCTGTAGGTGTGATATTGATAACGAATAGTGGGAGTGGATACATTGTGTTTGTAGGTATGATATTGATAACGAAGAGTGGGAGTGGATACATTGAGTTAGTAGATGTGATACTGATAACGAAGAGCAGAAATGGACGCTTAGTGTTTGTAGGTGTGATACTGATAACAAAGGGCGGAAGTGGACGCTTAGTGTCTGTAGGTGTGATATTGATAATGAAGAGTGGGAGTGAACACTTAGTGTCTGTAGGTGTGATATTGATAACGAAGAGTGGGAGTGGATACATTGTGTTTGTAGGTGTGATACTGATAACGAAGAGCAGAAATGGACGCTTAGTGTTTGTAGGTGTGACACTGATAACAAAGAGCGGGAGTGAACACTTAGTGTTTGTGGATGTGATACTGATAACGAAGAGCGGAAGCGGACACTTAGTGTTTGTAGGTGTGATACTGATAACAAAGAGCGGCAGTGGACACTTAGTGTTTTTAAGTGTGATACTGATAACGAAGAGCAGAAGTGGACGCTTAGTGTTTGTAAGTGTGATACTGGTAACAAAGAGCAGAAGTGGACGCTTAGTGTTTGTAAGTGTGATACTGATAACAAAGAGCAGAAGTGGATGCTTAGTGTTTGTAAGTGTGATACTGATTACGAAGAGCGGAAGTGGACACTTAGTGTCTGTTGGTGTGATACTGATAACAAAGAGCGGGAGTGAACGCTTAGTGTTTGTAGGTGTGATATTGATAATGAAGAGTGGGAGTGAACACTTAGTGTCTGTAGGTGTGATATTGATAACGAAGAGTGGGAGTGAACACTTAATGTCTGTAGGTGTGATATTGATAACGAAGAGTGGGAGTGGAAACATTGTGTTTGTAGGTGTGATACTGATAACGAAGAGCAGAAATGGACGCTTAGTGTTTGTAGGTGTGATACTGATAACGAAGGGCGGAAGTGGACGCTTAGTGTCTGTAGGTGTGATATTGATAATGAAGAGTGGGAGTGAACACTTAGTGTCTGTAGGTGTGATATTGATAATGAAGAGTGGGAGTGAACACTTAGTGTCTGTAGGTGTGATATTGATAACGAAGAGTGGGAGTGGATACATTGTGTTTGTAGGTGTGATACTGATAACGAAGAGCAGAAATGGACGCTTAGTGTTTGTAGGTGTGACACTGATAACAAAGAGCGGGAGTGAACACTTAGTGTTTGTGGATGTGATACTGATAACGAAGAGCGGTAGTGGACACTTAGTGTCTGTAGGTGTGATACTGATAACAAAGAGCGGAAGTGGATGCTTAGTGTCTGTAGTTGTGATATTGATAATGAAGAGCGGAAGTGGAAACTTAGTGTCTGTAAGTGTGATATTGATAACGAAGAGCGGAAGTGGACATGCAGTCTTTGTAAGTGTGATACTGATAACGAAGAGCGGTAGTGGATGCTTAGTGTCTGTAGGTGCGATACTGATAACAAAGAGCGGAAGTGGAAGCTTAGTGTCTGCAGGTGTGATATTGATAATGAAGAGCGGAAGTGGATGTGTTGTCTTTGTAGGTGGGATACTGATAATGAAGAGCGAAAGTGGACGCTTAGTGTCTGTAGCTGTGATATTGATAATGAAGAGCGGAAGTGGATGTATAGTCTTTGTAGGTGTGAAACTGATAACGAAGAGCGGTAGTGGACACTTAGTGTCTGTAGGTGTGATATTGATAAGGAAGAGCGGAAGTGGACGTGTAGTCTTTGTAGGTGTGATACTGATAACGAAGAGCGGTAGTAGACGCTTCGTGTCTATAGGTGTGATACTGATAACGAAGAGCGGAAGTGGATGCTTATTGTCTGTAGGCGTGATATTGATAACAAAGAGCGGAAGTGGACACTTAGTGTTTGTAGGTGTGATATTGGTAACGAAGAGTGTGAGTGGACACTTAGTGTTTGTGGATGTGATACTGATAACAAAGAGCGGAAGTGGATGCTTAGTGTCTGTAGTTGTGATATTGATAATGAAGAGCGGAAGTGAAAACTTAGTGTCTGTAAGTGTGATATTGATAACGAAGAGCGGAAGTGGACATGCAGTCTTTGTAAGTGTGATACTGATAACGAAGAGCGGTAGTGGATGCTTAGTGTCTGTAGGTGTGATACTGATAACAAAGAGCGGAAGTGGAAGCTTAGTGTCTGCAGGTGTGATATTGATAATGAAGAGCGGAAGTGGATGTGTAGTCTTTGTAGGTGGGATACTGATAATGAAGAGCGAAAGTGGATGCTTAGTGTCTGTAGCTGTGATATTGATAACGAAGAGCGGAAGTGGATGTATAGTCTTTGTAGGTGTGAAACTGATAACGAAGGGCGGTAGTGGACACTTAGTGTCTGTAGGTGTGATATTGATAAGGAAGAGCGGAAGTGGACGTGTAGTCTTTGTAGGTGTGATACTGATAACGAAGAGCGGTAGTAGACGCTTCGTGTCTATAGGTATGATACTGATAACAAAGAGCGGAAGTGGATGCTTAGTGTCTGTAGGTGTGATATTGATAACCAGGAGCAGAAGTGGACACTTAGTGTTTGTAGGTATGATATTGATAACGAAGAGTGTGAGTGGACACTTAGTGTTTGTAGGTGTGATACTGATAACGAAGAGTGTGAGTGGACGCTTAGAGTGTTTAGGTGTGATACTGATAATGAAGAGCGGAAGTGGACGCTTAGTGTCTGTACGTGTGATATTGATAACGAAGAGTGTGAGTGGACGATTAGTGTCTGTAGGTGTGATATTGATAACAAAACACGGAGTGGACGCTTAGTGTCTGTAGGTGTGATATTGATAACAAAGTGTGGAAGTGGACGCTTAGTGTATGTAGGTGTGATACTGATAACGAAGAGCGGAAGTGGACACTTAGTGTCTGTAGGTGTGATATTGATAACGAAGAGTGTGAGTGGACGCTTAGTGTCTGTAGGTGTGATATTGATAACGAAGAGCGGTAGTGGATGCTTATTGTCTGTAGGTGTGATATTGATAATGAAGAGTGGGAGTGGACGCTTAGTGTTTGTAGGTGTGATATTGATAAGAAAGAGCGGAAGTGGACGCTTAGCGGTTTGTGGGTGTGATACTGATAACGATGGGCAGAAGTGGACGCTTAGTGTTTGTAGGTGTGATATTGATAACGAAGAGCAGAAGTGGACACTTAGTGTCTGTAGGTGTGATACTGATAACGAAGAGCGGAAGTGGATGCTTAGTGTTTGTAGGTGTAATATTGATAACAAAGAGCGGAAGTGGACGCTTAGTGTTTGTAGGTGTGATTTTGATAACGAAGAGCGGAAGTGGATGCTTAGTGTTTGTAGGTGTAATATTGATAACAAAGAGCGGAAGTGGACGCTTAGTGTTTGTAGGTGTGATTTTGATAACGAAGAGCGGAAGTGGACGCTTAGTGTTTGTAGGTGTGATATTGATAACGAAGAGCGGAAGTGGACGCTTAGTGTTTGTAGGTGTGATTTTGATAACGAAGAGCGGAAGTGGATGCTTAGTGTTTGTAGGTGTAATATTGATAACAAAGAGCGGAAGTGGACGCTTAGTGTTTGTAGGTGTGATTTTGATAACGAAGAGCGGAAGTGGACGCTTAGTGTTTGTAAGTGTGATATTGATAACGAAGAGCGGAAGTGGACGCTTAGTGTTTGTAGGTGTGATTTTGATAACGAAGAGCGGAAGTGGATGCTTAGTGTTTGTAGGTGTAATATTGATAACAAAGAGCGGAAGTGGACGCTTTGTCTTTGTAGGTGTGATACTGATAATGAAGAGCGGAAGTGGACGCTTAGTGTTTGTAGGTGTGATATTGATAACAAAGAGCGGTAGTGGACGCTTAGTGTTTGTAGGTGTGATACTGATAACGAAGAGTGGGAGTGGATACATTGTGTTTGTAGGTGTGATACTGATAACGAAGAGTGGGAGTGGACACTTAGTGTTTGTAGGTGTGATACTGATAACGAAGAGTGGGAGTGGACGTGTAGTCTTTGTAGGTGTGATACTGATAGATATTGTTAATGGCGGATTATCTGTGAACTGATCGTTTCTTATTAGCTTGCCTTAAAAAGCCAAAGTTCCTTTTGTTTCCTTTAATAAACGAAAACAGCACTCAGCTCCGGGAGTCCTTGTTTGTTTTCGTTTATTTAAAATAATATGTAATACGACATAGTTATTTTCTCAACAATTACTTGCTTCCTAATTGGACCTTCCTCAGGCGTCTAATCATTTCAAGAGAGATAACTTTATATGAGGTCGATATTCCTTTTTCGATTCCCTTACTTTAACGCCTCTATATGCAAATGACATATTCAGCGATTGATAGTCAAGGACATTATCATTCAAATTACATTTTAAGTTTTTCGCCTAAGTATTGCTATATATGACACTGTGATCTGCTTTTCGTGTTAGGTAAAGAGTGGAAAATAACAAGGGGATTTTATGCTGATCATTTCTCGTATTTAATATGAAGGCATATTAATCGAAATTCTTCTCGTGCGTTTTTTGCGCATTCTAAGTATATTGCGACGTCCTAGCAAACACAGGCGTGTCAAATCGCCCCTGATGCCCCCAGTTACCTTTCCCTTCCTTACAGCTAATTACATCTCTGACAACGAAACGCGTAAGAATACATATACATGCGCTCCTATAAGGAAAAGGGAGTGTTGTAGAGGGTTGGTTGTGGTGGGCTAACTAAGAACTGCATCCGCAAAAACCGGTTTCATCTAGGTCGTGACATCACAAATAGCCCAAGACAAATTTCTGAACTTTTGACAATGCACGAGTAAAACACGAAACAATGTGATATTACGTTCCAAGGAATGACACGAATTCCGACTGATTATGGTATAAAGGTACAAACTCTATTACTATTCTTTAGGATTACATTGATCTACTCTGAATAAAAGATAGGTTACTACGATAACAACTGCCGAGTGGGGTTTCAACATACCACTAACCCTTTAACTGACACAACTGCTAGACGACACCTGCAAAACAAAATCTCGAATAACTAAAACTTTTAATGTTTTGCCTCGAAAACACAAGCTCATTCCACTGAGGGTTCATATGGAAACAAACATATCAGTTTTTTGAAATAACGCTGGCAGTGTATGGCGTTAAAGTGGGCACAGAATTGTTTACCACCAAATCATAAGCGGGGTGGGCATTCCACTCCGACTTTTATTGTCTGACGAATGGAATAAGAACATACACATTTTATGACTATGTATCTCTGAGTTGACCTGGAAGGTACATTGGCATAAAACTGCGTTTGTCATTTGTAGGTTTTACCCCAGCGATCAACTGTTATTTTCTGGTGTCAAATCCGCCATATGAGTGTTTTAGTTGTATTCCACCCTCTATATTCTATATTTTTGGTAAAATAGTCGTCTGGAGGCTTGTATAACTATCATATTTTGTAAAAATGCGAGAGCAAAACACAGAAATCTTCCGCTCTATAGATTTCGAATTTTAATAGATGGGCCATTCTTCCAAGGATTCATCTAACGAATCATCCTACCCCCCCCCCCCCCCCCCCACCCCACACGTAATACACAAATCCAACAATACATTACAGCCGCTGTGGTCTGGTCATAATTTACTCGTTGGAAGTGATGTCCATGCATGCGTTTACCAGGAAATAAAAATCATCAGTAGCAAACCGAATTTATAATTGATAAAGCACTATGTTGTAGCCGGTGTGACAGGAATGATGGTCCGTAGGAACGTTAGTCCCTCTGGACTATTATTCCGCGGACGACGAACTGAGAACTACCGTCATTCAAATTACATTGTCGACGAACTCACCCACCCATTGCTGAAAGTCTTGAGTGAGGAGGGAGTGAGACCATGAAGAGGGGAGGGACGGCCAATACAAGTGGCCTGATGCACCACAGTGTAAATTGTATGAGACGTTTCCGATGAAAAACAATTATTAGGATATTTAAAACACAGACAGTATTGCAATATTTTCCGAACACAGACTGATGAGTAGTTTTAAATGACTAAAATTTAGTAATTTTGCCTGATAGGCCTACTTCTGTTTGATGCAAGAATGTAATTCTGAATGTTATTATTTTGATTAAATTCCGAGCATCAAAACTTAAATCTACGTGTAACAGCTACATAGGTGTATGAGATGGGAGACTTTGTAGGCAGCTTGCAATTTCATCCCCTACCCCAAAGGCCAGATAATTTAGCTATTTTCATGGCAAGAGCATGACATTTTCATTACAACTTACAAAGGGAAGTGCATTCTTTATTTTTAGTTCTGGCAAATGTCAGAGCAATGGGCAGAAAATTATCAGGGCTGCATGGCAGATCCAAGGTAGGCGCAGTTTAAGTGGCCAGCCAACCCCCAACAAAATGCCTTCTAAAAGCCTCTCATTTGCCATATTCTATCAGTATTCATTGAAACTACTCTTGTGTTCCAGATAATGGTAGAGTGCTGAATAATAGATGGTGTGGACATTATTGTCAAAATAAATAATAGTAATGTGTAGAACATTGTATTACAACTTAAAAGGTGTTATATTTATGAATATCCACCCATGAAAACAGCCATAGGCCCTGCACTGAATATATTATACCAGGATGTTCAGAAAACTTCAGTTGGATGAATCCATTGAACCATTTAAGAGGCATAACTTCTAAAAAAGTAATTTTGGTGGAGGCGTTTATTTTGGCCATGCTTGTACGCCAAAACCAATTTGAATTATGTGAAATAAAATTATTGTTTATAAAAAAATAATTTCTGCTCTCTGGCAGTGAGAAAAACAACTGGCCCAAATAAGATTCATAGGAGGTGGAAAAAATTTGAAACAAATATTATTAGTATGGGTGTCATTATTTGGAACACTAGTGTACTTACTAAATGCAAATTTAAAATAATTACAAATTTAAAATTGAGAAGATATCGGACCAAACACCTAAAGAATTATTTTTGTTTTGAACCCGATACCAAGAAAATAAAAGTGATAGAGCGATTCAGGTAACAAGTTGGTGACTTGGTCAAATATAGATGTATAAAATAATGATAATATACGTTAATTTATAAATATATTATCAATAGAAATAGGATGGAGCTAACTGGTGAGAACAACCTTACCCCCGTTATTTCTCTTTCAGCCTCTGACAAAGTCTTCGGTCGCACTCATTTCGAGAGTTGTTGGGAAAACTCTGTTTGGCAAGTAATTTGTTCTTTTTTTTTTTTTTTTTTTGGGGGGGGGGGAGTGAAGTAATTGTGTAAAACTGGTAGACAGAACAAAATATCTGACATTTTCTTGCAGTTATCCTGGAATTTGTTTCTCGCTTTGTATGTAGTAAATGTGTCCTACCTAAAATCTATATTGTTAGTGCAGTCCAAATAAAAAGGACGCTAAATTTTAAATTAAAGTGAGAAATAAAACTGGCCAAGAATTCACACAGATATTATGGACATAGGAATCACAAACAGTCCTAGTTAAACTAAATGATCAAATGAATGTTCTAGAAGGTTAATTATTGTACAAAACTATCTTTTGTTGGCCATTGGGTACTTTTGTTACAGTACAGAACTGAATGAGCGATGTCAACAAACTATAGCCTAATGCACACACAGCTCAACCAATCCGAGTTCAACTTCACTGTCGGTTCAAAAAGTACGAAATTTAATTCGCATAGTATTTAAATTAAAACCAGTGAATATTTTCCATCCTCCAGATATAATGATGCCTGCACACGCACACTTTTCAAAACAAATTCCAGAGCTTATACTTTCCGATGTCTGATGACAAGTGTAAGCTGTTCGGTTTAGGCTGTTCGGATAATTTTTCGGGAACAAAATGAATCAACATCGATTCTACAGGTGGCAAGGATAAAGACTCAAGACCGGTTCTCTGACAAAAGTGCCCGTTTCCCAGTAAAACCATATGAACCGTTCCAATTATTGACTATTTAATTCTATTAGCGATTAATTACAGTGAAGTCTTTTTCAGGGATGGATGAGCAATAAACACAGATAACGCATGTGTTTGAAGAGGTTAACGAATTTTGCCCTTGGGCTCTCGTGGCATCCCCGCGCCACTCGCTTGAGTCTGGTAATCGTTAACCCATTCAAAAACAAGTGTGGTTCGTACGTATATATATATCATTTGTTGTATTATGTGAAATATTTGCTACGTTGCATCTCTTTATTTTGACATCAGCGCGCAGAGAATTAATACATGTTAAGAAGTGGATCGAATACGATATTATGTGACAAACTCATTCAACCGTTCGTCATTGCATCCTCAAATAATTATATTGTGTTATAAATAAAGTTTAATTCTTGTAAATATACAGCAAAGGTCACAAAACATTATCTTTCACTACACTGTTAATAACTGTAGATTACTGTATAAATAAAGCGTAATTCTTATAAATATACAGCGAAAGGTCACAAAATATTGCCTTTCACTACGCTGTTAATAACTATAGATTACTTTAAATAAGTTTCATAATAATCCAATTCACAATTTTAACCAATTTTAACTTGTTTAACCGGCGCTCATACAGAAAAGTCAAAGAAATAATGAAAGTGTAAATAACACTTTAGCTTTACGTGAATGTGTGTAGTGTTTGATGAAAAGGATAGTTAATGTCCAATGTGTTAAAGGATTATGAAATAAGACAGGGATTGTGTTAATTAAGAATATGTTAATTCATGTTCCGTACATGTTGAAGGTCACTGTGACCTTGACCTTTCACATATCGAGTCCAAAATAAATAGGATTCTTCCTCTCACTGATGCCAACCTAACTGTGAAGCTTCATGAACATGGGTTGAACCATTATCAAGTTATCATCCGGAAACCAATTGTTTACATAAACCCGCCCGCCAGCCCAACCGCCTGCCCGTCCGCCATTCATCAAACTATAAGTCGAGTTTGACTTCGTCACAACTCGACTAAAAATATCTGAAAAGAAAATAGGAGGTGCACATCTTCAATGTAAGTAAAAGAATGTCTGAGAGTTTCAATGGAATCCGTTCATGGTTTACGTGGATTTGCGGATAACAGATGTGTACATCCCTAAAGCGTAACGTACGGACGAACGGACGGACATCGAAATATGAAAATATCTTAAAGAAAAATAGGAGGTGCACATCTTCAATGTATGTAAAAGAAGGTCTGCGAGTTCCAGTGGAGTGTGTTCAATGGTTTAAGAGGATTAGCAGATAGCAGATCTATACCAATCCCTACTAAAACCTGAATTGACAAAGACCATTTTTGAATATGGGGAACTGTAAATATGAAAATATCTGAAACGAAACTAGACTTTATGATTCTGGAGAATCATGGAGTTTTCCCGATGAGATTCCATGATTTGCAATGACCCCACAGTGTATGATGAATTGCTTTTGACTGTCTCACTGAAGTTCCTTCATTGATGTCATAAAAAGGTGAGTACAGAAGTCTCAAATGACTCAGTTTGATAAAAAAAAAATTGTTTAGGTAAAAACCATCATTAACGGTGGAGAGGGTTAATATCAATATCGTCGTCCAACAAGTTAATGACGGACAAAAGGAGTTATGTTTGTTTGACACATACCCACTGAGTGCTGTATCTATTTGAAAATGGTCCGTTTTATCTCAAATGTATCCAAAATATTGATGTCTGGCAGCTTGTAAGAGTTAACAAGTGCTAACAGGAATATTTATTCATGCAACTTGTAATTTCACACCAAAAACTGTGAATGGCCATTTTTACTTAAAAATCTATGAGATGTTTTCTGAGAAATCCAGGGAGAACATGAATTTTAAGCTGTTGATGTGTATAATTGTTTTTCCAGCCCAAAACGGGTTAAGGGTTGTTTTTTTTTAATACGCTTATTACTTATAAAAATAATTCTGAGTGAATTCTACTTCCACTTATGTTGATTTCAACTCTTAACTTTGGGTGCTGCGGGTAAGCAAACACAGCCCACTTTTTCAACATTTTGATGTTTGAGAACCAGCATAGGGTTAACAAATGCTTACTGGAATATTTTGTACATGCAACTTGTAATTCACACTAAGATCTGAGAATGGTCAATTCTTCTTGAAAATCTACGTGATGTTTTTAGAGAAATCCTTGGATAACATGAAGTTTTAACCTTTTGAGGGGTATCACCCGTAACCAGCTCTAAACGGGTTAATGCTTGGTTTTATGAATACCTTCATTACTTACAAAAATGATCCTCGGTGAATCCCACTTCCAATGAAGGTGGTTATGTTCATCTCGCTGGTACACATTGGGTGTAATTGGTGGCCAAGTATAGCCCAATTTCTCAAAATTTGCTGCCTCTGGAGGGTTAACAAATGCTTACCGAAATCTTTTGTTCATGCAACTTGTAATGTCACTCCAAGACACGCAAATGGTCAATTTCTCTTGAATATTTACTAGATTTTTTTGATAAATCCACAGAAAATGGGAATTTTGAGCTTTTAAGGGGTACATCTCCTTAACCGGGCGAAAATGGGTTAAGACCTCAATTTTTGAATACCCTTACAACTTACTAAAAATTTTCCCTATCAGTTTTGCGTCCGGTAAAAGAAGTTTCTCTGCACCATTCCCATTTGATGTTGTTGGTGTCCAAAAACAGACTATTTTTTTTCGAAATTTTGACATTTAGCAGCCGAGGGAGGGTTAACAAATGCTTATCTGAATATTTTATCCATGTAACTGGTAATGTGACTCTAACACTTAGCAACGGCCATTTTCTCTTGAAACCCTAAAGAAATTCAGGGAAAACAAGATTTTTTAAGCTTTTGATGGGTATTGCTATTAACCATCCCAAAAGGAGTTAATGCTTGTTTTTTTGAATAACCTTATTACTAACAAATTTGGTCCTCGGTGAATTCCACTTCCAACAAAGTAGATTACGTTTATTTCTCTGGTATGCATTGGGTGCTGTGCGCATCTGAAAACAGCCTATTTCAACAAAATTACGATGCTTAGTAGCCTGTAGAGGGTTAATAAATGATCAGCGGAATATTTTGTCCATGCAACTTGTAATGTCACACAAAGACCTGCGAATAGTCAATTTTTCCTGGAAACCTACAAGTTGCTTTTAGAGAAATCCACAGAAAATGGGAATTTTAAGCTTTTAAGGGGTATCTCTCTTTAACCAGTCCAAAATGGGTTAATATTTCGACTTTTGAATACCCTTACCACTATCAAAAATGTTTCCCCATCAATTTTGCGTCAGATAAAAGAAGGAACCTTTCTCGGTGGTACACCAAGTGGGTGCTGTTGGCGTCCAAAAACAGCCCTTTTATCACAATTTTGACTTTTAGCAGCCCGTGGAGGGTTAACAAATACTCACCGCAGTATTTTGTCAGTGCAACTTCTATTGTCACACCAGGCCTGGGAGTGACAAATTTTTCTTGAAAATCTACAAAACTCGTTTAGAGAAATCCACGGAAAATACGAATTTTTTAGCTTTATGGGGGTATTGCTGTTTAACCAGCCCAAAACGGGTTAACACTTGGTTTTTTTAACTCCCTTATTACTGACAAAAATGATCCTCGGTGAATTCCACTCCAGTAAAGGAAGTTATGTTTATCTCTCGTGTATTGTATGGGTGCAGTGGGGGCCTGAAAACGGCCTATTTCATCAACATTTCGATGTTTGTCAGCCTGTGGAGGGTTACCATATGCATCGCCTGATATGTCGTGTGTATCAAAGGGCGTGTCATAGACAGGTCTAGCAATGACGAATGTATAAAAAAAATCTACAAGACGTGTTTCTTGAAAGTGCCGATAAACCCCAATTTTGGCAGTTTTTTGCCAATTCTGACGAATTAAGGGTTAAATCGAAAATTGCGCTTCGTTACATTTTTAGATTTTGTGCCCCTCTATGTGTGTGCAAAAGTTCGTGAAAATCGGTTCGAAAATGGCTTCGGAATCGTACGGACAATATGTGTGGAAAAAAAAAAACCCAACCCCCACCCCCCCCCCCCCCCCCAAAAAAAAATAAATAAATAATAATCCGAAGAAAAACAATGGTCTTTTCCAGAGGGAAACGTCTAAATAGGAGGTGCACATCTGCAATATATGTAAAAGAATGTCTGAAAGTTTCAATGAAATATGTTCAATGGTTTAAGAGGAGTTGCGGATAGCAGATCTGTGCAGAATGTCAATTGAATTTGACAAAGTTCATTTTCAATATGGGAAACTGTAAAAATGAAAATATCTGAAAAGAAAATAGGAAGTGCACATCTTCAATTCATGTAAAAAAATATGTGAGAGTTTCAATGAAATCCATGCACTGGTTTAGGAGGAGTTGCGGATAGCAGATGTGCACCCCCCCCCCCCCCCCCATTAAGACGTAACAGACGGATAGATGGACGGATGGACGGATGGACAGACGGCACAAGTGAACACTATATACCTCCCACTTTTCAAGTGGGGGGTAAAATGGAAGTGTTAATGACACTGCAGCTTAACTTGACTGCATGTAGTGTTTGATGAAAAGGATAATGTTCAATGTTTATGAAAGGATTATGAAATAGGACACGAATTGTGATAATAGAAAATAAATTTCTATTCCCTACATGCTATGTTTTCAACAAGAATAATTTGTGGTGCACATTGTACTAAAGAATTGAGTCACGATTTGATGTGGCCCTCACAATTAACGAATGTCAACCAAAGTTACCAAATTACAGAAGAATCATCCAAAACGAGTCATCCTCCCAAGTTACAATAAAATTCCATTATAAATATGAATCGTAGACATTGCTAATGGAATCGAGGTCTCTGTCCGGTCCCCGGTCACGGCTAACCGATCGTGACCAAAATTGGACAATCTCATTCAGATATCTTACCGAGTTAGCCTACCAAGTTAAAATAAAATCCCTTCATAAACATAACTGTGAACAGTGCTAAAGGAATGTAGGTCACATGATCAGACGGCGGTAACGGCTGACCGATGATGACCAAGGTAGGAGAGCCTCACCTGGACATAATACAGTACAGTCGCCGTGGGCAGTCACTTTTCCACATGTCCACAGTGGGCGCCCACTGATTTTCCAGAGAAATCAGTTTGATACCAGTTTCTGTGGACTTCTGTGGGCATGTAGTTCTGTGGGCAAAAGCCTGTGGACTTCTGTGGAAAAGATTACTGAGCGATGATAATGCCAGACGGCAGTGTCCACATAATTAATCCGAAACACGTCTGCCCACAGAAATGTAACTTGGAAGTAATTTTTAACACGTCTTGATAGAATAGGTCTCGGTTTGAAAATATTTATTTCTTTATCCTTTCAATTTGCAAGCACAGGTATATGGTCATTTTTGTGTTTACAAAAAGGAAAAAAATTGATAACTTGTCAAAATTACGTCACATTTTCTCAATCTGAAAAGTGACTGGCACAACCCACATTTTGAAAACAAGACATACAGTGACAAACCCATGTCGATTGCGAACGAGTGCTTTGAAAAAAATGTGTACGAAACGAAAAAAATAGTTGAAAATAAAAGAGTGCACCTGGGAATATCGCTGATATACAATTATGTATTGATATGATCTTTCTGTTAAACCGAATCTGATTTTCGATCGACTGTTGAACAATTGGTTCGCTTTCGTTGACAACTCTAAGACCGGGCGGGAAGGGGATCATTCGGCTTCTAGAATTTTCGGCCTGGAAATATTTTGACAAAGGAAATCAGCGCCCAGTACTCAGGTCCATTTATTTATTTATTTATTTATTTATTTATTTATTTATTTATTTATTTGTGTTTAGTGTCATATGTTTATGCAGAAAGAGGCTAATCATGACAGTACCCCCAGGCCTTGAACCTTTTTCGGAATTATTCACTTAAAACTGCAATGTGAAAGTCACACTTTTTAGTGGATAATTTCGGGGAATTCTGATAGGTCAGCGTATAATAAAAATGCATCGTCAAAATAATATCGTTTTTTTTTAACCTGGCCCTATCAATAAATTATTTCGGAATTATTCACTAACAAGTGCAATATGAAAGTCGCACTTTTTAGTGGATAATTTCAACTTCGGAGTAATTCTGATAGTTCAGCGCACAATAAAAAATGCATCGTCAAATTAATTTCGTTATTTTTAACCTGACCCTATGGATAAATGACTTCAGAATTATTCAATAAAAAGTGCAATATGAAAGTCGCACTTTTTAGTGGATAATTTCGGAGTATTTCTGATAGTTCGGCGTACAATAAAAATGCATCGTTAAATTAATTTCGTTTTTTTAACCTGGCCTTATCGATAAATTATTTCGGAATCATTCACTAAAAAGTGCAACTGGAAAGCCACCCGTTCGGGGAAATTAAGCAGCAAGTAGAGCATCGCACATAGGTTTGGGCATTTTGAACTGTCCACTTATTGAGATATTTCATTCTTTGGTGGCCTCATTTGAGTTAATTTTCGAGGGTGAGGGAGGGGGGTGTCGCTTCTCTTTAATTGAGTAAAAGGTTAACTGATTATTGGGCCTTCTCGTCCCGGAACCTCTATACATCAGTTTGTATATTTTTAATTGTAAAAGTGAAAGAATGAAAAAATATAAACAAAACATTTTTATTCTGTTGGTTGTTTCTGCAAGATTGTTTGTTATTCATCAATGATTAAATTAATTAACTTGATTGATTTCTGTTGGTCGGCAATTAATTGCGCTATTGTGTTTATGATTTATGACCTGCTATAATCCTGCTGAAGTAGTTTTACAGAAGTTAGGAGCACGTGTATACTATATACAGCAGCGTTTGAAAGGATTAAAAACTTCAAACGACTTGTGTTCACTAGACTAATGGATCTATCTTGTCTGACGCCGCGCCACTATTCGTCTCTTTGAAAACCTTTATAATCACCGACACCCACCATATCCTGTCCTTTCAACGCAGATAACTGGGTCTAAAATATTTTAATATCGACGGGGGTGGGGTTAAAACCAACATCAGGTATTGGTAAGCGAATACTCGAGAGGTGCTTCCCCCACCTGTAATGGACCGACCCCGTGGGGATCCAGGGAAGTGAAGCAGTGTTTGTTCATTGTTGTAAACAAGCCCTGCTTTACTGGTGGATTGTGACCCAGTAACCACTGCTTGGGGTAGAGGAGGCAACATGGGTATAAATGATTGGGTAAACTTCCCGTCAAAGGCGCTCCTGACGTTCCCCTTATTGTTTTAATAGAGATGCGTTGCAAATTGTGGATATATAATCCATTTTCGTTGTCGCAGGTACGAGGAAATCTTTTGAAAAATTTAAAATTTTCTCCGGAAACCCCACCAATCTCTTCCCGATCTCTACCTCGCCATTAAAAATCCTAAATACGCCATTGCCTACATGATTTCATTCAGATCGGAGGCCGTTTTGAGTCGGAACACAACAGTCAATTAGGGGGAGGGCAACTGATACAAATCTCAAGACAAAACATGTTTTGTTTTTCTGAAATTATGCTCTCAACTCTTGATTCGAATTTCGACGACAGCCGGTAACTGTCGCGAAAACGAACCAGCACTTTGCGGAAGCGGAAGAGAAAAATGACGCCGTGAGGGGGAAATGGAGAGGCCTTATTTGGTGACGATAAATTCATAATTGGTGGAAATATCCCTCCTTTTTATTTAACCCTTTACCTAACATAACCCCCAAAACCGACCAGCTCCATACACGAAAATCGCCATTCAATCTATTTTATATTTTCAATTTTTGCTTCCAAAACATAGGTTATGACCCTCGTTCGAACGAGCGCGTCACGTTCGTTCCAATGAGGGGTCATACCCTATGTTATGGATTCAAACAATGAAAAGTTTTAGTTACACAAGAATTTTGTTCACGAGTGTCGTCTACTAGCGTTAGGTAAGGAGTTAACAAATGGCAAACAGATAAGCAGATAAACATCACATGGTCCACAAGCTTTTTAGTTTCTGCATTTTCGTCAGTTGGATTATCCCGGGAATTTGTCGTGACAGGGGAGAACAGAAACTAGTCTGATATTTTGACCTCGTTCCGATATTAACAGATTTTTTTTTATTGCTATCGTGTAGAAAAATTACGTAACATAAATATTATAGTAGTGTAATAAAAAGTGAGATCATGTGGACTCCACGGGAATTGCCTTGTTAGTTATTAATTCCGTGGGCAAGTTAGTGGCATGCCCACGGTCTAGAAAAATCTCTGTCCACAGAAATTTCTGTGGGCAGTTGAAAGGTAATTCGACCACGGTTTTCCACAACGACTGTGGACATGTGGAAAAGTGACCGCCCACGGCGACTGTACTGTACTAGGTCATCCTTCCAAGTTACAATGGAATCACTTCATAATATGAACTATAGACTGTGCTAAACAAATCTAGTACACGTGCCTGCGCGGCTGTCACACAGATTGACAGACTTAGAGACTGACGGACTGACTGACAAATCCACAGACTTCCGTGCGCGTGATGACGATAACTAATTTTGACTTTGTCAAGTTAAGCTAAAAAATGGCTACTATTTGCACTTACTTCAATAAAATATTGCCATCGATTTAAAAGCCTGGGACGGATCGGTCGTATGGTCTACCAAGAGGTTTCCCATTCCCTACCCTACACCCACCCCCTGTTGGAGGACCCCTGGGGTCACTATAATTGATGCAGCCCACTACCTCTTGGTAGTGAAATTCATTGAAACTAACTAAAAGACGAAATGGATCTGATTGTAGAGGTTTCCAGTATATCAACTGCCCTTTATGTGACAGTCTAGCCTGTTATTAGCAGTCCACGTTGAGGACGTGTTGATACCACATCACTCTCGCCTGCTATTGATCTAACAGATTCAAGGAAACCATACGCTTTCTTTTCGAAAAATCTAAATTTTCTGCCATTGGGCCGAACCAAGGTCGGCCCGATTGTCCGGTGCCCCCTTAATGCAAATGACATACAAAATCCTCTCATTGCTTTGAAATCAGTTGGAGAAAAATTAACCCAAATCGACTGGGTTGATGAATATAAACCCATTTTGATCGAGCCCAGTTGATGTGGGTTATTTTTAACCCAACTCATTTTAGAGTATATGTTTGACTTCAATTGATCACTCAGTTGCAAGGAGCAGAGTTCCGTCAGTTCGTCTTTCCAGTTTCAATGAGCAAGAAACATTTCTAACTCAATCCATTCTTGGTATCACGTGTAGTTAACCAACCTTGTCTCTATTGAAAAGGTGAAATAACCTCCATAGCAAAGTCTAATAACATAATTATGCAGCATAACTCATCTTACTTCTGTCAAATTTGATCTTAAACACTTGACTCTGTGCGCCGTTTAACATAAATCCTGTGTACGGAGATTGCGTTACACAACTCCGATAAACAGTTTCCTTGAATATAATGTTTTAGAAATGACGTCGATCTCAAAGGATTGAGTGAACAAATGGTTTCCCATAGTCAAATTCCCAATGTTTAACGAAACAAAAGACGTGATTATCCATTGTAATTCCTGTCATCGTCAGAAGTGAAAAAAATACCAAACCCGTTTTATTTGAAGAAAAACAATCAAAAAATGTCATTTTCGATATTGGTCTATTTTCCATGATCGAATTTACAGAATATAATTCCGGGTGAGTTCGATCAGTGATAGAAGTGGTTTAGCGTCGTTGGTCGCGCTTACCGTGGATATAGATAAGTTCTGATTGGCCCGCTTCCGATAATTAGAGCACGATAAGTAAATTTACCTGAGATTAGAGCACCGAGCCGTCCGGCTCTCAGCCAATCAAATTACGGGTTCAGAAAGAAGAATGAGGTCGAATTTGACTGATGATTTACAATCCAGAACGACATGTTTAGGCGTGGATTTTATAGAACTTGAAATAAAGACGGAATGAATTTTTGTTCACAGACATTAACCTCTAAATTCTATAAATAGATTTAACGCTTTACCTGGCATGAGTGTAGTGCCACTTCCAAACAAATCCTTGAATAACTAAATATTTTTATGTGTCTCTCAAAAACACCGATTTTTACCCCTTTTTGGGACGAGCTCAATGGGCTCGTTCCAGTTAGGAGTGAAAATTTATGCTTTTTACTCAAAATTAAAAAGTAAGTCAATTTTGAATGTTTTTATGCTCCTTGGGGATTATTCGGGGGAGCATATAGTTGCAGGTATGTACAGTTGACCCTAGGGGACCTGTCACAATTAGCGCTGAAAATGTTTGTCAGTAAATGCGCCCCGCCCTGCAGAAGAATGAAGTAGTCTGAAGTATACAGGAGCGTTTACAAAATATAATGCACTATTAGCGAGATGGGTCGTGAAGTCACAAACTGAACCGATCAAAAAGAAAGAATATATTAAGAATACAGTATGTGGAGGGTGGACTATAGACTGTACGTCATATACTACCATATTAGACAATCATGCATTACCCCCATCCCACAAAACCGCTTAACCTAGCATAACGTACTACCTATACCGATCATAGGATAATACAAAGCATTCGGTAGGTTAAATCTGCCAAGGGTTCAGATGGGACCTGCAGTGGTAATGACCGTACACCTTATGCTGCCGCACTAGACTACCGCGCATTACAACACAGTTATAGAATAATATAAAGTAAAATATGGATTAAGAGGACTAAGGCCAACATTAGACAACAAGGAGTACAGACAGTACATCCTCTACTGCCGTTCTAAATTACCCAGACCTACCTCACAAAACCGCACTAGACACCCATGCATTATCCTCATACACCCGACAAAACCGCCTGGCCTAGCAATACGTACTGTCTATACCAATTATAGGATAGTACAAATACTTGGGTGGATTAATAGTTCCAAAAGCTAACAGGGATCTGCAGGGGCATAACGCCCATACTACACTACCAGAACGAGAAGCCCGACACCCCCTGACCACAACAAAACACCTTGTGTCAGATTGTACAGTAGACAACAACAGTGTCAATGTCTCACGGCATCATTCGCAACGTCAACCGTTAACTTACAAAACAAACATCCCACCTTTCCCAACAATGTTCCATCAAAAACCCATTCTCTATAACCAAAACCCTGTGTGTGCATATATCAACATGCATACCACACCCATACACATATACATACCATTACATACTATATATGCAGTACTGTGCCACTTGCCTGTTGCAGTCCTGAATGGCGCCGAACGTTTGCACTGAGAAAATTTACACGGGCAAAAGTCCGGTTCCGAGAGGAATTTAAGACTAGCTGCACCGGGAATTCTCAAAGTAATGAGGGCCATCTGCACCCTCCTGTACTACTCTCAGGTAATGATCTGATTTTATAACAAATAATAAAAGAATCCTTTGTATTGTTTTTTTTTACAGCAATCTTTTTACATCTGTAATGGCATTTCTACATAATATCAAAGCGTTGTTTTGCTCCCAGATGTTTAGGCAATCAGAAGATGTGTAAGTATGAAAGCAATATGTTTATAACAGGAGGAGAGATAAGTGTGGGAGTCGGGATTCGAATCGTCGACCTCTAGCACACAAAGCGACCGATTTACCACGAGACTTAGAGATCCGGACCAACCAGACTGGCTGGTAAGTGGCCTTTATACCTCGACCGCTACATGTTTAGTGCAGTTGGCAAAATACACACAAGGCAATATGAACACATATGATGAACCAAAGTCGGCAGTCGAAAAGTTAATTATTAAAACTTAACACTTGTGCTGCCGTAAGCGTATATTGTCACCTATTTTTGAAGATTATCTGTAAGTTCTGGTGTTCGTAGATGAAACCTACGATCCGATTAATTGTTGGAAAGGGCTCAGAGATGGAATTTCAAATATGTCACAAATCCTATTAAATGTCCTCGCACATAAGCATACATAGAGGTCACCCATAAATAGATGAAGTGGGAGTGGGAGTAAAATGGTTAATAAAACTGGATATGCAGGTTTGATAGGTTGATGTTGTAAATAATGAAGTTTATAATCTGTTTAGTTTTTATAATAGATAAATATTGGAAGTAAAGACGTTATTTTTTAAACAAAATAATTCATATTCATTGTTCAAACTTTTGAACTCATGTCAATTATCGTAGAGATCGTTGTGTAAACATCACTTCAAACTGTTTGTATTCTGATATTCCTCATTTCCTTCTCTGTAATTAACCCTTGGAATACTTTTGGGATAGTCCATGTCAGTTCAATTGCAGCAATTTGAAGAGCCCATATTAATTATTTGGGGGTAGACCAATTAATATTTTCAACGTGTAGCCTTGTGGCAGCATGTTGAAAGCATTGATGGGTCTACCCCACACATTTATTTAGCAGCCGCGATTCTTAATGACACTATGGTGTATCATGTTCCTTGCCGTAAAGCGACCTCTGGTGTTCAAATGGTTAAACTAAACATTCACGGTACGATAATGTATGAGGTATTATCGTTCTGGCTTATCAATATTTTCTAGTTACATTTATTTTCATTGAAAAGATATTTAGACTTCCTTGTTGAGTCAACCCAATCACTGCGTACCACAGGCGAGAAGGTGTACACAGAAAGCTAATGATTCCCCAGTATACTGTTACAACCAAAGTTAGTGACGACAGAATAAAAATGAAAGTACATGTACGTACAGTTCGGAAACAGTGGACTGGTCACTTTTCATTGGTGGCTAATATTTCCAATAATATTGGACTCCAAACACTAATTATAGGAATTGTGAAAAAATTAATTAATGAAGCACCGTGTGCAACCCTATGCTTGATTAATTACAATTTTGATGCTGATGATTTTTATTACTCGCTGAACGCATGTGTGTACACCACTGCCCAAGCGTGGATTGTGATCAGTCCACTGTGGTTGAACTGTATCGGAGAAAGGCGATTGATGGCACTATAATTATTGTTTTATTTTTGTTTACCAAAGACCTACAGCTTAAGATCCCTCATTGGAACGAGTTCGTTGAGACAGAAGTCATAAGAGAGTTCTGGCCAGCCCCCTTCCTCCTCCCGCCACACACGGGGACGTTAGGCCAACGGCTTAACAACAGTAACAATTCATGCATTAATAGGTGTTTCTTTTATTCATCAAAAATGTGTGGGTGGGTTAGGGTGGAGCTGGAAACATGTATGATGTACACAAGTATGGGCGGGAACAAGACTCAACACTTTTCACCGCCACTGCCCAAATGCACTGAACAGTGGGTGTTCGCATTCTTTAACTGTTCTGTAAATAATAATAGAATATGTTTGCCATTGTATTTTACCTATGAATAAAATGTTGTGAAATTAATCATAATTATCATTTTAAAAACTGCCACATAGTTTAAGATGCTAACAATCAATTCAATTCGTTATTATTCATTGTTGAAAAAAGCATCAATTCTTGAAAATACGGTTAAAATACGGAATTCGGCTTTTTACATTTTCCTATAGAGTATAATAAAGTACAGAATATGATTTTTTACATTTTTATGTGGAGTGATATAAAATACAGAATAGAACTGTTTACATTTCCATGCACAGTATTATAAAATACAGAATCTGACTTTTTAGATTTTCACGTGGAGTAATATAAAATCCAGAATCTGGCTTTTTTACATTTTCCTGTGGAGTATTATAAAATACAGAATCTGTCTTTTTACATTTTCCTGTGGAGTATTATAAAATACAGAAACTGACTTTTTACATTTTCCTGTACAGTTATATAAACCACAAGATCTTACTTTTTACATTGTACTATGGTGTAGTATAAAATACAGAATCTGACATTTTTCCCAATGAAATGGCATGTTCGACTATAACTATCGACTGAAACCATTTTTAAGAATAAAAAATGTGTGGTTTCATCACCTTTTGATATTCGGTAACTTACTCGACATCCGTTATCACATTTTTTCGGTTGATAACGAATGTCGAATAAGGAATCGGAAATAAATAACGGATATGACGTCACCATCTTACTTTCAATAGAGATTATTTTATCACTTGTTTGTATATTATCCGTCTATGAATAGCATTTATCTTATCGTATATTGGAGATCGTAACCTTGTCCACTTTCAATATCGAATCTCTTTTCACTTGACATTAAGTCTAGGAACATTAGACGAACAATATGGATTCTGGTGAAATAAATATACTGAACGTTTGCCAGTTGTTGGGCCTTTACCCTCGGCATACCATATTAAAATACCTTTAAATTGTAATGTGAACTTCTCCAGATATTACACTTTTTCGGAAAAATTCCCGGTTCGGTGTTTAGCCTTGGCATATCATATTAAAATACCTCAAAATTTCGATGTGAGCTTTTCGAGATATTCCAATTTTTCAGAAAAAAATCCTTAAAATTATTTTTAAAATTCGTAATATGTAGATTAAAAATTTCAGAAATTATAATAAGTTGCATCCACACATATATCGCTCTGTTAGCGTGTCTTGGTTTTCTCCTCAGCTACCTAACACTGTGTTTCCATTAGTAGAAGCTGTGTGTAATGTCACATGACGTCGGGTTTGCCATGATGTGATATTCTCAGTGAGCCTGTCGCCTTCCCGCCGCGTGGAGCGGCAGATTGTTAAACGCCTTCTTTCAGTACAAACGGTTTTCTTCAAACAAAGGAAACAAAGGTCCACTAAGATACTTCAAAAGTGACATTATGTTGCGCTCACAACAATCGCTTACTTCCGGTTAGAGAGCCTAACACGTGGGAGAATTGTGAAATCTTAACCTTTAAATCCCCGTCCCCCCTCCCCCCCTCACTCCCCCCTCCCCCAGCTAGGGAATCAGAGTTGACATCATAAGCGGGTGAATAAAATATTGACATATAACAACAATCATGATCATTTCAATCAAACTGGATGTTGAAAACCGATACTTAACAAATAATGTGAGCTCAGCTGTCGACCTCTCCACTGCCACCAAATAACTCACATTATTATGATAGGAAGAGAACATTGTAACAAAGGGATACTTAAGGAACAAACGGGTGCGAGGCCATGGTAGCGCAGCTGCGCGTGTTGTCGGAACTGAAAAGTCATCGCTGAATATTAGTTGTTGTACAAAAAGTTTGCACATGCAGACAGGGGGGAGGGGGGGGGGGCGTACAAAACATCTACTGTTTAAAGGTTTAAAGGTGGTTCTCTATTTTTAAGGTTGGAATTCAAAAATATTGATTTGTAGTCCCCAATGAAATGAACACAGTACAGGCGCCGTGGACTGGTCTTAATGCACGCGTGGCAATGATGTCTACGCTTACGTTTACCAGATCATAAAAATCACCAGCAGCAAAATTTTAATTAATGAAGCACCGTTTTGTACCCGGTTATTCATTAATTAAATTTTTGATGATTATGTCTTTAATTAGTGTTTGCATTCTAATTTTACAGCGTCCATGGAAATACTGCTCACCGCGTTAAAATTGACCAGTCCACAGCGGCGGTATTGTCCTTGCGTTCAACCGCGGATAACTCTGCTTATGCAATGTTAGTAATTTGAGGCGTGTGAGAGTTACTCGCCGCTACTCGGCAGTTCTCTCCGATAATTGTAACGTGGAGCGTCTAATAATTGCTCTCCTGGTACTCCAGCTTCCTTCTCCTGTAAGAGTGTTCAAAACGATGAGACCCAGATTGCTGAAAGTGCCGTTTAACCCAATAAACAAACAAACAAAATATATATATAGAGTTTTAGTAAGGTGCTTAATCTCTATCAAAAGTATCCGGTTTGCTGACGTAATATCATGTTTACTTTACCTCTCGTTTTTTTCCAAATACTTAACTCAAAAGCAAGCCAAAGGCAACAATGTAAGATTACATACGCCTCTGCGGGACACTCGTGAATAACTCTTTTTGAGAAAAATAGGCCTATATGCTGCTAACGGTTTCAGCTTGTCAGATACTAGAATGTAATTTAAGAGCAAAATCCTTTGCAGACTATCGTATTTTATACGCAACCGCTCTATCTAGTGAGGCATTCGGTAACAGGACCCCCCCCCTCCCCAAGACAAAAAAAAAACTCGGAAAAACCCTCTCTTCCTTGATCCTGAGACAACCCCAACCAAGACAGAACCCTATCACGACAAAAACCCGTCACAAGAAATACATATTTATAAAAGTATAGACTTTTTATTTTTTATTTTTATAAGGAGATAATTATTATTAAAGATATAATAAATTATATCTTTTTTCATTAACTGTTTTTTTGTTGAGTGTACAGTTGTTTTAATTAGTTTTTTGTCTTGGATGTTCGTTTGATTATACCATAATTTGTTTGATACAACTTGGTTGTTTTTATAATGATAATTAGTTCTCAGTGATTACAGGAGTGGGCGTCAGGCCGAAGGGTCCACGCGGAGTTCGATCCCCGGCATAGGTAACTGCATTGTGTCCTTGGACAAGGCACTTAATCCCGATTGCCCACGTGGGGGTACGGTGGAATGTGTATTAAGGCATACTGTATGTCGATGGTAAACTTATCTTCAACCAATCCTAACCCGGCTTATGTGGAGATAGTATGTTGAGGAGTCCGACAGTTGCTCGCCGTTGCTCGGTGATTCTCTCCGAATACTTCGGCTTTCTCAACCCGTAAAACTGTCCGACACGAGGTGACCTTGGCTGTCGAAAGTGTCGTTAAACTCCAATGAATTAATAAAGAAGTAACAATAACTGGTTGGGAAGCACATTGTACTTGCTTTGTGGCTCGTTTCCTTTTATGTACATGGTTGTTTTTTTAGCGATAACATATTTGCAAGCCATATGCTCTTTGAACTTTTTGAGCACTGCTTGACCACATTTACAGAAATATCATTTTCTGCTGTTTTTAAACAACATGCTGTACCTTACTCTTATAAAAATGTCAGTGATGGCAACTATTATCAGAAATCAAAATGTCTTTCATCGCTTCACATGATTTTACTTTGGCGATTATTAAATTCCACACACAGAGGAGGACTAAAACTCCCATGAGATGGGTACATGTATACTAAGAAATACTCTCGGAAAAATTCAGTTAGTAGTGAGTGCTCCAGCAGAGTTGAATTTACCTGCATAATAGCCATAACCACTGATCTTGAAATGAACTATTTCAAACGTTCAAACCCAATTCACATAGGCCCAAAGGAAGCATACCGACAGGGAGTAAGACACGTTCCCATATGAAAGCGCAAGATCCAAATACCCGTAATACCTTGACTCAGCTTCTCACAGATTCCATTGCCACAGATCGTGTTGGTGTATTCGCAACGCGAATAATGTAAAGCACTCTCTCCGTTCTGAGCATGTCAAACATATATCACGGACTCCAAAGTCTCTAATAGTTGATGGGGAGTGGCCCAAAACATCAGATGGAGATTCGTTCCTCATAGATGACAACGGTGCGAACTGTAATAACCGGATTCTAGTATTTCCTACAGATGACGGGCTAAGACATCTTGCTGGTTCCTAACCCTGGTTTATGGATGGTACATTTAATGTGGTTCCTGCACCCCCCAACCAGCCCTATGTTATGCATGTTAACTTGGTGAGGGTTCTATTCCTTGTGTGTATGGGTTTTGTGCACTCCAACCAGCTCTATGTTATACATTCTTCCATTGGAGAGGGTAATGTGGTTTGTGTGTGTGGCTCCTGTACTCTCCAACTATCGTTATGATACACTTGCTTCCCTTGGTGAGGGTTATGTTGCTTGTGTGTGGGGGTCATATACTACCCAACCGGCTCTATGTTATACATGCTTCCCTTGGTGAGGGTACTGTTGTTTGTGAGTGTCGCTATTGTACCCTCAACCAGCTCCGTGTTAGACATACTTCCCTTGGTGGGGGTTCAGTTGTTTGCCTGTGTGGCTCCTGAACACCCCAACCAGCTCTATGTTATACATGCTTCCCTTGATGAGGATTCTGTTGCTTGTGTGTGTGGCTCATGTACTCTCCAACTAGCTCTATGTTATCCAAGCTTCCCTTGGTGAAGGATCTGTTGCTTGTCTGTGTGGCTCCCCAACCTGCTATGCTATACATACTTCCCTTGGTGGGGGTACTGTTGCTTGTGTGTATATCTCTCGTTTACCATCCAATCGGTTCTATGTTATACATGCTTCCCTTTTTGAGGGTTCTGTTGCTTATGTGTATGACTCCTATACTCTCCAACCAACTCTATGTTATAATACTTCCCTTAGTGGGGGCACTGTTGCCTGTGTGTGTGGCTCTTGTACCCCCCCCCCCCACCCCACACCCCAACCATCTCTGTGTTTTTCGTTTTTCATGCTTCCTTTTGTGAGGGTTTTGTTGCTTCTGTGTATGGCTCCTGTACTCTCCAACCGGGTCTATGTTATACATGCTTCCTTTTTTGAGGGTTCTATTGCTTGTGTGTGTGGCACCTGTACTCCCCAACCAGCTCTATGTTATACATGCTTTCTTTGATGGGGGTACTATTGTTTGTGCATATACTTTATTACTGAAAAAGACCCAATCTACCTACAAGTAATTGTTATGTGCTATCCGCAATCATTGCGACATGCTAGGATTCCAAGTTAATCCGAAGACAATCAAAATGCACTTTGAGCTTGCTATGAAGGCAGTGACAGCAACATATCGTCCCCTGAGTTCCAATGTGTTCTATGTGCCAGTAGGCACATAGAACACATTGGAACTCAGGGGACGATATGGTCCACAGGTTCTCATTGAACGATGATTTTTTTTCCGTCTGACCAGGGGTACATGGAGCAAGGTACAAAACCTTGGGTTAATTACTCGCTAAAGGAAAAAAGACAGTGTCAAATTATTTTGTAGTATGACTGACAGTCTAGCATTTCTAGCCCTGCAGGACATTCCAGAAGGTATTTCATATAATCAAACTCCAGCAGAAACTTCAGAATCTGTGTGTAGAGATGAGCGATGGTATACTCAGTGTAGAAGATTTTCTGAAATATGTTGGACATGGTATTCGATTTTAGGAATTGCTATTGTATGTTTTTCATTAAAAGGGTTATTAAGAAACAGTTTGAATAAGGTTTTTGTGGTATGGAAGGCACGGTATGTAGTACGGAAGTGGTACCTCTTAACCAAACGATTACGAGCTTCGAGTAATGCTGCAGCACGAGAATCTTCCAGGAGTGAGCTTGTGTGGATGAGGGTTATGGAAAGGATAGACTTAATGAAACTCTGTTAACTTGACTGTTAGATAAATCTCTCCGACAACCGATTGTGTAACTAATGTTCCAGAATATTTGGATTTCAAATACAAAGACAGTGTTAATGGTCCAATTGGGAGAGTTAGTAGAGAACTACTCACTGGAGATCTCGTACTTCGAGATAGGGACAACCCAAGGTAACATAATCGTCAGAGAAAGAGTCAAGGAGAATGGTAACCTTAACTGGCTAGAGAGGGTCAAATCAAAGAAGTGTTTGGAAGGCCCGCGTGATAAAGAGGAGCTACGTTTTGAACACTACCTTGGTGGCTCCTTTGGGGTCAATGTTGTTCAACGTGAGGTCACGGACCCTGGATCTTAGGGGAACAATAGCGAAAAAGAATGCCAGATGTTTAGTCAGAGCGTTATAGAGACTCTGAAACATTTTCTACTAGAATGTCCACATGCCAGTCGAACAGAATAAGACTCACTGAGAGTATAATGGGAAAGTAGGAGAGGAGAATGAAGGACATGTGGTTACTGGGTGACATAAAGGGAAGGGATATTGTGTTTATCGGAGAGAATGGGGTACTGGATGTCATTACAATACATGTCACAGTAGTAGCCATGTCGTGTTATTTAATTATCTGTACCCGACGCAAACAGCCCAAGAGCCATCGGTCTCAATTTGAACGAGATAGACTGTTTGCTGTCTATCTGTAGCAAATCCATATCTATGAACACTCCCCCCCCCTACCCCCAATCCAGATTACAATGTCTCAGTTGGATTTCTTGTTTTTGATGTTTTAACAGACCCCAAACAAACATAACTCTATGTATATCTTAGCAATACGTATTTTGCAGCAACACTTTCGCAGCCAGGGTCGCGACGTGTCGTTGAGTAGTTTTACTGATGGAAGAAGCGGAGTAACCGAAGTACCCAGCGATAACCACCGCCCAGCGGTGTGTAACTATCAGACTATTCTACGTACTAACTCTACTCAAGCATGGTTAACATTGGGTGATGACAAGCGACTCACTGACGTACAATACGCCTTAGGAAACAACAGTGCCAACGTAACCTTCTACTTACTAACTCTACTCAAGCATGGTTAGCATTGGATGAAGACAAGCGACTCACCGACGTACAATACGCCTTAGGACACAGTGCCGACGTGACCTTCTACTTACTAACTCTACTCAAGCATGGTTAGCATTGTATGAAGACAAGCGAGCCACCGACGTACAATACGCCTTAGGACACAGTGCCAACGTGACATTCTACTTACTAACTCTACTCAAGCATGGTTAGCATTGGATGAAGACAAGCGACCCACCGACGTACAATACGCCTTAGGACACAGTGCCGACGTGGCCTTCTACTTACTAACTCCACTCAAGCATGGTTAGCATTGTATGAAGACAAGCGACTCACCGACGTACAATACGCCTTAGGACACAGTGTCGTCGTGACCTTCTATGTACTAACTCTACTAAAGCATGGTTAGCATTGGATGAAGACAAGCGACTCACCGACGTACAATACGCCTTAGGACACAGTTCGTCGTGACCTTCTATGTACTAACTCTACTCAAGCATGGTTAGCATTGTATGAAGACAAGCGACTCACCCACGTACAATACGCCTTAGGACACAGTGCCGACGTGACCTTCTACTTACTAAGTCTACTCAAGCATGGTTAGCATTGGATGAAGACAAGCGACTCACCGACGTACAATACGCCTTAGGACACAGTGTCGTCGTGACCTTATACTTACTAACTCTACTCAAGCATGGTTAGCATTGGATGAAGACAAGCGACTCACCGACGTACAATACGCCTTAGGACAGAGTGTCGTCGTGACCTTCTACTTACTAACTCTACTCAAGCATGGTTAGCATTGTATGAAGACAAGCGACTCACCGACGTACAATACGCCTTAGGACACAGTGTCGTCGTGACCTTCTATCTACTAACTCTACTCAAGCATGGTTAGCATTGTATGAAGACAAGCGACTCACCGACGTACAATACGCCTTAGGACACAGTGCCGACGTGACCTTCTACTTCCTAACTCTACTCAAGCATGGTTAGCATTGTATGAAGACAAGCGACTCACCGACGTACAATACGCCTTAGGACACAGTATCGTCGTGACCTTCTATGTACTAACTCTACTCAAGCATGGTTAGCATTGGATGAAGACAAGCGACCCACCGACGTACAATACGCCTTAGGACACAGTGTCGTCGTGACCTTCTACTTACTAACTCTACTCAAGCATGGTTAGCATTGGATGAAGACAAGCGACTCACCGACGTACAATACGCCTTAGGACACAGTGCCGACGTGACCTTCTACTTACTAACTCTACTCAAGCATGGTTAGCATTGTATGAAGACAAGCGACTCACGGACGTACAATACGCCTTAGGACACAGTGTCGTCGTGACATTCTACTTACTAACTCTACTCAAGCATGGTTAGCATTGTATGAAGACAAGCGACTCACCGACGTACAATACGCCTTAGGACACAGTGTCGTCGTGACCTTCTATGTACTAACTCTACTCAAGCATGGTTAGCATTGGATGAAGACAAGCGACTCACCGACGTACAATACGCCTTAGGACACAGTGCCGACGTGACCTTCTACTTACTAACTCTACTCAAGCATGGTTAGCATTGGATGAAGACAAGCGACTCACCGACGTACAATACGCCTTAGGACACAGTTCGTCGTGACCTTCTATGTACTAACTCTACTCAAGCATGGTTAGCATTGGATGAAGACAAGCGACTCACCGACGTACAATACGCCTTAGGACACAGTGCCGACGTGATCTTCTACTTACTAACTCTACTCAAGCATGGTTAGCATTTGATGAAGACAAGCGACTCACCGACGTACAATACGCCTTAGGACACCCTGTCGTCGTGACCTTCTATGTACTAACTCTACTCAAGCATGGTTAGCATTGGATGAAGACAAGCGACTCACCGACGTACAATACGCCTTAGGACACAGTGCCAACGTGACCTTCTACTTACTAACTCTACTCAAGCATGGTAAGCATTGGATGAAGACAAGCGACTCACCGACGTACAATACGCCTTAGGACACAGTGTCGTCGTGACCTTCTATGTACTAACTCTACTCAAGCATGGTTAGCATTGGATGACGACAAGCGACTCACCGACGTACAACACGCCTTAGGACAGAGTGTCGTCGTGACCTTCTATGTACTAACTCTACTCAAGCATGGTTAGCATTGGATGAAGACAAGCGACTCACCGACGTAAATACGCCTTAGGACACAGTGTCGTCGTGATCTTCTACTTACTAACTCTACTCAAGCATGGTTAGCATTGGATGAAGACAAGCGACCCACCGACGTACAATACGCCTTAGGACAGAGTGCCGACGTGGCCTTCTATGTACTAACTCTACTCAAGCATGGTTAGCATTGGATGAAGACAAGCGACTCACCGACGTACAATACGCCTTAGGACACAGTGTCGTCGTGACCTTCTATGTACTAACTCTACTCAAGCATGGTTAGCATTGGATGAAGACAAGCGACTCACCGACGTACAATACGCCTTAGGACACAGTGTCGTCGTGACCTTCTATGTACTAACTCTACTCAAGCATGGTTAGCATTGGATGAAGACAAGCGACTCACCGACGTACAATACGCCTTAGGACACAGTGTCGTCGTGACCTTCTATGTACTAACTCTACTCAAGCATGGTTAGCATTGGATGAAGACAAGCGACTCACCGACGTACAATACGCCTTAGGACACAGTGTCGTCGTGACCTTCTATCTACTAACTCTACTCAAGCATGGTTAGCATTGTATGAAGACAAGCGACTCACCGACGTACAATACGCCTTAGGACACAGTGCCGACGTGACCTTCTACTTCCTAACTCTACTCAAGCATGGTTAGCATTGTATGAAGACAAGCGACTCACCGACGTACAATACGCCTTAGGACACAGTGTCGTCGTGACCTTCTATGTACTAACTCTACTCAAGCATGGTTAGCATTGGATGAAGACAAGCGACCCACCGACGTACAATACGCCTTAGGACACAGTGTCGTCGTGACCTTCTACTTACTAACTCTACTCAAGCATGGTTAGCATTGGATGAAGACAAGCGACTCACCGACGTACAATACGCCTTAGGACACAGTGCCGACGTGACCTTCTACTTACTAACTCTACTCAAGCATGGTTAGCATTGTATGAAGACAAGCGACTCACGGACGTACAATACGCCTTAGGACACAGTGTCGTCGTGACATTCTACTTACTAACTCTACTCAAGCATGGTTAGCATTGTATGAAGACAAGCGACTCACCGACGTACAATACGCCTTAGGACACAGTGTCGTCGTGACCTTCTATGTACTAACTCTACTCAAGCATGGTTAGCATTGGATGAAGACAAGCGACTCACCGACGTACAATACGCCTTAGGACACAGTGCCGACGTGACCTTCTACTTACTAACTCTACTCAAGCATGGTTAGCATTGGATGAAGACAAGCGACTCACCGACGTACAATACGCCTTAGGACACAGTTCGTCGTGACCTTCTATGTACTAACTCTACTCAAGCATGGTTAGCATTGGATGAAGACAAGCGACTCACCGACGTACAATACGCCTTAGGACACAGTGCCGACGTGATCCTCTACTTACTAACTCTACTCAAGCATGGTTAGCATTTGATGAAGACAAGCGACTCACCGACGTACAATACGCCTTAGGACACCCTGTCGTCGTGACCTTCTATGTACTAACTCTACTCAAGCATGGTTAGCATTGGATGAAGACAAGCGACTCACCGACGTACAATACGCCTTAGGACACAGTGCCAACGTGACCTTCTACTTACTAACTCTACTCAAGCATGGTAAGCATTGGATGAAGACAAGCGACTCACCGACGTACAATACGCCTTAGGACACAGTGTCGTCGTGACCTTCTATGTACTAACTCTACTCAAGCATGGTTAGCATTGGATGACGACAAGCGACTCACCGACGTACAACACGCCTTAGGACAGAGTGTCGTCGTGACCTTCTATGTACTAACTCTACTCAAGCATGGTTAGCATTGGATGAAGACAAGCGACTCACCGACGTAAATACGCCTTAGGACACAGTGTCGTCGTGATCTTCTACTTACTAACTCTACTCAAGCATGGTTAGCATTGGATGAAGACAAGCGACCCACCGACGTACAATACGCCTTAGGACAGAGTGCCGACGTGGCCTTCTATGTACTAACTCTACTCAAGCATGGTTAGCATTGGATGAAGACAAGCGACTCACCGACGTACAATACGCCTTAGGACACAGTGTCGTCGTGACCTTCTATGTACTAACTCTACTCAAGCATGGTTAGCATTGGATGAAGACAAGCGACTCACCGACGTACAATACGCCTTAGGACACAGTGTCGTCGTGACCTTCTA
The DNA here is from genome assembly GCA_031216915.1 of Pictodentalium vernedei. Lineage (NCBI taxonomy): Eukaryota > Metazoa > Mollusca > Scaphopoda > Dentaliida > Dentaliidae > Pictodentalium > Pictodentalium vernedei. The sequence continues at coordinate 859,143,796 of CM062296.1, read as the reverse complement.
TGTACTAACTCTACTCAAGCATGGTTAGCATTGGATGAAGACAAGCGACTCACCGACGTACAATACGCCTTAGGACACAGTGTCGTCGTGACCTTCTATGTACTAACTCTACTCAAGCATGGTTAGCATTGGATGAAGACAAGCGACTCACCGACGTACAATACGCCTTAGGACACAGTGCCGACGTGACCTTCTACGTACTAACTCTACTCAAGCATGGATGAAGACAAGCGACTCACCGACGTACAATACGCCTTAGGACACAGTGCCGACGTGATCTCGCGCGGCCAATCGGGAATGCGTGTATTGGCCAAGAACACAACGCGGTTACCCCTGCCGGGAACGAACCGCAGACCTTTCGGTTTTATGTCCATTGCCACAACCAATGATCCACCGGGCTTCACATTGGTAGTAGTAATTCATTCTCACCATACCATTCGGTTGAAAGGGACTCGATTTTGTTTTACAATAATTTGTCTCCAAAGTCTGGGCATGGAGTCCGCAACTGAGAGGTTTTGATTTTTCAGATTCGATTTCGGTCCGGTTACAGGAAAAACAACTCGCGTTCGATTAGGGTTTCCTACGCTAAGAACAGATAGTAAATAACACTAACTTGAAAAAACACTCACCACAAAAAGCACTGTGTATTCGGGTCAGCCTAACTTCCCTTTTCGTTTTAGGGAGTCAGTTGCTAAATCTAATCAGTCATAAAATAACCTGAATCAGGGAAACAAATGAATAAGATTCATCTAATCTATGTTTTCTCATTGCCACCTTTTCTCTCCCAGTGACTCGTCCAGTGACAATACGCCGAATTCGCCCCTTCGCCTGATAGATTAAGTAACGATAGTCCATTGTGGTCGCTAGTCTAGTTCCCTCCCAGTGAAGTCCCAGTTAAACAGACAATGAGACCGCGATGCATCCTCTTGGCGACCAGATTATTTGCCAATCTCAAAGATATTTCATAGTTCTCTGAATGGTTTCACTTCGGTCGTTTTCAGTTTCATTGCGGTCGCAAACCCCATGCACAAAAGACAGTCTGCGGCAGGTTGGTCGTTCAGATGTTTCATTGGTCTCCTGGAGGTCTCCAAGCGGTGTTATGTTATTCGCAGATTGGTTTCCACCGTGAAGGGATCGGCTTCGCGTAGAGAAGGGTGTTGACTCTTTGCAGTCTAGTGGCGACCTATCTGTGAGTGTTCACTGAAGAGGTGGTGTTCGGTCGGAGCTTCATCGGCGCAACACCGGCGACTGGTTGTCGATCGGTTGCAAAGTGGTTTCCAAGCGTTGAACCTTCGGTGGGGTTTAGACCTATTTGGTGGGCACGAGTTTCATAAATTCCACCAAACACTCAGGGTATGTAGAATATTCTATTTGTGTCAAGATCTCCATAAAGGATGCCTAAACTGAGGGGGAATAAAAAGGTTTTCCATTATATGGATGGATTAGCTGAGTGTCCGCGCTGTAATACTCCCAAACAATCAGTGATATAATTTTAATTATTAATTCTTTCAAAGCACGAGACCGTTTGTTTCGGTCCAGGAACACGATACTTTATAATTGTATTAAGTAAGGTGGCTGTGAATTTGCTGGGTGGAGTTCATGGAGTAGATAAATCAATATTTTCGACAGTTTTAAGGCTGCACGTTGAAAATATACTGAGTCAAAAAAGAAAGTATAATAAACTTTAAGGAGCAATTGTTTTTAGTATTATCGACTTTAATCCCAAACAAGTTTTTGTAAATTCATATTTCGAGTCTAGCTGTATGGATTTGCATAATTTCATGTTCTTACTGCTGTAAACGTCACGTCAGGACGTCGTAATTCAGACATGGGGTGAAATAAAAAGTTCACACATGCAATCAATAGCGTGTATGTCAACCGTTTGCTTCTTAGATGGTAAGACATCGACGGCGAATGGGCATGACCAGTCTCTGGATGTCACTCTGTGGTTTTGCGTTCCACTCCTGCCTTAGAACATTACGTAAATCGTCTAACGTCTGAATATCATGAAGTCGTACCCGACGGTTCAGTTGATCCCAAAGATGCTCGATTGGCTATAAATCTGGCGAAAGTGGGGGACAGGAAAGAAGTTCGATGCTCTGCTCCTCAAGAAAGTCACGAGAGATACGCGCCACTTGGCACCGGGCATTGTCTTGCTGGAATAGCTGCAATCCGACGCTAGCGTTGAACAACGGGACAACAATAGCGTTAAGAATTTCGCCCCTAAATCGCTGTCCTCTATCGGTGAAGATCAACTGCGTTCGATGGTGCAAAGAAATTCCTGCGGAAACCATTGCACTACCCAGCCGGAACGGTCACATGTCTGCACGCAAGCATCAGAAAACTGTTCTCCTCGTCGGCGATGCACACTTGCCTTACCATAAGCGCGCCGTACAAAAAATCGTGATTCATCACTAAAAAGAACAGTGCTCCAACGCTGCTGAATCCAGCGAACACGTGACGTACCAATTCCATTTTGACAGTACGATGACGTTACGTAAGTATTGGTCCGTGGTATAGACGCCTATTTCGGATACCATATTCAGCGAGTCTGTTGCGAACAGTTTGTGCACTGATTCTATTGTTAGTTCTACCTGGAGTAATTGCTGCTGTTTATGTCGCCGGAAGGAAGCAATCCCGCAAGTGAGACGTACTGATGTGTCGGTCTTGTGCAGGGTTTGTAACTCTTGGTACACCTGAACGCGGTCGGTCGGTCGGCAGTAGATCCAGTGGTTCTATACCATCGAATGTGACGATAAATAGTGGGCACAGTGACTCCGAACTCAGCAGCGAGCTCATCTGGAGGTATCCCACCGGCAGTCATAGCAATGGTACGCAATCTCTGATTTTCGGTTAACCATGGCATTTTTTAAAATGTCGGAAGACAAACACCCATTCAGTTTTACATTCTCGGGTAGCACGTGCTATTTTGAAATCCGTAGCAAAATTTATACGTTTGGGTGGACAACGACTACATGCCATTAAACTCTTTGAACGACTTCTTGTCCACAAACATGCAACATTAGAACTATTATATTTCATCCTTTATGCTTTATTTTCACATTTGTTTCTATTATACTTTCTTTTTTGACTCAGTATATTAATTGCTCTTCCCCCAAATAATAAATATGGACTTTTCTAATTGCTTTCATTCAACTGAAATTGAAGAAACCACCTTATCTAAGGGGTTAAACGGTTCAAAACTCATTACAAAACGTCACTGGCAAACGTTTTGGAGTGCGGTGGCTCAGTTGGTAGAGGTGCAGGCTGCAAGCCGAGAGGTCCTCGGTTCGAATCCCACCTGCAGCAACCGCGCTGTGTCCTTGGGCAAGACACTTCATCTCCATTGCCCGCGTGGGGGCACGATGACGCCGTGTACTAAAGCGTACTGCACGTCGATGGTGCTCATGTCTTCAACCAATCTAACCCTGCCTGTGCTGCAGTGCGGAGTTACGATGTTGGGGAGCTGGCAGCTGCTCGTCGTTGCTCGGTGGTTCTCTCCGGGTACTCCGGCTTCCTCCACCCGTAAAACTGTCACGGTCATGATTAGCCATTGTGCATAAATATGTGACCTTAAAACACCAATAAATAAATAAATAAATATTTGAACGCAAACCGGCGACGAAACAGCAATGAGTCAGACGGCATGTTATTTTGATAATCACGCTATATCTCTGAAAGTATGACTGTAGTGATCGAAAAGAGAACAGGTTCAGGTGCTCAATGGAGGCTGTCTTTTGAGATTTCATATGCAATTTATGTACCGAATTCCGTAAAATCGATATAGGGTTTACCGAGGCTTGGACCGAGTTTAGTGAACGATGTTAAGAAATTTCTTGTCAAACCGTGATGAATTTAAGTTTTTTGTTTATCACAGAATGTCTAATTTAACCTTTTATTTATTTATATATTTACTTATTCTTTTGTTTATTTATTTGTGTATTTATTGTTTATTTATTAGGTTTTTACGACGGTTTCGACTGCCAGGGTCACTTCGTGTTGGACAGTTTTGCGGGTTCAGGAAGCCGAAGTACCTAAAGAGAGCCACCGGCTGAGTTGATCAACTGTCAGATTCCTCACTGTACTAACTCCACGCAAGGTTCTCACCGTACAAAATCCACACAAGCTTCCCACCGTACTAACTCCACACAAGCTTCCCAACGTACTAACTCCACACAAGCAGGGTTATCATTTGAAGATAAGTTCCCCACCGTGCTAACTCCACGCACGTAGGGTTAGCATTGGTTGAATACTAGCTCTCACCGTACAAACTCCCCACAAGCTTCCCACCGTACTAACTCCACACAAGCAGGGCTATCATTGGTTTTAGACATGCTCCCCACCGTACTAACTCCACTCAAGCAGGGTTATTATTGGTTTTAGACATGCTCCCCACCGTACTAACTCCACACAAGCAGGGTTATCATTGGTTTTAGACATGCTTCCCACGGTACTAACTCCACTCAAGCAGGGTTAGCATTGGTTTTAGACATGCTTCCCACGGTACTAACTCCACATAAGCAGGGTTAGCGTTGGTTTTAGACATGCTCCCCACCGAACTAACTCCACTCAAACAGGGTTACCATTGGTTTTAGACATGCTCCCCACGGTACTAACTCTACACAAGCAGGGTTACCATTGGTTTTAGACATGCTTCCCTCCGTACTAACTCCACTCAAGCATGGCTAGCATTGGTTTTAGACATGCTCACAACCGTACTAACTCCACATAAGCATGGTTAGTGTTGGTTTTAGACATGCTCCCCACCGTACTAACTCCACTCAAGCATGGTTAGCATTGGTTTTAGACATGCTCCCCACCATACTAACTCCATACAAGCAGGGTTATCATTGGTTTTAGACATGCTCACCACAGTATTAACTCCACTCAAGCAGGGTTAGCATTGGTTTTAGACATGATTCCCACGGTACTAACTCCACATAAGCAGGGTTAGCGTTGGTTTTAGACATGCTCCCCGCGGTACTAACTGCACAAAAGCAGGGTTAGCGTTGGTTGAAGACAAGTGCAGAATCGATGTGCAGTGCTCTGTACGTACAGCGCCACCATGTTGGAAATCGGAATGAAGTACCTTGCACAAGAACACAACGCCATTACCTCTCGCCGGGATCGAATCGTAGATCTTTCGGTTTAAAGTTCAATGCCATAACCACTTAGCCTTGTAACGACTAAAATATTACAGTGTTGTTCACAAAAATCGCCATCTAATTTGTTTTTTAATTCATACTTTAAAAGAATTGATTATGACCTCTCATTGAAACGAACAAGTTCCACTGAGGGGGGTTATGCAGACGATGTTTTCTTGGAATGTCGTCTGCTTTATGTATTTATATTAATATTCGGTTGAAAGTTAATAAAAAATAAGAGAAGTTTGATTGAAGTCTAACTCCGAAACCAATTAACTGTCGTCGTTGACTTTATGCTCGTATTAGATGCGTTGTGTACAATATTTCCGTAATGAACTTTTTGACGGTGAATTCGTGATCAATCAAATTATAAAACACGAGTCACCCACTACCTGTTAGGAAACAACAAACCAAATATAATTGTTCCTTCAATGAAGTTCTCTCGGTGTCTAACAGATAGCCAAATATCGAACACAGAGCGTATTCATTAATATTCTACTATTCACGTAGACACATCGTCGCCTGAGTGCTAGAATGTCCTATGTCCCAGAGGGGAGATAATACATAGTCCCACAGGGGAGATAATACATAGTCCCACAGGGGAGATAATACATAGTCCCACAGGGGAGATAATACATAGTCCCACAGGGGACATAGGACATTCTAGCACTTAGGCAACGACATGTAATTTTCAACAAAAACAGGTGAAACGATTTTTCAAACGATTTCTTACCAACATCAAAACTAGCCCAGTCTCAGAATTGGTTATCCCGCCCGTACGACAATAATTTCTAGCTGGACGGAAGTACGGAAAAGTAGAATGGCTGAATAACATACTTACAATTTATAGATTTATGTAAAGATCTCAATAATTGTGGTGCCTACCGATCCTTTCCGAAGTGACGTAACTATTGGTGGTGTAGTGCGTGACACTACTCCCTCTCCAATAGTTTCCCAGCCGGGACATTTTTATTTGAATTTAAGTTTTACACTCTCTGCATGCTGTTGGCGGGTATTCCTGCCCAGCACAGGGTTTGTCTTGTCCTTGAAATCAATATAATTTGGGCAAAATTAATTATATTTTTCTCCTGAAAATTGAATGGATTTTTTCTCCTATGACTTCTTCTGTTATATTTAAATTATTTTTTGATCAAACCTAGTCATGGCTGCTTCACAGCAGCCATGACTAGATTTGATAAAACATATCTTGAAAATAATGGGCGGGTTAATGAGTTAATACTGTTTCCATCTTGTTAGTAATCCTGTCCGTATTTACGGGACTAGATTTGCTCCTTAGACATGTCACACACATAATCAATTCCCTTGGTGATTGGGGGAAGATCCTTTGGTTGTTTTGGAATGCTGGGATACCAACACGACTAATTTTCAGTCCAGTATACGTACTAGTTTTATAAGAGGTTGGGGAGCTCATGTAGTACGATCACTGCATGTTTTATCCACAAACAAATTTAAAAAATTACAGGAAACTATAATCCTCATTGACAAAACATCCAACTACATTATCCAGACAAGCAATAATGACATTGAAACTATAGTGGCCATAGGATGGTCAAGTCTGTGGACAAGTCTAGAGTAGTTACACTGGAATTATAGAGACCATGAAGTGGTCAAGTCTATGGACAAATCTGCAGTAGCGGCATTGGAACTAAAGAGGCCACGAGGCGGCCAAGTCTATAGATAAGTTATGAAAAATGACATAAAAGTAGTGGCCATAACGTGGTCAAGTCCATGGACGGGTCAGTAGAAGTGGCATTGGAACTATAGAGGTCGTGGTTGGTCAAGCCAATGGACAAATCAGCAGTAATGGCACTCGAACTTTGGAGATCATGGGGTGGTCAAGTCTATGCACAAGTCAACAGTAGTGGCATTGGAACAATATAGGTCATGTGGTGGACAAGTAACCAGGAACCAAACTGTGCTATAAGTTATAAACTATCTTTAGATCTTCCTAAAACTATCCCCAACAGGTATACTACAAAAGTTATGCTTCAGTGGTACATGTGGCCGCAGAAATGTCTACGAAGGTTGTGATGTCACTGAAAAAGTGGCGCATAAAATGATTCAACGAGTACACTGGCAAGTTAAGGATGAGATATTCATCACTTATGTTCACTCGGAGTCAGTTTCAGTTTCGACACCACTTTTGGAAGAGACATCACTAGGGGTGGAGGGGGAAAGGGTTTTTTTCCAGTTGGGTGAAAAAAGGACTGAAATAAGTGATGTCTTCCGTTCGTCTTGTACGAAAAAATCGGAGTTATTTACAGTTTTGAATTTTAAATGTCTTCACTTGATGAATTCGCTAATATTTAAGTATTTTTCGGAGATCACAATATTTTCCCAAACAAACCGAACAGAGATTTCTCAACAAAATTTCGCAGACGGCGTAAAAGGCCAAAATGGGCATTCTTTGTGATGTCTCGTCAAAAACAGGTGGCACTGTAAAGCTATAAAGCTAAAACTAAACGCCCTAGGTTGGAGATAGCGAAAATTTTGTGAAATAAAAGTTATTTACTTACTTTTTTTTCTTGCAAATTATATCGAATATTGTTAAAGTGTTCCGAAGCCTGATCCAATACAACAACGACGAAAACACCTTTCTTGCTTTTATATATATTTTCGATATGAATGAATGGACACGGTTATACGGGATTGAATGGAGGATATTCGGGACGTATTTTTCATTTCTTTGCATATCCTCTATTATATCCATACCTTGAGCTGGAAAATGTACGTCGCACGTTGATTGACATTCCGATTAAAGCTATTTGATTAGCAGCACGTGGGGTGGAGGTGGGGGGGGGGGGGGGGCGGTACGTTGACATTTCCAAAAAAGCTTCCAGGCCAGATTAACGCCTACCATCTCATTCCAACAGTCCATATCATATGCAGAAACATGAGAGCTGGCACGAATCCCATCGTTGGCCCACATTCTAGTGTTTTAAAGAGATCGTATTTTTCAGTATACCAGTGTCAAAATGAAAGGTACAGACATGTGTAACTGGCATGTTCTTAGCTCGGCAGAGCTATGCGGAGTGAGCTAATTGGGGGATCCCCCTGGCTCTACTATACACGGGCACAGAAAATCTCACGACGCCAAGGATTAATTTAGGCGACGGGGTCCGATTTTTTTTAAACAAACACGAAATAATGGTAATATCGATCATTATGTCTACAATATATGATGTTATCGATGAGATTATTGCAGAAATAATGGGGGGGGGGGGGGGGGATCCGTTTGATATTGGCGACATCCAGATCAGCGAGGGTATCAAAGCTAGGGCAGGATGTATACACCTAGATGTCCAAATGACAGATGAGAAAGCAGCACAGCTCATCATACACCTGCTCGATGGCTAATGAATCCCGAAACTCATGTTTTCAAGAGAGGTCAATGAAGAAGACTGCATTACGGACTCTACCACTCTCCCTCCCCCTCACCCATTACAGAACCAGTCCCAGCAAACCTAACCCTATTGGAAGCTAAAGATCTGATTTGCGTCACCCTGAGAGTGGCTGATTATTTGGGGGCAAGGTCGGAAAAAAACAGAAGTGCGATGAAAGGGTTCATTAAACTGGTGTCGCAGTTGGTTAAGGAGTCGACCGTGAGAAGATCATCTAGGGGGGTCATCCTTCCACAAATAAAAAGGTGAGGTGTTGGGGTTCTTTCGAAAAGCAACCCGAAATTGACCAGTCACGGTCTAGCTCTTATGGAGAGGACTGACATCTCAACGCTTAACAGTTCGTGCTCTAAAGTGGCCGAACATACATAACACAGGAAAAAACGTGACGCTTTAATCGAAACCTGTACCCATTGATGAGACAGAAGCATAACACACAGAAGAGTTGGTATAAATCCCGCAAAATGCCTGGAAGCTGAACCCACCTTCCTGGAAAATAAACAAAAAACATGTGTAGAGGAAGGGAATGGTGGCCTCTGGAATGCAGAAATGCACCCCGCCAATGACATCATGAGCATCGACATGAAGGCGTTCTACCATGTAAGCTTACAAGACCAAAGTCAGGCACAACCCTAAATAAAGCGCTTCGGTCACATGAAAGCCACAAGGACAAGCCTAGCAACCAACGCCAGACATAGGTTCCCGGTTCACCAAGTGTCCATCTCGGAATCCCAGCATAGTTCGATAGGCACTTCGATGAGCAGGGGTGTGCCCCGGCGGTCCGTATCTAACCGATACTGCATTTTGACCGAGATAGAGATCGGAAATACCACCATCGCTTTGTTCACTTTAAAACATTTGATATTTTGTTTTCATATTTATCAGTGATAAATAATGCCTTCCGTGAATTCCATTGGTCAATTTCAAAACTAGACAATTTGATTGGCTGAACAAAATACAACTGGGCCACATTTTCATAATTTGAATAATTAGAGTTGGGAGCTTTCTTTGGTCAATTTCAAAACTGGAAAATTTGATTGGCTAAACAAAATACAATAACTGGGTCACATTTGCATAATTTCAGTAGCGAGAATTTACATTATCTGTCCTATTTAGGGTGGGTTATATTGTATTAATTTTTTACCAACAAGAAAAACGCCATTCATTTTTTTTTATATTTTCGCTTTTTGCTAAAATGTTTAGTTAAACGAGGATGTTTTTTCCAAGTGCCGTCTGCAACTCAAGTTAGGAGATGGGTTAAAAAGTCATACTAAGTGGCTAATTTGTGCATGTGTGTGTCATATGATAAATAGAATATGAAATGAGTGTTTTTCTCATATAATATTTATGAAACTCGTCCGAATTTTCCGTTTGGGCGAGCCAGTGGCTCGCCCAAACGGAAAATTCTTAGACTCGATCCATAAATATTATATGAGAAAAACACTCATTCCATATCCTCTATATATTTCGCACTACCCAATACGAAAGCATATATAGAGGAACTCCAATGATTCGCGATGATGTTTTACATACCTCACCCTTTGTGTTAATGCCACCTCAGAAACCACTTACATATTCTCTATACAAAAATTTGGATTTCTTATGAGTCGTAATTTTATATGAAATTTCATTACAGAACTTACAATAATTCACTTAAGTGTAGATTCAGCACGGCTCAGATCGAGTTCTATGAACAAGGTTCAGACATTTCATGCCAAATCGTGACGAATTTGAGATTCTTTTTTATCGCATAATATGTATTTTCACCTTCTACCAAACGTCACGGGTGAAACTGGACAGAACTATTTACATGAACCGTCAGCCCATATTTCTTCAACTTTTGCCTTAAAACAAACTTTTACCCCACACCAGAGCAACCTCGTCGTGGTCGTTTGAAGAGGGTGCTATAAGCTTTTTTGAAACAAAACAGGAAAATATTTTGTTGGCCAAGAAATGATTTTTGCAACTTTCGTCTGCCATTGTGTAACGTAAACAGTTAAAGAAAAAGAGAAGATTCAATTCTACATCTGAAATCGCCTCTCTCTGAACGTTGCTATGTCGACATTGATGTCTGATGACATTCCCGTATTAGACATGTTATGAACGTTATTTCCGTGATGAGGTATTTAATGATAATTACGTGATATTATGTGACAATATAAAATATAGCAGTTTGAAAACCTCGAGACCAATGAAATGAGTCAAGATAAACTTTAGCCCCTTCCTTAATTTTCACTAAATTTGTTGAAATTACTTTGCCTGAGTCCCACTGTGTTCCATGTGCCAGTAGAACAGATTGGAACCCAGGGGACGAGTAGTATATATATGACAATATCCCAATAGTTCATAGGATCTCATTTTGGTTATTGGATGTGAGATATGATACTCTGTGTAAAGTGGTGAATGTAAAGTGATTATCCTTATACCCAGATTTACTGACCACACAGCGCACAGGTGCATACATTATACTGTGGGAGCGCTATGACTTGTCACTTAGAGCACTGAACTTCAAATCGAAAAGTCGTAGATTCGATGACAACAGGCGGTATCTACATTATGTCCTCGGGTTAGACACCTTTTCTCTATCAATTCCCAGTGTGGGAGCACGGTGACGCAAAGTGATAAGACATACTGCATGTCGGTGGTTCATAACATGCCTTAAAACCATGTAAAACTTTCGTGCGGGATAAGATGGAACGTATAAATAAATAAATAAATAAATAAATAAATAAATAAATAAATAAATAATTGTGCACATTAGAGGTGTATATTCCAGGAGTGATGGGTTTCGTTCAATTAACTTGCAAACAATCAGACGTGGAATATCGTAGAAGTCATAAGACCCAATAGTTGAAACATTCCATTGAGATACGTTATGCGATTGTGAGAACAGCACTGCGCAAACCATGTCTTCAAGTGTTTGCTGAACATTTTTTGTCCAGCAAACAAGTCTATCTGGGATACAACATGTAAAAGCTATAGAGCGGGCAACGTTCCAGAGACCATCGAGCCAAATTCTCTTCAGGTAGGAAAATGTCGCGTATATTTATACCTTCGTGCGCTGCACAAGTAATGCATGTTTTCCTTATTCACATACCAGAACATCTGGGAGATCGGAATGAAGCGTCAACGCGTAGAACGAAACAGAGAGCATGAAACTCAGAGACAAAGTACAGAAGAGAAGAATGGCAAGATTAGCCGTGCATTCATAAGATCATGGGCACACCAAAATCGCCTAAATACCAAAATATATAGCAAAAAATGTGTGATTCTATTCCAATTAAAGACACGTTCACGGAGTTTCGGCATTTTATCTCAAAAGGTAACCAATTATTGTATGGGTCAAAACTCGAATTTGCCATCCTTTAAAACTATTTACGTAACATAACATCCGACTCAGGCAAGCCGATAAAACCGAATAAAATATATCCGTAATATAACGTGACAGTACAGTGTTATTCACGTAAGTTCTCATTCAAATTTTATTGTTTTTTTTTTCCATTTCTTTTTTGCTCTAAACCGTGCCTTCATAAGATCATGGGCAAAACATATATGATTCTATACGAATTAACTCTTGATCCGCTGAGTATTTTTTAAATAGTTTACATAAAATCTTGTCATGGCTGCTGTAGATGAAAAATTATTTAAAGTTTTGCTCAAGAGATCTCTGGTCAAATGGTCTGTGCAATGTGTCGGTGACAATTTGATAAAGTGTGCTCAGATTTTACTTATTTTGGTGGCAAGAGAGTTCCGTCCTGGGCAGGAATATTCGCCAGCAGCATATAAGGAGTAAAAGACACGTTCACGACATATTATCTCAAAAGGTAACTAGATATTATATGGGTCAAAACTCGAATTTGCCATTTTTAGAAACTATTTACGTAACATAACGTCCGACTCGAGGTAAGCCTGGCTGTCGAAACTGTCGTTAAAACCCACTAAAATATATCGGTGACATGACGTGACATGACGATGTTACTCACTTAAGTTCTCATTCAAATTTTATTTTTTTCCATTTCCTTTTTGGCTCTAAAACGTGTTTCATGACCCTTCATGTCAACCAGATTGTCGAGCAAGTTCCACAAATGCTTTCCAGGCAGACATCAACAATTTTGCTTGTCCAGTTTTCCATTCATGGTAGATAAATCGTTAAGGTAATATATTAGGGGATATTTTCAACGTACTCTGTTATCTTTCATATTTTCGTTTCTGTAGACATGGAAAATAGATTTTCAAAACAAATCTGTAAGACACCTACCAATAATGTATACAGACATGTGATATGTTACACACAATTACAAAACATTCCAATTTTCTTTCAGAGTAGAGGTATATATACGAGTAGAAAGCCTGGGATTTGAAAAGCTTAATTATATAAGGTATATCTCCTGCCCTTCCGCAAACCCATGTGTGTCTATGGTAAAATAATCATTCGCAACCTGTGATCAGAAAATTAATTCACTATAAAATTAATGTTCGGAACTTTAAACCTTCACTCGACGCACACGATGTCTAAATGAATTATTGTTTTGTTTAAAAAAATTCAACAAACCACATGATATGACTCCTCATTGGAACGAACTGGACCAGCCCATTCCAGTGAGTGGTCACATGGTATGGTTTTGTTCATTTTTATTCCAAAAAATTAATTGTTCTCCACTGGTCAATTTGTACACACGCGAGTGGATGCGGTCGAATGTTGGAGGTTATTATAATTATATTCTTGTTATTGTGAATGAATTTCATCTGTTTTGTCGTCTAATAATCTGATGAGAACTACTGTCGTGATATAACTTGTCCACTAAAAATTTAATCTCTTTCAAAATAAAATTAATATTAATTTCAATTTTGGACTCAGCAATCCAGTAATAGTAATATATAACGAGTACGCTCTCTCGAGAAGCTCACCACCAGAACGGTTATCAAAACCAATCAAATTGATTTATTGAGTTATTTTTTCCTGTGGCGTTGTTATTAACGTCATGCTTTCACTGCGGTCGAAAAGTGTCAAAGAAAAGTAATTTAGGTAAGCATTAAACCTGAATTGCTGTCAAGAACTACTATTTCCCACAACCAAAATAAAAATTATCTGCCTTCTGCTGCTTTGTCGCAGTGTACTAACAAGTGCGTTTACATTAACCCAGTCCCCCAACACTTTCCTTTCGGTCGTCTCAGCATTCAGACAAATAGTGTTTTAAAGTTTGTCCCATTGGCGCTTGCTCGATTTCACCAACGATGAGCACTTCTTCTGTAGACTGTTTATTTCTATTCAGGAAGGGGAAATGGCGGAAACGGGTTCGATTCATTCTGACATACTGTTAGTCTATAAACAGTATTACACGAGGTTGCAACTGTTCTGATTTACATAATGTAATTTATGTCTATAAAAAGATGCAGGAAGATAGTATGGAAGTAATGACAGTTTCTATTAACACCACTGCGAAAACACAGGGGGGTGCTTATTTAAGTTTCAGGTGTATATATTCATATTCCATAGTCTCCACTCTAGAACTTTGTGCAGGTTTTTAAATCGCTTTACATATGTTACTGTGCGTGGTGTGTGAATTGTAACTAAATCACCCGTAGAGTGGAGACATCACCCAAAGGAACATTTTCAAATTCAGTACATATCGACAAAAACGCATGCAATGTTTCATCCAATGGTCCTCCAGGTTTAACCGGAGGTCTATAGACTGGAATTTAGCTTGTCAGTAGTGAGGGGTGCCACTCTAGACCAAAGCAGTTAACACTGAATCCCCCATACACCAGGACTGTCCCTCGGGGCCAAAATTTAACATAGGATTCCCCATAGGGTGTCTTGGCCCAGAGTGGCATATTTTGGCCCAGAGTGACATCATTGGAGGCAGGAAAAAGAATTTAAAAACTTTTTTTTTTTTATTACTACATTTAACGAACTGGATCTTGTTAGGCTGTCACTACAGTCATTGTGCAACGACTTTCGAGTACTCAAACATCGCCGTTGATATGTGTTCTTGACATCACGCCATATGCTGGGAAGGCGTGTGATGGGCAGACAGAGATGCAACATCCCAGTAATCCCGTAATATGGATCAGAGATCTATGGTCAAAATTTTTTATAAAAATATATATATATCTCAGTATGTTGTGAGCATCATGCAATAATTCAAATCGATTTTACTGAACTTTTTCACGTTTTGGTATTTTGGAAACATAATTGCACATACAAAAAGCAACAGCACGGAAATACAGATTTCCACAAGCCGGTTAAAGTCACAAGTGAAGAATTAGATTATTGAAACGATTCAGCCTTGGTAGGGGCGGTAAAAAATAATTTTCGGCGTGGTTCAGTAGTTTGGAACCGATGGTAGTGTCCGTGGAAGAATTAAATGTTATTACTTGATATCGAGGAAAAGTTAAATCATAATTCTCGGAGACGGGTAATTCAAACATCACTAGCTGCACGGAGTTCCATTCTCATAGCGATAATAACGTGAAGAATGTATTGCTTGGATGCGTCACCATGTATAAACATCGTTTCGCTATGATTTTGAGAAGGCAGCTGAGGTAACTATTAGCTACATTTATTTGGAAAAATATTCTTGCTTCTATCGTCCCCTGAGTTCCAATGTGTTCTATGTGCCAGTAGGCACATAGAACACATTGGAACTCAGGGAACGCTATGTCTTGCTAGTTGGAATTTGGGAAGGATTATGGAATTTCCTCTCTCGGCGTATCTGGTGAGTCTATAGGCAAATTTACTATATTTATTTTACCTTTTTGTATATTGTGAATTTGAGAATTGTGCTACCCAACGGAAATTTTCTTAGAGGGGCCGCACACTTCTCAGCCAGTGGCAGACTCAACTGGAGGGCTGAGGGCAGAGTAGTCCGAACCAACCTTAGTTTTGACTGCCCCCTCTCCCTTAGGCAATCTTTGGGATCATTATAGCCGTAATTGTAGAGATTATGTCATAGTCCTGGGATGTAATTAGTACATTATTGACTGATCACTTTAGTGGGGGACACATTTTGTTTGTAGGTGGGGGGGGAGACTTTTGCCCCTCCCCACCGTGAAGTACAGGAGGAGTTAAGATTTATAAGCAGTTTAGCTTGAACATGGTTAGGATTGGGATCCGGTATATGTAGCCCAGCTCACCTCCGTAGAGATCTGCGCTGGATAAAATAGTTAAATGATTGGGATGTGATTTATGTAGGCCAGCTCACCTCCGTAGAGGTCTGCACTGGATACAATAGTTAATGATAGGGATCCGATTTATGTAGGCCAACTCACCTCCGTAGAGGTCTGCAATGGATAAAATAGTTAAGGATTGGGATCCGATTTATGTAGCCCAGCTCACCTCCGTAGAGATCTGCGCTGGATAAAATAGTTAAATGATTGGGATGTGATTTATGTAGGCCAGCTCACCTCCGTAGAGGTCTGCACTGGATACAATAGTTAATGATAGGGATCCGATTTATGTAGGCCAACTCACCTCCGTAGAGATCTGCAATGGATAAAATAGTTAAGGATTGGGATCCGATTTATGTAGCCCAGCTCACCTCCGTAGAGATCTGCGCTGGATAAAATAGTTAAATGATTGGGATGTGATTTATGTAGGCCAGCTCACCTCCGTAGAGGTCTGCACTGGATTAAATAGTTAAAGATTGTGTCGCGATAATCGTGGTATTTGGTAGTGGTACTCCCTTGAGTATGTAATTTTGTACAGTATTTGGGTGCGGAGTTTTGGAACGGAACTCATTTGAGTACGTAGAACTGAAACTATTTGTATCTCCCCTCTTCCCGACGGGGATAGGGTAAGGGTAGTAGCTTATTTATTGTTTCGCGCATTGGTTGAGCGTTCACGACTGGTATTGGTCTGAAGGTAACGCGTTAGCTTTAATGTGGAGTAGTGCTTGTTTACACAGGTAAACAAGCCCTGCTCGTTTTGGTGACCCTCCTTAAGGTTATTGGTAAAGAAGTTTTCTTGAATGGTCCGTTGGCCAATTTAAATAAAAGAGAAAGATGCAAGTTTCCCCCACTTGAGTAAGGAGTAGTATAATGTACTGAAAAGAATTGGAAATGCTTTGTTTATATTAAATATTATAACATCTATTTTCTAGTTGTTTAGTCGTTGGAAACCCTGCAAGGAATGAGAACCCGCTTCTTAACCCCCAGTTTTTCCCAAACTGTGGACCTCTATGGGACCCTCTTGTTGTTGTCACCGGGGGCGGTGCACGGCATTTCCCCTTGGGGGTCTATAGGAGGCGTTGTCTTCGATTAGAACCACACCATGCGCCAGTTGTGGTGTAATTTGCGAGGGACGGGGCTCAGGTTTGTTACATTATGTTGTAGTTACTAATAAGATATGTCTGGTACTTATTCAAACAAACTGGGTATGCTTTGTTTATTTTGTGCCTTGGTGCGTATTTTAGGGTCTCCTCATGGGAACGACTTGGGTGATCTGATTATCGCTCGTTTTGGCTAGAGGTGTATTAGAGTTGTTTGATCAATATAAATGAAAACATCAAGTTCGAGGAAGTCACACTGAAATGAGAATTACTTCAAAAAAATAAAATACAATTAAATGTTTAGAGTTGTTGGAAAGATGTTTCAGTTGCAAATAAAACATATACAATAGAGTTGACATATACATACAAAAAAGGTGACTTCAAGGAAATGTATGTTTTCAAGACAATCGAAAGCAGCAAGTGAATAATCGCTTGCTGTCAATCATAAGATAACTCCAGTATTTATTTAATAACAGTCGGTATACAGTGTTTATCTTTTGATCCAAAACATATTTAACTCAAGCAGTCTCCATTAGAACGTGTTCGGTGTCTGAGAACCGTATTTTTGGCAAGGCCTGAATTCGAATGGATTGAGGAATTTCCGAACACGACAGATTTGAGAGAATCAGATTATTACAGGTACAATTCAAATTACTCATAAGATTCATAGATATTATTTCGTACTCTTGTTATGGAAATTCCAATCAAGAAATATTAAATTCGCCATAACATCATGACGATATTAACAAAATAGGTGGAAATATGCGACGTATTGACAGCATCACGATATCAACACAACAGGTGGAACTACGCGGCGTATTGTTGTAGAATTGCTATATAATCCCACTCTCCTGACGTCATCAGAGACAGCCTGCGAACCTGAAACGACTTCCAGAACTCTCCGGAACCTTCTCCAGCTGTGAAGATGAATACCACCACTCTGAGGCCTCGTGTGACCGGGTTTGACCAATTGGAAGTAGACCAGCCTCTGTCTCTTTTCAACCGGACCGCGAAGGCGAAAGGTCGAAAGTTATATACAGTTTTGAATTTGGAGCATTTGCAGGAATAATTGGTAAGAACCTTAGGTATTTTACCCGCAAGTTTTATCTAAAGTAGAGATTTACCCAAACCCAAATCTACTTTATTGACGTCGCCCACATTAGAACCAGTTTGCGGGGGTGACTTTGTAAACTTTTATAAAGTTTCTACAGGTCACGAGGTCGGGGTTTTACCAATTCCATTGTTGACGATGACGGCGGGAGTTAATCCACTGACATCGTCAACTTTCTCTCATTGATGCATTTCTATTAACCTTGAAAATCAATTGGTGGGTAATTTACCTAACATTTATTTCCAAATTTGGGATTTTTGTTCGCAGATTTTGAATTAAAAAATGTTTGTTTTTTTTTTTTCGATCGGGCTGTGGTGACAGTTATGGTATTGTAGATTGCTGCAGAAATTGTACAAAATTTAATTTGCTGTTGTGGTGGCAACAAATGCTACCAAGACAGTTTGTGAAATTTTGCTATGGCAGTAGCACAGGCTACTGAGACAGATAATTGATTGAATTTGAATATTTCATTGTTGCTGTGGATCTTCTGGAGATGCTACAGGAACAACCTTGATATACATTATTTTGTAACAATTGCCGTCAGCAAAGCATTCTGCTAAGGATATGGTTTGTATGTGGCAGTGAATTGATAGTATTGTTGTAATATTGTTAATTGTATTTTGGCTGTAGGCCATATAGTGCTCCCTTACAACAGGCCTAGGAAAGCTGAGGTTGGGAGGTGGACTTAAGTATTAGTCAGAATTTGTGGATTTTGTTGTGGATATACTGGCTGCGTGTAGTATATCGGTAGGCTCCAGAAGTACCAAAGGCCTAGGAAAGCTGAGGTACTGAGCAGACTAGTTCTTGGTAACTGTCAATTTGTCTTGAATTATATAAATTGAATTTCATTGAGTGAGAAATAGAAATATGGCAGAGGAGAAGGTTAAAGTAAATTATGCCACCTTCGGGCAATTGCAAAGAATACCCAACTATAACCTCTGGCAGCTGCAATAATAAAAAGGGGCTCAATATGGGACCCTTTTTAGAGAGGATCTTTTAACAATTCCACAATTCAGAGGGTCTAACGACCAGTGGTATGTGATTGATTTTTCGGGTCCCTCACCAAAGATTATGGTCAGTAAGGAGGGGGAGGAAGACCCAGTCAAACAGTTAACTAGACAAGTGTCGTCGAATTTGTCACCAGGGAGGGGGAAAGCCCAGAATTATCGTAGGACTACCTCACCCCTGACGGAGCATATGGAAAAACTTGTAATCAAAGATGGTGGTAACCCATATAATCCAGAATGGTCAGTCTCAACTATAAGTTCGTCACCAACTGAAAATAGCCACACACCTCGGAAGAGTCAAGAATTGTCTCCCTCTTTCAGTTCAGATAATGGTGATGGGAAGTTGAGTGCAGATAAAAAAATCAAATGGAGATCAGACTGTGTTAAAGAGGGCGCAGTCTAGCTGTGGTGGTCCCAACCGGTTTGCTCATGATAGCACCGCGTGGGATGAGAAACAAGGACCAGTTAATTTATTGAATTCGGATTTCCAAGGCACATTTCAAAATGTGAAGGAACGACAGGCGCTCAGGAAATCCATTGAGGTAAATACATGTGGGGGTGAGCACCAGAGTGGGTGGAAAAGTGGTCCCCATTCCAATTATCATGACTGTGGGATCAGGCCAGAAAATATAACGACGAGATTTACTGGTAGAGGAGACTATCGAGACCTTGGAGGTGATGGTAATCCCTTGGGGTTCTCGGGGCAGACCACTGAGGGGATGAACGCTGGGTATGTGAATCCAGGCATGATAGACCTCAACAGAGATAGGGCAGCGGTAACCCCTGAACTCTGGGAAAGGCCTCATCAGTCAAACACAGTGGGCTGGAAAATTCCTAGTTCAGTGGAGATTTACCAGCAGTGTGCCCCCGATACCTATATAATGTCAGACCTTGAATCCAGTGGAAATGCAGTAGGAAACATCCCTACTGCCCGAGGACAGGGTCATCCAGGTACCCAGACATCGTAGGGCCCCAAGCTTCGCCAAAGGTGAACTATCCAGTCCAGACTGTAGGTGAATGTAATGGTGCTTGTTGTGAGAGGGTACGGAGGTGGACGGAAGCATGTGTCCCAGACGTAAACACAAGACCAGTAGGACTAGAAGTGAATGAAGCACGAGGGCCGCGAGTAGCGTCAAATGTGCCAAGGAGTATCGAACATTCAAAATCAGGAGTTGGTTCCTGTGGGAGATCAGCCGACTAGGGGGAGGCAGGGCATGTGGACTATGTCCGCTCAAGTCGGTCACGACCCACAATGGCAAGTGGTGTCCCCCCCCCCCCCCCCAACCAACTCTGCCGGTAGGTTACCAGCAGAGCCGGGCAGGGTACCCATCTTCCCCAGTGCAGTTTTCCGTGGATAACAGACAAAGGCCATATAGGAGGAAAACGCAGGTACTCAAGTCCATGCAGTATGATGGGTCAGAACCGTGGCATTTATTTAAAAGGAGGTTTCAGGACTGGCTCCAGTATGAGGAGGTCCTGCAGGAAAATGACCGGAAATGTCTATTTGGGTTGTGTTTGAAGTGCAGGGCAGCGGAGCACGCTAACCTGTTGGCAGGGCGTAACCAAAATATGACATGGGCCGGGTTGCTGCAGGGTATGGAGAACGGATTCGGGTTCCATGACTTGCCACAAACTGCCTAACTTAAGTTTCAACAAGCTAAGCAGGGGCAAACGGGGGGCCTGGAGGAATGGACCGACACCATTTTGGCATTGACTAATCGTGCTTTCCGTGATTGCCCTGCACACTTTACACTAGAGCAGGCCATTATCAAATTTTGTCATGGTTGTAGCGACAGTCGCGCGGGGGGGGGGGGGGGGGGGGGGGCAGTGGTAAACCAGCGTCCCGCCACAATTGAGGATGCCATAAGCAAAATCAGGTGGCACCAGTACAACCAAACCGCCATATACGGACAAAAGAACAACCAAACCCAACGCGAGGTACGGGAGCTGAGTCCTTTCCTTAACGACTCGGTTGAGGAGAAAGACCCTCCCCAAATCAGAGTGTTGAAACAAACAGGACGGGGTAGGTCACCCAAAAGAGACAGGTGTGGTCAAGGAAATAGAACTGATTTAAACAACTCGGAGGAGGACCCTAATCAATCTCATTCACCCAACATCATGAACTTCTATACTGAGATAAAGAGTTTGAAAGCATAGTCTTTTGCTATGAAAACACAAATTGAGAAGGTCCAAAAACAAGTGATTGGGAACTAGGAAGGGTTAAGCAAACTCACCACCATAGTGGGAAATGTTTTAAATAAACTGGATAATCCAAAGGGGTCTTTGTCCCGGGGGAGGGATGAACAGACCCAGGAACAACCTAGGTCTGGGTCACCCTCACCTAGTAGGGCCCATTGCTACTCATGCTCTGGTATTGGGCACCTCCAGGGCAGCAGTCCGTCCAGAATTTCCCCAAATCTGGCAACTGGGAATCTCGCATTTCACAATGGCGTCAAGGATTCTGATAATGTGATCACTATTCGACAATGTAAACCGCCATTTTCTGTCCGGATCACTCTCCAGATAGAGTCAGTTGAAACAATCGCAACTGTGGATTCGGGTGCCATGGTCACAGTTATGTCGGATAAATTGTTTGGAAAACTGAAATCAACTCCACCCATAATTAAGAAAGTAGTGCTCCGAACTGCAGAGGGGGACAGTAAACTGCAAGGTTACTATGTAAGCCCACTGAAAATCAAAATAGGTGACAGAATTTTTAACGAATTCCTATATGTGGCACCAATCAGCGATGCTGTCTTACTGGGGTGTGATTTCCTGATTAAACACGATGGAAGAGCCTGCTTCAGGGAGGAAGGTCTATCCTTGGGGGATTGGGTTGTTCCTAAAGTAACTAATGAATGTCGGAAATTGACTGAAACCAAGCTCCGAAAAGTATACGAAAAAGTGTGTCTGACAACATTGGACCTAGGGAACCTTCAGGGCCTTGGAACTAATTTCGAGACCAAAAAAACTGAAGTACAGGGAATATCCCTGTCGCCTCAGGGGGTTGCCCAGGTGACTGTGGGTAAAGACGCTGTGAGTCCAGCAAACTCTGTCACATCGCTAAAATGTGAAAAGGGACCACTGATAACCGACTTTATAATTAAACCAGCAATAACAGAACCAATGTTAGAGTGCCAATCAGTGCATGACAAACAGACGCAACCTGTTGGACGTGCTCTCAACGTAAACCATCGCAGTCGATCATTGCACAACTCCCAAATCATTGCAGAAGCCAATGGAACTGATGCTGCTCTGGGTACAAAGTCAGGCCAAAATATTGGTAAGGCAGACTGGGAGGAAACATTTGCTCAGGTGGCCAAAGAGTTTTCGCAAATCCTGATAGATGACGCAGAATCCCATGGCATTAAACAAATGAATAATTGCCCCAAAAGAGCAGCGTAATGTTAAAACTAGACCAGGAAGCCTACGAATACCCTGGGATCCAGGGGCCATACCCTACCAATCACAAGCAGACAGGAATAGTACCGAAAAACAGAGATATACGAATTCATACATTGGACCAGGGTTGTCTGGGCAACCATGGGACCCCGGTGGGGTCACAGTTGAAGCTGACAAAATAAGCTCGGGTTACGAGGTATTAGGTATCGCGGAACTAAATATTGAAATTAGAGTGAACCTGCACTCGGAAATGACGCAATCTCTAAAAAATAAACAGCCTTGGGAAAATCCATTGTTTCAATAAAAGTTTGAAACATTCTATTGACATCTTGCATTATTGTTGAATATTCCTGATACAAAAGAGGGTGATTTGATGACTTTTGGACCTAAAAAATACAATTTACTTTTTGTGTGTTTTTGTAGGGAAAAATATGTACACGTGACCGGTACTTCCCTT
This sequence comes from Pictodentalium vernedei, assembly GCA_031216915.1. Classification (NCBI taxonomy): domain Eukaryota; kingdom Metazoa; phylum Mollusca; class Scaphopoda; order Dentaliida; family Dentaliidae; genus Pictodentalium; species Pictodentalium vernedei. The sequence continues at coordinate 859,120,986 of CM062296.1, read as the reverse complement.
TGTGTCAGTTTTTCTCTCTTATTTGTTGCATGACGCCCTGTTTTCAGATCAGAAAAAGTTGTCTGAAGGGCTATACTTGACATATATTTGAACGCCAAAATTAAAGTGATGCGATCATATTTTTTTTCCACCTGAACGTTATAATGGTCGCCTATGGGAAAATATTTAGTTCTGTGATACCTATAGGAAATATGTTTTTTGGCTTCCAGACCAGATTGAATTATTATTTTGGGGGATTATTTCACATTTAAATATTTATTTGGGGACCACACACCTTACCAAACCATTTTATTGTTTTGAGAAGTTACATTTTTGTCACAATCAGCAATAAAAGCTATATATTTCCAAAACTAAGGCTGTTCATGCAAGCAAATTCACATCTTGAGCAAGTGTATTGCCCAGGAGCACACTATAACCTCTGGCAGCTGCTAACTAACAGCCTATCTTACCCTACTAACATATTTATTTAAACCATGGTTTCTCCTCATATTACTAGGGGCAGGGAGGATTCCAAATATTCCAACCCCCTCCCAAATCACCATTCAAACACAGACAGAAAACCCATACTGACTTCTATTCACTAGTATTTAGAAGTTTTTCTCTTCTATATTATGCTCTTCAAAATGTTGGAAAACAATTCCTTCATTGAAAAAAGTATCCTGGAACACAAATTTGAGGAGGGGGGTGGGGCTACAGTGGAAAATAACATAATAAAATTACAAATGTGAGTGAATGGCATTTGTGCGTAGCTAGCAATATAGTTGTCTAGTGCTGTCATGGTTCCCATGATACAGCATAAATTTACAGTGACAGTTGTGAAATATTGCTCTTTCCCTGAACCAAGACCTCTCTCCCACACATATTTATCCCTTCTGCTGATGATAAACATTTGGAAAGACTGAACAGCATGTTTTTAGAGACTGAAGTTAGTATCATACACTTTCAGTTTCTTATGATTTACTTTGAGGCTTCAGCACTCATGGTCCACTGAGTTATTTTTCAATTTAACTGCCTGCCTGCCGGCCCGCCCGGTGCCCGCCCGCCCGCCCGCATGGCCGCCCGCCTGCCCGCCCGCCCGCCCGCTCGCCCGCCCAGCCCGGCCGCCCGCCCGCCCGCCCGAAGCCCGCCCGCCCGCCCGCCCGCCCGCCCGCCCGCCCGCCCGCCCGCCCGCCCGCCCGCCCGCCCGCCCGCCCGCCCGCCCGCCCGCCCGCCCGCCCGCCCGCCCGCCCGCCCGCCCGCCCGCCCGCCCGCCCGCCCGCCCGCCCGCCCGCCCGCCCGCCTGCCCTGCCCTGCCCTGCCCTGCCCTGCCTGCTGACTAACTAACTTTCACCCCCCCCCCCCCCACACACACACACACACACCCAAGTATATTAAACATCAAGTGCCACTATTCTTGAAGCAAATGTCTGATTCATCCTCTTTGGAAACATGTTTTCAACAATTTCAATCCTTTTGCCAGAATGGGTGTCTGTGGGGATTAAAACAAAGGTTATGAAAGTGCACTTATGGGAACTTGCAGCATAAGCATGGCACTATAGAATCAATATTTGATGGTTTTATGCATCTTACCAGTGTTATGAGATATCACAGTAGCAGGTACTGGTCATTCTTTTGGAAAAAAAAACACTGTTTTATGTTTTGTCAGTGCCATACCAATGACTCTTTGTGCCTTTACTGAGAAAACTGAGGCTTTTCCTTTAAAAAATTGCAAAATATTCATCAAATACAATGTGAAATGTCGTCAGAAGCCAGACTGTGATTTAAAAACTATTACAGGTGGGAAAGTTCATATCACAGTAGGTTTGTTTTGGCTCAATATCAATTAAATTATGAATTATATCACAGATTTTGATGAAAAGGGGAATAGCGGGGGTTCCTATTCAGGGCAAAATTTTACTACATCAGATGGTGAAATAAAATTTGACATCAGTTGTTAGAATAAACTGGTAGAGTCCTTTCATATTGGTGAATTATATGGCTGCATCCCCAATTTTGGAAACAAAATTGACATCCATATTGTTCCATGGGGTTGGGACACTGTTTTGCTTGCAGTATGGTTAAATGAGACAGATTTTTTCTAAAAATATTTTGTGCTGATGCAGATGTTAGATTTATTTTGGGATCAGTGTAGTTTTTTTTAAAAAAGCTGTAAATTCTCATCCTTCTCGGTTAATTTATAAAGTAACAGGATAGAAAAATCTTTTGGAGGCAATACCAGTTTTCAAGCCCACTTGACAAAGTTTGGACACGTTTCCTTAAAAGAGCACATTTTCCGAGTTTTTGACTCAGCCAAAGCCAAAAGTTGGATTCTAATGCAGAAATGACTCTTTTATCTCATGGAAGTGGTAAAATGTCTCTTTGGTGGGGGTTGGGGATTATAGGTATCGCGGAACTAAATATTGAAATTAGAGTGAACCGCCTTAAAATGTTGCACTCGGAAATGACGCAATCTCTAAAAATAAACAGCCTTGGGAAAATTAATTGTTTCAATAAAAGTTTGAAACATTCTATTGACATCTTGCATTATTGTTGAATATTCCCGATAAAAAGGAGGGTGATTTGATGACTTTTGGACCTAAAACATACAATTTACTTTTTTGTGTTTTTGTAGGGAATTCCCTGAAAAAATATGTACACGTGACCGGTACTTCCCTTTGTGTCAGTTTTTCTCTCTTATTTGTTGCATGACCCCCTGTTTTCAGATCAGAAAAAGTTGTCTGAAGGGCTATACTTGACAGAGATATTTGAATGCAAAAATTAAAGTGATGCGATCATATTTTGTTCCACCTGAACGTTATAATGGTCGCCTATGGGAAAATATTTAGTTCTGTGATACCACTAGTACGTCAACTTGGACCTGGAATGTTAGGAATACCCTGGACCCTGGGGAAGGTTGGACAGAATATTCACAGGATGTGGGGTGCATTTACCCTGCTTCAGGGTTGGTTCATTCCCAACTTACAGCAGAAAGAAAGAGACTCAAAACTAGGCAGATATGGGCAGACCATTCAGGGCGTGAAAGAGCTAGTAGGAAGAACATTGGGCCAATCCTGCTGCTCCAGACAGGGAAAGGTTGGGCTTCGCAAAAAGGGATAAGAGTCGCTCAGGGAAGTCCCCTGAGCAGGTTCGGAATGGAGATATCTTCCTTGAGGACCCTGAATTCAAACATTGGGGTGAAGTCTCACCTGCCGGAAAGCCTCCAGCAGAAATGTACACTCCTATAAATTAGGAAGCTGAAAAAAATAGTGCCAACAAATGAAGCCCAACCGAAAGAGTTAAACTTGGGGAACAGATTTGGTCTAGACCAACGGCTGGGGCTTGAGAGATTCCAACCCCAAATTAACAGTGTCTGTCATCTGCAGAGAATTAATGGAGGACGTATTAGCCCCAAACAACTAGGAGTGCCCGCTGGTTGTTTGGAATGTTGCCCCCATCACCCTAGACAGGAAATGGTGACCCACTATTTCCAGGGGGGTGCAAGGGGTGGAGGATAGTCAAAAATTGGTTAGGTCAGTATTCATTGAGGGCTCCTCTAGTCCACCGGAAAATTCCCCAGTTGTAGAGCGGATGACATGATCTCTTTTAGGCATTTATCGGGATTTTTTATTGCTACATGTTTGGGTCACCCCATTTGGTATAGGGGATCAAAAGATCAAACTCTTAAAGTTTGAGCGCACTCTTCTTTCCTGACTTCCCGGAAGTACTCCAGGTCAGTTGGGTACCCGACAGTTTTTTCTTTGGCATGATAATCTTTGGCTTTTTAAATTAAACGGGGAAGAGTGTTGTAGAATTGCTATATAATCCCACTCGCGTGACGTCATCAAAGACAGTCTGCGAACCAGGAAAGACTTCCAGAACTCTCCGGAACCTGTTCCAGCTGTGAAGATGTATACCACCACTCTGAGGCCTCATGTGACCCGGGTTAACCAATTGGAATCAAAGAACCAAGAAGAAGACCAGCCTCTATCTCTTTTCAGCCGGACCGCGAACGCGAAAGGTCGAAAGTTATATACAGTTTTGAATTTGGAGCATTTGCAGGAATAATTGGTAAGAACCGTAAGTATTTTACCCGCGAGTTGTATCTAAAGTAGAGATTTACCCAAACCCAAATCTACTTTAGTATTGGCAGCATCACCATATTAACATAATTGGTGGAACTTTGCGGCGTATGTGGCGTATTAACAGCATCACGATATTAACAGATTATTGACAGGTGAAACTGTGCGGCGTAATTATAAAAGTTCAGGTGTTGCTAGTCTTCATTTCCAATGGTTATGTCATTAAAGGTTCAGGTCAAATCGAACCTAGATTGAGTAACATTTCATGTGTGAATTCAAGGAAAATTAATGTTTTGGGTATTTTTTAAATTCAGTCTTCTGGAATATATATGTATCAGTATGTGGAAAAACATCCAGTGGTTCGCTTTTCCGACCAACGAACGTTTTACAAACGAGAAAAACTAAACATGGTCGATGAACTATTTAAGGGCTAGACCCGTTCTATGTCATACCAGCTTCGAGTCCCTTTTAAAATTTTACTGGTGGCTTCAATGCTTGTATTCGATTAGCTTTGAGGCGGGCGACATATATTTCGTCATCTTTTTTTCCTGTGATGTTGGGTGCAGGCCAGCTAAGTTTACCCAGTTTCCATAAGGATGTGGTGCTTCGAGTGTTTCTTGTGGGGTAAACATTCGCCTTTTTTACTGCAGGACTCTACTAATCATCTGTTACTCCACAATCACAAGGTAATAACTAAGAATTGCCGCCTGGGTGTATCAAAATGCCACCTAACGCGTCCAGTGTACCAACTGAAGCCAACTCATTTAAATAGGATATGGAATGAGTGTTTTTCTCATATAATATTTATGAAACAAGTCTAAGAATTTTCCGTTTGGACGAGCCTCTAAACTGAAAATTCGGACGAGTTTCATAAATATTATATGAGAAAAACACTCATTTCATATTCTATTTATCATATGACACACACACGCACAAATTAGCCACTTAGTATGACTTTTTAACACATCACCTAACTTGAGTTGCAGACGGCACTTGGAAAAAAACATCCTCGTATAACTAAAAAAATTTATTTTTTGCTTCCAAAACATAGGTTATGACCCCTCGTTGGAACGAGCGCGACACGCTAGTTCCAATGAGGGGTTATACTCTATATGTTTTGAAAGCAAAAAAAGAAAATATAAAAAAAAATGATGGCGTTTTTCTTGTATTGCTCGAGACGGTTTTTTGCCGTTACATTAGGTAAAAAATTAATACAATATAGCCCACCCTAAATAGGACAGATAACGTAAATTCTCCCTACTGAAATTATGCAAATGTGACCCAGTTGTATTTTGTTCAGCCAATCAAATTGTCCAATTTTGAAATTGACCAATGAAAGCTCCCAACTCGAATTATGCAACTTATGAAAATGTGGCCCAGTTGTATTTTGTTCAGCAAATCAAATTGTCTAGTTTTGAAATTGACCAATGAAATTGGCGGAAGGCTTTATTTATCATTGATTAATATGAAAAAAAATATCAAATGTTTTAAAGTGAACAAAACGGACGAGTCATATGATACACAGATTTATTACACGTCTGTTCTAAGTAACATTAAAAATCTGTTCCGCACAAATCGTTGACAGACTATTTTTAATTGAAATAAAATTTCATTGGAATTTTTAACAAATCGCGTGCCGCAATTACAATTTGAATCGCCAGTGATACCTAAAAATAGTCCCCTGGGTTCTAATGTGTTCTATGTGTCATTAGGCATATAGAACACATTGGAATTCAAGGGACGGAATAGTAACATGGGTTCCCTTCCCAAATTTAGTTGTCGATAAACTGTGTTCTTTTTGTTGATAGCTGTCAAAATGCCGAGTGTCCTTCTAATAATGTGTTTTTATAGACGTGATGGCGTGTAATAAACATTGAAGAACAAGGGTGTTCTGGCCTCTCGTTCTATCTTCCGCGCTGGCACTCGTATCATATCGATTAACCCATTCACTCCGTGTGTCGTTCTGTGTTTATCTTACGCCTTTATACAAAATTTCCAAACCCAACTGTTTTCCATCAACGCTCCTAACGTGAAGTCTCCTTCTGGTATCCAACTTTGCTTTTCATACCCTCTTCTTATCGTATGTGAGTTGCTTGTGGGTGTGAATACCTTGCACTGTCACACAAGCACGTCTCAGTACACATAGGCAAAATTTGTTGTGCCCACCTTGTGCATTAAGACATAAGCAGAATACATTAGCTACCGTTAATTTAAATCCTTCTCTCGCTTTCGACTATGCCCACTTTATCGCATGTGTCCATACGCAGCACCTGGGGAGCGCAAATTGTCCACTAGTTCACAAGCGCATCTCAACACATTCACGCATGTGCTGCGTGCGATGTGAACACATTGTTAGCCCATTATTTCCACAAACTGAACTAGGGCAATCGGTGTAACGAAGGCCAACCAAAACCCTACGGGCGGTAGAGGTAGTATGGGCCCATGAGTTGTCCGCATAGTTTGCACAAGCAGACCTCGCACAACTAGCGTTTGCCTATAAGCTACATTATATATAGAATAAACGTATAGTGATATCAAGTAAAAAAAAAAAAATATTCTACGAGTAGGATTAAGAATGAAACCGATGAGCCTCTGGAGAGTCGGTTTCATTCTTAATTCTACGAGTAGAATCATTTTTTTACTTGAAAACACTATACGTTTATTTTGTTTATCCCATAAATCTTCTGCAGGGCAGACGCGGCAAAATCGTGCTATAATTCGTTACAAAACACAGCGAGGAGTGAAGAGCACATTGGTCTAATTCGATCGACCAGCAAAATTGACAAAAATAAACAAGGCGCAGTAATACATTTCTGTCTAAAAATAATTCCCCTACAAACTTGAGCTAAACTTGCAAAAATACTTTATTATATGAGCAGTCGGTAGTGTTTGCTACTGGCATTGTGTAATACTTTCAAAAAGATTTAAAGAAATCAACAATCGAACTATTAATTATGCTTGACAAATGTGGTGGAGGTCAGAGGTCAACAAGTCCGTCGCTACTAGAGAAATAAATTCTTTCAGCGTTAAACCTATGGGGAAAATTTATCACCCTACTAGGTAAATAAAGCCAAAAAATATCCAAGGCCTTCATTGTTCAAATAAACGATCATTTATGGGATAAAACACATTACGTACATGTACTAGCTATCATCCGACACTTTCACTCCGATAACTATCATGTTTTACGTAATATACTCCAGCAAACATTTGGCCAAGAATGAAAGTGTACAGACCGATTCAGGCGAAGATGGATAGAGCGATCTAATTGAGCCATGTGAGATTTGGTCTAGGAAAGAGGTCGAGACGGGGTAAAGGGCAGGTGGAATACTTACAGTAGTGTTATAATTCAGTAATAATGGAACAAAGCTGCGAGAGAAGTAGACGACTATAATGTTGGATAAATACAGTTGAAGTTGATCACAGGATAGAGGTGTCTATGGACAAGTCAGCAGCAGTGTTGTTACATTTGAATTAAAGATAGAATAGTCAAGTCTATGGACAAATGAACATTAGTGACATTGGAACTATAGAGGCCACGAAGTGTCCAAGTCTACGGACAAGTTAGCAATAATGACATTGGATGTACAGTGGCCATAGAGTGGTCACGTCCATGGACAGGTGAGTAGTAGTAGCAACTGAACTATAGAGGTCATGTTTGGTCAAGTCTGTGGGCAAGTTTGTAGTTTGGGCATCAGAACTATAGAGGTAATGGTATTGTTAGGATTAATGTTTTTAATACTTTAATCTCTCATCCAACTATACAGAACACATGACTGAGAAGACCATCTGGTCTATTGAAACACCATGTTGTCAAATATTTTCCCAGAATCACATCATTAGCAAACTGGACAGTATGTAAAATATAACACTCAAATATAGATGAAAAGTAATGAATGCCAGATAGAGAGAAAGAGAGAGAATTACCCTATATCAGAGAAAAATGAAAGAATCTAATTAGTGGATTAGAGAGAGGGTTAAATATTTTTCCTAAACTATTCCGGCCGCTTGTACCATCCTGACAGTATGGTCAAGTAAATCAACAAATCAACAGTAGCGGCACTCGAAGTATGGAGATCATGGGGTGGTCAAGTCTATGTACAAGTCAACAGTAGTGGAACTGGAACAATATGGGTCATGTGGTAGACAAGTAACCAGGAACCAAACAGTGCTATAAGTTGCAAGTTATCCTCAGATCTTCCGAAAACTATTCCACAAAACGGTATACTACAAAACGGTATCCTCAGTGGAACATGGGGCCGCAGAAATGTCTACGGGGGGGGGGGGGGGGGGGGGGAGGGGGAGTGATGCCACTGGAGAAGTAGTGACACTGGAATTAAAGAGGCCTTGGAATTGCCAAGTCTATATCCATATAGTGGTCAAGTCGTCTGTGGACAAGTATACAGTAATGACACTCGGACTATGGAGGTCAAGGGTTGGTCAAGTACATGCACATGTCAACAGTAGTGGCATTGGAACAATCTTGGTCATGTGGTGGTCAGTTAACCAAACAGTGCAATAAGTTATAAGCTATCTTCAGATCTTTCGAAAACTATCCCCCAAAATGGTATATTACAAAAGTTATCCTTAAGGGTACATGGGACAGAAATGTCGACGACTGTAGTGATGTCGCTGAAAAAAGTGGCGTATAAAATATTTCAACGGGTGCACGCGAACGTTAAGGGTGAGATATGCATCCCTTATATTCGCTAGGAGTCAGTTTCAGTTTCGTAACCGCGTTTGGAAGATACATCAACTGGAACGGGGGGGAAAGGTGTTCTTTTATTCAATTTTGACTAAAATAAGTATTGTCTTCCGCTTGTCTTGTACCGGAAAATCGC